>OZ017739.1:40708485-41908485 GCA_963969285.1 Odontomyia ornata
GGTGAAAGGCCAAACCATTAAACAAAGTTCAATTTCGCAATTTTTGTAAATCTTATTCAAAACGAAGGAAAATCGATGTAGACCAATTTAATAAAATTTTAATTTTTAGTGCCATTTATAGACGTTTTCTTGCCTTTTTTTCCATATGATGATATTTTTGTTCAATTTTCACCAGGCCACTGCATATAGATTTATCTTCTCTATATTTAGAAACCATGAAATGGATTCCTGTAAATTGTTTGGCTTTTCCAAAGTACTATTATATATAGGATCAACAACCCATCGAAAGCTGCTAAAATGATGAATCCACTTACCATCAAAAGTCTAATTGGATTGAAAAAATGATTGATAAGTTTTGAGCTTGAATTCAACAATTCTAAATAACCTTTTTCAAAATCAAATAATTACAATTTCTTCAACAGAAACTCGTTTGTTTATTTCCAACCGAAGAGCATTGATCTTACTTAAGCATCCAATCGAGATCCTTTCTAGATTAGATTCTCGAAAGCTGTGGGGTCAGCTCATTTTCATCATTATTACATTCTTTCCCAGTTAACTCTCATTTTTTGCAGGGAATAATCTAAATGTTGGTTAAACATATTAACGTTGGCGTTAACAGCTACTTTATTCTCGCATATTTACCTTTCACAAAAGTTGTTAATTGGTCTTTGGTTTTTCTCGCGCACCCAAACCGCTACAAACGAATTCAGTATGAAATTAGAAGCGATATTTCATTTTAAATTGCTAACAATGTATAGCTGCCGGTGAACCAAGTCAGCAGCAATTATAACGAGAAAATAAACGGAATTACTGCTTAATGGCGCGATCTTAAGTTCAAAACATGGATGCTGGTTGATTATAATAATTTGGTTGCGAAATGTTAACCTAATAAATTATGGCGTTGATGGAAGTAGGCAAATAGATTACTTTTCCACTTATCTTTAATTTGAAAATGTATACTGCCGTTTGCTGGTGAAAAGTTTCGATTAAATTGCTTTTTATTTGTACAGCTAATTGAAAACGGCAGCCAGAACTGCCCCCGTCACGTAGCCTCGAACCGTTGTATAGCAAAGTAAAAAAACCTGCTCCAGGATACTGGTATCAAGGTAATAATTTCACGACATCATTGATTCCAACTGAAATTGATCAAGTTTTCTTCTCGTCCTTTACGCACACCGCGATCAAATATAATTATTATTTGTCACAACGATTCAACTCATTCATTCTCCCCTTTCTTACACATTCACCTGATTTATTTCCGTTGCCCCCTATATTTATGGTAATTTTCAAATATCTGTCGTAAATTCTAGCCTCGTATTTAATATACAAATATCCATAGCCCGCGGATATTTCAGATGCTGCCATGTCGTCTCGTTTTCAAGTGGTTGTCTTGCACCTCCCTTAGCCATCGTTTCAGGTCGTAAATCTACCAGAAGAGAAACCAAACAGCAAAAAAACATTTCTTCCTCAATGGATGGACGTTCTTATTTCTCATTCTTCTCCAAATGAATCGCATTAAAATTTTTGAATAGATTTCGCCAGCATAATACTCGTATACCAGCCGCATCGATTGTATTAACGCAAACGAAGGATCGTTGCCTCCTCTCAAAGGGATTTCGCCCGCGAGCTATGAGCTATTAAAATTCGGCCGCCTTAGTGTTTAAACAACACCACCACGAGAAAGGATATCAAGGTGTGAAGAAAATTCAGCAAGAAACAGTAGAAAATAAGAGAGGAATTCCTTTGGTGTTGTTAGTTAGCTTGCGGGTATCATTTTCGACTTGGTGCTGTAATTTTATGACAGATGAATCTTTTCCAATGAAATATAGTTGCAAGTTTGTTTCCGTGGTATTTTCTTATTTTAAACCAAAGTGCAAATTTGAATTTTTTTGATTTTCTGAACAGTTAGAAATTCGAAATTATTGATCGCCCGAAAATTCGCAAGGAAAATTGTCAGCCCAACAATTTGGAATCATCAAAGTCAAATAAGCATGTGACCTTGCGTCTACTTAACCAATTGTCTTCATAAATGATGGCACTCACGGCTTACCTACCTTTTTAATGTGCGATATCGGGCTTCTTTATTTTCAATTACTTCATTTATGCTAATTCTTTGGATCTGTCTTTCATTTAATTATTTAAATTTTGGAACCAATAAAATTAACTTAAATCTAATAGTAAAAGGTGGTCCAACCATAATGCACGATGTTAATTGTGACTCACACCTTAACGTCAAGTTTTTCGCCCAACTTAATTTAACATTTCTTTGTTTCAGTATTTTATTTTGTGGTAGGGAGGTGAATGCTATTTATGCACAGAATGTGGGACTCCCATGCGCGACTGGACCACCCACTAAACATCTCCTCTGTCAACCTGAGAACCCAGCCGGGAACCGTTTGACACATTACTTCGGGCCAGGTCTCGTTTTGTTACGCCGTGGGTCGCCTTCAAGCTGGGGAGTTCCTTCCTAGCGGGAGGGGAGAGGGGAAGAGGAAATGCCAGAAGAGCCAGCCCCAGCGCCCCCGGCTGCTGTGAGTCCCTTTTATATTTTAGTACTGCCCGAGCATACTTGTAGTAATCTTGGAGCTATGGCTCTAAAAGCAGCGCTGACACAGGCACACGACACAAACTCAATTTAACAAGGAGTAACCATTCAGTCACCTTCCCCATCGCAACACTCGCTTTTTTTTTTTTTCTTCGCATGAAAAAATAAGTGAAAAAAAAAAAAAAAAAATTTCTCTTGTACTTAACACCCGGGAAACAAAATTCTAAAACTGTTTAATATTTTAATGTGTAGTGATTTTATTTCAATATCTTTTGAATATAATTTAACTAATTGCGGTGTAACGCGGTATCCAAATGCTTAGAACCAAACGGTTAACCCCTTTAATTTTATAGGAACGATAAAATCCTTGTATCATTTAAACCCCATAAAATTTGTCAAATTTTACCCATTCCAACCATAATATTAATTAAAAATTGTTTTGTTTGTCGGTAATTAACGCGTGCCTGTCGTATTCTTTCGATTTATTTCCCCCTTAATTACGCCTAATAATTATCAACATAATTTGCTTTCAATTGAAAACTTAATCGAATCTACAAAAAGACGATTTTGAATTTTAAAAACCACCGAAACGAGTGTGCATTATCACCATCACGGGTTCACTCATAGATGGCACTATTCAACGAAACTTTGCGCGATTTTCCATTGTTGTGTCGTCGCTCGATGGCTCGGCCCCGCCAATTTGGCAACTTAGGAAAGACGACAGAAAGAGAGACAATCTAGAAAACACCGTTAACTGAAGTTAGAAACCGGCAAGCGCCTTGGAATACCTTGGGCCACCAATTTCCACGAACAGCGTGATGAATTAACCAGTTGTCAACAGGTTTCGAATCCGCAATTTGCTAATCACTTCCTAGTTGGAATCGCGTGCAGAAGTGAAATTAATCAGCCTGAAATTGTACAGCATCCGGTTTTGATCTTTCCCGGAAAACTTTAGTCGAGTTTATTGGAGTTAATATATTTGTGGGAAATATAGCTGTACATGGTAGTGGTGGCGCAAACAAAGTGATTCGTGGACCCATGTTAATAAGTGGTTCTTTACAAAAGTGCTGGACTGTGCTTTCGTAGTGAAAGTTTGAAGAAGCTGCAGTGCAATGGCCCCGAAGGAAATTGACGCGAATAAATCTGTGAAGGGGGCAAATGTGGAAAAAATTATCATCGTTCTCATGGCATTCTTCTGAGTTTCGTGAATCGAAGTGAATCTGTTTGGCGTAGAATCGTAGCGGGTGTACGAAATTTTAAAGAGGGTGAAATCGTGGGTGAAAGCGAAAGTAGGTTGAGTTTATTGTCTCTTGACTGTTGATGTTTTGGTGTCTAGGTTTGGAATTCAATTTCCGATTGAAGTCGTTTAAAATTTAAACAACGTGAGAGAGTTTGGATCCAAAGCATGTCAACATTATTTAAAAAAACACAATGAATGAATTGGAACGCGTGAGGCTAGGGTCCATTATTACGACGCTTGCGAACGTGCAACGCTTGATTCTTGTTTGCTCGAAAGCAAGAAGTATTTATTTTTGGACGAATACCAATCATTCCGTGCTTCCTTCACGCGTGTTGATGATTTAAATTATTGTTTGTATTACATTGTTTGCGTGGTGTCGTCTATGCACCGCATCTCTACTGTTTGAGAAATTGTTTCGCAATTCAACGTCTCATTTGGAGGAATGTTAATGTATGGCTAAAGCTGGGGTGGCGGGAAAAACTAATTTGGCTGAACCAAAACAAAAACTTCGGATTACAATATCGGGTCGTAAGGCAGAGTATAAAAATCCTCCGTCTCCGAAGGCTGCTGACGTTGGCACTCACGAAGGACTTGGCAGACTCAACATTACTCGCAGTGGAAAACGTACGCCACCTACAGGACGAGCTCCTGACTTTTCATATCAAGAATCCTCATCAGACTTGGCCTACACAGTGGCTACCAAAGACTATTTGCAGTCGGAGTTTGCTGCCCAAGGGAAGGGGTTAGTGCAAAAGAGCTCTTCATCAGCACGGCTGGAAAGGCAGTCATCTCGAGAAGAGTTCCTCGAAGAAGATAAAGTGCAGTTTCGACATCATGACCTTTTCCTGGAGCGTGGAAGCCGTTTTCCTCGCCCCGCAAGCCATGCACCCCTGAAAGCGCCAACAATTGATGAGAGGCTGAGTCGGGTCCTAGATTATGTGAACGAAACCTATTCCCAGAATAACCTTAACACACCTAACGCTATTGAATATGAGGCTTCTACTGAAACACCTGCTCAAACCATAAGCAAAGTATCCGATACTCCACCACCCCGGGATATTCAAAAGGACAAAAACTCATCCATTTTCCATTCAGCAACTAGTAATGACTCAGACGATAGTCCTTTAAGTGATGCTAGACGTAAAAGAATCAAATATGTAGGACAGCCGACGCTATACACAGCTGAAGAAAAAGAGATCCTTGAGGAAAGACGTGAAGGGTTCCGGAACTTTGCGGGAGTAAGTGAACATTCCTTGGAATCAGATTCCCTGAACGAAAGTCAAGTGCCAGCTTTTAGTGATTCAGTGGTGACTCCTGAGGAGGCGATAAGCATTCTATACAAGTTATACAATGTCGTATCTGTTTATTTTGCGGGGCATAACAAGTTCACTAAGTTCTTGACCAATTGTTAATATATTAAACTTTTAATGGCTCAAACGCAACCCTACCTAAAATTAAATTAAAATTATCATTCGAAATTAAAATATTGCACACTAGTAGTTAAAACAAGGCATGTGTATTAAATCATTTTTATAAAGTGCAAACACTTCAAATGACGATTCAACATAAACTTAATCTAAGACTATTTGGAACTATAAAATAAAATTGTCCGGAGGTGCGAGGAACAAATTACCGGTTTATCCGCGTGCGCGATAGTTTTAAAAATAAGAGAGCGTGTTTACGAACTTATTGGTGAGTCGAAACAGGCAACAATTA
Organism: Odontomyia ornata; assembly: GCA_963969285.1. Taxonomy (NCBI): domain Eukaryota; kingdom Metazoa; phylum Arthropoda; class Insecta; order Diptera; family Stratiomyidae; genus Odontomyia; species Odontomyia ornata. Next base: position 40,713,987 of record OZ017739.1, read on the forward strand.
AAATTTGCGGGGAATACTCTGTTGAGGTGAACTTTATTGCTAAGGAATTATTACCAGTCGCCGTGCACCTAGAGCTGACCAAAACTTTCTCAATACAATCACGGTGTTGATAGTGCAAGGATAAATACGGGTGCCCAATGCCATTTGAATTGAGGACAAGCCGCAATCACTCCATGGCCTGCGTGATTACAGTGATTGATAACTACTCGTACACATACCACACCCAAGCCCCATTTCAATAACGATTTCATATTCGTCCGAAGAACCAGCACTGGAGCAGTACTAATTAGCTGATGCCGCGTTTGATTCGCTTTCAAGGTCTCGGCAACCGTTTGTTCGGATGATCGAACATATGTCACCTCGTTGCCAATCAACGAGCAAGAACGATTCTAGCGGGAAGAAACGAAAGGATTCGGCGGAAGACAGAAAGAGCACCTCTACAAACGTGGACAAATATCGAAAGAGCTCGTATAGCTCCCGTAACCGATCATATTCATCACTAAGAAACCTCCGCTCAACCATACGTGAATCAGGGAATAATAGTCATAGTCAGCGACAGCCATTCAGTTGGTCGTCTACGAATAATTGTATAGCACCACAACAACTGAAGGCCGGCTGCAGAGAATGGTGTGGAATTGCTTAAACGTATCATTGAGGTAACCGGTGATAAGGCCAACGAGAACTATGCAGTCCTTACTCCTTACATGGAATTGTCCAAAACCTTAGTGCAGGAGCAGCATTTATGTCGTGAAAATATCTCAAAACGTCGCATGAAGTCAGATTTAGATGCGTTGATAAAAAAATATGATATTTATCGTTCTAAGGAGTTAGAAAAGTTAGTCTAGAAAAGAAAAGGGATCAAGTAGCCCACGATATCAAAGGATTGCAGAAATCAAAAGCAGATACGTCGGAGTTGCAGGGACTCCCAACGAATAAAGGAACCGGCAATAACATCAATCATTGGAATCGCAAAGACCTGATCGACTACAGAGATCCAACCCGTTATTATCGTATAGAGGAAGCTGCACGATTTGAATTCGATACACCTATAAATCGTAACGCTAATGCTAGAAACTGCTGTGATCGATCTAAACTGGATTGGCATCGTTGATGAGGAAGATATTAAAGCGTCAAAAGTTAATTTACTTCATTTAACAGGCGGTGGTTCAATAGCGAGTTTCCTCAGTTTTATTGCTAAACTGACCATTTTTCCGACATTCTTACCTCTGCGGTTTATTGTCCGCGGACGAGAAAATATCTTAACAAGTGATTTTGTTACTCAATTTTGTATGGCATTCGCCCAAAGAACCTCTATAGTGATAAGTGAGACTAATATTAATAGCAACGATGCTAACAACCTTAAGAATTTACAGGACACCTCCAGCCCCATCGAGCGCTCGACGGAACAGCGGTGAGTCCTTTTAATTAATAAAAATCTATGCTCAATATTTTATATTCATTATTTATATTATTTATAATAAATTACAAAATTTGTTTTATACATATACAAAATATGCAGATACATATATTAGATTTCGACCATAGAGTTCGGTTTCAAATTAATTGGAAGCCTAGAAATTTAGTTGACGCGTTCTCATTAGCTGAACGTGATTAAAATTAAACCTTTTTTTTTACTTTGCCTGTTGAAAAGCAACTCGGTTATTTCAAAACCTTACGAAATATTTAAGAAAACTGGATGGAATCTTAAGTTAAGAAGAAAAAAACAAAAAAACTAACTTGAAAAGCATAGTTTAAATATGCAACATTTGTTATTTATATGCTATAAGTAATATGAGCTCATGGTTTTGACTCGGAACAGAATACTTAACGATCTATTAAGCAATCGATTTTTGGCGGTCCTATGCTTTAATTTATATTTTGTTTATCGCAAATTTTGAAATCTTTGCATTTTGAAGAGAATCATTTTACAGTAAGTGATAGGTTAACATTCTTGAAAATCATGCGGTTTGTAAATAAAATGAAGAATTAAACGAAAAAATTGGTCTTTTCCCTTCCGGTTTTTCTGACCGAGTATAGAACCCGGTACGGTGGCAGGCTTCCACCCCAAAATATGAGTCAGCCACCGGGTACAATTTAATCCTTTTTGTTTCAGGTGACTTTATGGGTTGAGTGGCCCAAGCCAAGTGCCTTTTTATGGCATAGAGTTATGCAATTCAATTGTATAATTCTATGACATAAATTGGTCACCGGGGTACTCCCCTTCTGATGGGAAAGTTCATATAATTCAAGTTGTATGAGTTTTCCACTCAGAAGAGGAATACCTGGCCACTTCAACAATTTAACATTGGCTTTATTCCGGTTGGGTGGGCATGAAGAGGCTCCACCACCACCCGGTTGCCCCTCTTTCATTTGTGGGCCCTGAATTTATTTGGGTAAAGACGAGGTCACCCCAAATTAGCCTTTCTTGTCAGGTTGCACTTGTTCTCGTAACAAGTCATAATTCCTTCGTGGAGGTTATCTACGAATTTGCGACTTCGGTCGTCCTCTTGTGATCTCTGCAAGCAATTCGTGAATGCGAAATGTTTTGTAGTGAGTCCTCGTGCCGGGGAAACGAACCCGCCCCACGACACCGCAATGCTAGCCTGCCAGCGCATTCACGCGTCTCCGGACGAGGACATTCTCGGCAGGAACCAACACCTTCCTCTGCCGAGGCAGCAGAACATCGCTGCAGTCCTTTACGGACATTCTGGAAACTTCTATATTCACTACATACTGTGCCACCTGGTTCCATTTGTCAACCGATTCGAGCATCACCGCAACTATATTATCCGGGGTGAGCTCTCCCGTCTCCCTGTAGAGGTCCCTTCGCAGCTTGACCCACTTTGTACACGCAAAAAATGCGTGACAGGCATTGTCCTCCTCTCCTGGGCAAAACCGACAATCGGGAGACCGTGACTTACCGATCTTGTGCCGATAAGACTGAAAACACCCGTGCCCGCTCAAAACCTGGGTCAGATAGAAGTCAGTCTCACCATGCCTTCGATTTAGCCACGGTCTCACGTCCGGGATGAGGCGCGCAGTTCACCTTCCCTTCGTGCAATTGACCCAAGACTGCTGCCAATCGTTGAGCGAGCGTTGTCTCTCCTCGCGGATAACTATATCCCTCGCATCCTCGTTTCGGAGCAGGTAAATAGCGCGGCGCTCTCTAGCAAGGAGGGCGACAGGTATCATGCCTGCAATCACTCTCACTACCGAGTCGGAGACTGTTGGATACGAAGATGCAATTCTCAGCACTCCTCTTCTCTGTACCTGTGCCAATCGTTTTCGGTATACCTCCTTGCTGAGAGCGTCGCCCCATACCTCTGCTCCGCACAGTAGCACTGACCCTACATCACTCATCAAGAGGCGTCTTCTTGATGGGCTGGGTCCCCCTACGTTGGCCATAAGTCGACTCAGGGCCGATATTCCCGAAGCAGCCTTCTCAGCCGTTGCCCTGATTTGCTCAGAGAAACTCATCTTTGAGTCGATCAGTAGCCCCAGGTACTTCACCGCTGGCTTCGATTCGATTTGTATATCTCCAATACTGATCGTCCTTACTCTAGGGATTCTCTTTTTTGTTAAGATGACCACATCGGTTTTCTCCAGTGCTAAACTGAGCCCTCGAGCAGTCATCCAGTCCCTCACTCGGCGCATTAGCATACCTAGCCTAAGTTGCGCTTGTTCAACGGTGCGTGCAGCAACCAGAGCCGCAACATCATCCGCATAGCCGACCATGCGCGACTCATCTGGCATCTCAAGTCTCAGTAGCCCGTCGTAAGACACGTTCCACAGGTCCGGACCAAGGATAGATCCCTGGGCAACACCCGATGTAATTTCCATCCTTCGTTGGCCCTGTGTCGTGTCGTAGAGCAGGCTTCGGTCCTTTAGGTTGTTCCTCAAAAGCCGCACTAGATATTCTGGAACTTGAAAAGAGTTTTCCAGCGTGTCCAGAATATCTACCCATCTAGCGGAATTGAAGGCATTCCTCACGTCGAGTGTCACCAACAGGACGATCCGTCGCTTGGTGTGACTATATGCCTCTGCCTTTTGGACCGCGTTCACCACCTCTGCAATCGCATCAATGGTAGAACGCCCTGCTCCGTACTGCCGAGGAGATAGGTCCCCAGCAGCACGAATCGCGACAGTGAGTCTTCCCTTGATGAGTTGTTTCAGTATTTGACAAATTCAACCATGGAGGCGTACACAATTGAGCAGTGCGTTAAGGGTTTTGAAGCCTTTTACGGAAATGGGCGTTCAAATCAAAATGTATTTCATGCACTTCGTGATTTTTTTTGGTCAGCATAATCGACCAAATGTGTCCAAAACCGGGAGAATTGTACGCGAGTTACGGCAACATAGTAGTAGCGTTCATGCAACATGGCAGCGTTCATGCAACATAGTGGCCTCACTTGACTTCATAGATTGCTGACTTCCTATTTTTATTAATGTTTCAATAATTAAAAACTTCTGTTTGTGAATGTGCTGACTTCCAGTCTCTATCCACTGTCGTATGAGTATTAGATTACCCAAGTCATTAAACTAACGTCTGCTTTATTGCATTCTTTGGGTCAGCATTTTTATCAGATATTAATGAATGCAAAGCTTTGTACAAATGAGTTTTGATTTCAACTTCGAGAGAGTGAAGAAATAAAGATTCATATTCGATACAGATTAAAATTTCTTGTGTTTCATTAAAGAAGTAACTAAAATTGGCGCAGTCTACGGCGGGAGGATAATTGGTGGAGATAGTGTGAAAAGTTTGAACGGGAATTCGACAGAAGATCGATTGTGCGAAAGAATATCGCCATTTTCGTGTGGAACTAATCGCAAAGTACAGTGTCCGGGTGTTTATTAACAAAATCGAGAGAATATCGGTTGTTGTGCGGAACTTTCGATAGCCGAAGGATTATCGATTATCAAGACGAGATGTTGGCACTCATGTAAGTCGGTTTAATTTATACTAGATTGCTTGATGTCTCCTATCAGACCTCCTAAATCCTCCTCAAACAAACCTTATACAGCTCCCAGTATGAATAGGCAAATCAACTCCAGATCATTTTTAGAAATAGATAATATTAATTTGAGAAATTTTTCAAATTTGCAAAGTGTAGGAAGTGAAAGTGCTCCAACATTGGAGGCCGCGGGTGTGTCGAGGCACTCTTTTAGCTTTTCAGGGTTTACGAAAATATTTAAAAAATCAAGTAGTGAAGTGCCAATAGTGCCGGAGGGTGATCCTGTGGATTTCGATAATGTTGAAGGAAATTTTAGACGAAACATTAAGACAATGACCAACGTAGACAATACAATTCAAGTCAATCTTTTTACCGCGCTTAGAGTGCCGGATGCCATAAAGGATTTGCCACGGTTTGACGGCAATCCTCGACTCCTTTTAGATTTTCTCGACAACGTCGATGAAATTTTGGCCCTGATTCAGCCTACGAATGGCACTCCTTACTGGCAGTTGCTTATGCGAGCAATCAGGAATAAGGTGGTTGGTTCTGCGAATGAGGTCCTCAATATGTATGGGACACCTCTCGAGTGGAAAAGTATTAGAGAAAATCTAATATTACACTATTCCGATAAGAGGAATGAGACATCCCTTATCAAAGACCGACACGGTCTGAGACAAAAAAGTGACTCGGTGCAGGATTTTTACAGTGAAGTTATTGGACTACTTTCCAGTATGAATAGTCACGTGAATATTCATGAAGAAGATCAGAGTGTCATATCTGCAAAAAAAGGCTGTTTTCGGAAATGTGTCTTAACACTTTCCTTTCGGGACTGAAGGAGCCTCTCGGCTCAATTGTTCGAGCAATGAAACCTCGTGACCTCGCGAATGCTTATGCCTATTGTGTTCAGGAGCAAAATATCTCCTATACACGTGCTGATGGTGCGCGATGGTTGGAACAATCAAAGTTAACGCAACCTATTAACATGTTTGATCCTTCGCAAAGACCGTTGGGTGTGACAGAGTCAAAAATGCCAAGTTTCAACTATAGACAACCAGGTTTTAATTATCAACCTCTTATGCAACGGCATACACCTAATTTTCCTCAACGTTTTCAGATGAATACTTTGAATCGTGTTCCACAAAATTACCCAAATTATAATCCAAAATCTTTTAGACCAAAATATAATACAATATGGTAATCTTCAGTTTCAGCGGCCATATGTACCAACCCAATTTCCCGGACAAAATCAGAATTTTAATTTTCAGCAGGGACCATTCGCGGCAAAACCCCCAAACGTTTCAAATTTGCCAAAGCCGGAACCCATGGAGTTGGGAAGTGATTTAACTAAAAGAAATCGCCAGTCAAACGGATTTCAGAACAATAGAGGCTTCCACAATATTGAAAGTGCATCTGGTACGAGCGAGGTATGCATGTCTCCATGTCCAGTTAATGAGAGTTGTCCACCAGAGTATTCAATACCTTATTCTTGTCCTTTTGAATCTGACCTTGCGAGTGATTCGTTTTACGATCTGTGTCAGGTTTCGCAGGATTTTGATGACGGTCCACGACCTATTCAAGAAATCTTTAGACAGGATGGGGGCCAAGTTTTGGATGACATAAATTTTCAATCAAATGCCTCAACAGACCCATCGGGTACATAGACTTGAATGCACATGGCCAGGTTTTGCCTTATATTGAGATTTCATCCCCTTTTGGATGACCACTTAAAATTTTAATCGACACCGGTGCTTCATCATCCTTCATTAACCCAGAGTTTATACCCTCTCCATTTATTGTCAAAACTAATCCAACTTATATTACAACTGTTCTGGCCAAATATAAAATCGATGAAAAAGTAATACTCCCTAATTTCGTTGAATTCAATCAACCGGGTGAAACGCAATTACTTGTGTTCAAATTTCATAGCTATTTCGACGGACTTTTGAGAGTGGATGCATTGAGTGATCTTGGTGCTAAGGTTGATATAGCTAACAAGTTGCTGGAGACTAACTGTTCAGTATTAAGACTCCAATTCAAGCCCAATTTTTCCTCAGGGAAAAAAGTCATTTCAGGGAAAAGCAAGGCAGTAGTCAGGTTGCCTGTGGACGTCGAGAACGGTGAAGTGTATATTAAACAGATGCAGCTTACCCCTAACATGATACTCCCCGAAGGCATTTACATTTCTACAGACTGGTTTGCGCTTGTTGAAGTGATGAACGGGTCGTATTCTGATGAGGTTTTGCTCATTGAGCAGCCTTTGAGGTTGGAGTGTCTTACCTCTTATCGGCAGGTTAACAACTTTGATGTCAGCTATGATGAGGGTACTCCGTCTCCAGTGAACGTTTCGTCAGGCAATATATCCGAATTGCTTCGACTATCACACCTTAACGATGAAGAGCAGAAACAGCTTATAAGGATCTGCAGAGAGTTCGATGACGTTTTCTTCAGGGAATGTCAAACGCTTGGTTTCACAAATTAAGTTAAGCATCACATTAAAACCACAGATAATGTACCCATTTATACCAAATCCTATAGGTATCCTTTCGTGCACAAAGAGGAGGTACGAAAGCGAATAAGCAAACTGCTCAATCAGGGTTTTATTCGACCCAGCTACTCTCCTTGCAGCTCTCCTATATGGATAGTGCCAAAAATGGCTGACGCTAGCGGCAGACAAAAATGGAGATTGGTCATCGACTACTGTAGGCTGAACGAAAAGACCATTACGGATCGGTATCCCTTGCCAAATATAACCGACATTCTCGACAAGCTTGGTAAATCCATGTATTATTCCACCTTGGACTTGGCTAGTGGTTTCCACCAGATCGAGATGAAGCCTGGGGACATCAGCAAAACGGCCTTCACGGTTGAGGGCGGATATTACGAGTACGTCCGCATGCCATTTGGATTGAAAAATGCTCCGTCCACTTTCCAGAGAGTTATGGACTACGTACTCAAGAAGCTTCAGGGAACCATTTGCTTGGTGTATCTTGACGATATAATCGTTTTTTCTACATCCCTTCAGGAGCATGTCGAGAGCCTCAGAAGGGTTTCGCAAAGATTAAGAGAGGCGAATCTTAAGGTGCAAATCGACAAGTCTGAATTCATGCGTAAGAAAATATCATTTTTGGGCCACCTGGTCACCACCGAAGGTGTAAAGCCCAACCCAGACAAAGTTGAAGCTATTAGATCTTTCCCTATTCCGAGTACACAGAAGGAAATTAAATCCTTCCTCGGTCTTCTTGGTTACTACCGCAAATTTATAAGGGATTTTGCAAAGCTTACTAAGCCCATGACTCAGTGTTTGAAAAAAGACAGAACAATCGAACTAAATGACTCTTACGTCAAATGCTTTAACGAGTGTAAGGAAATACTTATAAATGACCCCATTCTTCAGTATCCTGATTTTACCAAGCCTTTTGTCTTAACGACTGATGCGAGCGATTTCACAATGGGGGCTATTTTATCGCAGGGTCCCGTTGGAAGTGATAAACCGATATGCTACGCAAGTAGAACATTAACGGACTCAGAAATCAACTATTCCACTATTGAAAAGGAACTTTTGGCCATTGTATGGGCGGTAAAATATTTCAGGCCATACTTGTTCGGTAGAAAGTTTAAAATAGTCACGGGTCATAAACCGCTGACGTAGATGACGAGCCTGAGGGACCCAAATTCTAGGCTTGTCCGATGGAGGTTGAGTTTGGAAGAGTACGACTATGATATAGTCCATAAGAAGGGGACACACAATAGTAACGCAGACGCATTGAGCAGAGTGAGGATTCCAGATGGAATTAAGGTCGAGGTTCACGCAAATGAGGGCAAAGAACCGACCCCAGGTGATTTAACCGGGGCACTGGAGGTACTTCCATACTCGTACATTCAGCGGAGCAAAATCTCAATACAGGCATACATATTTCAGAAAAACCGCTAAATGAATTTTCACTGCAGATTTTATTCGAAAACTCAAACAGGAAACCAGAAACAAGTTTGGAAATGCCATTTAGAAATAAACAGTGACGTACCTTTAGGAAACCAGAATTTTCAGAATCAGATATAATAGATATTTTCTAGAAATATATTTCCCCCAATAAGCTAACAGCAATATATGCTAATGACGATACCTTCAGAAAGATACAAAATGTTTACTCCATCCATTTCTCGCAGTCCGGACTGTACAGGTTGATTCGCTGTATGGAAGTATTGAAGGACATTAATGAGTCTGATCAACAAGATGCAATTATCAGAGACTATCATATTAAAAGCAATCATCGTGGAATTAATGAAACTCACTCTCACCTCAAGAGAACAGTTTACTTTCCTCTCTTCAAAAATAAAGTCACTCAGGTGATTAATAATTGCGAGGTATGTCAAACCTTGAAGTATGACCGAAACCCACAAGCTCCTGAGTTTCGGGCCCCTCGAACTCTGGTGAGAAATTTGGAAATGCTGTATGCAGATATATATACTATAAATAAAAGATATTTTCTCATTATAATAGACAAGTTCTCCAAATACACTGCACTCTGAATAACAGAAATAGCCTCTGCATAGTTAAAGCGTTGAAACATTTTATTAGCCTGCACGGCATGCCTGAGATTTTGGTGACATTGACCACCGATCAGGGTGCTGAGTTCACTTCAACTTTATTCAAGGACTTTTGCAGACAGTACGGAATTACACACCACATTACATCTTACCAACATACAAGTAGCAACGCACCAGTTGAACGATTACATTCGACCCTTACGGAAATATACAGAATCATACATAACAAACAACAAGACAAAGACCATGAACTAAACGAAAAAATTATTACATATAACAATGCAATACATTCTTCCACAAAATATACCCCATACGAAATCTTTTTTGGCAGAACTTACAGATTTAATGACAGCCTACAGGAATCCAATGCACATGAATACCTCGAAAAATTAAAAGAATTTCAATCCAGACTATTCCCAAAAATTCAGAAACAACTAGAAGACCAAGTTCTCAAAGGAACAGAGGAATTAAATGAAACTAGACAGGTTCCTGAGAGTATTAATGAGAGTTCCATAATTTTCAGAAGGGAGTGTCGAAGAAATAAAATGGCCCGTAGATTTACAAAACACAAAATTAAGAAAAATAACCTTGTAACAGTAATAATAACCAATAATCAGAAACTGCATAAGTCCAAAATTAAACGAAAACGAAAATTTTAGGTTTCTCCTCCCAGCGATCCTCGGGCAGAAGATGGACGTACAGGACCTAACTAACAGGAATGGACTGCTGCTGATGAGGCTTGGCGACGCGAGGCTGATTCTATCATATAGTAATTCACTGCATATTATCCAGCTTGACAAATGCAAACAAAACATCGACAGGATCAACGAAACCTTGACTACCCTAGAACAATACACCGACATAGATGACTCTCTGGAAGTAAGTAGGAAAAAGTTGCAACAGGCTGAAAGCAAGCTTCTAACATTGTTACCACCTAAACGACATAGACGGGGACTTATAAACGGACTTGGAACTGTTATCAAGACAATCACTGGAAACTTAGAAGTTAATGACGCCATACAGATTAACAACGATATCGATAGGCTTTTACACAGGGAGGATAAATTGCGAACCGAACTTAACAATCAGTCTATGGTTAACAAACAAATGATAGAGCGATTCGAAAACATAACAAATCACATAAACGATCAACAAAGAAAAATAACCACATACTTAAATCATTTACAAGCAAATCTACAGAACCAAATAAAACCAATTCTATAAATTTGAAGCACTTGCAATTCCTATCACAAATTAATTTTAATATTGATTTGCTAAACGAACACTTGTCCAGTATTTTGGAATCAATCATGCTTGCCAGATTTTGAATCATTCCTAAATTAATCCTTACACTAAATGAACTAGAGGAAATACACCTTCTATTTTCAAAACACTCGGTAGAAATAAATTCAAAAGAACAGATTTATGAGTTGTTGGACCTACAAGCCTATTCTAATGGGTCGAATATCATATTTAATATCCAAATCCCAATAGTTTCCGAAGATCACTACTCCTTTTACCACATTATTCCCTTGCCCATTAATAAGACAAAAACAATCCTAGTCAAACCTTACCTTTTGATGAACCAAAACCATATTCAAGCAATCAACGATAAATTGCGCATTGTAGAGGGAACTTATTACTGTCGGCAAACGACATCGTGGTATACGACCGAATCCCAGTGGTGGGAAGCCTCCTGAAAAACCAAACGGGACATTGTCAACTGTACGACCTCGAAAACTCAATGGAGATATACCAGCCCGAACCAAACCGTATCCTGTTAATCAATGTCCCCAAAACTATCATCAATTCATCTTGTGGGCCGAGCAAACTGAAAATTGAAGGAACAATTCTCATACACTTCGAAAATTGCGACATCTCTATTAATGGGATACATTACTTCGGAACCAACTCGGTGCATTGGGACGAGATTGATATATATCCGGCAATCTTCAACAACATCAATATCACAGAGGCCAGCAGTGTGCAAATCGGGCTGAAAAATCTACAACCTTACCAGTTCACCAGGACTCAAAATCCTTTGGAAGTTACCTCGCAATTCGAGATTACCTTTACTAAAACTACCAGTGCACTTACAGTGGCAATCACGTTTGTCCTTACCTTGATTGGAGTATCATTGTTGTGCCGAACTATTCGAACAAGACACCTCTGCCGGGACAATCAGGCGATCATAGCTCCTGCTGATGAACCTCCAAAAGTACGGATCATCTGGCCGTCGCTAGCAACTAGGGGGGGAGGAGTTACGGCAACATAGTAGTAGCGTTCATGCAACATAGTGGCGTCCATTGACTTCATAAATTGCTAACTTCCTATTTTTATTGATGTTTCAATAATTAAAACTTCTGTTTGTGAATGTGCTGACTTCTAGTCTCTATCCACTGTTGTTTGAGTATCAGATTACCCAAGTCATTAAACTAACGTCTGCTTTATTGCATTCTTTGGGTCAGCATTTTTATCAGATATTAATGAATGCAAAGCTTTGTACAAATGAGTTTTGATTTCAACTTCGAGAGAGTGACGAAATAAAGATTCATACTCGATACAGATTAAAATTTCTTGTGTTTCATTAAAGAAGTAACTATTATTCGCGCATTTCAGCAAACTGCCCAGTTTGTTTTGCGGAAAAAATTGCTGTTGTTCGCGATAGTGTGGCAGAGGAGCCGTCAAACTCGACTCGTCGTCGTGCCAACAATTGAACATGTCGCGAACATCACTGATGCGAACTTTGAATAAAGATTTGAATTTACACGCTCACAAGGTTCAGTTAACTCAAGAGCTGAAGCCCACTGACCATTTCAAGCGTCGGCAATACGCCGAATGGTTGGTTGAACAGGATGACGGGAATAGTGACTTAACAAAGAAAATCATCTTCAGCGACGAGGCACACTTTCACCTCAGTGGATTCGTTAACAAGCAGAATTGCCGCATTTTGGCAAATGAGAATCTATGAGTGATTGTTGAAAGGCCGATGTATCCAAAAGAGTGACTATTTGGTGCGGTTTATGGGCTGGCGGCGACATCTGGCCGTACTTTTTTGAAAATGAGGACGGCCAAGCAGTTACCGTGAATGGTGTTTGCTATTGCAAGATGATAACGGATTTCTTGTTACCAGAAATTGAGGCTATGGACCTGCACGATATGTGGTTCCAACAGGATGGCGTCACTTGTCACACAGCCAACGAAACAATTGTTCTTGTGGGCGAAAAATTCAATGGCCATGTTATCTCACATTGTGGCCATGTTAATTGGCCGCCACAATCATGTAATTTGACACCGTTGGACTTCTTTCTCTGGGGACATTTAAAAGAAAAAGTGAACGTTAATAAGCCAAGAACAATTCAAGAGCTAATGGATGAGATAATTCAGCACATTAACGACATTGCATCTCAATTATGTCTCAGATAGAGATAGAAGTATGCCATCGTAGCCGTGGTGAGCATTTGGACGATATTTTGTTTAACACATATTTGTCATAGATCTTTCTATTATAATAAAAAATATGAATAGAATTCTCTGAAAACTTTTACTTTATTTACAATCAATATCGTGCATTTTGGTTGGACCACCCTTTATATATTATGTTATTCTACATTCCCATTTATCCAATTGTTTCTGCAAACAGTTTGGTATTGCATTGTTCTTTCATGATTCATAGAAATCAAAGAAAATAAAAAGTGCAGAACAATATTAACAAGCTGAGTAGGCAGGAGAGTGCTCCTAACAGAAGGGCTTTTTAACGTCCTAGTGTTCAATACAAATTTTCTGATAGCATGAACCGATGTCTTGAACTAATCATCCAATACTGGTATAAGAAGTCGTTCAAATTAATCCAAGAAATGCGAAGTTCTTTTCATGAAAACATACCAGCTTAAATAATTTTTCTGAATACTCGGCCAATTGAACATGTGAAAGCAATAGGAATTAAAATATAGAACATTTTCTATTAAAAAATTTGTTGGAATCGAGCAGTAACCTAGGCAAACTGCTCGAAAAACTAAACAATACTTGATCCAATTTTAATAGAAAATTAAAAAAAATAAATATTTAAATTTACAATTAATATTTGATCACGGCAACCCCTTTGCACGGTTGGACGCGAGTAGAGGGCTCGGCAAGAAACCACCGTTGCGACACAGCAGTCTTTTGGTGATCGCCATACGGTGCGGACACCGTGACAAATTGTGCCAGCAACGAATGTGATAACTTTCTTTAAATAACTTGTTTTAGTACAATAAAGCTGTCGGCGAGAATGTATCTCGAAAGAATCTTCCACGTCGTCAGTAAATTACAAAGTAGATTTCGAAAAGCCAGCTGTGTGATTCATTTGGTTATTTTGTTGCTGTATCTATTCCTGAGTTCGGAGTGTAAGTCTTATACTTCCATCTGGTCGCGAGGATTTTAGTGGCTAGATGCATCGACTGACATGTAGAAGGGTTTCTCGAAGCCCAGGCAGGTAAGCGAATGACCGAGACACACGTCCAGGTTTCTCATCAAAAGGTGGATTTATTACCAATCTCTTGATAAGCCATTTTTGCTAATTCCGCGAATCGGTGTTTTAATCCACTTAATCACCGCACGTTTACCAATCTTCATACACAAGTACATGTATCGGTGGAAAGTGACTCGAGATCTCACCTGTCGACATACAACCGCGAAGCTTTACGTTATAGCCGCGAGTATGCCTGAGTGCGGCAGTCAGCGAACATTGTGGTTACCTCTTCAGATTCTTACAATTTCCGTTAGACTTTCCAGTTAGCACAATATCTGTCACTATTTGATCCCGAGGTAGAGAAATTCCCATGAAATTGCAAAAATCGTGAAATCAATTCCCTGTCACCTCACCGTTAGCTCTGTAAAGTCGCGATAGCTCTGTAGCCGCTCTAGTAGAATTGCTAAGCCTCTTCTTCATAACATACGAGAATGCACAGAGGGTGTCAATGCTATTCTGTTGGTTCGGTGAAGTGTGCATGCATGAAATATTGCTAATGCGAAGGGAATAATTTTGTGGAAACATGACGTAAATGTGTTTTTATATTTTTTTAGAGTCTTCGTGTGATCGGGCTTATCTAACGTCTGCATTGTTATGTGCTATTAATGTATTTTGTTGATCTCCGTAACCGTGATAAGAGGTGGCATATATTTTGATGCGAAGTTTTACGTGGCGTTTTGGGCAAATCGACTGTCAGTTGAACAAACGAAAGTACATATCCCGTGAATTCGTCACGCAATAACTATAACAAATCAATATTCAATTTACTTATTCAGTGTGAAATTGCTTAGTGAAAAGCAATGGAGTTACAAGTACAGTGCATGTAAAGAATTTTCAACACTAAAAATAACGTAAAAACAATTATTTACGGAGAGAAGTGCACTTTGATAGTGAACCGTATAGTCTTCATTTTGTGTGCCAACCAATCCCGCCCTCGCTCTTTTTATTTATTTTGAGGGCTATTGTGGGGCACAGACCCCGACACAAAATTTCAATTCACTAATGAATTTAAAATTACAATGCAGGCTTACCCATCCCAAAAGCGAGCGCTCGTCAGAGGAGGAGTGGGTGCCAAGACCACATTTAGTAGCGATCGAGCCTGAAGAGAACGACAATTGACACCGCAGTTGAATTTGTTGGAACATTTTTATTAGATGGATCCAGCAAATTCTTGACCATCGTTAACGCTGGTGTGAAAAACAAATTCATCGCCTAAGAAATCATTGGCGAAGTTATTTGTGGTAAGTTTTGATCTTTGGGCATCAAAAACAGTCTAGTAACCAGCCAAAAGCCTTTGTGGCTCAACACAGCTGATGCATCGATGACAAAGCCAAGTCGCTGGTATATTAGCGTCAATTTCCGCCGCCTAATTTCAATTTACCATTCTTGTTTCTAGATTGAGGTGCAGAAATAGCCTTGGGTGCAATTTTCGATCCTTCCACCAACTTATCTTGTGTAGAAATTTCAGTGATGAGTGTATTATCTGTGTTCCACATGTAATCAATATTCCTTCCGTTTGTATTTGGTTTCTAATGAACCAATCAATTTGCCAACGTCTGGTTTAAGTGACGGCTTGTGGCAACTTCGATTGCGGACGTAGCCTGTCTTTTACAGTCCAATTTCCATACACCAAAATGATAACCCATGCCGAATATACCTCCGGCTTGTTTTCCCATATCTGAATATGCTAATGGTGCTATTTATATTTTACTTAGTTAATTTGCCGGATTAGACGAAACACAAAACACAGGCTCAAATTCCGCTTTTATGAAATAAATCCTTGGAAAAATGACACCGGGAAAAACCCCTGGAAAATCGACCGCACACTTTCTGTACGAACGACGACCCCCAATGTTTCTCGCGAACTATTTGTGTGCTAACAAATGCGTATTGATCTTTGAAACACCTTCGCTCGTTCTTCCGGTCGCCACTGAAGTTCATACGGGCGGTCAGATAAGAATAGTTCCTATTGCTGGGCAACATCCAAAGTTTACCTTGGTGGTTGAACCATGTTAAACAATGGTCATCTCTGACAGTTGCCTGGTGGTGAAAGCACGGAGTGTCCATTGCAAACTCACGATATATAGTTTTTTGGGTCGTAGCTCGTATCACGCTGGTAGTTGAGAAGCTGACTTGATACGGTGTTGAGGACTAGATCCTTGTCTAAGTCAGTGCGATGTTTTGACTTCCATCCTCCCTACACTATTTCCTGCCTTGTTTACAATATTTATTTGAAATGTTCTAATTTAAAGGAAATATTAAGTTGATTAATTAATTACTACTACTGTAGTTCGGCTCGCTGATGATTGAGTCTAAGAACGCTTGATTACGCGGTAGTGTTCGGTTGAGTTAACCGCCACTCCCTCTTTCTACTCCCTCTAACAGCCTTTTACTTATAAAGACCTACTTCCTTGATTTTCTCCCGACTTTTCGGGTCAAAGTTGTCCACTCGCGAGTGGGGTAACACTAATTTTTTCATACATTTTGCCTCCCCCTAGACCTGTTGGTGCACAAAATGACTATTTTTTTTTTTCAGATTCATCAAGACCTCTCATTTGATACCCCACTCGCCTTTATTTGATAAAAGCTTTTTTAAGGGCTACTTCGTTGTAAAGGGGGACACGTAGAAAAAAATTTTGAAGTATTTAATGAGACCTAAACTTTTGAGCGACGGGTCCTGAGGCGAATAATCGGAGCGAAGCTAGACGGGGCAGTTGGACTGTAAATTGATAAACAGTAAAAATTAAATTAAATTGCGATTTATAAAATAGTGAAATTAATAATTGTGAATTCTTAGTAAATAAACTCTTTTAACTTAATTTAGAAGACAGTTCCGGAACGTTAAAATTATCGGCCACGAACCGTTACACGTGATCGCAGTGCCAGAAGTAAGAATGAAATATTTGAAAGTGAAAACTTATATACATTATTTAAAAAAAAAAAGCACAATAGTGAAACCTAACGTGCAAATTCGTGGAAAAAAATAAATAAAAGCCAAAATAATAAAAATACCCCGAAGCTAACATTTAAAAATTAATAAATTTACCATGTCGGAGTTTAAGGGAGAAGCAGAAACGCTGATGCAGCAAGAGCTAAATGAACAATCAGCGCAGCTAAATGAACAGTCATCCTGTTTAACTGCGAAGCTAAATGAACAGTCACCCAGTTTAACTGAGAAGCTAGACCAGAAGCTGGACCAACAAGCATTCGAAATACAGGCCGACATCACACAGAAGTTGGAGAAACAGTCAACTGAAATAAAACGGAGCTCGGTAGTCTGACCAAACAAATTAAATGCGTTGAGGAAAAGGTTTACCAGGTCGAGGAGAGAATCAACCATGAGATGGAAAAATTGAAAAAGAAATTGGAAGCAGTGAAGGCAGTAGTAATCACCTCACCAGCCCCACTTATAACCGCAGCGTAAAGCACATCCCGAAATGTGAACACACCAATATTCGAAGGGCAAATGCTCTTCATTATTTAAAAACCCACTTTGAAGCCGCCGCCAGGTCAAATCACTGGAATGGAGCAACTGAACTAATTCTTGCTCTAAGAGGCCCAGCCGCTGAGCTTTTGCAGATGATCTCCGTTGAGTTGCACTCAAACTCGGCTGCTATAATGAATGCACTCGACATGCATTATGGAGACAATCATCTGAAGCAAATTTAACGGTCACAGCTCCAGCATCGGATGTAGTGGCAAAAACCTACAGCAGCTAACCCAAGCCATTGAGTGACTGGCACTTTTCGCTTACACAGCCTACGACCCAGAACATCGAGATGCCGCAGCAACAGAAGAATTCATTAGCGCATTAAAGGACCGAGAATCGCAATAAGCCGTGCGTTTAGCTCAAAAGCAAACAGTTAAGGATGCATTGGCTTATAGTCTGAGCTTTGAGGAAGCGAAAAATGTGACTCGTACCACTGCCCGGAATCACGAGGTAGTGACAGACGAGTGCAGGTGCGATACTGGATTTCCAGAGAGAAGAAGCACCTGCAAAGAGACTGCAAGAAGTGAAGAAAACCAAGCTTTTGTACAGGCTAGAGGAGATGCAGACCGAGTCATAAGCCAAGAATGGAAGCCCTTAAACTGAGGGGGCCAACTTCGTGGGGCAGAGGTTGGCCAGGAGAGTGGACGTCCCCAGTACCACCATCATCGTGTCAAGACTACATTGTGGTGAAGTAGATTTATGCCTTCCGGGTCAAGTTGACGGAGAGCATAGCACCATAACAATCGACACTGGTGCAACCTGGTCGATTATCCGACCAGACCTAGTCAGGCAACAACTACTTCACAAGGGCAGGATTTTCTCACTACGGATGGCTACGGGAGAGGTTATCCTCCAGATACAGTTGGGAGACCTTGCGTTTCGACACAATTTTCTGGTCGCAAACATTATGGATGACTGCATTCTCGGAATGGATTTTCTGCGACCACATGGAATAACGTTGGATCTGGGCAAACAGGTATTGAAATGGTGGAATGTCGAAGTATTGATGGAGAATCCCGACGTCCAAATTCCCAAGATGAGTGTGGTAGTATGTGCCGACATTGATGTACCGAAATCTTCCGAGAGCATTGTATGGGTTAAGCTTGATGGTGGTTCTGGAGACGACCGATCTTATCTGATAGAGCCAACGAACACGTCCGCATTGTGCGGTTTAATTGTAGGACGAAGCCTTGTAAGATCTATAAGGAACGGTTAGAAGTCCTTAACACCGCAGACTCAACCACAAGCATCAAAGCGGGAGAAGCGTCATAGATACACAGGGAGCCAAGCCGATTTAGCAAGCACCGAGACATCTTCCAATTACCAAACGAGGTGAAATGAGCGCACTGATCTCGGACATGGAAAAACAGAGTGTTGTCGAGCCTTCTGTCAGTCCATGTACCGCACAAGTAGCTCTAGTGCAGAAAAAGGATGGTACAGCTTGGTTTTGTGTCGAGTATAGGCAGCTTAACCATGTCACTAAGAAAGATAGTTACCCGCTTCCACGCATCAACGACATCATGGACACTTTAGCCGACTCAAAATGGTTTTCTATACTCGATCTCAAGAGTGGCTACTGGCAGGTAGAAATTGACGAGAAGGACCGAGAGAAGACCGCAATTTTAGTTGGGACCGGATTGTGGTGATGCCATTTGGGCTTTGCAATGCTCCAGCTACTTTCGAACGCCGAACGGAATGCATGCTACGTGGCCTAACCTGGAAGATCTGTTGGGTGTACCAAGATGACATCATTGTTATCGGGAGAACGTTCGAAGAACATTGCGGGACTTAGAAGAGGTTTTCTCCCGATTGCGACTGGTGAATCTGAAACTTAGTCCCGACACTTGTACCCTTTTCGCAGCTGAAGTGAAGTACCTGGGACACGTCGTATCAGCGAAAAGGGTCAAAACAGACCCTCAGAAAATTGAACCCGTAAAAACTGGCCAACACCAAACAACAAGCGCCAACTGCGAAGTTTTCTGGGTCTGGCAACCTACTATCGAAGATTCCTCAAAGACTTTGCCAAAATAGCTAAGTGTCTCCATCAGTTAACCGAGAAAAATTGTCCATATGTCTAGAATGAACAATGCCAGGTAGCCTCTGAGACCTTGAAGGAGAAGCTGTGTGGATCATCCGTGCTGGCATATCCAAAGCCCGGAAAAATGTTTTCAGTTGACACCGATGCAAGCAACGGCAGTATTAGAGCCGTACTCTCCCTGCAGATATATGGCGAAGAAAGAGTCCTTTCATTTTACAGTCGAGTTCTCTCAAAAAGTGAAAGGAATACGGCGTGACCAGGAAGGAGCTATTGGCTATAATAGAGGCCACCAAGCAGTTCCACAAGTACCCATGTGGCCAAAAATTTGTTCTCCCAACAGACCATGCATCGCTGAGATGGCTACTTAACATCAAAAACCCCAAGGGACAAGTTGCGAGATGGATCGAAAGATTGCAGTCATACGATTACAAAATTTTTTATCGGAAGGGCGGAGTTCATGGAAATGCTGACACCCTTTCTCGTCGTCCATGTCCAGCTAACTGCTGGCATTGGCAACGGATTGAGGAAAAGGAGCCGACCGTTGATCTGCGAGTGATAACGGCCGAATTCGATGAAGGTTGGTCATTGGAGGAGATTCGAAATGTTAGCCGATAAAGACATCGGACCATTACTTGTATGGAAGGAGACAACTGTGCGGCCTGCGTGGAAAGACGTTTTGATGCATGGTGCCACCCTGAAAAGTTACCTACCCTTCAGGTAGAGGGAGGCGTACTCAAGCGGAAATGGGAAATGGCGGATGGCAACTCCGATAGTATGCAAACCATATTTCCGAATAGCCGAATCCATGATGTGGTTAAGGAAATGCACGAAGGATCCTCAGGAGGCCACCTTGGTGATAACAAGACCTTATTAAAATTGCTCCATACTCGAGAAGACGAAGGGGACTGATGTCATGGATGCATAATTCGCACTTCCGTCAAAGGTCCACAGCGACAACTGAAGGACATATGCAAACCTATAACATAGGGGTACCCTTCCCAGAATCTGAATGGGGAAATCGACAGACGCTGCTTGTAGCCGATTGTTACAGCAAGTGGCCTGATGTCTACCCCATTCCCAACCAGGAAACAACTACTGTAGCCGCACAGCTAGTGTTGAATTGGGTCAGTACGTACGGCGTACCTTGCGAACTACATTCAGGTCAAAGCCGAAACTTTGAGTCAGTAGTTTTTGGCGAAATATGTGAGCTGCTGGGAGTACGGATAACAAGGACAACACCACTGCATCTCCAATCCGATGGAATGGTCAAACGTTTCAATGGCACACTCAATAAACACTTGGCTTAGATGTTTGACGAAAACCAAAGGGACTGGGACTGGCACATCCCATTATTCTTGATGGCGTGTAGAGCTGCCGAATACGCATCAACGAGTCAAGCCCCAGAAAAAGTTATTTTTGAAAAGACTATTCGTCTGCCGGCTGATATAAAGTTCGATACACCCTCTGAGAAACCCCAGACGGCCTCGGAGTACGCAAGTGAGCTAAGGCAACGGTTGAACCAGATGCATCGGACAGTGCGAAAACACCTCGAATTGGCTACTGACCGCATGAAGACCAGGTATGATCTAAAGGCAAATTCTACTGGCTTCAAGCAAGATGACTTGGTGTGGCTATAAAACCCACAACGGCGAAAGGGTAGGTTTCCGACCATACTGAGTTACAAAGCGAATCAACGAAGTCATATATTGCATTAAGAAACACCGCAAGCCTAAATCCAAAATAAAGATTGTGCACCTGGACCGTCTTGCCCCATATTGCATCCAGGGAGACTTAACTACAACTGGCGACACATCTTTTCGGGGCGAAAAGAACTGAGGTGGGGGCAGTGTTACATGTCCACAAAATTCTGCGAGCTACTGTCGCAATTGTTGTCGCAACTATTAATAACATCATGATCAACCAAGAAAAGAAAACGAATGTACTCGAAAGCGCAGGAATATACCAAGTAGAACCATGATCAATAGCTGAAAGTGATGTCAGTGCGGGTATTCAGAATTGCTCCAATATTCCAGGTAGTTCTCGTCAGAACATTCGCCAATATACGAGAAATGGTTTGAATGACTAGAGACCCTATATAAAGCCGAGCTGAATGAATAGGGCAGGTTAATAATAAAAACTGCGATAAGAGTGGAGCGCGAATTAAAGGCGATATTGTTTGATAGTGAAGTGATTTTTGTGATACAGACAGTTGAAATATAAATTGATAAACAGTGAAAATTAAATGAAAATGCGATTTGTAAAATAGTGAAATTAATGATTGTGCATTCTTAGTAAATAAACTCTTTCAACTTAATTTAAAAGACAGTTCGTTTTCATTTTCCTGGAACGTTATAATTGTCGGCCGCGAACCGTAACACGCGACAATATGTTTAGCATTGAGGTCTCCTGCCACAACAATAGAGCAGTTATTTCCAACAAGACTAAAGATATTGTCGAGAAGTTCAGTAGAGAGTTCATCATTTTTGAAGTAAATTTAGATAATACGGAGCCACTTTTCATCCACGTTTAATTCCACAATTGTTATATCCTTATCTGTAGCGTTGGGTCGGTGCTATAGTTTATATTGGAAACAGCTTGTTACTAGGATACCTGTATCAATAGCTCCCTTATCATTTTGAATTAAGCAGAATCATTTAAAAAACACTTTATTTCATTTTTAGGATTTTGTACTAAAATACAAAACCCTATTGCAATCATGACCTGGGTCCGTCCGTCCGTCCGTCTGTATGTCACAGCACTTTTTCTCCGAAAGTATAGAGGCTACAGCCATGAAACTTTGTGAAAAGGTCAGAAGTGGTGACTTCTTGAAAGTTCAAGGGTGAAAAAGTTTTTGAAAGGGGTTTAAGGGGGGTCTCCCCATATAGGGAGGTGACCCCTCAAAAAAAATTTCACCATTGGTAGTCGAGTAGGGTGTCATTGGAAAGGTCTACGTGAGGTCTTTTCAAAGCAAGTCATAAAATTGCCTTATGAGTACCGAGGGGAAATGTACGAACTTTCCGCGTACCCCCCCTCGCGATTGGACACCTACCATCCGAAAAATCTGAAAAAAATCGTGAATGTAGGCCTTAATGAGTACAACAACAACAAATACATGAGAAATCGAAATTTACTCAACTTTGTTCGTAATAGTATAATTTATCGATTTTAAGTTTTCTTGAATAAAATCTAAGCGGTACCCTTGAATTCAATAAAATTTTGCAAGCAGATGACTATTTATAGGATTGATCTTTTCTGAAAGTTTCATAAAGATCGAATTGTATTTGACGAAGTTATAGCGATTTGAATTTTCCTGTATTACTATGGAACAATGTGCCCTGTATTACTATGGAAACATATGGCTATGGAGCCATATGCGCTTTTTACCGACTTAGACCCTACAGCTTTGCTAGGATTTGCATGAAAATTTCAGGAGTGATAGGTATCATGAAGATGAGTACATACAATTGAAACAATTCTAAGAGGCAGGAGAGAGCTCCTAGCAAAAGGGCTTTGTAACCATTCTAGGAGTCGAAAAAATAGGCCATGAATCGATGATTACAGTACAGAGAAGTGGCCCCTGGAAAAAAATTTCATGAAAGGTGGCCGATTTGAGTATCAACTGAAAGTTCTCTATGAGAGCTTTTCAAAACAGTTCTTAAACTGACCGTTTTTGCTTCAGTGGGAGCAGGGGGGGGAAATACATGAAAAATGTGTTTCCTCCCTCGCGAATGGACACGCGTGATCTAAAAAATCTGAAAAAATTATCAAGAGAGATATTTATGGGTATAACTCTAACAAATACCTCAGAAGTCAAAATTCTTTCAACTTTGTTAATAATAGTATGATCCTCGAATTTCACATTTTCTCCAATAAAATCGTCTTTTACATGTTTCTTGATTTTATTCGTTGCTGGTTACTGAATTTTGTAAGTTGAGTACAAAACCCTTCTGACATGAGCATAGGTCTGTCTACCCAACTTGTTGTAACCTAGTTTCCTGAAGTAGGACTGCAGCTGGTTTTTGAGATCTGAGCAAAGATTTCAATTCTAATCTTTTTCTATGGCATACTATTGACCGCGCATTAATGGTTATAATCTTAATTCCAGAATTCATTGATTTCAAGTTGCATCGTGAATTCGAATAATGCTTTTTTTCTTTTCCGATAGATCGTTCAACGTTCTATAGTACGTGGCAATATTTTTAACTTTGTTCGTAAAGCCGTCAAAATCCGTTCCAAATCATTCATTGGATGTCCCCATATCGTCAGCGATTCTCTCTTCCGGAGTTCATTTGTGTAAGGACCTAGATATGTTATTCAAGATTATTCCTAAATTTGAATATTTCACTTGGTTCTGCTAGTACATATTTACTCCTTAATATCAATGGAAACCCGAAAAGTATCTAATTTAATTTTAGAAGAATATTTTCCTTTGAAAATCTTGTAACGGTTTCCTCCTCCGTCTCGTTCGATCGCAATCAGAACCGACCTCTCATCGGTTCGAGACGTGCAGTCTTGGAAATGACAACGGACTGTACCCTTCAGGTCAACAAGTCCGGTCACACTTAGTCTACTCCGTGGTGGCTGCTTGTAGGCTAGCTAGTTCGGAGAGGAGTTTCGGTCGCGGGTCTTACGCGAGCAGACTAAGTCCGAGTTACGTAACTCAGCCACCGATTCACATGCCCGATTTACAAACGCGTCAACAACTACTCATCCAGAACAGGAAACCTACATTACGTTAGTTCTGGATGTGATCTCTCCACAGATCTCAAATCAAAACACTACAAAATCACCATAGGCGCGTTACCGAATCACCGACGCGGTACCAGAAAATAAGCTAAACTACCTCAAGTCCAAAATAACCTACTCTAATAAAAAAAAAACGAGCGCAAACAAGGGTACCGTGGACCGTAACCGACTAGAAATCAATCATCCGCAGATTATGAAAACCTAACCCTCTTCAAGACATACTTACCCTCGGTCATCACTTCCGCTGCAAAAGAAAGAGCATGCGGAACGGAAAGGCTTATGGCTTCTTTAGTAATTCATCTTTACTTTTCCGATATTTCATTTACAATAATCTTTTTCAGAATCCGAAACGTAAATTCAAAACGAACTGACAATATTCTCTTACGTTAATCCTTTTTTCCTTATCTATACAATTTTCATTTGAAGCCTGATCTTTCAACATGAAGAAAGCATTGATTGCAAAATTAACATTAGATGTACTTGACTTTAGGTTCATTCATTAATCAATTTAGCAATTAAACAATGTTACCAATCGATAAATTTAAAAGGAAAAAAAATAACCATCCGCTATTCAATAAAGACCATTTCTATTCCTCTGAACATTTTTAACATAATTGGCTTTTATGCAAACATATGGTTGAACGCAATTTTTCACTCTATACGAAAACGTTATTATGGAACTTATATGTCAAAACTAGGGAAGTGAGTCAAAGGGATGCAATTTTAATGTTTTAACAGCGATTATTTCCTATTAGAACTTGTATTGCTCAACAAGTTATGCATATTATTAAAGAATGCTTCATTTATTGCAATAAATGGCGTAGGGTATTATAGAGAAAGTTGCCACATTTTCGCATAAATTTCATGATCTAGTTCCACCTTTCCGATTTTAAAATTATCATACAAATGTATGTGTTTATTGAAAAAGTAAGTACTGTATCTATTTTTAATTACAAAATTTCAATGCAGTTCCTTGACTTTATAAATTTCGAAAAATATTAACTGCATGAAGTGGAGTTCCTATATTGTACATATTAAGGATAATCGCATTTTCTTCATTCATATGTTACATTGTTAAATTCGGTGCACGAGTGTGCACAATATTTCCTTAGATATATCTGTAAAAGTTAAATATTAATTCATAGCTTTGGATGGAACTATATCCCTTTAGTACATTTAAATTTTTTTTATATAGAAATATATTTATATATAATTTGTTAGTTTATGCTATTTAAGTGCTAAATGTTATTTTTTTCTTGTTCACACAAGTTTTTGAAAGAATATATAAGTTAACACAAGCGAAACTCACGGTTTTTTTTCGATAAGCTCTTAGAATAAAAGAAAAAATAATAGTTTAGCAAAGGTAAGATTAAAAATTGATTAAGGTAAGGAATTACCTAACGTTTTTTATCATTCTCTAAATATTACAATTTAACAATCAGTTGTTATTTTAAATTCTAGCAATATTTCTTACTTTCATCCTTCCGTTAACTCTCAGCAACGAATTGAAAGTAAAAATTGATTAGTGTTAATAGTTTGCAACAAAAAGGATACAAAATTAAAAGCCAATGTTTGATGCTTAGTATAAACATTATTCTAGCAAAATTTCTCCAATGAAAAATTTATTAAAAATAAATTATTTAAAAAATATATATAGCATCAAGTTTTGATATTTATTTTCATGTATATTTCTTTACCCCATTGTTTTCATTTTAATTTTATAATTAAAATGATCTCTGGATAAGTCTCATCGTATTAAAACAATATTTTAAATCGGCACATTTAACAACACCTTATTTCAAAGGGTACGTACAATATTGAAGTGGAATACTTTGAAATCTATTGAGCAATATCTACGAGTATCTGTAGCCTTTACAATTATCGTTTCTTTAAGCCAGAAACAAAACTTCAAATAATTATCCACACAAAAAATCAATTATGGAATCGTCACACGCCGAAACAAATATGTAAAAAAACTAATTTTAAAAAATAAAATTAAGCACAAAACAGAGCGCTTTTATATTATTTTTTTGTATAAATATATATATTTCGCTATTATCTTCAGTCAAGACTTTTTTAAATGAAAATTACCCAAAAGTTAAATTACTGAATTTTGACTTAATTTCAATCTGAAGCTGAATAGAAAGAATAGAAAGTTGAGTAAAGCATTTCATGAAAAATGCCAATGCGGAAAAATTACTTGTTGAAATTTTCGAAGTTAATTTTAGGATTCTGTAAGGAGTTGATATTCAGTTGCGTGTTATTTTCTTCTTATAGTTTATCCGATATTGCATAGTCGCCGGGGAAGAGGAAGTCGTGAATGTTACAATCTAAATAGATCGATCCTGCACTGTTTGCTAGTTGCTTCCATCTTTTGATTACATTTGACATTTAGGAATTTATACTATTTGTTTTTATCCATATTTTTTTCATAGATTAATTTTTTTCAATTATTTAATTTTATTCCGGTGGTCGCTTTTCACTTTTTTTCCTATATCTACTCTAACCTGGAATTAAGTCGCCTGCCTCTTTCACTCTGCTGCATCCGTCACTTGCAACATCTGATGATACACGATTTCGTACATTATTAGAACATCGCATTCGTTTGCGCTTTTCTCTTCTATACAGATAGGCAGCTAACTGAAGTTGCGCTTTCTCCGCCAAATCCCTTTGTAGTTGACGATTTTCCTCAGTATCCTTAAGAACGAAATCCGAATTAACTCGTCGATCCCAAGATGAATTCCAACCTAAGAACCTTAGAATCGTCCAATAGCACAACACCCGCTCTCCTTCCGTAACTTATACCGTACGCCACGAGTTGATACCATCCGGCTATTTCGATCCTCGTCTGACATTTGGATGGCAACTGTGGGAGGCATTGCCAGATAGATATGTTTCGAAATGTATCAGTGTTTTACTACAGCGGATCACATTGACAGAAAATATTTCTCCACAAATATAAATATTTGAAGAAAAATATTTTCGGCGCAATGATAGCTGCACGAATGATGAAGTCTGCTTGCACTTCGAAGTTAAACATATCTGGCCGGGTGCCAGGGTTCGGGATCGGAATCACTCCGATTCCCGGGCGTAGGCGTCACATTACAATCTGTTGAACTAAAATTAGAGTGAAGTAAAAATTGCTTCAATGTCCACTGTTCCGGCTGCTGTATAGCATCAGCTGCGTTTTGTTGCAACCATAGCTCTTGCGTATTGAGAGAAAAATTCTAAATCCTGAATTAAGGATAAGAGCCATCATTGAAAATAAGTTCGCGGCTAGATTCAGTCCGGACTGTCAATCAGACAGAACATGACAATTTTACATATTGAGATCCCAGTCAACAAGAAATAAGCTTTGCCGCTAAGTATTATATTTTTTTCTGTTGTAAAAAGTAGGGACTCCTCAAGCTATCCTTATGTCTACTCTCTCTACATTTAATATTTTGGCAGGTTGTTAACCTGCTGCTCTAGCAAGAACTCATCTATATGCCACGCAGACCATATCACCTTCCAGAAAACCATTAACTAGGTGAGCTCACTAAATTTACCCATGAAACTTAAACCGCTTACATGCAAATATTCTGCAGACCATATATCTAATATCCCTTCTGTTGTGTTTATCTCATCTTAATTAAGCCCGGGACAGTAATCGATTTGATGCAGAACGTACTGCATTTAAAACACATTCATGTGTGCATCTATCATAACATTTCATAACATATGGAGGTATTTAAAAACTTTATGCAGATAATCAAAGCAATTTTTCTTCACTGATGACCAGACAGACATTTTGGCTCCACCATTCGATGTTACTGCCGTGTTCCGTCCACATGTATCGCGAAGTGTTGTGGCCTGTTTCATGCATGTGCATTGTAGATATTGGATTACTTTCAATTTTATCATCAACAATGTTTCGCATCACTTATTACTCAAGTATGCACCTTAAATATCCGTATCATATCTGTAATACCATTTCATGAATTAAGTTTTCAGTGCAAACCAAAGAAATCAGAGGTGCAAAACTTGGATGAATCAGAAAGCAGTTCAACTTATTGCTGAAGTCTACCAATAGAAAGCAGTTGGTATGTTCTTTCTAATGGAATACACAATTTGGGAGGATTAACTAAGCCTTATTGGTTTGATGAAATTTCATCTAGCTTCCCTATATTAGAAATACCAGCCCTTCCAGAAGTCAAGGTGCATCTCACCTGGAGTCTAAAGTAGCTGAAATCACTCATGCATATGCATGTATATAATAAGCATGCATTGATAAGTCTGTATCTATACAGAGTCGATAGCTTCATGGGCAACCTTTTTGTGGAGTTCGGTAGAAGAAATAAATCTTGATATAAAAATTGCGGAATCATTTAGAAATGAACGCTAACAACCACGAAGTTAAGCCAAGGTACAATCGTGCCATGAAATGGGTCCCAAGTTGGACCGTGTACAAGAAGGTAAACAGCGCAACATTGGAGCTGTGAAAAATCTAATTTTTGATCGCGTTATTGCGGCCAGCGATCCTGTAATTTGCACGATCGGCTAACAAACAACAGAGAAGAAGCCGACGAAAATTTACGTGTGAAGAATAAGTTGGGCCAAAGTATCCAACCTTAAGGCACACCACCGCCGATTGAATGGTGTAAGAACATCCTATCAACCATCAATTCATCCGTACCGCGCGCTGGATGGGCCGGCCCGTCGGACCTTAGTTGGCGTATAAGGGCCGTTTGGAAGGTGCTTGGAGATTTTTCAACGACAACGGCAGTCGGGCAACATGGGGCTTAAATGGTCCAACTTGACTTGAGGGTGAAACCTTTTTTCACTTCTACATTTTTTCAATGCTTGTTTGTTGCTTTTGTTGAGATTGGCGATGAACAACGTAACGATGTTGCTGTTATAAACGACTCGGCTCAGTTTATCTGACTGACTAAAATTGCAATTATATTTAATTACAAGTTTAATGCTGCAGTGATTGTGTCTGTTGATTCGAGAGACAAGCGCTACCTATAAAGCATTAATAATGCTAATAAGATTGTTTATTTTTTGTTACGATGAACATTAATCAGAGCTCTGTAATAAGGATTGGATCGTTCTTTTATTGCGGCAATTTCAGTCCAAGGAATTTATTCGGTAAAACTAATAACCATCAACATTTTCGGCTTATTTTCTGCACTTGCAAGAAAATTATTTTAATAAACCTTCTGCAACCAAAAAGCAGCCGTGTAAAAGGTAATTTTGTATGATTACGCTAACTCCTTTATTGCTTTGCATGCCGAACAAACACTACGTGGTAGTATGTCCCAAATGAATCTTATTCGCAAAGTAAATTCTGCATACAATGTTACACCGCCAGCCGACACCTGTGCTGCATACTGGCCGAAAACTTTAATTGAATTTCAAACACGTACACATTAAAGTGTTGCTTCAACAGGATACAATATCGCGAAGAAAACATCTTAAGCGCTATGTTTACTTATGCACCTGCAAGATGAAAGCGTCTTTCTGCAAGCGCGGCCGTCAACGTCCTTGTTATATTGTTGCATCCACAGCAGGAATACTAAGCAAACATCACTCATAGGCAGAATTACTTGGATTGGTGTCGGTCTCATAATTAGTTTCCACCCAGAGCCACGCATTCCAACTTCTGGAGCGGTTCATCGTATGTTAGGTATTATTATGACCTTAACCGTAGCGAATTTACGCAAAAATTACTTTTGCCATGGCTGTTCCCGACATATTTAATCGTATGCAGCGAATGAGGGGAGAAAATCAAATTGTAAATATAGGAACTTCCTGGAAATATTCTTTTATCTTCTGGCTTATGGATGAATATATTGCAGGTGAAAGTTTAGGTAATCCTTTACAGAAAAATTAAGTAGCGTTTTTTGCTGAAGAGAAAAAAACAGATATCCAAGCCATAGCAACCAAATTTGGAGTGTGACTTAGGCCGTTTTGTTGTGGTGCATCCTTGATAACACTAAATAGGCAAGTATAATACGACTTAGCACCAAAATCTGAACTACGAGTCGTAGAATAATGATATATTGAATGATGAATGTTGAGTTCCTGACACCCCTGAGCGCCCGTCACGACCTGATCCGGCAACACCAACACTTTAATCAACTTACATAGTTATTTAAGGTTAATTAGCACTGTAATAATCAGCCCATTCGTAATTAATTCGATTTATTTGATTAATTTATCAATTGATCGATCATTTTAATTCAATTCACCAAATTCAATTTCAATGGTCCACAAAGCGAAAATACTTTAAGTTTCGAATGCCACATTTCATTTTCATCAATCGAGTAACCCATTTTTCATTCATTTTTTAATTTGTCAAAACTTTGAAACAAAAGTTTATTCATTGTCCAATTGTTGGTTGCTCGGTATCATAGCTACTGAACGATTATTAAAAGGTTTTTAACGAATTTTTGAGCTTTTTACTGAATGTATTAAGTAAAAATAATAAATTCAAAGTTCGGGACAAAAGAGTCCCGGCGCAAACATTTGGAGGCCCCGGCGAGATGTACTTGGTATTTATCTTGACGTACATAAGTAAATAATTGTTTTCCCTGGTGAACAAGTCATGAAGTGCTGTTTGGTGTTTTGTGTAGTATCGTGGTGTATCCGCGCTTTCTGTTTCCGGCTGCTTTCCGACTTTCTACGCGATGGCGAATTCGGATCATCTGATCGAGAACCTAAAAGGATTGGCTCAAATCGCCAAAGGCTTCATTTCAAGCTTCAAGAAGGATTCACCCTCAAGGAAGCAGGAAGCCGGGTATTATGCGGAGTGACTGCGGTGACTGGAGGCCGCGTAGGAGGGTTTTGAACAAGGTGATAGTTACATCCGATCCCTACCGGAGGTCGCTCTGTCGCACGAGTATTTTACCCAACATATATACGACACTACCAAAGACAACTACCTCCGTTACCAACAGCACTTCCGCGATCAAATACATGCCAACACACACGTGGATACATCAACCGAGGAACAGTCACCAAAAGGGCTCAAAATTAATGATAGCGTGGACAAAGACTACACTGCAGAAGCCTTAGCATCAAGAGATGCCAGTGTGGTCAGGATGCTGCGTCGCTACAAAGTCATGGCAGGCTCGTTGAGGAGGACCATCGACCGTTTGGACCAGAAGGAAGTCACTCGGACCTAGTGCAGGAGCAAACTCATGACCCTCCAACGAAGTTGGCAACATCTGGATGAATATCACCTGCAGATCGTCGAGCTCCATGACGATCCTGAAGCGTATAGTTTTAACGTGCAACAACACACTCATTTGGACGAGCTTACCCAAGATTGGGTCATACGTCTGGAATCGCAAATGGATGAATTCAGCGCCACACCTGCCTCAGTGACTCTGCCTGTGATTCTTCTTACCATACCTATGCCGAAAATAAGACTCCTACCTCCGATAGGAACTATTAACACTGGCAACAATTCCACGACTTGTTTCTGCAAATGGTGCATAGCCAATCGATGAAGCTATGGTACCTCACGGTCGATTTCACCGGGGAAGTGGCGCTTTTGATTCGAAATTTTACATTGTCGGATGACAACCACAAGGCGGCTGCGACAACCTTAAAGGAAAGGTACGACAATCGGCGAATATTGGTAGCGACGCTCATCAACAAATAGATGAGTTAGCCATCTCATGTTAATGAAAGGCCATCAGTAGCAGCAATAAAGGCTCTCCATAACACCACACAAGAGTATCTTAGAGGCCTGGAGAACGTGCAAGTGTCCACAAGGGACTGGGATCCGTTGCTGCTTCATGTGCTAACCCGAAAATTGGATCAAGCGACTAACGCATCATACGAACAATCGTTATCCAACCAGCGTGAGCTACCACTCTTGAAGAGTTTGTAGGACTTCATGGAAACGCGTTTCTAGGCCATCCAGACACTCAGATATAAAACAAAAGAACCGGAGATCAATCATAGGAAAGCCATCAAGTCGACCGTGGATGCCACGACAGCTTCTCGGTGCTTAATGTGTGAGCAGGATCAACCACTTTACTACTGCTCGGATTTCCGCAGGATCACTGCTGCAAAGAGACTATGTTTCATGCACGCTAAGAAACTGTGCGTACATTGCCTTTGAGAAAGACATCAGGCTTTCAGCCACGTGGCCAGAAGTTACAAGCAGTGTTTCGAGAATCACAATACCCTGCTACATCTACCTGGACACAACAAGCCCAAGCAAACCAAGACTATATCCTCGAGCACGACAACGCTGAAACGAAACTCGAAACCGCAAACAAATGCAGAGCCGCTATCGCTTGCTTTAACGACTCTGATGGAGCCCTGACCCCAAGGACATGTACTTTTGGGCACAGCCGTCATCAGGCTGGTCATCAGCAATGGGAAGACGACGGATTGTCGAGCTGTGCTGGATCCAGGCTCACAAATAAACCTAGTAACCAAAAGAATCATCAAAAAATTGGGTTTATCATTGACACCACACCTTGCCCTCATTGAAAGGGTAGGTAGTAGCACTGAGAAGGCATACCATTAAGTGAACCTTGGCCTAAGGTCCAGATTATCAGGATATGCCACGCAATTAGAAGCCTACGTCATGGACAAAATTATATCACCGCAACCGTCTCAGAACTTAAACACATCGGGATGGCACATTCCCAAAAAGATAAGGCTGGCAGATCCAGACTTCCAGTGAACGGAGGGCCTCGACATGTTGCTGAGTGCCGAACACATTTACGAGGCCCTAGCCATTGGACAAATAAAGTTGGGCCCACAGCTCCCAGTGCTCCAGAACACGCTCCTAGGGTAGATTGTAACGGGAAGAGTGATCACACCTCAAGTGTTCCGTCACATGCAACATCAAGCGATTTTGGGAGGTCAAGGAAGTACAGGATCCGCAGCACAAGCTTACTAAAAAGGCTTGCCAAGTACATTTCTATCAGACAATGACAAGACGTTCCGACGGCCGTTTCTTGGTTAAACTTCCATTCAGGAACGGTCTTGAGACGTTAGGTGATTACAAAGCGGTGGCTGATCGCAAATTCATTGCCTTGGAGCGTCGACTGGAGAGGAACTCTGATCTAAGACTTCCATACGAGGACTTTATGGAGGAGTATATTCGGCTTGGGCATATAGAGGAGGTGACGTCGCAGCAGCGGGAGGAATTACGATTGTGCCTTCCACATCATTATGTGCTGAAGCCTGACAGCAGTACAACCAAGCTGCGGGTGGTTTTCGCTGCATCCAGTAAGACGACCCCAAACGTTTCGTTGAATGATGTCTCTCATACAGGGCCTATTATCCAGGATGACCTTTTTTTGACACTCCTGTGATTCAGAATGCGTTGTTTCGTGTTCATTGCAGACATCGAGACAATGTACCGGCAGATAATGCTCCATTCTGATGACCGTCGGTACTATGGCTTAATTTGGAGAAATATTTCAACGCAACCAGTGCGATACTATCAGTTGAAAACAGTAACCTATGGCACAACGTGTGCCCCATATGTAGCTACAAAATGTCTGCAAGTTCTAGCACAAGAGAACCAGCAGAAAGGTCCCCTGGGTAGCAGCACATTGGAGAAGGATTGCTATATCGACGGCGTCATAACCGGGGCAGACAGCTTAGAGGAGGCACACTCTCGAGCGCAGGTATGCATTTGCGCAAATGGTGTGCAAACCATCCTCTATTGTTGATTCAGGTTAAACATGAGGACAAACAAGTCTAGCTGGACTTCAGTAGTTTACACGAGGACTATATTAAGACGTTAGGAGTCATCTGACGTCCAAAGACTGACGTGTTTCAGATCCAAATCAACCTGGATCCAACCGATGCGAAGTTTTCCAAGAGGACGATGGCATCTGATAAAGCAAGAATGTTCGATCCATTGGGCATTCTGGTTACTGTGATAGTAGCAGCCAAGCTATTTTTGCAGGAATTATGGCGATTGGAATTGGACTGTGATGCAGGGTTACCAGTGGGGATCCATACCTAGTGGTCCGATTTCCGCAGTGATCTGCCATCATTGCAGCAGGCCCGATTTTCTCGTCACGTCAGTACAGGCAAGAAACCCGTGCAAGTACAGTTGCACACATTTTGTGATGCCTCCGAGAAGGCATATGGCGCAGCGATATACATGCGATCAACTCTGAGGAACGGTCAAGTCGTCGTCAGGTTGCTGTTGTTCAAGACAAGGTTGGCCCTGATCAAAACACTTACTGTTCCGCGCCTGGAGCTGTGTGCGGCGAAACTAGGTGCTGAGATCACAAGACGAGTTAAGACAGTGCTCAATCTGCAGGAGGTTTTTCAGGTATTCTTGACCGATAACGATTTTGTCTTGCCATGGATCAACTCTAGTGCATCATCGTACAATACCTTTGTGGCGAACAGGGTCTTGGCCATACAAAACCTCTCAAGGCCGGACCGATGGTGACACGTAGCGTCTGAAGACAACCCACCCGACATCCTGTCACGTGGGATGGCACCAGCTGAATTAAGCCGCTGTAGTATGTGGTTGCAAGGACCATCATTTTTATCCAGGGCAGAATAATTTTGGCCTTCCGAGTATGTGAGTGGGGGCCCTTGTGTCTTGGAGATGAAACGGGCCAAGACTGCTATGGTAGCGGCAGAGGCTCCTAAAACACACTTCATTCAGCATATCCAACATGGCAACTCCTTCAAGAGGCTGCAGCGCATAGTGGCCTACATGATACAGTTTACCTGTGATCTCAAGCCGGCAGTCAAGCAATCCCAACTGACAAATCAAGCGCCCACGAGTGATGAACTATCCACAGCCCTGGAGGTCATCGTGAATTATGTCCAACCACTAACTTTTAACTGCGAACTTTTCGACATCAGGTCGGAGAGGCAGGTCTCCAAGCACAGTCCGTTGGTGGAACTAGTGCCATTTCTGAATCCAGAGGGCATAATCCGTGTTGGTGAGAGGCTGGAGGCTACGAAGATCACGTTCAATGTCAAATATTCCATTTTATTACCATTCCAATATCCGTTCACCAGACTGCTGATGATGGATATCCATCACGACCACTGCCATCTAGTTGTGCAAATACTGCTCGCTACCAGTAGACAGCAGTTCTGGCCAATCCGAGGAAAACAACTCGCGTGATTGATCATTCAATGGTGCGTGTGGTGCACCCGAGTCAAGCCTAAGCTGTTTCAACAAGTCATGGGAAACCTAACGAGTGCACGTATTCAGCCAGCTCGTCTGTTCATCAACTCCGGCGTGGATTTCTGTGGGCCTATTATGATCCATTACCAAAGTAGAGGTACCCGACCACAAAAAACGTACATAGCCATATTTTGCTGTTTCGCTACAAAGGCCGTCCATCTGGAGCTAGTCAGTGATCTAAGCCCATAGGCATTCCTCTGTGCTCTCAAACGTTTCATTTGACAACGAGGACACTGCCGAAATTTTGTGACAACGCCATCAACGTTGTGGGAGCTCACAACCAGCAGAATTGCTGTCCTCATTATATTCCAACGAAGTGCGTCAAGAAGTAACAACGGCATGCTCCAGCCAGGAAATCGATTTCCATTTCATCCCTCTACGTGCACCCTATTTTGGCGGCTTGCGGGAGGCGGCGGTGAATTCAGCCAAAAATTTGATCCGTCGAGGCGTTTCGTCAGCGGCTCTCACCTACGAGGAGCTGCATACCTTGGTGATTGAGGTGGAGGCTATCCTCAATTCTAGACCACTGACTCCGATGTCAAACGATCCCAATGATTTGGCAGCCTTAATTCCAGCACACTTTCTAATCGGAGAGCCCCACACAGCCATAGTGGATGGTTGTGCAGAACCAGTCACCGGCGATCTCCATGCCCGGTGGAAGCTAATCAATCACCTCAAACTCGAATTCTGGGGACGATGGTCGCACGAGTACTCGGCGCAGTTGCAGCATCGTGTCAAGTGGAGACAATCACACCCCAATGCGATCCCGGGAATTGTGGTCATTATAAGCGAAGATAACACCCCATCGATGAAGTGGCCACTGGTTTTGCACGAGTTGCCGATGTCAAAACCACCTCCGGAACTTTGAAAATGCCAATACGCAAATTGGCCCCGTTGCCAGTTCTCGACGACGCACGTTCTAACGAAGTACTATCACAAACAAGTTTCCCCCACTTGACGAAGGAAGGGTCCCAGATCAGTGGCGATGAAATCTCGAGGACAAGGTGGCGATCAATATGAAACGGCAAGTGAATTGTGGCACTCCTCTTGATGTGCCTGCTAGCTCCCATAGCGCACGCCTCTCCAACACAAGGCTCAACAATCAGTCTCTATACGGTTCTGTATTTTCAACCATTAGGTCGAGTCTAATTATCTTCCAGCGAGTGGAAGTTGCTCATTTATTACGATTTGGCACCATATTGACTGTTCTACAGAACGGGCCGGACCTTGTGGACTCTTTCAACGGCTCCACCCATTTCACTGAGTCTGCATCTGAAATTGAGGAACTGCGACGTCAACTACAAGTGCAAGACCGTTCAAGTGACCAACCACGACATCCATCAGTACACCATCGGCTACCTAGGCATTCTCGGATTAGTCATACTGGTGATCTACCTCCGCTGGCATTCGTGCGAACAACAATCCAACCTGCACGTCCAACCACCAGTGCCGTTATTGCTACAGCCTACCGCACACCTTGGAGGTGGTTGAATGGACCGTTCAACGGAGGGGTGGATGCTG
The DNA here is from genome assembly GCA_963969285.1 of Odontomyia ornata. NCBI lineage: Eukaryota > Metazoa > Arthropoda > Insecta > Diptera > Stratiomyidae > Odontomyia > Odontomyia ornata. The sequence continues at coordinate 40,750,971 of OZ017739.1, forward strand.
AGTTTCTGATGCCCCTGAGCACCCACTATGAAAAAATCTAACACTTGTCCATAAATTTCTTATCGCAATTGTCTTCTAAATCACTTCGCACTCAAACAATCAATCGTCTTTACTTCGCGTTCCACTATATCGCAGTTTTCTATCGCGGTTGTAATGAATGAATTCCCCCCATTCATTCAGCTCGCTTATATAGGGTCTCTACCTATTCACCCATTTCTCGTACATTATCGAATGTTCTACCGAGAGGTACCTGGTAGATTCGAGCAAATTAATGAATGGAGTGACGTCACTTGCAGATTGTTGATCATGCTTGTTGGGTTCTCGTGGGTTCGAGTAAATTCATTTGTTGACGTTGATTATGAAAACAATTGCGACAGCAGCTCGCAGAATTATTTGAATTATTTGTACATGTAATTATTTGTACATGTAACAATATATATATATATATATATATATATATATATATATATATATATATATATATATATATATATATGTATATATATATATATATACTATATATATGCATATATTTATATATACATATATACATATATATATATATATATATATATATATATATATATATATATATATATATATGTATATATATGTATATATATATATATATATATATTTATACATATTTATATACTATATGTATATATATATATATATATATATATATATATATATATATATATATATATATATATATATATATATATATATATATATATATATATATATATATATATATATACATATATAGGAAAAGATCCGGCTAATAACGATATCGAAAAGAATAAAAAGATGAACTCTGCTAAGTTCTAAAGCTGATTGTTTTAAAGATAAGGGCAATGGTTGTAACTATGTTCTGCGGAAAAAGATCAGGGTCCATGTGTTTACGGGGAAGAATAAGCAGGGTCCGAAGTTTAAATAATCGGTTCGTATCGTCTTTATAATCAATTCTTGGCAACAAATGATTAATTATTCCTACTCCTACTCAAATTATGCCATGAATGGGGTCATAAATTTTGTTACTTTTGTTCGTAGTTTGTTTACTTCAGTTCCAGTCTCATACAAATGTTGTTTACTGTGATCAATTTGCTTTGGGCATCATGGCATTCAATTGCTCATGAGCCCAGAGCCCAATGCACCATCCATATATATAGATAGGTGTGTGACCCCACTCCAGTCTTATCAATTACTGCATAATATTATTCGCTTCAGTATTGAGCGTCTGCCCGTCTTTAAGTGTCTACTGTTTTTTTTGTTTTGTTTTTTGAACCATCAAAATGAGCGATTTAAGGGAACATAGTGTGGACAGTGAAGAACACGGTGCAAATTTATGCTGATCTGATACCAAGAAACGAAAGAAGATAGGAACGATGACTGACGTAATGAAAACGTTTTAAGCTTCAGCTGATGAAATTGATGTAGACTCAGAGTATAAAAAATTTAGGTGTTTCACTATCGTATCTATCGATGAAAGAAAATGCATCATTTCTGATTTCAATGAGCTTGGAGATTCCTTCTTCTTCATAGTACTGCAGCTCCTCTTGGACCTTCATTTTCTGCAAATAGCGCCTCCGACTGTCTCAGTTCATTGATCGTGACCTCCAATTTTGAAATCTAAGTAGCAATCGTCAACGTAGTCAGACCAGCGTTTCCTCGGTTTTCCCACTAGCTTCCTGGATATCGTACGATTCACGTGGTCAATTCGTTGCAGCTTCCACAGTCTGTCAATCGTCGAGACCTCCGGCTTGTCAAAAATTTCATACAGCTCATGATTGTATCGAATTTGCCATTGATTCCCGTCTGGCTTCGCTCCGATTATTCACCTTAGGACCCAACTTTCAAAGGCGTCCAATATGTTTGTGGATGCTTGGGTTAGGGTCCACGTTTCACACCCATAGAATAGCACAGGTTTTATCACAAATTTGAATACTAGGAACTTAATTTTCCTGTGTATGCAGCTGGCCTTCAAAATCTTAAAAACTGAATAAAAATTTGATTTGTGCACTGTATTGTTCAGCGTATTGCTGGTTCTTGTTATTTTTATACCTAAATACACAAAGATTTTTGATACTGTACTTGCCAAGTGTGATATTTTATGTATTTGAATTGTAGCCCTACAAGCTTTGCTTTGCTGTCGAGTTTCAGGAAGAGTTCTTTTGCAGTTGTTAATGGCCGTGGCGAAATGTTGATGTCGTTCGCATAGGGTACCACTTGGCTCGACTTGTATAGTAATGTACCTCGTGTATCCACAGGTAGCTTTTTTATGACGTACTCCAGAACCAAAATGAATAGCAATGGGGCCAGCCCGTTCCCCTGCTTTAGTCCTATATTTGTGTCAAAGACATCGGTTATTGGTGCAGACTTGGAAGGCCGTCGCAATCATTGTCTTTTCGGTAAGATGGAGTAATTTGGTTGGGATGCCAAAGTAAAGCATAATTTGATAGAGCACGTTACGATCAATACTGCCATTACTTGCTTAAAGTCAGCGAAAATTTGGTGTACGTCTATGATGAAATCCCAGTAATTATCATGTACCTGCTTGACTTTGAACAATTGATCTATTGTCGATCTACTTACTCTAAAACCACCTTGATACTCTCGAATAATACTGTAGACGTACGATCGGATTTTATTTTTTAAGATCTTTGAAAATGTATTGTACGCCGTAGAAACCAGTGATATACGTCTATTGTTTTGTGCACTTTAGCTTGTCATCTTTTTTGTGGATAGTTATTTAGAGATTACAATAAGCGATATCATTATTTGAGTGGTTTGTCAGTCAAACGGCGGCACTATCGCCTAAACTAGGATGAGGCGAATTTAAAACAAGCACCCTATGCCTAGGGTGTCCGTATTTGCCTTGACAAAAAACTGCATTACAGCGCATTTTTCTCGCTTCATAGCATGTCACCACGTCGAGTACAAACTTAAAAATAAATTTAAGAGAGTATGCCACTTCAAAATAAAACGGCAGTGAAAAACATGCTAGCAGACCAAAAAACATATCTGATGACGCTGAGAGCGAAATTGTGAAATTGATGAAAATTCAAACTGTCAAACCAGATAACCTCCTTTAACCAGAACTTTAACGTTTGGAACTGAACATAAGATAATATGTCAATGAAAGGGTTAAAGCACTCCTTAAAAACGTTGTATCCAAAAATATAGACGGACAGACGGACACCGGTCGTGATTGCAATAGGGTTTTGTATTTTAGTACAAAACCCTAATAACGGAAAAATATGTAGAGAATTGGAGCAATATAAATGTCCGTAAGGGACTGCAGCGATAGTCTGTTGCCTCGGCAAGCGAAGATGTTGGTGCTTGAGGTAATTGGCCTTGTCTGAGGACGCGTGAATACGCTGGCAAGCTAGAATTGCGGGTTCTTTTCCTCAGCACAATGGCTCACTACAGAAATTTCACATTCAGGAATTAAAGGATCAAATGACTCGATTTAACGGTGTCGAGGCTAATGTAACCAACCTACTGAAGGTTTGGAATGCTAAAACGAAATTAAAGACTGAGCCTGCTAAACACGCGTGAGACTCGAGACTTACTTACTTGCGACCCCCAAGTAAGGGTAGGGCATCCGGGTGGAATATTCGTAAAATAAAAAAAACCAACACAATTTGTGTTCCCATAAGGGAGTTACATTATTCCTTATGTGAAAACCAGCGAATCAAATTTAATTTTGACAAGAATTTGCTTTTATTGCATTCCCCCCCTATTTTTTGGCGATATTTCAGTTATTTTACGTAACTATGTGTTGCATGTAACTTTCGTCGATTTCGCAAGAATTTTTGAAAATTTTCGAGTTGTACTATGAATGTAATAAATTTCATTTCATTTATTTCACGTTAGTAAAGTTGCTGAGTTATGAATATTACGGTATAGTCACAAAAAATTTAATTGTTGCGATTTATCAAAGAGGAAGGGTACTTGTCCAATCCTCCTCCGACGAGTGCGTGCTCGTGTTTGGGGCGGGTAAAGACCTTTTGTAATCAATGCCATAGTAGTCACAGCAGAACTATGCCTTGAATTATGTACGTTAAGTTTCTTTCCGAGTCTACAGAGTCTGTGTCGTCTGGATTGACGAGGCAAAAATTTCAACGGTTTGTTTGGAATAATTCGATAGTTTTTTAATTTATATATGTGTATAGGAAGAAATAACGTGTGGATACCCAATTTTACGTTTGTTTAAATGATTTACCTAGCTGAACTGTTACTTCTACTTCAACGATGCATTCTACTTCAACGATACATTCTACTTGAACGATGCATTTAAAAATTAAAAGGTTAAGAAATGTCCTATCTATTATCGGGCGTATTCTTTGTTTTGTTTATTTTTTACATTATTTTTTCATAATCGCCAGCGCTATCAGTAGAGGCAGCTCCACTTGTATCTGCCGCTAGCCAATTTCCATCTCGTTCATTCAGACGCAATTGCGGCAAAAATTTGGCATCTTTCTCGACCGCATCGACAATTGTCGTCGGTGGTGGGGCAGACGTCGGCGATGACAATTGTCTATGGAAAATCGTGCATGAGGCCGTTTTTTTTTGCCCACAGGACTGGCTGACGATGACGAAGATTGACTAAAATGCTCCGCAACTAGGTCGTTCATTATTAGCGTTTAGGGAACGGTAACAAACGTCCACTGCTCGATAACCATTGATTGTAGACTTAGCCCCGAAGCAACACCCAATTCAAATGCAATTCTGCGAATTTCTAGGCTAGCAACGAAAACCAAATTCCACAAAGCAATGTGTTGCATAAACAACCGAACAATATACATTATCATTCCATAAACTACTATATTGTCAATCAGTCTCAGTGCTCTATATTTCAGATGAAATTTTCACTTACATTCTCATAAGATCTGTCAGACTTGGGAAGTTTTACGGGTGGATATTTCACATTGGAATTTCAACACTTAATCCACTTCATATTTGCTATAATGCACAATTTACTCGTTGTATTGAACACCAAGAATAATGTGGATACTACTCTATACAGTTTGGACGTATAAAAATCAAACAAGAAACAATCGTTTTTGCCACTGTACTTCGAAGTGAAAAATACTGCGATCACGACTTGTCCATTGTACGAGTATATATTTAGGTACGTGTATTTGTACTATTTTGCGAATATGTTAATCGAAATTAGTCCGTTCATTCCAAGGTAGTTGCACGACGCAACCTTTTTCAATCATTCTATCCCATCGAGTCGTGTTTCAAATTAATTCCGCTTGACTCGACGAGCCTCTTCATGGCGGTAACGGAAGATTCTCGTCGATAAAATCTAGGAATTCCTTCGCTAGATTATGTTGCAAAGGAGGTTGCCATCACAAATTTTTGAATTTTTTTTCACTATTTCTTTGGAAAAACTTTTTATCGATAATAGTAGCGATGGTAGTGGCGGAGCTTATTACAGGTTAGTAATAACAATTGTTCCGCACTTACTGTGTGGTTATTTCTATGCGATGGTATTTTCTTTTCGCAATAGTTCTTCGAGCAATTTGCCTAGGCGGCTGCTCGATTACTACAAATATCCATAAAAGCGGCATTTGACGACTTAATTCACCTTTCGCGATTTTTGTTGAACACACAATTATTCCATCAAAACCTAGTTTCAGATGGGCTCATTTCAGCTGATCAGGATGACGAATAGTATATCGACGTCCTACCGAGTGACACCTAGCGGAAAAGAAAGATCAGCCTCCTTGTTTTATACTAATGTCCTTAATTTTGAATTTTTTTTTTAGTTCAAAATCACTTTTTGCCCTTTTTTCTTTGATATTTATGTAAATAAACAGATTTAAGTTCCTGTGAGAGAAGTTTTTGTGGCTTGAATTTTAAAAATTTAATTCCCTAAAATTTTAGCAGTTCGGAAAAGGACAAAAAATTATTTATGGCTTCTCAACAAAATTTAAAATTAAGGAAATTCGTATAAAACTGGGAGCCTGATCTTTCTTTTCCGCTAGGTGTCAATCGGTAGGGCGTCGATATACTCTTCGTCATACTGATCAGCTGAAATGAGCCCATCTGAAACGAGGTTATATAAAGTACTCTCCCCGATAGGTAAATTTCTCTCGAGAAATTTACCTAAAAGCTGTGGCGGATCCAGAGACGATTCTTGGGGGGGGGAAATTGAATTTATCCTTCGATTTGGGGTTCAAACTTATTATTGCGAGAGAAATACAGTACAAATTATGAAACAAAAATTATCAATTCCAATTTTTAGGTAAACAAAGTGGTTATATTCGAAAAGTCAACCATATGCATGCATTACAGAGTGGCTCATTTTATTAGAAATTCAATCTGAAAAATGCTTTTACATTGCGTGTTTCATAACGCTAAACGACGGCTGCCAAGTTTTGCGAATCTTTCAATGACTTCTTCGGCGGTGATTTCGATGTCATGATGCGTATGAAGCAACGCTAATCCAACTAGTCTTTCTTGAAGCATGGTCGTCCTAAGCCATGTTTTAATGCGGCGAAGATAAGAGAAAGATCGTTCAGAGCTCGCGTTTGTTACGGGAAGTGTACATAATACTCGGAGATAGGTGTGGATTGTTGGGAATATGTCGAAATCACATTTTCTTAATGTTTCCAGTGCAGAAGTTGGAATTTTGCTGCCTTCAATTTTTTGTTGCTGCTGCCAGTGACATTGCCAGTAGCTCAATTCACCTTTGAATTTCAATTTTTGTACGCTTTTGTCATCATCCAGAAGATTCCCGAATCTTTCTATCAAGCATCTGATTAGATCATCGATTTCGTTTTCTTTTAAAAGACTTGCTTTTTCTGGGAGCAACACACTCAATTGGTAACCATCCAAAACTTCTTGTGAAAAACGAGCTTCCAAATCTTCTTTGATGGTATCAAGCAGAGGTATGTAGACAGAGACCCTGTAGTAATCTTCGCAAGTTTTCACGTCGTAATTTTCGCGTTTCGTTTGCCAACCACATGTTCTCGGTTTCGCTTCGTCAACATCGAGTTTTTCCGCCATTTTCTTGGCATCTGAATAAATCAGTCGGAATATTTCATCAACTTTTTCCCTCTTTTTTCCCAACGTGGCAAGCAACGTCCTAATCATTTTTGATGCCTTCGCCAAATGTATTGCTTCCTTCTGAAGAACTACGCTAAGCGAATGGGTGAGCGATAGAATGTCGCTAAGACAGAAGAGCCCGACGATAAATTCGAACTTGCACAAAGCCGATATGAGAATTGTTGCTTTGCCTGCTGTTTCTCTGTTCTTCCACTCACTGATTTTTGACAGAGCTTCGATGATCAACGGTAACTTCGCAACAAATTGAAGGACAGCATTGTGTCTTTCTACCCATCTTGTTTCACACAACTGGACAATTTTTTCACCAAGTATCTTTGCTAATACAGTCACACGTTTTGGAAATGAGTTCTTGAAGAATTTGTCGACTTCTCGTATGGCACTGGCAACGTTTTCAATTAATCGTACTTTCACTGACTTTGAAATAGTGTTGTTGAGTTTGTGCGAGAAACACGGAGTCATGACAGCATTTTTTGCTTCTTTCCGAATTTCGTTGACTGCTCCGATATCTGACAGCATGACCGCACATCCATCAGTCCCTATCGAAGCGCATTTGTCCATTCGGAGATTCATTTTCTTCATGTCTCACAAGCCCCCCAATGGCAGATCCAGTTAGAGACAATTCTTCGTCGGTTCGGTCATTTTTTCCAGCATGCCTGTAAGCCATTAATCCATCTTCATCCTCGCTTTCTTCTGATTCTGTGCCGTCCGCGAGAGTATTCTTCGAAAGTTGACCGAATGCGTCCAAAAAAGATACAAAGTCTTCTCGTATGCATGCTTCGCCAGGAGAAAAATCGACGTATCTGAGTACAACGCTAATCTGTAACGAGAAACATCATTCTTCTGTAAATTTCTGTTCATTTTCTTGGGAACAACCTCTATCCGATAGTTCAGACAATAGGCATCAATTATTATTATTAATAATTGGCAGGATTAAAGTATTACCTGAGCTTTTCCCGACAGATCTGGAGATTCATCGAAAACAATCGTGTAAAACTCAGCACGAGCCACTCGTTGCAAAATTTTGTCCAGTATCTCTGCCCTGCAGCATTCAATTAGTTGGTTCTGAATCGTTTGACTGGTATAGGTCGCTCTTGAAGATGTGGTCTCAAGGTGATGCTCCAGAGTTGTGTCACCTGAATCGATTCTGAATCTCAGCAAACCTCTGAAATTCCCTTCGTTTTGCACGGGCGTTTTATTTTTTTGAATATCTCCGTCATCTCTATGCCCACGAAGTGGAATGTTCTACTTTCCGCAAAAAATGACCGTGTTCGCAATGGGGATGAGTCGTTTTCTGTTCTCTTGCGTTTCCGAAAGATGGTTTTCGTCGAGAAGATTACGGACGCTTCGTTGTGGATTGTGATAGTTTCTCACGAAGTCCTTCCCAGTTGCCATTGCATTCTTATGGTACATATATTGAGAATGAATTTCTAACACACCCTTGATCTCAACCAAATTTTTGAAATCAGTCAACGGCTGCGTGACAAGTACCCCAAGCGGAGTATTCCCCCGATAACCTCCTTGATTTCGAGGCGTAAACCATGGACAATATTTGCAGAATAGCCCTTTCTTCACGTCGGATAGTACGAGCCACTCTGCATGAGAATCCAAGTGTTTGGAAGAGACGTAGTGTTTTATTTCTTTGTCAGAAACAACTCTCGACGAAAATGGGAAAGTATAATTTTTTGGAGGAGTCCAGGGATTTTCAAGTAAAATTTGTTTCACGTGATCGTCAATTTTTTGTCCCACGAAATTACCAACATCATTGGAAATGTTTACAGCAATGGTAGAAACTTGCACAATGTCGGAGTTTCTGGACGAAGACGGTGTTTCGCTGCCCGAATTGTCAATGCCTTCATCATGTTTAGGTGAACTGTGCGTCACTGCACGAGGAACCTCGTTTTCTTCTCGATGTACTGTCGCAACATCTTCATCTTCATCTAGTTTTCTTCTTTTCGCAGTTGCAGAGTAAAAGTAGTCCGAGATGGACTTTTGTCGAGATGACTGTAAAATAGGAATTATAAATATAAATTCAAGTTTCAATACTAATCATTCCGTCGGTTTGAAATAATGAGTGTATCTAGGTATAATATGAGAATATGAATCATGAAATGTATAGATTTTAAAAATAAAGAAAATGACGTCGAATATAATGTCGAATGACTTTTTTTTTTTAAATTCTAATTCTACGAGGTGTGTTCAAAAAATTTTGTTTTATTTTTCAAAAATTATTTATTTATTCATGAGTATCTATTTTGTCCCCTTCAAAGTAATCCCCATTAGATATTATACACTTGTGCCAACCGTTTTTCCAATCTTCGAAGCACTTCAAAAAATCATTTTTTTTTAATCTTGTTCAGCTCCTCCTTCGATGCCGTCTTTATCTTGTCAAGCGTAGCGTAACGTCGTCTTGTCATGGGCCTCTTCAGTTTAGGAAACAAGAAAAAGTCACAAGGGGCCAGATCTGGGGAATACGGTGGCTGCGGCATCATTAGTGTGTTGTTTTTGGCCAAAAAGTCGCGCACAAGTAACGATGTGTGCGCAGGGGCGTTATCGTGGTGCAAAAGTCAATTTTTGTTCTCCCACAAATCCGGGCGTTTCTGGCGGATTGCTTCGCGCAAATTGCGCATAACTTGCAGGTAATATTCCTTATTGACCGTTCTTCCCTGTGGCAAGAACTCATGATGCACCACGCCCCTGCAATCGAAGAAAACTGTCAGCAAAACTTTCACATTCGACCGAACTTGGCGCGCTTTTTTCGGTCTTGGTTCATGCGGCAGCTTCCATTGAGATGATTGAGCTTTGGTTTCCACGTCATAACCATAAACCCACGATTCGTCACCAGTTATGACCCTCTGGAGCAAATTTGTTTCGTCGCGGACAGAGTTTAACATCTCATGAGCAATGTTCATGCGTTGCTGTTTTTGGTCGCAATTGAGCAAATTTTGGTACGAATTTCGCGGCGACCCGTCTCATGCCCAAATCGTTGATAAAAATCGAATGGCACGAGCCAATCGATATGTTAGGTCCTCAGCAACTTCTCTAACGATGATTCGACGATTGGCCAATACCATTTTCTCCACTTCATTAATTTTTTCGTCTGTTGTTGAAGTGCTCGGGCGTCCGGCACGCTCTTCGTCGTTCACATCTTCTCGGCCTTCTAAAAACATTTTGTACCACCGATAAACGTTGGTTCGGTCCAAGGTAGCTTCTCCGTATGCCACAGTCAACATTCGGAATGCATCCGCGCACTTAATTTCGTTTTTCACACAAAATTTGATACACGTTCTTAACCCGCGAAAATTCAAAATTCGTGATACTTTTTGAACACCTCTCGTATATTGAGATTCCTGAAGTTTGTTACGGAACACCAAGTTAAAACACGGGTTCTATATGCAAAATTGGCTACTGCTATTGTTGAATGAGCAAACCTAACCTCAATTTTTATGTAAACCCTCGTTTGTATAATGTCAGTAAAATTTCACCACGCACAAAAATGAACAGTAAAATCGAAACAACATCGACACTTACCATTTTTTGGCGAGATAAACGGATTTAAATAGTACCAATTGTACTCAAGACTTCGACTCTTTCTCGATTCCGAATTTAGTACTTCCGCTGTGAGTCGCTCAGAAAAGGGTTAAATAAATTTAGGCAGGTCATATAATGCAATTTATGATAGTATCTTGTTGTGATTTCCATAGCGTATTTGGTGAGAAGAGTGCACTGATCTATACTACACACTGGATAGGTGACGCGTTTAAACTACACGGAACCACTAGATGCATTTTGTAAGAGGATCTGCGACATAATGTATGCGTTTTGATTGGCTGACGACTATCAGCTGGCCGAAACCAATGATATGTATGAAAGTGCGGATAGGGTATATGGTTAAAATGACAGGGCTCCAAACGAACTGTTTTGTATGAGGAGCTGACAAATTGCTTTTACTTTTCTAAAAATTAATCATAATTTTCAATTATATATATCATTTCATATCTAATTATAGCATATATATGATACTAATTGAAAAAGCGCCTCTAAATCCGTACTTTATTGAATTGATTTCAATGACACTTCATAAGACGATTCGAATTTCGCGCCATTCACATTTCAGAATGCAAAAATTCCTCACGCAACATGGCGCTCAAAGTGTCCCATCGCTGTTATAGGCAGAAGCTAGCCGTAGCCTATCCAGTGATAAATAGAGATCAGTGGAAGAGTGTCACTGTTGTATTTTCATTTTTTTTATTGCAGAGAATATTTTTCTAGCAAACAAGTGAAATTTTCAGGTTCTGCGGTTCCAAGGGGGAGGAAATTTCCCTAATTCCCCCCCCCCCCGTGGATCCGCCACTGCTAAAAGGGCTACCACTCCTGGACTAAACAATGCATCTGTATCATTTTGTCCATCAATCATATTCAAAATTCAAAAAATTACATCCTTGAACCCCATTACCTAATTACAAAGTTTGTTAATCACATTCACGTGTGAATTTTTTTCTTCGCCAAATATCCCATTGATAAGCATTCCCACAATTTTCGAAACTGATCATCCATTGTCTGTATGTGCAAAGTTTAGATGCACGGCATCATCGTGAAAAGGTTAACAACATTCGGCCGCAATCAAAAAAGGTTATAATTGATGTGATTGTTCAGTGTTCATTGGCTGAACCGTTTCGGCCGTTGTTGGGCCAGCCAAAGCTAATTTCAAGCTTGTTGCAATCTCCTCATGTGTAGGAACATGTGTATTGCGAAGCGCGAATAACAATAACACGATAGCAGATTGTATCCTGATCTTTTCACGTGAAAGGCCAAAGAAATTATACGTGTCAATCAAAAAACCTAATCTCTCCGATTCGATGGATTGTTTTTTGTTATCGCGGCCCACTGACTCCGCGCGGTGGCTCGGATGATTTGTTAGCAAGAAAGGAACTCGCAGATACCCATTACATCCATGTTAGCAGGCAAAGACAAAGCTCGGGATGAAAATCAAGAACGAAATTCGAAAAACAGTTTTAAACAAATACAATTAATTAATGGCCTCTATGACTGCAACAATCCGAAAGGAGATAAATGATGTGAACTTTTCAAAAGCATTTAATCTGCCAAAGGTGTGATGACTTTGCGCTGCAAGGTACAAATTTTCTCAGCTGGAGACCAACCGAAGCGGCTCCTTTCTTGTCAAATCAAATAGAAATCCATTAACGGAAGATCAACCCAAAGCGGTACGACTTTTTTCTCACTCTCCTTTGCATTTTTTCCTCGACGATTTTTCCACTGAATAGGAGGAATAGCCCCTGAGTTGTTGTAAGCCATTGTTATTGCTCAGATCGTCATTTTTTTAGGCATTTGTTGGCCAAACTCCCCGCGCAGGAAAAAACTGGTCAGAAAAGACTGATTATTTCGAGGAGTCGTTCGATCAAGTGTCGGGAGAGAGTATTACAATTTGAGAACTTTTTATCCCGCCCGAAACGCCCAAACGATACATTTGTCGGCATGAGATCTCCTCAGCACTGCTGACAAGTGAGGCAATGATTGTTTTAATTTTCTGCCCGGTCATGATATCATTTTCTAACGATTTAGATTTTAATGTAGATACCCAGCCCAATTGATGTAAATATTTTGAATAAAGGTTTTTTTTTTTATTTTATTTCTAATTTTCGGTTTCTTTTCCGCTTCGACGCAGAGTGATAAGTGGTTTTTGACACATATTTATTCGGCGATTTTATCTTAGTGTTATGTGAAACCATGGGTCATGGAATCTGATGGTTATGAGCCACTAATGTAGGTCCTACTTAATTGTTCGGGTTTTTTTCGACTGTTAAATGCAACAAGCCGCAATCTCTTTTGTGTGTTATCTGACGGATTGAGGAATGCAGCAGACAATCACTGACTTTAATTAAGCAGTAAGTAGAAACCTTAAATAATGGCTGCAAACAAGGCAAATATGAAGTAGTACCAGCAGTATAAAAGTGCATTCCTGGAATCATTAATATTTTCAAATTATGAATGTTCAAGGCTTGTTTCAAAATTAAATTTTCTTGGGCTGCCAATTAAAAATCATCTTTCAGTTCATAGTATGTTGTAGTAATTTGAGGTCAGGTCAATGTTGATTGTTTTGTGATTTGAAAACAATCAGCGGCAGGTGTTAGATGGTTAAATTTAAATACAATATTATGAAAAACTTTCAAAGCCTCAAAATTACGTAATAACTTTGAAGGCATCTGCTCATATATATTTTGTACACTTTTGACATTTAGCATTTTTAAAAGTGTGTTATTCGACTTGGTACATAACAAAGGTTTGATTAATTAAACGATTGGCATTACTATCAATAGTGGTGTAATTTTAAATTATTGATAAAAATTTTCCCGAAAAATGAATTTTATTTGTATAAAATAGGCATTACCATGCTCCATATTTTAGACCCATTATTTCTTCATTTCAATAAATGCAAGCGAAATTCAATTAATTGGACTGTTCGTTTATGCAGATTTTTACAGATGTTTTGATTTATTTTATCGCATTCATCTGTAAATTCCCACCATTTAGAAATTATTTGAAGCTTTTTGCAATGTTGAGAACAAGAACTTTTCCCAGCTCTACTTTATACTATATTTATTTATTTATTTAGAATCCATTTTACGGGCGAAATGCTGAAATAAAATAATTGAAAAAAACAGATAAAATCGATAAAAATAGAGCAGAAAATTAAGCAATTAATCATAAATTATAGCAATTAATGCAGTTTGTTTCTAAGTGAATGCTTAAATACTATTAAGGACTGAGGGAAAGTACCAAGTTCTAATTGATTGTGCACCAGTGCCGAATCAACAGGGTAAGCAGAGTAAGCCGTCGCTTAGGGGCCTCCACTAATTAAGGGCCTCCAAATAATTATAATTTCAAAAATATCATTAAATTATTTCGGGAGTAGAGTCGCTTTCGACGCTGAAAAACATTACCTTGATCATTTTTTGTGTTTTGAAATCATCTGCGGATTTTTTCCTAACGACAAAACAGCATTATGCATGTTTTTGGGTGTTAAACCCATTTATATAAAATTTCTCATATCTGATACAAATTCTGTAGTCAAGGTAGGTATGAGGTTTTCCGAACAGGACTGCAGCGATGGCCTGCTGCCTCGGCGGAAGAAGATGTTAAGATCCGCCGAGAATGGCCTTGTCTGAGGAAGCGTGAATGCGCTGATGTCGTGGGGCGGGCTCATTCCCCCAGCATAAGGACATACTGCAAAAGAATTTCGCATTTACGAATTCTCGGGTCTCAGAAAAAAGGTCGACCGAAGTCGAAAAATGTAGGTAACTGACTGAAAGGGAAAATTGCTTGTTCAGAGAACAAGTCGAAACGACCCAAAACAGACGGACTTGTGGAGACTTCGTCGTTACCCGACGATTCTTATGGCCCACAAATAAGAGTGGGGCAACCGCCCAACCGGATCAAGATCCAAATGTTGACGTGACGATATATTTCCCTTTTGAGTGGAAAACTCATACAAACATACTTTGCATGAGCCTTCCCATCAAACGAGAAGTATAGACATGACCGATTTATGTCATAGAATTATGTGATCGGATCGCATAACCCTAAACCATAAAAGGGCACGCGAGCGGAAGGCCACTCAGCTCGGCAAGAGCGCAAGAAAACTACGAACAGGTGGAGCGCGCCCGATGGCTGGCCCATTTTAGCGAAAAAGCCTTCCATCGTGGTGGGTCCCATAGCCCGGTCTGATAGAGTGAATGAAAATACCGATTTTATAATTTACTCAATCATTTTTATTATTATTTAAGCAAAAATTCTATAACCATAACTCGACGATAAACAAATTCTTCATCTTAAGGACTCTCACTAAAGCATTAATTCATTTCGTCTACCATATACTAGTGATTATTAGTTCTAACAGTGCCTTTATATGTATATATATATATATATATATATATATATATATATATATATATATATATATATATATATATATATATATATATATATATATGTATGCATGTAAAAAAATCAAAAGAAATCAACCGGGTACTTACCAATCCTCCTTGACGAGTGCTCGTAGATAAATTATGGATTTGTAGACACTCATCGAAAAAGGTTAATTACGAAATTTGAATCTTGAATTTGCTATTTTTCTGGCCACAATAAAACACAAAACGATAACTTTTCAGATGTACAATCAGCAGCAGATGAAAGATCTGATTGAAACCGGCTTTAAATTTTCACAGAAATGATGCTATCCTTACGTTGAGTCCCTGCATTAGGTTTTCCATTGCACGAAAGTTAACTTTTATGTATAGAAAATAAGTCCATTATGGAAAGTGTGTAGCAAAATGGAATTCGCGTCATTGTAAATAGGGCAGACGTAAAGACGCGATGATAGGAGCAATAGAATTACACTTTTCAAAAGCCGATTATCATTAATTTCTTCCCCTTGAAAGAATTTATATGACAATTCGTGCACACACTTAAGTCGATTAGTTTGGAAAGGTGAAACACAAGCGCAAACGCATGGTGACGATTCGATTACGTTCTTGAATTCCAACAAAAAATTTCTTCAGTGGAAGCAACGAACAGCGTCCACTATCACGATTCAAATCAGGAATCAAAGGAATTGCACTGATAATTTAGATCCTTTCCACTTAAATGCACCAAAACAACTCCCCAGAATTAATATGTTGGTATTTAGATAAAAATCTCAGTAATCCGTGTGATATACGCAAAACACACCGCACCGCGTCCAACCGTTGGCAATGAACAACCTCACTCTCCTCTGTTTTTCAGCGCGTTACCAAAGTTACTCCAGTTATAATCGCAGCCTCTATAAGCCTAAGTGAAAATTGATATCCCCCTTCCAACCAATCGATTTTCAATGCAATGGCCATCAGAGGCCTCGTAGTGGATGTGCTCAGAACTCAATAAATTTGTAATGCTGTCTGCAAAATCCATGGAGCAATTGTCGCAATTTATGTTCATCCCAAGTGCGGCGATAGAAAATGACAATCTGATGGCTGCGACGGAATCTTTGCGTCAAAATAAATTCACATTGTTCGGCCCATAGACGCAGCGTTGTGTCAATTTTGAGATCACCTCTTTCAATCAATTTCTAAGTAATAGAAAGACGACACTTCCTTTTCCTTTCTTATTTTCAACTTTGCCTGTTCTTGCACCAGTTTCCATGACTTTTCAGTCTTCCACCACTTCATAGAATCCAATAGCACTGAAATTAAGAAATCCAAATAATAGATGCAAGCGAAGGCCGTTTTTATACAATAGTTCACGATCCGCAAAAAGGTAACGCTTTTATCTAACAATAAGTTCCGAGTTTTCCACGCATATGATTAGCGGTGCTTCCTATTCGAGCCGAATTGCCACAAATTTTTATTGGGTTATTTTCACTAGGCGATCAGTCCACAATCTCGCGTACAAAACTCGAACATTCCCTTACGCGACCCCGCTACCGATTTTCATATTCTGCGTTTTATTTTCATTCGCAAGTTAATTGAAAAAATTGAAATAATTAAACAGATGCGACGTCTCTGTCCACTTTACTCTCGTCGTTGTCCACACGGTCCCGCGATCTCCACCAGACTCCCGTCTTATGCCCTTCCCAGCTGAGCCTCCCAGTCACAACGGTGGTTTTTTCGTGCCCAAGCAAGTTTTTCTTCTTGCATGTCCGTTGTCCACCGTGGCGTCACGCTGTTACGGTGGATGAAGACGAGCCCCTTGCTCAGCTGGTGTAAATTGCATTTATTGTTGCTGCTTCAATTGTGATGCGGATCAAGTTGGCTCATTCATGTTGCTACAATGTTGTAATCATTGGATACGAATTTAATTCTGTGTTTCGGATTATGTGAACAGGAATTTTTCTTGGGTATGAGCATTCATTTTCAAAGTAATTTTTACGTTGATCTGGATTATGAAAATTCTGCATTGTATTTATTGGTATTTAATGTGGAATTAGAGATCATTTTCCCTTGGTATGGTAGAGGTTGAGGATTAGGTGCTTGATTTGGCGATGGTGATGGTGACTGGACTGTTTGAGGAGCTGGTTTGTTGTAAATTGAATTGTTTGGGTTGAAGTCTGACGGGATATTAAGATTGGCCAGAAGATTCTTGTTGTGTAGCCGTGGCGAGAGTTGTTGAATTTAGGTTTGTACGGTTTCCAATAGTTGCTGCTGGGAAATTTGCTGCATTTGGTGCTATCACGCCGACAAGCTTGTTTAGGCCCACTACAATTTTGGGCACGAGATAGGAAGGTTTTCGAGCAGTTTACTTGTATGACTGCTCGATTACTACAATTATTCGAAATTTAAATTCAATTTTACATTCTAAGAAATTTTACCTAAGACCATTTAAAGAAATTCTTTTTCCTGTGTAAAACTTTGGCCTACCGAAAATCGTTTGCCTAAGTGGCGAGTGCCGATGCTTGCAAGCAATCCGTAAATGCATTCACGTTGCCATGCTACCGCGACACAACGAAAGAACGTTAAAAAATGCGTGGGCAACATTTAGAGTCATTTTGCGAGTCCGTCGAAACCGCACATGTATTATATGCCCATCTGTGAATGATATGCTTAATCAACGCTTCTGCATCACTTTATGTTTTACCGGCGCTACCCACAGTGGTCAAACATCCCAAAAAAACTGGCCAGAATTGATCAAATTCATGATTTTGCGATGAATCTTTTTACTCAGGGGTTTTCGGGGTCGCTGATCATGAATCCGATCTTCGTTTTTCAAAAAACATAATGGTGGAGGACAGGCGTAAATTTTGATTTTTGCATTGGAATAATCATGACTTGTGGGTTTGGATGTCGTTGATATCGAATCTGATGATGGTTTTCCAAAACCAAAATTTTCGATACCAAATGGCTGATGTTTGTATTTTTTCATCTAAAATACCACGACTTGTCTGTTTTTAGGGTCGGCGATCGTGAATCTGATATCGGTTTCCGAAGTCAGAAAATAGCGGATAACTAATGGCGGGAAATCTTTTTCGATTTCAATTCCTTCACAGCAAAATGAATTATTGAATATTTTTTATGGTCGTGGACTACAAATACAATATTTGCTTCACAGGAAAATTGCAGTCAATTATCATTGCTATTTATTTATAAAAACCCACTCTCATATTCAGTGTCACTGTGATCTGCTTTATCAGTAGATGAAGTTGAAACATCAGCTTGTTCGATTGACGGTTCTTTTAACAACTCTATCGCTTCAATTGATAATGATCTCATTTTTTTTGCGGGCAGCTTTCACAGGCTCGAAATAAAAGGATCGCATGAAACTAACAATGTACAAAAAACGCCTTCCATAGTTTTAGTCCTGCTACATTTTCGGCTGAAATCTTGTGGGAATTTTTTTATGAGCTTATTGCATGACTCCTGAGACTCTTCAGACATTTGTCCTATAGGTAACAATGATTTTTAGCCCATGTATCAAAATTTTATGATAGTAGTCGGCATGTAGTACCATGAATACAGTTCAACCAATTTCCACGCAGTTAACAAAGCGCACTCCTCAATTTTCACTACAATTATTTCGGAGCCGCACGAAATGACCTGAAGTATAACATTGAATCTCGCAATTAAATATTGGTCTATTCCCGTAATGGATGCTGAGACACGAGAAATTTTAAAGAAAAGGCGGGCTGTATTTCCGTCATTCTTCTTTTTCTTCTTCTTAGCACTAAAGCCCCTCTCGGGCCTTCACTTCCTGCAAATAGTGCCTCCAACTGTCTCGGTCCATTGACCGCGTCCTCCAATTTCGAAATCCGAGTCGCGATAAACTGTGTTCGTCGACCGAGTCAGATCGGCGTTTCTTCGGTTTCCCTACTGGACTCTGGCCGTCAGCTCTCCGAACGATATCCGTATTAGGTATCCGTTGTTATTCCATACGATTCATGTGGCCAGTCCATTGCAGCTTCCGCAGTCTTATAATCGTTGAGAATTCCGGCTCGTCAAAAATTTCATACAGCTCATGGTTGTATCGAATTTGCCATTGGTCCCCATCTAGCTTCACTCCGATTATTTGCCTCGGGACCTGTCGCTCAAAGGCTTTCAATATATTTGCCAATGCTTGGGTGATTTCAACGGTAAGGTTGGCAATGAGCTATCTCATTGGAGAACAACTGGAGGATATACATAGCCTCCACGATGAAACAAATGACAACGGCCAGTGCCTGCTTGACTCCGCATATAGCAGAAGTTTAATCATACGTCCAACTTGCTTCCTCGTCAACGCATTCATAAAATGACCTGGGTATCACCATATGGCAACACACAAAATCAGATCGATCATATTCTGTTCCAACAAAGTTGGGCCTCAAGCATACTTGACGTCCGTACATACCAAAGAGCCAATTGTAACTCAGATCATTACTTGATCAAATTAACCTGTCGCTACAAAAATTTGACATCAAAAAGCTCCAAGCAGCGTCTGTGGCTGAAAATTTCATGGAGACACTTGACAACTAGCTGGCTCCCATCTTATCAGACACATCGTTAAAGACGAGCAACGAGATCTGGATGAAAATGATAGCGGCTATCAGGACCGAGGCAGAACAGACGATTGGACACCAAGCCCGGCACAAGGGAAATGATTGGTTCGATGATGAGTGCCAGAATGCGTTAGACAAAAAGAATCAGGTGTACAAAGAAAACGTAGGCTGAAAAACCAGAACGAATAGAGAAAATTATGAAAATATCAGAAAAGTAGCGAATAAGATAAGTAGAATTAAGAAAAGAAAATACTATGACGACCAATTGAGAAGTTTAGATGTAAGTTTAGCGAGCAATAACACAAGACAAGCATACAAAGTAGTGAAAAGCCTAAAACGTGGTTATGAGCCAAAAACCACGCTCTGTCGTGATGACATCAGTAATATCATCACTGGTGAAACCAAGATTAAGGAAAAATGGGCATCATATTTCAAGAACCTCCTTAACCTTATACACAGCTCCAGAATATCGGAGCTTATTGATATCTGCGGAGAGCTCTGATTGGCCCCACCAACTCTGGATGAAGTTTGTTCTATCATCAAAGCCCAAAAGAAGAATAAAGCGCGGAGCATCGATAAGATTCCAATGGAGCTCAACAAATATGGTGGCAGCAGTGTTTATAGTCCGCGTGGCCTAGTGGTTAGAGCACTAAGCCCGTAAGCCGAAGGTCTCTGGTTCGAGTTTCGTTGGCGCCAACGAGATCTAGTTCGAGTGATTCTTCGGACGGACTATAAGCCCGTTCAGTTATGATACATGCTGATTTAAAATCAGAACGTATTGCAGCTGGGTGGACGGACACATGGCCAAAGCGTGATAATGATCATATCATCTTGTGGAGTGCCGATACATTCGATCATGACAATGAGATACTCTAACTATCTCTAAGTGAAGGCCCGAAGGGGGCTGTAGTGCTACGAAAAGAAAATAAGAAAAGTGTTTATAAAGCTACTCACAAGGTCATCCAGCACATTTAGCAACAAGAACATATGCCGAAAGAGTGGAGCCAATCAATTATATTCCCTGCCCACAAAAAGTGTGACAAGTTAGGGTGCGAAAATTATAGAGGCATATCACTACTTTGTACGGATTACAAAAACTATTCAAAAATCTTCGAAAATTAAATCGGATCATACGCGAACATATTATTGAGAAGTATTAAGGTGGTTTTAGAGTAGGTAGATTGGCAAGAGTCCAATTGTTCACAGTCAAGCATGTACGTGAAAAATGCTGGGAGTTCAATAAGACGTACACCAACTATTCGTGACTTCAAGCAAGCATATGACAGTATTGATCGTAACGGACTGTATCAAATAATACTTTGCTTTAGAATCGCCAGCCAAATTAGTCCGTTTTCTTAAAATGACAATGACGTCGACAATCTCCCAAGTCCGCATAAATAACCTACTCACCGATGCCTTTGATACAAATACCGGACTAAAGCAGGGAGAAGGGCTGGCCTCATTGCGTCATAAGGAAGCTACCTGCCGATACATGAGGTACATCACTATACAAATCGAGCCAAGTGGTAGCCTATGCAGGCGACATCAACATTTTTCATGGTCATTAATAACTGCCAAAGAACTCTTCCTGAAACTCGACAGCGAGACAAAACCAATAGGGCTAGCAATCAATGAAAATAAAATAAAGCTCATGACGCCTTCGAGAAAAAATATCTCAAATACAAAAAATACCATACTTAGCGAGTACAATACAGAAAATGTTGGTGAGTTTGTGTATTAAGGCCCCAAAATAGTAAGAAATGGTGATGAAAGAGACGAAATACGCCGAAGAATACAGCTTGCAAATAAGATATTTTACTCAGTTTTTATGATCTGGAAGACCAGCTGCATACACAAGAAAACAAAGCTTCAAGTATACAAACCTGTGATAAGACCTGTGATATATTACAGGTGTGAAACATGGACCCTAACCCAAGCATCCACAAATATACTGAACGCCTTGGAGCGACGGGTTCTGAGGTGAATAATCGGAGTGAAGCTAGAGAAGAACCAATGGCGAATTTGATACAAGCATGAGCTGTAGCCAATTTTTGACGAACTGGAGGTCTCAACGATTGTAGGACTGCGGAAGTTGTAACGGGCTGGCCACATGAATCGTACGGATGAATGACGGATACCCAAAAAAGTATTCTTTGGGAGAACTGAAGGCCGGGGACCAGCGGGGATACCGCGGAAATGCTGGTCTAACTTGGTCGGTGAAGACAGTTCATCGCTGCTCGGATTTCAAAATTGAGGACGTGGTCAATGGACCGAGACAGTTGGAGGCGCTATTTGTAGGAAGCGAAGGCCCAAGAGGGGCTGCAGTACTACGAAAAAGGCAATGCGGGAGTATTGCTAAGTCCAACATTATTATTCTGCATGATAGGTGGCGAAATCTGCGATGCAGTATCTTCATGCGCATCTACACAAACGTGCTACTTATGTTGTGCCAACCATAGTGAAATCAATAATTAACAGCTTACACTAAAAAAGGCTGTTGAAAGTGAATTCCATTCTCTGGGCTTGTCGCCTTTGCATTCATGGATTCGATGATTTGAGTGCCTTTTACACATATCTTATCATTCGGAAATAAAAACGTGGCAAGCAAGGGAAACCGCAAATAAAACACAGCCGGCTGAGAAAAAGAGCTTGGTGCAAGAAAAGTTTTGAATAAATTAGGCCTTTTATTAGATATGCCGAAACTGCCGTAATGTCTTCTTTCTTCTTCGTTTTAGCGCTACAGACCCTCTCGGGCCTTCGCTTAGAGATAGTTAGAGTATCTCATTTTCATGACCGTATTGATTTTTTCGGAACTTGGTTTGGTCAGTACCATGCTCCCGTGTGTCTGCTCAGCTATAATATGATCTAATTGAATCAGTACATATCACCACTGGGTGAACACTCGTAGTCTGTCCGAAAAACCCCCTGAACTAAATCACTTTGTTCACCAACGAGCTTTGAACCTGGGACCTTCGGCTTATGGGTTCATGCTCTAACCACTAGACGACAGATGGATGCTTGAGCTAGGGTCCAAGTTTCACACCCATTGCATAACATAGGTCTTATCACCGATTCGTATACTTGTTTTCCTGTATATGAATCTGTTTTTCATGTTAAATAACATTTCCAGGTAGAGAATGTCATGAAACCAGAGCTTCAGGACTATAACCACCTCAAGAAGAAAACAAGGAGCCCTTAGTTCTTGGTAAGCAGCTGATGCAAATGAAACTTATAATAAATTGGAAAATGTATCAAGTTTACCTGTATATATAGGGTTATCCATTTTACGCTTGGGAAGGTAAAGCCAAAGAAAATGCAGATATTTTATAACACCTCAAAATACCCTCAATGTATAAAGTTGCTTGGCCTATAAAGCTGGGCAAAATTAAGGCGAAAAAACGTCCAAAAGTAAAATTACCTGATAATTCATATATTTATTTTAAAGTTTATTTGAGCTACTACCCACAAAGTTTGATAAAAAATTTTATTCTGGATCGCATCTTATCGGCCTGAAAAGCTGTTTTGAGTTTTATATTTTCACAAATTATTTTCATTGGTGCCATTACAATGTGATCCGGGTTTTCAAGAAGATAGAGAGAGTATTGTTTTTAAAAATAAATGTTCATCGTCCGTTAAGAACAGCAGCGATGGACTAAATTGGTCTAACTTTAAATGGGACAAAAGAAAAGGCCAAAGCTATAACTGGAGCAATTCAGCTCAAAAACCTAAAAATAAATCACACTGAAGATTACTCAAAGTAGTCGAAACGCGTCTGCTCACACAACTAAGCAAGGCCCGACGGCTTTTAAAGAAAAAAAAAATCAAAAATAATCCAAAAAAGGTAAATGGAAATAACAACGACGAAGCACCCAGCAGCTGCAACCACGATGTTAATAGAATATCAGGAGCGGTACTAACGGCAACAAAAATGACGAAGAAGACAATCACTGTAAAGAAGGACGATAAACGAAGATTAGCAGCTAGCCTTGTCCAGGCTGAGACTCCTGTGGAACTCGGGTGAAGTAAAAAAAGTATTCCAATGCCAGAGCGTCCTAAAAAGGAAGAGTGGAGAATGTTGCAGGAAAAGCCAGATGTTCGTGTGATGGGGTTCATTATAAAGAACATCGAGAATTCGATGGTTGCACCAACGATCGTTACCGAAGCGACCGAAGCAAGGGTCTTAAATGCCAAAATAATAACAAACTACCCTGAAGTTCAAAAAGTAATCACGGCACGAAAAGGAAGGAGGGACCAGCATATTAAGAGCAATTGTGTGATTCCACCACCATCATCGAAAACGTGGCTAAAACACTATACTCGGATATGGAAGCTGATAACCTCTCCAAAGGAATGGGGTCACAAAGTACAATTGCTGTCCAGTGAAATCAAGAAGAAAATCAGCAAAGGTGTAAGGGATTAGCAGAGTTCCTCGACCACACTCGGCATTATTGGAGGAGCTAGTCAAAGGCCAAAGAGTGTCAGAAGGCCAAAGAAGATCAGAGCACTGAGGGCTAAGCTTAAAAGGTACACGCAGTTAGCTCTACCATCAAACATCAATAAAAGATTGGTGTCTAGCCTAATGGAAGAAGATCGGGATCAAAGAGAGGAAAAGGCGCTTGATGGGTGTGGAGTACTAGATTAATGGTTCCAGACACTTTTAGTCAAAGGGGCGAAGTAAGCCGCAAACAAACCCCTTCAAAAAGTGCCAGAAAATAAATTTTAAAAGGGTGCTGATCCAAGACTGGATCTAGGTCACGTCTTGGGATCATTAACGTATCAGGTTTTCAGGTAGCCCCAGCCAAGGCAAAATCAGAGCTTTGATGACCCGCATCCTGCACATAAATCTACATGGCAATTCGACCGCCCAAAACCTCCGTCAGCAGTTTGCGAAGGACATGAAAGCCGAATTTTTGCCGCTGAGTGAGTAACACCATGAACAAAGTTCTGCATCATGGTATCCTGATGAAACTAGTACGGCTGCCGTCTGGGTTCAGAGGATTGATTTTCAGGGGGAGGGGATGGTTTCGTATGGAATCGGTGCTTAGAGACCACCTTCTCTAGTGTGTACCTTACACTGGATGTATCATCTTTCCAAGCCAAACTCAAAGCTTTAGAAGGCATCGTCTCGAATATAGATGGCAATGTGCTCATTGAAGGAGACTTCAATGCTGAAACAAACAAATGGGGCATGCCTCAAACAGATCCGCATAGAAAACGAACCTTAGGTATGGTGACAAGGGAGGTGTTTATTAAACTAAACACTGGAAATACGCCGACTTTCACGGTATTGGCTATGAAGGAACCATACCGAACGTGACATTCGCCTCGGAGTCCTTAGTACTTAGTAGTGATCACCAGTGCATTCTGCTTGAGACCCGTGATATTTCTCCCGAAATCCGTGCTCTCGACCTTCTACAATTGGTACGTCTCGCATTCCACGCTCTCAATCTTTTACGATTGGGAGCAGCATCGGAAGATGGACGTCAAGAGGTTCGTCAAGCCCTCTTGGCAGGTGCTCCGCTGAAGAGTGATTTGCAGGAGGCAGAAGAGCTGGCAGCTCCAGACGAGGTGAACTCAACTATGAGCATCACCATGACTGCTCGCAGTGCCTCTACGCTCCGTCGAAAACCTCAGTGCGGCAAGCTTTCAGTGTATTGATGGTCGACTTAAACTGCTGAAAAGCAAAGGGGGTGTAACAAGCTTCATCATGAGGTGCAACGGGCATGAATCCGTGACAATGTACATAATTAGATGGCAGTATATAAGTCGACCAGAAAATGCCTTCACAAATGATTAACAACAGTAAGGCTTGCTGCTGGCAAGATCTAGTGGACAAAATGAACAAGGATCCGTAGGATCTTGACTACATCCTAGTTATGCAGAAGCTTCGTGCCCTACGGATGCCTTGCAAACATTAATGGGAAAAGGTGCAGGAGATAGTGTGAACACTCTTCCCCGTCCATCCCATCCATGTTGACGCTGCCAGAGGTGAAACATTAATTAAGTGCCCACTCTTCACACAGCAGGAACTAGAAGAGGCAGTCCTATCATTGAAACCAAGGAAGGCTCTAGACCCAGATCACGTTCCGACTAAGCTGTTGTAACTCATCTATCACCTTTGTCCTAATTTGCTGTTCATTACATTTAACGCTTGCCTACGTGACAGGGTTTCTGATCAGCAAGAGAAAGGAAAATTCCGGATCGCTGTCTGCATATCGCCCATTATACATGCTAGAGAAATCCATCAAGGGAAGACTCACTGACACCATTCGTGCTGCTAGGGATCTATCTTTTCGGCAGTTTGGTTTGAAGAAGAATGCTTCACCATTGATGCGATTGCAGAGCATGGCACAAAGGTAGAGGCATATAATACTCAACATTAGGATCGCCTTAAACTCCGCTTGATGGGGAAGTTCCAGAATATCTTATGAGGCGTCTGAGAGACTACTTGAATGACTAAGGTCTGCTTCATAACACGACAGGGCCAATGAAGGGTGGAAACTACATCGGATACGATGGGCTACTGCGACTGGAGATGCCAGATGAGTCACGCTTGATCGACTATATGGATGATGTGGTGGCTCTAGTCACTGGATGTACCGTTGAAAAAACGCAATTTAGGCTAGGTATGCTAGTGCGCCAAGTGAGAGACTGGATGAATGCGCGTGGATTCACTCTAGCAATGAAAAAAATTCATCTTGACAAATAAGAGAATCGCTAGAGTAAGGATGATCAGTATTCGACACATACTAACCGAATCAAAGCCAGGGATGAAGCACCTGGGACTACTGATCGACTCAAAGGTGAGTTCTTCTGAGCAAATCATGGCGATGGCTAAGAAGGCTGCTACGGGCATATTAGCTCTGGAATGACTTATGGCCAACTTAGGGAGGCCTAACCCATCAAGAAGACGCCTCATGATGAGTTCTGTAGGGTCAGTACTACTGTACGAAGAACGCTGCACTATTCACCTGCAAGCACGTGAGGGGGACGATTTCCCGCAAGATGAGACAGGACTCATTTAAATATTGGCAGCAGTCTTGGGTGAATTGCATGAAAAGATGGTGGACATCGTGCCTCATACTGGATCTGATACCGGGGCTGAATAGGAGGCACGGTGAGACTGACCCTTATCTGACCCAGCTTTTGAGCGAGCACGGGTGCTTTCAGTCTTACTGGCACAAGATTGGTAAATCACGGTCCCCTTACTGTAGATTTTACCCAGTGGTGGAAGACGATGCCTGCCACACATTTTGGTGTGCAGAAAAGGGGCAAGTTTTGATGGGGCATTTATAAGGTGACGGTAGAGCTCACGCCAGATAGTATAGTGACGATGATGTTTGGAATGGTTGCCAAATGAAACCATGCCTCACATTATGTCCGGGCAGTCCTAAAAGATAAAAAGCGCTTACACCGGCTGGGAACGCTGGGACTGGGGGATTTCTCAGCTTACAAGTGTTATTTCTCCTTCTTCTTCTGCTGAAGAAGTGACCTCCCAGCTTGAAAGCACCTCACGGCATAGAAAAATGTGATCTGGCCTGGAATAATGTGCCAAACGGTTCCAGGCTAGGTTCTCAGTTTGGCATGCGATGTGTGTCCGGTCGCTCGCGAGCATAGGAGCCTCATACTCAGTACAAACACGGCATTCACCTTTGAACCACAAAAAAGCGAGAAATAAAAGAAAGCTTCTTAAAAGTCCTCCAAATTCTTCCTATTTCTACTGCACGTGATCAGGTGTTCACCCTGGCCCATGACGAGGGAGGGTGTGGCCCGCGACAAGAAGTTGGGTATTTCTATGGGATTGGTGCCCTCTGCACATCTCCCGACGGGATCTAGAGTCTCAATGGCGCAAATCAAACAAGCAATGATTGCCCATCCCATAATAGCCCCTGCAAAGCAAAAACTAACTATGGCCCACCAGCTAAACGAGCGAAAATGGAACCAGCCTATGTTGAAAGTCTCATACTCATGTGAAGATCAAAAAATAAGAAAACCAAAGAATTATGTTCTAACACTTAATGCTGACGTTCAGCCATGTTGTATGTCGTGGATTTACATCACCGGTGGCAAGAATTTAATAAGTATGCAGCCTGTTCAATTCGAGTATTTTAAATAAGAAATCGAGCTTCTCCTTAAATTATAAAGTATTTCGACGAGTTGCATATGCAGAAGTAACAAAGATAATGGGTACTTCAAGAAATTCCACGTTTTTGAATTCGACTTTATCAATATTTTGGAAACACTAGGGTATTCCACCCAATAATATTCCGGGACCACCTCTTCCGTCTCTGTATAATATATCGTTTCTTACGATTTCACAATCCTTGAATGTCATAGAATGCCACGGGTTTCAGTGAGAAGCACAATGTTGGGCTTTTACCTAACAATGAATTCTAGGAGATAGTCTCGTTGATGAAGAGTAACAATGGAGTTCAAGTGGACAAAGATGAGATGAAGCCTTTCCATGTGAATGTGACGAGATAAATTATTTTGAAGCATGTTGACCCAAACGTTGAAATACGAAATTGATTTTTTGATTTTGCTTATTCATTCTTTCTGAAAGAGATTCAATCTGTTGGTGAATTTTGAGAAGCAGCTCATTATTTCCACTTACATTACTCACATTATTTAGTTTATTTACATTGTTATCTGCTGGTCCTCTAGCAGCAAGTACAAATGGTACGACGGACTTGTCAGAGCTAGAAGATATTACACTGCGGTGTGTTTGTATTTATTTGAGGAAAATTTAACTTTTGCGTCTTGATATCGGGGGTATCCGCGGTATACGAGGTGTGTTCAAAAAGTATCACGAATTTTGAATTTTCGCGGGTTACATATATTCGAATTTCGATTTTTTTGTGGCGTTATGTTGGTACTCATGTCTGTCACTTATGCCGACAAGCTCGGCCATTTTGAATGTTCACTTGATTGGTGATAGCTGCTTTACTTGCACGTGTTTTCAATCGTCTTCGATTTTTGCTTATTCAAAAACATGGATGAAAGAACGTGTATCAAATTTTGTGTGAAAAACGAAATTAAGTGCGCGGATGCATTCCGAATGTTGACTGTGGCATACGGAGAAGCTACCTTGGACCGAAGCAACGTTTATCGGTGGTACAAAATGTTTTTAGAAGGCCGAGAAGATGTGAACGACGAATAGCGTGCCGGACGCCCGAGCACTTCAACAACAGACGAAAAAATTAATGAAGTGGAGAAAATGGTATTGGCCAATCGTCGAATCACCGTTAGAGAAGTTGCTGAGGACCTAAACATACCGATTGGCTCGTGCCATTCGAGTTTTAACAACGATTTGGGCATGAGACGGGTCGCCGCGAAATTCGTACGAAAATTGCTCAATTGCGACCAAAAACAGCAACGCATGAACATTGCTAATGAGATGTTAAACTCTGTCCGCGACGAACCAAATTTGCTCCAGAGGGTCATAACTGGTGACGAATTGTATGTTTATGATAATGACGTGGAAACCAAAGCTCAATCATCTCAATGGAAGCTGCCGCATGAACCAAGACCGAAAAAAGCGCGCCAAGTTCGGTCGAATGTGAAAGTTTTGCTGACAGTTTTCTTCGATTGCAGGGGCGCGGTGCATCATGAGTTCTTGCCACAGGGAAGAACGGTCAATAAGGAATATTACCTGCAAGTTATGCGCGATTTGCGCGAAGCAATCCGCCAGACACGCCCGGATTTGTGGGAGAACAAAAATTGGCTTTTGCACCACGATAACGCCCCTGCTCACACATCGTTACTTGTGCGCGACTTTTTGGCCAAAAACAACACACTAATGATGCCGCAGCCACCGTATTCCCCAGATCTGGCCCCCTGTGACTTTTTCTTGTTTCCTAAACTGAAGAGGCCCATGAAAGGACGACGTTACGCTACGCTTGACGAGATAAAGACGGCATCGAAGGAGGAGCTGAACAAGATTTAAAAAAATGATTTTTTGAAGTGCTTCGAAGATTGGAAAAACCGTTGGCACAAGTGTATAATATCTCATGGGGATTACTTTGAAGGGGACAAAATAGATATTCATGAATATATAAATAATTTTTGGAAAAAAAACAAAATTCGCGATATTTTTTGAACACACCTCGTATGCTGGATGACCAAATACTCCGCAGTTAACACAGTGTAATTTTTCGTTTGTTGAGCCAATTTGCACTCTCTGGGAGAGTGAGTATTTTTACATTCAACGCACCGATAGTGCATGGCGCAGTTGGCAGCCGGCTGGCCAAACTTTTGGCTGCTATAACACTGGTTGACCTCATGTTTTTGAAGATGCTCCCACCTCACAACACAAATTACCTGAATCGTATCTGTTGGAGGGCACTTGTACTGCTATCGCTTGAAATTTGCACGAAATAAAATGTCAACGTTTCGCTTCAATGGTTGATGTGCTTGTTGCAAAATTTTTTGCAGTAATGAATTTGAAAGCTGTTTATATTCTCTCCACAGTCCAGGCCCTTCAACGGAAAAATCTGGTCCTTCTCCGCCTTTGGTGTGTATGTGAAGTTAGGTGGTTTCACACTATTTGGCTGACTTGAAATCAATCAGAGTTTTTGATTTTATTCTAATTTTGTCTTCGTTTCCTCATTTTACTTCAAAAATATTTATCTTATGTTTGGCTGCCAAAAGCCAAACCTAATTCCGTTCACACTGCCCGAAGACGTTGATCGGTGGAGCTTTTCAGTATTCTTATTCTTAGCTTTAAAAAACACGTATAAGTTAACAAACTTTTTAAGCTTTTAACAAAAAAATATAACTTTATTGTTCCGACGGGAAGAGTCTCCTCGTTGCGTTCAAAATTCAAAAATACAATGCAATTTCATCAAGTTAGACAAATTTTAATTGCTAAATAGTTTATGTTGCACTTTCCTAAATGTGGGAAAGTGTTGCACCTGAGCTGGATTCGCAGAATTTCCGCCGGTGTCATATTTGCATGCTCAGCATCTGGGTTTTCGTGAATTTGGATTCAGAACGTGTGAATTGCATCGTAATTAAAATTTGCTCGTTAACTTATATACGTAACAAATGCTAGACGTAGAATCGTGCAGAGAAACTTTATATTTATGTACATAGGACATACCATTCTATTTTTGACTCTTGAGTGATCTTTTGAAACATTTCAGGAAATTATTGAATATATTGTGCAATAATAAGACGATTTTAAAGCAAAATGCTAAGGAAAATACATCAAAATAACGACGTGAAAATTTTTGCGATGAAGATTTCAAGGATAATAAGCTCGTCCTTTATTTTTGGATGCTACAAAATATATTTTTTCGATTCATTCTTATATATTTGTGTAAAGCAAGCGCATTCTCTAAATGATTTTCAGATTTTATTCTTGAACGACTAAAATTAAAAGTCTGCAAATAAAAGTGGAACAGAAAGATTTTTAGCCTGGGACGCTGGGTAATTTACTTGTTTATCTTACACCCCTGACAAAGTTAAGATCGCAACGATTATAAACGTTAAAATACCTTTAATTTTTTCCAATAACATGTGTACCATTTTCACTGAACTGCTACTCAAACACAATTGCAATATTATATTAAATTTATTACACAATTTATCCTATTAACTTTGGAATTCTCAATAGCTTTGAAGTAAGCGCAAATCGGTCTGGTGAATGGCCTATGATCAAAACAAAATAAATGATCAATTCACTTATGAATCTAGATTTCAACGGTTCCGACACGAGCATGAATGTTAGTTATAAAATTTGTTTCCTCGAATTTGTTTTCTTTTTTGTTTCTATTTCTCGGCATTTATTGGGCATGATCTCATCTTTGTTTGCTATGTAACATTTACTTTAAAAATTATTAAGTTCCCGACAAGGGGTCTTCGAGTCTTGAATCTCGTTGATGTGATCGTGCAATATTGTTCGGTAGATAAAGAATAAAATCTACACTTAGCAGGCAGGCACACGACCTCTTGAATAAAGGCTGCTAATTGCATAAGATCTAGACACGAGCTGCAAACAATAAGACAATTATCAGAATCCCGCCGAACTCTATGGAGGAGATGTAGAAACCTGAAACGTATTTTAATAGTTTATACCTGGTAGGAAAACTATTTTCAATTCAACTTGGGAAAGGTGAGAGAGACTAATGATTGGACGAAGGTTTAATGAATAATGGTTTGGGGATGTTTTGAAAATATTATTTTTCGAGAAAGGTGTTGATGGGATTTCTAGTTTTAGAAATAAATTTATTATATCATCCTCTCAAAACCACATTTTAGCATAATTGTTTAAGTTACCAGTACCTGCTTGTGAAAAGCTTCCATACTTTGTTTAATCGGGTCCCGCAACAATTATGTGGATTATGATCCCAGTCAACAGTTTCATCTTTGGGAATACCAAAAACATGATTGTCCATAATGTGGCCAAGCAGTCTGGAACACGAAGCAATCAATACACCAGAAGAAAAAGTTTACCGGCAATCACTCATCAAACAAATGATTTTTCAGGCAAGGTTCTGGTGTTGCCAACTTTAGTTGCTGTTTAGAAAAATTTCTGCAAAACGTAATTCATTTTTGTGTATGTGAAAACGTTAGCCAATCGAAACTATGAGGAAATCATCCTTTATATGCACGAGGAGTTCATACCACATCATTCCTATTTGGCTATTCGAGCTGGTTCTTCAAGACCGAATTCCAAACGGTCCATCCACGCAGGCCAATACAGCTTAAAAACATTTTCTTGCACACTCGAATTCTATCTCCGTGTTTATTCTGTTTCAGGTTATGTTGCACGGAGCTCTTCTAAAAATGAGTCCTAACGACAAGATGGTTTACTTCAATCCTTCTTTGTCCCCAACCTAAGCTCCAGAAACTTATTTTGTTCTTTCTTCTGTGATCAGCATACATTTGAACTTGTTTCCTTTCGTTATTTTATAAGAACTTCGTGGTTTTAGCTGCCTTTTCTGAATTACAACGTCAAAGACAGTTTTTCCATCTTCATTCTTTCTTCGTCCTTTTTATTCTTTTCCGTTCATTCTTTTGGTTTTATTGCTTTCAGCTACCCATGATTTCTCAAAGCTTTTCTCCGTTCGACCTTTTGCATTTTTGATAAGGCATTTTGCTGTGAATTGCATCTTGATCACTCTCACTCGAATTCAATGTCTGTTATATTTCGAGGATTCGAATTGCCCTCAATTAAATCTGGTTCATAGGAATTTTTTTATTTCAGATCAAGCTCAGATTCCCTGTCCGGTTCTAAACCAGGGCTCTCATTACATTCAATTCCATTCAAATTGTCGTAAGGGGCAATGAAGATCAGCTCAGCATTTAGATGCAAATTCAGTTGTGGACTAGCTTCATCTTAAATGAAGCTGTCTACATTGATGATGTCTGATGAATTATTTAAAATACAGGGTTATCCATTTCGTGTTTGGGAAAGTATAACCCTTCCATTTGACATCTGTCAAAACCAAATGTCATCAAAAGCGTGTTTCTTTTTAGCTGAAGGTTTGCCATTTAAAGATATGGATCGTTTAACAGTCAAGGAACGCGTTAAAATTATTAAATTTTATTATAAAAATAGTGATTCTGCTGTATCAACATTTAGGGCTTTACGAGCCGATTACGGTCGACATAATCGACCTACACAGCAAACAGTCTCAAACACAGTGAGAAAATTTGAAGAGACTGGATCGGTTATTGATATTGCAAGGCCTGTGCATCATCGCAACATTCGTTCTGCTGAAAATATCGCTGTCGTTGCTCAAAGTGTGGAGGAAGACCCGACATTGCCGATTCCTTGACGTGTTCAACATTTGGGCTTGTCTTACGGCTCATTGTGGCCAACTAAATTGGGTGATTGAACAACAAGCCATTGATAACGATTTTTCGAACAAAGTTTTCTTTAGTCATGAGGCTCATTTTTCGCTCAGTGGTTACGTAAATAAACAGAATTGCCGCATATCGGGCTCTCAAAATCCTCAGGTGATCGCAGAAAGGCCTTTGCATCCGGAACAAGTGACCGTTTGGTGTGCATTGTGGTCTGTTGGTGTTATTGGCCCGTATTTTTTTGAAAACGATTAAAGAAGAGCCATTATAGTCAATTCTGACCGCTATGGACGGATGTTAACCGATTATTTTTAGAGAGAAATTGAAGATTATGATCTGCAGAACATGTAGTTCCAATAGGACGGAGCCACAAGCCACACAACGCAAGCTAATCGAGCACTTTTGCAAGAGAAATTTCCAGGACGCGTAATTTCGAGATTGAGTGATGTCCATTGGCCCGCAAGATCCTGCGACCTAACACCTTTGGATTTCTTTTTATGGGTCTTTGCGAAAGATCATGTTTACGCGAACAACCCTCAAAATCTTGAGCAATTGAAAACCAATCTTCGTGAAGTTATGGCCGAGACATTGCCGGAAATGTGCCGAAAAGTCATTGAAAATTACCTCAAAAGGATTGAGGCCTGTAGGAGGTCCCGTGGAAGACATTTGAATGATGCTGTGTTTTATGTATAATGGCATAGTATCTTTATTATGAATAAAAAAATTTGTTTCTGTCTGAATATTTTATGTGTTTTCTTTGTCATTACTTTCCCAAGCGTAAAATGGATAAAAACTTGATACATTTTCCAATTGATTATTATAAGTTTCATTTGCATCAGCTGCTTACCAATTACTAAGGGCTCCTTGTTTTCTTCTTGAGGTTATAATAGTCCTGAAGCTCTAGTTTCATTACATTCTCCTCCACCTGGAAATGTTATTTAACATGAAAAACAGATTCATATGCAGGAAAACAAGTATACAAATCGGTGATAAGACCTGTGTTATGTAATGGGTGTAAAATATGGACCCTAGCTCAAGCAGCCATCTGTGGTCTAGTGGTTAGAGCATGAACCCATAAGCCAAAGGTCCCAGGTTCAAATCTCGTTGGGAGCAACGTGATTTAGTTCAGGGGATTTTTCGGACAGACTACGAGTGTTCACTCAGTGGTGATATGTACTGATTTAATCAGATCATTTCATAGCTGAGCAAGCACACGGGAGCATGGTACTGACCAAACCAAGTTCCGAAAAAATCAATACGGTCATGAAAATGAGATACTCTAACTATCTCTAAGCGAAGGCCCGAGAGGAGCTGTAGTGCTACAAAGAAGAAGAAGAATGATTTACCAATTATACATTTTCTTAGCGATACCGATAAATTTAAGATTGACCTGTCCTGAAAGTTTCACGAAGATCGAATGGTATTTAACGAAGTTATATTGATTTGAATTTTCCTGAATTGCTATGGAACAATATGCGCTGTATTACTATAGAAACACATGGCTATGGAACAATATGCGATTTTTACCGACTCAGACACTACAGGTTTGCTAGAATTCAGATAAAAGTTTCAGGAATGATAGGTATCATGA
This sequence comes from Odontomyia ornata, assembly GCA_963969285.1. Taxonomy (NCBI): domain Eukaryota; kingdom Metazoa; phylum Arthropoda; class Insecta; order Diptera; family Stratiomyidae; genus Odontomyia; species Odontomyia ornata. The sequence goes on from OZ017739.1 coordinate 40,785,977, forward strand.
ATATCTTTGGGAATCGTTTCAGCTAGTGGTGTCAGCAATCGTAAAGCAAAATCGTGGCTGTTTTAAATGAGAAGATTGACAAATTTTGAGTTATTTTTCCCCAACTTCAACGTTTAAAGTACATGCTTTTGACACTTTGTTAAATTTAATGAATGACTGAAGATGAGAACCTACAATTAATACTCATACGTGAAATAAGTCGGGGAGGCAGGAGAGATCTCCTAACAAAAGGGCTTTGTAACTATTCTACGTTTCGAAAAGAATTTCCTGATACCATGAATCGATGATTTATTCACCCAATACATGCATTTGTTTGAAATATCGTTTAAATTCATTCGAAAGATGCATAGCTCCGTCCAAAAGCATATAACAGCCACGTTTTTGTTCTATGTTAAGGCGCAGCCCCCAGTGAAACTGAAAATTTGGGAAAACTTTACACCCGTTCACCTCAGAAACGTGACGAATATTTGCAAAATTTTTTGAACAAGACCTCGGAATGAACCTTTGGCTATCGAATCAACTCATTAAATTTTGCAAAAAAATTTTTGGAAAAGCTATTAAATTCAAACAAAATAGCATGATTTCATTAAAAAATGTAGTAGATCTCGGAAACTACTTAACGTACCGAGTTGATTTAAGCTATGGTTGTTAGATCTGAATTATTTGCAGTGTATTAACTCATCAAAAATTTAAAAAAGTTTTTTGCAAAAAATTTCCTAGAACAAAATGTGGAAATTTGATACAAATCAATGTGCTGGATGATATTTGTTCAGTGCGTGCAAATTACACATTTTGTTCTAGAAAATTTTTTGAAAAAAACTTTTTTAAATTTTTGATGAGTTAATTCACTGTAAATAATTCAGATCTAACAACCATAGCTTAAATCAACTCGGTACGTTAAGTAGTTTCCGAGATCTACTACATTTTTTAACGAAAACATGCTATTTTGTTTGAATTTAATAACTTTTCCAACAAACTTTTTGCAAAATGTAATGAGTTGATTCGATAGCCAAAGGTTCATTCCGACTTCTTGCTAAAAAATTTTTGCAAATATTTGTCACGTTTCTGAGGTGAACGGCTGTAAAGTTTACCCAAATTTTCAGTTTCACTGGGAGCTGCGCCTTAGATAATTTTTCTGAATGCTCGGCTCATTGAGCATTTTCAAGTAAACCAGCATTCCTTAAATAGACATAAAAATCCGAAAAAAATATGAGTGCCTTGGTCGATTTGAAGTATATATTAACTGTGAACATGTTTCATTGTTTTTGTAATTCCATACAATTGAAATGGCAATAACTCACTTGATTATGATTTGATTTCCATGAAATTTCGTAGGCATAAGAGTTTTATATCAAACTAAATAAATAAAAAACTTCAAGAATTTTAAGGGCATCGTTTCGATTTCAGGGGGAAAATATAGGATTTGCAAATCATACTTTCATTAATTTTGATTTCTGAGGTATTTGTTGCCCTTAGACTCATAAAAACTTACCTTCGTGATATTTCCAGATTTTTGGCTCAAAGATTCGTGCATTTTAGCAGCCCTCCGCCTGGAAACCTCATGCAGAAAATGACTTATTTTTCAGATTCTAAAAGTGCTGAGTTGTTTCATTTGATACCCTACTCAACTATAGGGTTATCCATTTTACGCTTGGGAAAGTAAAGCTAAAGAAAACACATAAAATATTCAATATAAAGATTGAACCTTGCCATTATACGTGAAACACATCATTCAAATGTCTTCCACGGGATCTTTTACAGGCCTTAATCCTTTGAGGTAATATTCAATGACTTTTCGGCACATTTCCGGCAATATCTCGGCCATAACTTCACGAATATTGGTCGCAGGATCTTGCGGGCCAATTGACATCACTCAATCTCGAAATAACGCGTCCTGGAAATTTCTCTTGCAAAAGTGCTCGATTAGCCTGTGTTGTGTGGCTTGTGGCACCGTCTTGTTGGAACCACATGTTCTCCAGATCATAATCTTCAATTTCTCTTCAAAAAAAACGGTTAACATCCATTTATAGCGGTCAGAATTGACTGTAATGGCTCTTCCTTGATAGTTTTCAAAAAAATACGGGCCAATAACTCCACCAGACCATAATGCACACCAAACGGTCACTTTTTCCGGATGCAAAGGCCTTTCTGCAATCACCTGAGAATTTCGAGAGCGCGATATGTGGCAATTGTGTTTATTTACGTAACCACTGAGCGAAAAATGAGCCTCATCACTATAGAAAACTTTGTTCGAAAAATCGTTATCAATGGTTTGTTGTTGAATCACCCAATTCGCATGCATTCTGCGTTGTGTATGGTCTTGAGGCTTAAGTTCTTGAGTGAGTTGGATTTTGTATGGATGGAGATGCAAATCCAAATGCAAAATCCGCCACAATGAGCCGTAAGACAAGCCCAAATGTTGAGCACGTTGGGTCTTCCTCCACACTTTGAGCAACGACACCGATATTTTCAGCAGAACGAATGTTGCGATGATGCACAGGCCTTGCAATATCAATAACCAATCCAGTCTCTCTCACTGTGTTCGAAATCGTTTGCTGTGTAGGTCGATTATGTCGACCGTAATCGGCTCGTAAAGCGCTAAATGTTGATACAGCACAATCACAATATTTTTTTTATAATAAAATTTAATAATTTTAACGCGTTCTTTGACTTTTAAACGATCCATATCAATAAATGGCAAACCTTCAGCTAAAAAACCACGCTTTGAATTACATTTGGTTTTGACAGATGACAAATTGCAGAGTTATACTTTCCTAGCACAAAATGGATAACCCTGTACATATAACGAAAAAATTTGTTAAGTACGAATTCGTTATGAGGGGGAAATTTTGAAATATTTGATAAGATCTAAACTTTTGAGACACCACCACGTCACAAAGTTTGATGAACTATAACTATAGTCGCTATAGTTTCGGAAGAAATTTCTTGTGACGCACAGATCCACGGACAAATGGACAGATGGATGCATGAATGGACAGACGGAAGGACGGGTGGATAGAGGAACAGATAGAACACCAAACTAGCCGGTTATTGCAAAATTTCTTTCAGAAGCCCTCAAAAACCATGGAGCTAGATCCAATAACAAACAAAATAGAGGCTGAAATTTGTTGAACTTTGCTGACAGCAGTAGGATTTCATATTTTCGTCAGTAAAATTGTATTAGTATCATTTAATTGGATGAAATCAGCCAAATGCACTTCTTTAAAATGTCATTTTATTCTATAAGTTTCAATAAAATGTACCGACTTTATAACCATTTGAATTTCCCCCAATTACAACAATAATATACGATATTTCCACTATATAGGCTTTTCATCGAACCAGACGCTTTCGATTGAATCTTTTTCAAGTTTTTAAATAAAATGAAAAACAAAACTACATTTAAGATACATGTTAGTCGATAATTTTAGTAATATCGTGTATTAATCGAGCAGTCACACAAGCAAACTGCTCGGAAACCTTCCTACACTCTAATCAAATTATGTGGCAGGTTTAGAAAAAATATGTAATTATTTCCATTGTCATCGAAATTTGTAAAATAATTTTTCTTCTTATTATTATTATTAAATGTAATTTTATATCAATTTTCCTTAATATTACATTTAAATGTTTCCCTCTAATTACATTCGTCATGAGATTTAACTTTTATTACTATTTCTTTACTTCGGCCAAATTTAGTTTTTTTTTAAAAATGTTTCTAATCCACCACATAAAATTTACGGTATAGGAACGTTGATCTGGTACACCTTACCGGTGTAGGTACTAAATTGGAATGAAATGGAATTGAAGGATTGTCAAATAATTTTGGGGGTTAGGATGGGGTATGTTTTGCTGTGCGTAAAGTGTATCGATTGAGTACCGTTTAGCTTTTCTTACCAAATGAAGAATTTTTCATTGAAGCCACGCTACGCCACCGTATTTATTAATGTCAGCACTTTTGATCGGCTACATGGCGAGATATTATTTACGCTTCATTTCCAACTTCTGTGGCTACAAGATCTGCGCCCTGTTCAAATCGGATATTTTACCGCAATAAATGAATGCGTGAAGGAAATTACAACGCATTTACATCGGACGCGTCTTGAAAAGCTAGCATAATTTAAATGCGATGTTGACCACTGATTAAGGCACTTCTTATCTACGTGATTTCCACCCATTTGCATCATGCTCAATTAGTTTTAAAAGACTCGAATTCCAATGTTCTCTCGACTTTTGGGCTAGGTGTCAAAAAAGGAGCTCGGCTCAAAACCTAATCTGGGATTGAATTTGGGAGTTCGTTGCAAGCCTGTGTCATCATACATCAAGCTGCTGGACCCGGTGTATTCGTGCTAGTTACAGCCAACTGCAAGGTGCAGCCTGGACGGAATAAGTCATAACTTGCGTTGATGGGTTTCGGTCAACATTTTTACTTCACGAAGCCATGCGAGAGTTGTAATGTGCAGTTCACTGGCTTCAAGAGGAAACGATTTTGTGCAGCGAGTTATTCTGTTAGCTGTTTCTTGATTATCAAAGCTTCTTTATTAATCCCATAATAAGAGGCAATCATATAAATTAAATGAGATATGCGCTAATGTTGATGGGGGGTTTGTCACCCTGGCTTCTGTGCGGATGATATGTTTCGTTTGACATTCTGCGTTTGTGATGGTGGAAAACAATTAATTGTGAAAATGCCAAATGCACGGAGAATTTGGGAATAGTAGTGTTCGCGCTGGTTTTACTGAAGTATGCTAGGTTTCATGAATTCAATTATTTCCGTTGAATAAAGCACTGGACGGTTTTTGGTAAATGGTTTGTTCAGCGGGCAAGCATTTAACCTGTAGCGTGAATATTATTGAACATTTACGAGCCCAAGCCGATGTGATTCATATTCTGGCTCTTGGTTTTCTTATTCGGCGAGTTACATTTAGAGTGTTTTAAATGATCAAGATAAAAAGGTCATCCGGTGCTCGTGCATAAAATGCAATCCGGGTGGAGGTTCTTATATGTTTGATGATACGAATTCTAAGCAGCTTACAAATAAAGTCACCTGAGAAAAATCGAAATTAAAAGTACAAAGAGGACATTGAAATAAGGTTGGGATGCAAATGAAATATTCAATAAGAAATATAAACTATATGGAGTACAACCGATATTGATCAATCTTTGGTAGCTTTGCGAATCAGGTGATAAAAACCATATGACACGGAAATAGGGACGATGAAAAAGGGGGCGTATCTTTATATGTAGGTGAATAGTTTTTATTTGTGCTAGAATACAAGCGTAGAACTAAATAAAAGTAGGGTTAAAACAGAAACCTATCCTGAAATTAACTGCTCATTTTTAGGAAGTGGTCGTATTTGTATGCATGAAGCTCTTGATGGATATGGATGTGATTAAATGTCAATGTAGATAGTGTTGACCAAATTTAAGTGCTGAAAACAAACATTAGTAGGTTTCTAATTCAATAACCCAGTGCTACATACAAACATTTTATGATCGATGGGAAGTATTGCTGCTTACAGTTAACCACTCAATACATTAGGGCTAACATGATGGGCCAAATTAAAATTCTTATTGAGAATATTTTTTAAAACTAATTTTTGTAACCTACAAGCTTTAACCAATTGTTGAATGTGCTGTGCGGTAGGCAGCAAGGTGCAATAAAATGCAAATGGGGTGCTTACTTAATGAATGGAGCTTCGATGCAACAACTAGCTGAGAAAACCAAATCTTTACCTTTCTTTCATCCAATTATTGTCACCACTTTACTAAAGATGAGCAATAAAACAAAAAAAATAATACAAAATTTTCTTGAATATGAGCAGAAGATTAGCTACAAGCAATTGAATCAATTGTCATAATTTATAATTCAGTGAACACGAGTATATCCTCAAGTTGTTTTAGAAAACAAAACCTATAAATTAACATTTTATATAAGAAACGGAAAATTAATTAAAAATAAAATAGCAACAGATTTGTTACATCGAAGGGTGTACATAAATTTCGTGTCGAAATAACGAGAGTTATCCCAATTATCTATAAAATCGTTACAATAAGCCCATACCATACCATCGCATAATGTAATGTTACGAATTTACATGGATATTAAGAATAAATGAATTATTAAAGTTTAAACCTACGGTCTTTCCATTTCGATCGACCTGACCGGGTAGAGTGGCCTTTCACTCTCGTGCCCTTTTATGGTATAGAGCTATGTGGTTTCATCACATAATTCTATAACATAAATTGGTCACGACTGTATTTCTCATTTGATGGGAAAGTTCATGCAAATTATGTTTGTATGAGTTTTCCACTCAAATGGGAAACATATGGCCACGTCTCCGTTTGGATCTTGATCCGGTCGGGAGAGGGCGAGGGGGCACCACTTCCATCTGGATGCCCCACTCTTATTTGTGGGCCATGAGAATCGTCAGTAACAACGAAGTCTCCACCTGTCTGTCCGTTTTTGCTCGGCCCAACTTGTTCTTTGAACAAGCAATGTCAACCCTTCGTACGTTACCTTGGCCTCGACACCAGTTGATCGGCATTCGATCCTTTTAATTCGAGAATGCGAAATTTTTTTCGTAGTGGGTCCTTGTGCTAGGGGGAAAGAACCCGCTCCACAACATCGCAACGCTAGCCTGCCGGCGCATTCACGCGTCCCTAGACAAGGCCAACCTCAGCGGATCCCAACATCCTCTTCTGCTGAGTTAGCAAACCGTCGCTGCAGTCCTTTACGGACATTTTATCACACCTATTTTACTACGATTGGAACAAAATCTTGGCTGGTTAAAATGGAGTTCTTCTAAGACAAGAATATATTTGTTTTGCATATCATAAAAGATTTTTTTTGAATTAAATCATTCTATTCGTCCACATATTGTAGGTTAAGTACAAACCCCTTTTGACATGAGCGTAGTTCTGTCTACTCAACTTGTTTTTGTATTCACGCTGTCCACCAGAATATCTGATAAAAAGCATAGCCCCAATAAACAATAGCAAATACAACAAAGCTTTACAAATTGCTTGCTAGTTTACCCTTCAAAGTCAAAGTCAAAGTCAAAAGCGCTTTATTTAATACCAATCGTTATAAATTTTTAAAAGAACATAAAGCAAATTCCAAACAATAAAACTATAAAAAACTTAATGGCCCGAATGGCTCTCTAAATTTATACGTTATCAGTTAAACACATTTTATGAAAAAAATACACTTGCAAATTTAAATTAATTAAGATTATTAGATATTTTTTGATTCAATTGGAAAAAGGAGAAAAAACCAACCAGCATTATTCAAAAATTACTTATACTACTAACACAAAAATGAACTTATATCCTATACCTAATATGTTACACCCTAATTCTAAATAAGTTCAATCAAAAAAAAAAAAAAAAACGTTACCTTATATTGAAACCTATACCTAATTTATAATACAAATAAACAACAATACTAGATGTAGCAATAATGAGATGAATCTAAAAAAACTAAGTAACGAGAAAAAGCACAAAAACAGAAAATAAACACGAATAATTTAGACATTGTCATTCAGCCACCAATACCTAGATTGCTCCATCTCAGCTCGACCAGCCTCAACGAATCTAGCAAATGAGTATCTCCATTGGAATTGTTGGTCTCGTGAACTCAGATTCGGAGGATATTTTATCTTCTTATCGGTGGCCCGTCGGTATATGTGATATATGATTGGGATGCGACAGAATTAAAAACATATCGATTCATGTCCAAATACACGAATGCTTCTGGAGGAACGAAGCCAGTAGTGAGGCAAGTCACAATATACCCGTCTGTAGGGTGGAACGGCTGTGAAATCCAAGGGTTTTCACTCACAGTTACAGATCTTGCGATATGATTCCGAAGAAGTTTCAATATGAAGATATCGACTCTTGTCACTTGAGCGGTTTGATAAATTTTTCTATTCGATATATAGTGCTTCCAATACGTCTCAGGCTTTCTGTACAAACCAGTACATGCACGAAGACTCTTAATCTTTCCATTGTACTAGCACTCTGGTTGTACCAGATCTGGCAACCGTATGTCAAAACTGGCCTAACCAGGGTCTTGTAACAAATAACTTTGACTTTTTGATCAATGTATCTGGAATGAAAGAGTCGCCGAAGAGCCATGACTACTTTTAGTGCTTTACTGAGCATGATTTTGACATGTTCAGTATAGTACAGATACTGATCGAGATGAACACCGAGGTATCGAACACAGGATTTATGTGGAACCCGTTCTGAACTACCCTCACCAGCCATAATGTGGAAATCCTTCCAATTACGTTTCAGGTCTTGACTGGCCCCCTGCAGCGTTGTCCGAAACAAAATTGTTTCGCACTTCTGCGCATTGACTTTCATTCGCCAATTGTCGGTGCAGAGCTGCACATCATTAAACATTTTTTGAAGATTGCTCTGAACTATTGTAGCTTTTCGGTCTGCCGTATAGATGATCAGATCATCAGCAAACGCTACCAATGATCGCGTTGGCGAGACATTAAAATCAAAGCTGTTCAATAGCTTGCGAATAAATATTGAGAAAAGCAGGGGCGCAGTAACTGTTCCCTGCTGTAGACCATTCAAGACCTTGAATTCGCGTATTGTTGTCAGATTTCCATCAGTTACAACAAATGATTTCCCGTATAACATATTACACATCATGGCGACAAGGTGTCTGGGGAACCTGTCCTGAAGAAGTTTGAAAACTAGTCCATCTAACCACACCGTATCGAAGGCTTTCTCCATATCAATGAGACATGCTCCAACACATTCTTTGTTGTTTAGTTTCCAACAGATGTCTGAGGTTACTTTCGTTATTGCATGTATGGTCGAATGCCTGGCACGAAAACCAAATTGGCAATTCGGCATCAACTCATATTTCTCAATGTGGGCGTTTAATGCTCTGTGGAGTATCACTTCAAACACCTTGCTGATGTTAGGCAGCAAGCTGATTGGGCGATAGCTTTTGGGGCACGAAGATTCTTTTCCTTTCTTCAAGATCGGAAATACCTTAGCCTTTTTCCACTCATTTGGGAAATATGAATTGTTCAACATGTTGTTGAACAATATGCAATAATTCCTAATAGCAACCTCAGGCAAATGTCGGAGAACTATGTTTGGAATACCGTCAGTACCACATGATTTTTTGTTGTTTATTCTGCGAAATATGAAACACAAGTCTTCATAGCTGACAAAATAATCAATAAGATTCAAGCTCGGTATGAGGTCAGATGTTAATGTTTCATCGAAATGAAGAATTGATTGGCCGTTCAAGCTTGCTTTGAAGTCGGAAACTTTTGCTTCAACGACCTCCGAAAAAATTTCATTCCTTCTCTCTGGGTTTGGCAGATGAACTAATTCAAAATGTATTCCAATCAGGGCAAGTTTCTACAATCCTTCACATATAATCCTGTTTCCATTTCTATCCGGAGTCGTACTATCAATTTCGATACCAGCTCTATCGAGAAGATTTATCTCATCACTAGCGACTTCAAGATTCGATACCTTCACTCGAGACTTCCTGCGGAATAAGCTATTCACTTTCGCGAAAACACCATCTGGGTCCTGTGGGCTAACACCCCTCAGTTTTTCCGCCCATTGATTGCTGACCTCACTCCTGAAGTATGAACGGATTAAGTTCCGGACATTCTTCAGGTGTAATTTCAACAAAGCCAACGAGGGATGGTTGTAGTCCAAAAATCATCCATAAATATTGTTGACGTGGGTGAGAAGAAGGCTTTTCAATCTTTTCAACCTTGCGATGGTTGGTGTTTCATATCCTTCCATATTGTTTCGATGTTTAATCTTGGGAACTACTTTCTCAATCGTTTCCAACGTCAGCTTCTCTAACTTCGACAAATAGAGATCTATTTCATCGTTAGTTAGATTTCTGTTATTAGGAACCATTGAGCAAGCGTTGCCATCATCAGAAGGAGGACATTGCTTCTGGTACTCCCGATTAAACTTCTTTTGAAACTTTCCCCAGTCTGTTTTTTTGAAATTCAACCGATGGTTTTCATGTTGAACTGGAATGAGGAAGAAATCATCCCTTTGATGATTGATTTCCATTACGATTGCGTTATGGTCGCTATCGTAAGGAAGAACCTGCAGTTTCCGTTGAGGACTATTAAAGCTGAATTCAAGTCTTGCGTCAGCAATGCAGAGGTCCAAATATGAATTTGTCCTAGGGTATGTTGGGAACTCCGACCCATAAAGATTGCACCTGTACTCAATTTGGTTCTCTGTTATCCATGATTTAAGGAATACACCTCTTGGATTATTGGTGGCGTTTAGCCATGATGTATGCTTGGCATTCAGGTCACCAGCAAGAATATAATAGTTATGCAGCCTGTTCAATTCTAGTATTTCAAACAAGGAATTGAGTTCCTCCTTGAACTTGAGAACATTTTGACCAGTTGCATAGGCAGAGATAACGAAGAGGTTATCCCCACCTGGCAGTGAAATTTTGATGACGGACACTTCAAGAAATTCAAAGTTTTTGAATTCGACTTTTTCAATATTTTGGAAACAATAGGGTCTTCTAACCAATATCCCGGTGCCACCTCCCCCATCACCTATTACCCTATCGTTTCTTACGAATGCAAAATCTTTGAATTCCATGGAATGCCATGAATTGAGGTGGGTTTCAGTGAGAAGTATGATGTCAGGCTTTTGCTTAACAACAAATTCAAGGAGATAATCACGTCGATGTATAGCAACGATAGAGTTGACGTTGATCGATATGAGGCGAAGCCTATCCATGGGAATATGACTGGATAACAAGTTATTATTAGGCATTTGAAAGACCTAAACGTTGAAAAGCAAAGTTAATTTTTGAATCTTGTTTGTCGATTCTCTCCGATAAAGAGTTAAGTTGCTGGTAAATTTTGAGAAGCAGCTCATTATTGCCACTTACATTATTTATATTATTTCCAGCATTTTCTGCTGGTCCTCTAGCGGCGAGTGCAAATGATACTCCGGGCTTGACGAAGTTGGAAGGTATGATATTACGGTGTATTTGTGTTTGCTTTGGAGCAAATTTAACTTTTGCATCTTGATATTGGGAGCATCCTCGATATGATGCTGGGTGACCAAAAACACCGCAGTTAACGCAGTATAATTTTTCTTTAGGCTCTGTCTGAGCCAATTTGCACTCACCGGGAGCATGAACGTCTTTGCATTTAACGCAACGATAGTGCATGGCACAATTGGCAGCCGAATGTCCAAACCTTTGACACCGGTAACACTGGTTGACTTCCCTTTTTTGGAGGCGTTCCCACCTCACCACTCTGAAATTCAAGTACCTTATTTGTTGAAGGGCACTTGGACTGCTCTTATTCGCAATTTGTACCAGGTAAAGTGGTAAATTCTTCCTTTCTATCGTCGACCTTCTTGTCGCAAAGGCTTTGACTGAAACAAAATCAATATCTGGTGCAGCCTCCTTGAGCACCTGAAGAAGATCGACCGTATCCTCTCCGCTGTCCAAACCCTTCAACAAGAAGGTCTGATTCTTTTCACTTTTTGGGGTATAGGTGAAGTGTGGAACCTCCCCAGAAATCCGCATCTTTGGCTGACTTGAAATCAACCAGCGATTTCGTCCTTATAGTTAATTTTTCGGCATTAACTCTTTTGATTTCGAAATTGGCCAGTTTATTTTCGGCTGCCAATAGCCGAACCATATCTTTCCCGGTTTGTCCGAACACGTTGATTGGCGGAACTTTTTCTGTCTTGTTGGAAGCTTTTTCAGAGGAACCAGCAGAACTGCGGGCTGGTTTTTCTCCTTATTTTTGTTCTTTAAATATTGAATAAAATTAACGTCATTATCTTGATTAAAATTACCTCCGATGTTTTCTTCGATTTCCATATCTTCAGTTAATCCCTCCAGCGCTGCAAAATAATTTTGGCTCTCGTTGGTGCCGCCAGCACTTAGAACTTCCTCTGGATTTACTTGTTTAGTACTTTTCTTCGGCTTTGTTACCTGTTGCCATTGATTTTGTGGCTGCGTCTTTTGAGGCTTCATCCCTTTGTTGAAAAGATCCTTGAGAGACTGTATCTCTTGCCTTAGTTCATCATTTTCTTTCTGCAATTTGGCCATTTGTTGATTGTCCGCTATTATTTGCAGCTTGCACCCTCCATCTGCGGAGTTTTCTTCATTATGTTTTCTTTTGGTGATTGTCGCCAGTTTCGTATTCGTCGTTTCCCCAGGTTGCCCTAACGGTGGGAAGCCGTCGGGCTCCTCCATACCAGCGGCGAAATTTTCTTTGTGATTTTGTTTTTCGTTACCAATCGAAGTAAAAATATTCGATAGAAATTTCCTGAGTCGGTTACTTCGACAATATAAGATTTTTTTCCGATAAAAATTAACTTCGGACTAACGTTTTTAAAAATTAATTTAATTTTTGAAAACTTTTGACAGGAGCGATTTAAAAGACGTCTATACGCAAAGACTACTACGATCCAATGCTAGTTTACCCTTAACTCCTACTTGATTTGCAATAAAGTGCTTGTCATTTATTATCATACATCTGTCAAATGATTTTGAATGAATAATCAATATACCATATTAAAAATTTTTTCAAAAATGCATAAACTACAATCATTCTAAAACTTAAATGCCCCAAAGAAAACTCTAAATTTATACAAATTCAAAGAATATATAATTAATTCTCATGCTATCAATTTAAATAAAGTGAGACGTTATCATAAAATTAGTGCCAAAAACTAATAAAAAGCTAAAAAACCCCAAAGCAAAATTACGTATGACTCAAAAAACAAAATTTGATTTTATGTATTTCTAAAAATATTCAACCAGTGCTTATCATTTTGTTCATTTGGTGACCGCAGTCCAATTCTCTTTTTTCTGATTTCTCCTTAGACACTGAAGATGACCCAAAGGAGTCAAAACGCGTCTGCTCACTCAATAGAGTAAGACCCGACGGCTTTTCAGAAAAAAACTTACGAATGACTTTAAGTCGCTCAAATGATTATTAGATTCATGAAATAAATTCAGTGAAATTACACTGAAGAAGAGTGCATGTAGCGGTCAAAATGCACATTTGCAAGACAAAATAAATAAAGCGTTTTCGACAAACCATTTTTTTTATTTTTTTGACAAATATTTGTAATGTCTAGGTCCTTTGCAAACGTGGTTCTCCACAGTATCACGTGTTGTTGTAATTGTTATATACAATTGGCTGCAACTTAGCTATTCATAGCTCGATTGTTGTGAAGTTCTTAGGACACTTACACCTACTATTAAGAAACCTACGTTCGAGTTCTAGGCAAATTTAATAGCGACTTTTTGGGTACGTTAAATTCATGAAATTTACTATTATTAATAAAATTGATCGAATTTTGAATTCTGACGTAGTTGTTGGTCTCGTTCTCATAAAGATCTACTTCCATGACTTTTTCCAGGTTTTACATAAAATGTTTCCAAATTTTTCGTACCTTTTCTCTTCCCTGACCCCTTGAAAAATAAGTGTCATTTTAAGAACTGTTTTGAAAATTCTCATCAATACCTTTCATTTGGCTCTTTTCGATCAAGAAATATTTAAGTGTCACCCCACTATAAAATTTTTTATACGAAAACTTTCAGGATTTCATGATTTTGCAATTTTAGTTTCTGAGAAAACTTGCTGTGACGCACGGACCAAGAGGTCAGAAAACCTAAAATACTGGACTTTCTATAAACGCTACAAGTTTGCATCTCTTTTAAATCGATGATGAAGAGTTTTGGGACGTTTTACCAATTTGTATAAATTTGTCTCCAAACGGCAGCACTAATCAAAAGCCCTACCAAAACTTTTGGAGGAGTTAACGAATAATTTTGAGTATTGGAACCTTTCAACTAGACGCAAAGGCGTGGAGGCAACCATAGTTCCAAATCGCCAAGAAGAATGCCACAATCGCTACCTCAACAGTGTGCGCCATTCGAATGAGGAACTCCTTCTTGTGAAAATAATTCAGTTGGGGCCAGAAAGATCAACGCCGAAATCGAATGTGCGCGCAACGCATAAATAATTATGAAATGTTACATTTGAATCGAATCGAGTGTTCCTTCAGCTGCGCGATCCTCCGAGATTCAACGCAGTCGAATCAAAGGCACCGATCGACTGCCCCCTGCCGCGAAGATTTGTATTAAACAGTCATCACTGTTGCCTCTAATATGTTTTCGAATCATTTATAACACTCGCCAGTTAATGTGGTCCATTTGATTGAGGTTCGACTCCGGGGTTAGATTCCTCCTCGGCTGGAATCCCCGTCAAGCATCTTGAGCATCTTGAGCTGTTGAGTTCTTCTGCTGGCTCAGGCCATGCGAGTAGAATCCACCACACGGTCGGAAAGATCGAAGATCGAAGAAACGACCTTCCGTGAATCACTAAGTGTCTTCTCTAATAAAAGAAAACACCTTAGACATGGGCTTTGAGGAAAATGATTGGATCGAGGTATTACACGCGCATGAAAGCGCTGACTGTGCGTATAATTAAACTGCTTGAATAAATATTGAAGTTGGCTTGATTTTTTCTAGCTCCTTTTATTAACTCTATGAACGGAGGATTTATATCTTGTAATTCATGATTTGGTGCCGTGACTAATCAGCTTGTTGTAATGTATTGGCGCGATTCAATTGCAATTGTTGTCTGACGATGGAGTGCTCATTTCATTTTAATGCCAACCGATGAATAATGGTGATAGTCAATAGTCCTCTAATCGAACAGAACAGAAGAACAGACTGACAGACGAACCAACGAGTCGGCGCGGAGCAATTAACTTTGAAAGGTGAGTGTCAGAATTTTTAACACTTTTTCTTCGTAAGTGCTACTTCGTTGTTTGGTAGTCGCATTATTTAATTTGCAACATTGAATCTTCAGATGCTGCCTTTATGAGGTTTTAAAAATAGATGGAGTTTTAATGCGATGAAATTTCTCATTGCTAAACATTCAACAATAGGATTTGTGTTCATTACATTGCATTGAGTCTATTTACTTTGGGAGAATGGAATTAGTCATCTTATGTTGAAAATTTAAAGTTTTATTTGAAAGAAATATAAGTAAAAGCTATCATTATACGATCTTGTATGATTAATTCAATTCAAAAAGCGATTAAAAAAAATTTAGAGTATGTTACTCTAGCATTGCAGCCATTACTTATACTGAAGTATTTTAAATTTAATTTTTCAACTCTTCAACTGCTTGAATGCAAAAGAAGATACTGGAAGATCTCTATCACGCTTCAAAAAAATCTCCGGTGAAGTTTCACGTAGATACTTAGGGGCTCATTATGACACTAATTCAATTAACGCTTACAATCTCCCAAGAATTGGTATTCAAATAAATAACTTTATTCGAAACCCATTGTACAGATAAGAATGCTAAGTTAGGAATATCATTTGTCTCCCTGTTACATAGCCCGTTCACCCTATGTAAGTTACCAACAGCGTATCCGCCCCAATTGCTAGCTGTGCAACACGTGCCAATCAATTAATTAAGTTCACTAATCGACAATTGCAACATAAGCAACATGCGCGTAAATTACTTTTCATTGTATCATTTTACCTTTGCACTTTTTTAGATATATTTGCTGTTTAAACATTTTCAATTTGTGGTCTTATTAAAATGTTAACGTTAACAAAAAGTAAAGTAAAATCAATTGTAATTATAAATTGTTAGATTAAATCGCGCACTTGAAGACGACGGATATTAAAATTATATTTTAATTGGTAAAATAGCAGGGACCCCTTTTAACGCATTGTGTACGCAAGTTAAAATAGTTTAAGGTTGTGTAATATACGAGTCCCGCGTTTTGCAACAATAGTGTTATACGAAATACGGGTTTTCACGGCAACGAATTACATTGCGTCAGTGTTAGAAGTGGATCAAGACAGGCTGTACCATTAGTAGGCGGCTAGCGAAAACAAAGCAGTGGCCAAAAAGGATTCATTGCAGCCTATTCGTGCAAGGTCTAGCGGATTTATTCTCAACCAAAGACATGCGCACCCTCGCGTTAGAAGTCTTCTTGCTGTAAGTACAAAGAGTTTAATCATTGATACAAGCATTTTTTAAAAAACAAAGTGAATACTGAAAATTGAAAAAGTTAGTTAGTGAGATCTTAAATAATACAAGTGGAAGGTGAATTTCGAGAATACTAGCGTACAGCCATAACTGAAAAATCGAGTTAAACGTACTTGGTGATAACTGCACATAAGCGAAGGTTACACTCTCAAATCTAATAGTTAGTTACAAAATCCCTGCACAAAAAATGGAATCTATGCAGGAAGCTATCTGTCAGTTAACGGGAGCAATCAATGCACAGGTGGAGTTGACCAAAGGTTTTAACCTTAGATTGCAAAGACTTGAGGAAGTCAGACCTGATGCCCTAGCGGAATTGCTTACAGACTTTGCAGGGAGGATTAAAAAATTGGAGGAAGTTCAACCCGGGGAAGTGTCTGTTTCAACTACGGAAAGTCCACTCCGAGCTCCACAAACGGAAGAGGAACTGAAGGAGATTGGTAAATTGCCAGACAGTGTTAGACAATTGCATATATTCGATGGTAATACAACTGAATCTATTTCTTGGATCCACAATGTAGAGTCAATATTGAAGGATTATGAAATTGTCCGTGGAAAACCACTATATCGAGCAATCTTGCAGTCGATTAGACAGAAATTAGAGGGCCCGCTGACTCGGCCCTCATATCATACAATATCTTTGGCGATAGCTGGTCATCAATAAAGAGATGTTTATCCCTACATTATGCGGACAAGAGGGATATCCGCACATTGGAGCATCAATTGAGCCTACTATGCCAAGGAAGTAACAGTCTTGATGAATTCTACGCCAATGTAAACCATCAATTCTCGTTAATTGTCAACAAAATTAAAACGGAGTATTATTCAACGGAAACTGTAAGCGTGTTGATTGAAACCTATAGGAACAGGGCGCTTGATGTATTTATCAGGGGAGTTAACGGGGATCTATCTGGAATTCTTATGATTCAAAGACCGAAATCGCTACCTGAAGCCTACGCTTCCTGTTTGGAAGTTCAAAATCTAAACTTCCGTAACATCAACATAAGAAAAATAAACACAACGAATTCGGTCACAGCACCCATTAACCAGTTTTTCTCACGGATAGAGAAGCAAGTGGCACCCCGATTGCCCCCAAAACCATTCCCCAAGCCTACGCAGAGGATGTTATCCATCCAACAACGAAACGAAGCTTACCACATCCAGCATGAGCAGCGGCCCCAGCGACCACAACGGCCACAGGCTCCAAAACCACCTCTACCAATGGATGTTGATGCGTCAATCCAGACCAGACGAGTCGATTACATGAACCGAAGAGGTGATAAATACCCACTGAAAAGGTATAATAACTGGGACAGCTACCCTCATAAACAACAAAGGGTAAATGCGCTAGAAACGCAAGTGGAAGATTCAGAAATGCCGGAAGAGCCTTCTCATGAGGAATATCTTCAATCATACGAGAATGAAATGGAGGATTCCCAAGCTGGTGACGATGAAGAATTAGAAGTAAATTTTATGACTCAAGCCTCTCTAGCATACCATACCTAGAGTATAGGACTAGAGACGGCAAACTCCTTAAATTTTTAATACACACGGGGGCAAATAAAAATTTTATACGACCGGAATTGGCAAACAAGAAAAAACCAACAAAAACAACTTTCAAGGTGAAGTCCGCAGCTGGAGATATCGAAATAAAAGACAAGTATTCGGGAAATTTTCTCGCATGTGTTGGAAATGATACTACAATAAACTTTTTCGTTTTGCCTGGCCTAAAAACATTTGATGGGATTATCGGCGATGACACGCTCAAGGAACTTGAAGTGGTAATCGATAGGAAAAACAGATTGCTGAGAATTAAGCCAAACATCGTTATTCCTCTCAAGAAAAAATACTCTGTTCAAGTAAATAACATCGAACTCCAAGACGACCACTTGCAGCCCAAAACACGGGAACAACTTAGGGCCTTAGTGCAAAAATTTAAAAAAACTTTTCGGTCCTGTAGACAATAGCCAAATCATAGAGACACATGTGGAGGCAGAAATCAAAACCACCACAGAGGAACCCGTATAAGCGAAGACCTATCCCTATCCAGCAAACATGCGTGATGAGGTGGAAAATCAAATAATTAAACTCTTAAACGATGGAATTATAAGACCCTCCAAGAGTCCTTACAACTCTCCCATCTGGATAGTGGAGAAAAAAAAACGGATGCTTCAGGTACAAAAAAATGAAGAATGGTAATAGATTTCAAGAAACTTAATGCTGTTACTGTTCCCGACACTTATTCCATTCCTGACATGTCTAACACAATAGTTAGCCTAGGAAACTCCAAGTTTTTTACCACCATTGACTTAACCTCAGGATTCTATCAAATCAGAATGAAAGAACGAGATATACCAAAGACTACCTGCTCAACTATGAACGGAAAATATGAATACACACGGCTCCCTTTCGGACTACGCAATGCTCCTTCAATATTTCAAAGAATGATTGACGATGTCCTGAGGCCATACATTGGTAAGATATGTTATGTCTACATTGATGACATAATAGTATTTGGAAGTAATACGGTTGTTGAACATCTCGCAAATATTGAGAAGATATTCAACAAACTGAAAAGGGCCAATCTGCGTGTCAACCTCGACAAAACGGAGTTCCTGAAAAGTGAGACGCAGTTTTTGGGCTACATAACTACAAGCGAAGGTATTAAACCAGACCAACGTAAAATCGCCGCAATTAAAAATATGAGACCACCCAGTAATCTAAACGACCTAAAGAGCTTCATAGGATTAGCGTCGTATCATTGTCGCTTTGTTAAAGACTTTGCCAAAATTGCCAAACCTTTGACTAACCTCACCAGAGGAGAACAGGGACAGGTGAAAGCTGGCTGGTCTAAAAAGATTCCATTAACCATGGGAAATGAAGAGCTTAAGGCATTTAACAACCTCAAGGAAGTTTTGGCCTCTCCCGAGGTACTCGTGTGGGCCTTGGATAATCTTAGAAACTACTTATATGGACCGAGAAAGTTCAAAATACTCACCGATCACCAACCCCTCACATTCAGTTTGAGCAATAGAAATAACAACGCCAAATTAAAAAGGTGGAAACCCAGAATCGAAGAATATAACTACGAGCTTGTATATAAACCAGGGAGAACCAACTACGTGGCTGATGCATTATCAAGACTCAAATCCGAAGCAAATGTCCTCACACAAGGCTCAACTGTAACCATGCATAGTGCAGAGGAGGATGGGACAGACCTAATTCACTTCTGCGAGGCACCGATAAACGTGTTCAAGAACCAACTCATCTTCAGCAGCGGAAAGGACGTATATGCATACGAAGAGCCCCACAAGGGATACCACAGACATTACATCAAGCTCAAGGAGATAACCAACCAGGCCTTCACCAAGACGCTGAAGGAAAGACTAAATCTTAACATTTTAAATGGAATCAAGATTCCAGAGCAACATATTCAGAAGTTGCAAGATGTCTTTCAGGAGCACTTTAGTAAATTTAAAGTGCACTTAGCACAGCGGGTTGTAGAAGATATCACTAATGTTGACAATCAAATTCAGATTATAGACCGCGAACATAGAAGGGCCCATCGAAATCAAGAAGAGAACAAAAAACAGATCCTAGAGAGGTTTTATTTCCCTCACATGGCAGGGGAAATCAAGAAATACATCCGCCAATGTGACGTGTGCAACACCAGCAAGTACGACCGCCATCCCCACAAGCCGGAACTCCAAGAGACTCCTATTCCTACATATCCCTCGGAGATTCTACATATGGATATAACGGAGCTTCAAGGAGAAAAATTCATCTCTTGTACAGATAGCTCACCAAGTTCACAAAGTATTTCCGAATCAAAAATAAGTCAGCACTTAACCTGAGGGACAAGATCACTAAGGTATTGCATTTCTTTACTGTACCTAGAGTACTAGTAATTGACAATGAAGGAAGCCTTGTAAGCCCCATAATATCCAATTACATCAAAACTCTGGGTATCGATGTATATAAGACACCTTGCCAAAAGAGCGAGGTGAATGGCATCGTTGAGAGGGTACATTCAACTATAATCGAGATAATAAGATGTCTTAAAAACGAGTACCCTGACCTATCCCTGAAGGAGATCGTAAACATCGCCGTGGATTGATATAAAAACACAATACACACGGTAACGAATAGGAAACCCAGTGATGTGTTTTTTTGGAAGAGCGCAACGTTTAAATTACCAGAATTTGATAGACATTAAAGCGAAAGTCAACGAAGATTTAGCTGAACAGATTAAGAAGAAACAAAAGGTAAAGTTAAGCAACGAAAACCTTAAGAGAAAAGAACCAAAATCTTTCAACCCTGGAGAAACAGTATTTGTGGCGGTAAAGCAAATTCACGGCAAACACAAGCCCATATTCAAGAAGGAGACAGTAGCAAGGGATAATAAAGTCACCATAACAACGATGAGTGGCAGACGCATCCATAAATCTCACATAAAGAATATTGACCGACAGGATCCTTTTCCTATTCCTGATCAGCACTGCTACGGATTTCTTCTTCAGCTAACATCTTTGAATATCACGGTCCAGTGGCAACCGTCAAAAAAGGAACTGGGCGCATAATTAACGGCAGCGTGAAACTTGTGCACATCATCGACCTAAACATCTACGAAGATTTACTTAATCGAACTATATTGGCTACTCACAAAATGAACAAAACAAGCATCCTTAAACCCCAAATTGAACACCAAGTCAATGAAGTACAGCGTCTAATTCGTAAGCTGAAGCAAACTCCCGCAAGAAGCAAGAGATCGATAAATTGGATTGGGTCCACGTGAAAATGGCTTGCTGGATCGCCAGATGCTACCGACTGGGATACAGTTGTTAAAAGTCAGAACGGGCTCGTCGAGAACAACAATCAACAATTTAAGAATAACAGTAAACTTATGGATTCAACTAATATCCTGCTCAACCAGTACAACCAGATAGTTGGGCATCTCGATGATCGCATTAACGACAAACATGAACAGATGTTATTCAATAGATTGATCATTTTGCGAAATGAGGTAAATGAAATTGTGCAGGCTGAACACCTAGCCAAAAAAGGAATCGTCAACACTAACCTTTTGGACAAAGAAGAGATAAACCAGCTTATTGTGCAGATTGAAACACTTCCCTACGACAATGAAATTGAGGCTGTAGAATACGCTGAACCAATAATGCTAGCAAAAGGATCAACTCTGCTATACATAATCTCACTTCCGAAGACAAACAAGAAGGAATTCAACCATATCCTAGTTAGACCAACAACAAAAAACAACAAACGGGTGCATGTAGCATATCAAGAATTGCTAATCAGCGAGGCTGAAGTTTTCGCCATAGCAACCAAATGCAACAACATAAAAAACATCACAATCTGCAAGGAAACTCAGACGTTAAAGTTACCAACTGATGACTGTTTCACTCGCCTTATGAAAGGAGAAACCGCTGAATGCACATACCAGCACAACCGGAAGGAAACGATCGAATTGGTCAGTGATAATACAATCTTCCTCGACAACTTCAACGGTGAAGTTTTTGGAAACAACACAACTAAGCTGCTAAAGGGGAGTTTCATTATCCAACTCTATAACGAAACGATTCGAATCAAGGACAAGAAATTTACAAGCAGAGAGACGCAGGTGTTCCAGATAGTACCTTCGCTATTTCAACCGAGACCAGATGAAAAGGACGTAAAACTGGACCTAGAGCTGCTTCATACCCTCCATCTCAACAACACGGAAAGGCTACAGCGATTACAAACCAAGCATGAGATATCTTTAATAACAAATATTAGTCTCATTTCCGCACTAATCCTTACGTATGGTATATTTTCAGCATACAAAATTAGGGGGCGCAAAACAAAATTGGAAATCATCCAACCGATTGGGTCCACGGTTACAGGTTGGAGCATCCAGGGCATCAAGCCTATCAAGGTGAACTTCTAATCTGCGGGACGCAGATACTTCAGAGGGGAGGAGTTACCAAGATCGTATCTGCCCCAATTGCTAGCTGTGCAACACGTGCCAATCAATTAATTAAGTTCAATAATCGACAATTGCAACATAAGCAACATGCGCGTAAATTACTTTTCATTGTATCATTTTGCCTTTGCACTTTTTTAGATATATTTGCTGCTTAAACATTTTCAATTTGTGGTCTTATTAAAATGTTAACGTTAACAAAAACTAAAGTAAAATCAATTGTAATTATAAATTGTTAGATTAAATCGCGCACTTGAAGACGACGGACATTAAAATTATATTTTAATTGGTAAAATAAAGTTTTTTAATCGTTACCGAATAAGGATTTTTGTAACTTGTATACTGGTATGAACTGAGAGCTCGATTCGATGTGTATCCTATATGCACCACCAAGGCTCCCGGGGAGAGAGATCTTCCAGCATAACACTTACCTGCTACTATAACTATCCAAACTAAATCAACCAAATCAAGAGTTAACTTTGGAGAATTATTTTTATTTCGTTGCTAGTTGTGTTGTACCTTTACACATTGTTTAAGTTTCAATGGTTACATTTTTTGGAAGTTCTTTGAAACTTATAATGATATATATTGTATAAGACGCCTTCGACTTCTACTTTGATTTGGAGTCCCCTGATGTCAGCGGGACTTATCGCGTTTCCCATGAGAGCGTTAGCTCGTAGAGTAAATCGGAGAAGGTGAGTGCATCGAGATGGGCACACGGCGTGAAACTTGAAAAGCCCGATTGATTTCCGTCGCTCAAACCAACACCTCACCCCTCTCCATTTCGTTGAACACTATCACCGACTAGTTAAACACTATTAATAAATCGGTAGCAGTACGCTCCCTTTTGGACTCGAACGCAGACTGCTTTACCAGTACTCCATCAAGTGCTTATATTTGGTAGCGAAACGAGCTTTTGCTCTAATTTGCCTCAAACTGCTGAGTAGATGAACACGTACGCTCTCATTCTACGAAAGCTTTTCTTCCCCACTGCGTCTCGCTTGCTCGGATCAGTAGACAAATATGCGAAACTGGGGGAATTGAGCGAAGGAGTGCGTTCCGCTTAAGCTTTCGTCTTTCCCACGATCTTTTGGGACATTGAGCGAGAGAGCGTTTTCGCCTGAACTTTTAGCTTTCCCTTCAGCTTTACTCTCTTGGAAACACGCCCAAAGCTTGTCGTCCACAATGTGATGATTCGTGTGAAGCTTATTGCGGGTTATCCTTTGTTTATTTACTTTTTCGCTCGCTTGTTTGCTTTTTCGCTTGCTTATTTACTTTTTCGCTTGCTCATTGGACGACACGTACATACTTCGATAATAATCGGCGTATGTGCTTGCTTGCCTAATCACATTGGCGAAGCGCGAGTAAAAGTATATAGGCAGCGTTTGCTCGCTCGCAACCACTTTAGTGATGAAGCGTAAGTATATACCATGTTGTATTTGTTCGCTAGAAACATTTTGTATTTGTTCACTCGCATCATCCCCCTTAAGGCTTAGACTGGCGTAGCTATCATCTATTAATTTAAGAACTGGAGGTTTACTGATAATAAACAAGTTGAGTAAGCAGGAGAGTGCTCCTACCAGAAGATCTTTGCAACCATCCTAGGGGTCAAAAAAATTTTCTAAAATGGTGCATTGATGATTTGAATTATTTTTTCAAATACTTGGATAAAGAATCGTCAAATTTATGCAGATTCAGAGTTTCTTTCATAAGCACTTGATTCAGTTTAAATAATTTTTGCGCTAGGCGGATTGAAGATATTCAAATTAAATACTATTCCTAAAATTTTCATAAAAATTAATATCATGTTACGCCCTTTTTTTTATTTATTGATCCATTTTACAGACTAAGAAGTCCAATTACAAAATAGACTTAATAACTTAATAAATTTGAAGAAAGTAAGTGCAAAATTGAGTGGAAATGTTATTCCTTGCAGAGAAACAATATGAAAATAGAATATAATAATTTAAAATTTAAAAGTTACATACAGTATTATTATTAATTAAATGGAATTCTTAATTACCAAAGTTCGTAATCTATTTTGGAAATCAAAGTAAGATGAGGAAAAAGATCCAAGCTCGAGCTCATTATGTTTCCTGACGATTCGCGGCATTAATGAGTGGAAATATAGTTCTGTCCGAGCATAAGGAACCTCAAGAAGACTACTGGAACGGGTAGTACATGCAATCTGCCTGAAGTGCAAATCGTCGCTAAGAGCGGATGCAATATGATGGTGGTACAGTTTGTATAGGAAACATTGATCTAAAAACTTTCTACGTGACGACAAAGAAGGAAGACGAAGTATAGACAACCAGCGATCATAGGATTCATACGGTAAGTTAAATTTATAGAACAAAACCCTGGTGAATTTTCGCTGGACAGTTTCTAGTGAGGTCACTAAATACTGTTGTTGAGGAGACCACACAACTGAACAGTACTCAAGAAGTGGGCGAACAAGGCAGGCGAATAAACGAACAGCGGTAGGAATGCTCCCAAATTTATGGAGATGTCGCAGAATAAATCCGGAAGTCTTCGATGCTCTGGCAGTTATACTAAGGATATGGATATCGAATTTGAGCTTGGTATCAAAAATTACACCAAGGTCTTTGCATGAGTCCACTGAAGAGAAAATAACAGCACAAAGGGAGTAGTTGTACGTTAAAGAAACTGTTTTGAGAGTGAAACTCATCTTTAAACATTTTGAAACATTTAAACAAAGGGAATTTGACAAACACCAGCTACACAGATTAAGTAGGTCCTTTTGGAGAAACAAACAATCGTCAAGAGTCTTAATTATACGAAACACTTTGAAATCATCAGCATATAGGAGGCAGGGAGAGGATATTACAGAGGGGAGATCATTAATAAACAGGAGGAAAAGGAGAGGCCCGAGGATTGACCCTTGAGGGACACCGGAAGATGGGGAAAAAGGAGAGGAAGCTGTTCCATTAAGAACAACACGGCACAAACGATTGGAAAGATATGACGAGATCCAGGCGAGTAGGGAACCGGAGATACCAAGCATGGCTAGCTTTTGGCAAAGAATACAATGGTTCACACAATCAAAAGCTTTGGAGAAGTCAATAAAGATGGCATCCACTTGTTACTGTTTGTCCAGAGCTTTTGCGATATAGTCTGTGAATTCAGCTAAGTTTGATGAAGTGGAACGGCCTTTCAGGAAGCCATGTTGCTGCAGATTTATAACTGACCTCAATGATTCTGAAAGTCTGCTGTGTACAAGGCGTTCAAGCAGTTTAGGGAAACAGGAGAGCAGAGATATGGGACGATAGCTAGAAACAATAGACGGATCACCATTTTTAAAGATTGGAACAACGTTTGCATCTTTCCAGTAATTGGGAAAGATACCAGAGCTAAGGCTGAGGTTGAAAATAAGGGATAAGGGAAAACGTATAGAGGAACTGGGTGATTTTACAAATATATTTGGCAATCCATCAGGACCGGAACTGACATTAGGATCGAGTAAATTAATAAGGGATTCGACTTCAAGAGGATTAGTAGAGTAGGATGCGATAAGGATTGGACAGGCTTCATTTGAGTTGGTGGAAGAATATATTGTGTCATGAGGTAAAAATGTTGAGGAAAAGAATTGAGCAAATATGTTTGAAATATCCTGTGGAGAAGATGCTTCAATATTGTTCCATGTAACATTACAGGGGATAGTAGAGGAAGATTTTAAGGATCGGATATAGGACCAAAAGGGTTTGACATTATTTATCATAAAGAAGGTCTCTAAACTGCTGAAGTAGTTCTTCATGGCAGTCCTTATTTCGCCTTTAGCAATGGATCTTAGTCTACAAAACTCAGATCTGGCTTCTTCAGATCCAGTTAGTTTGAAGCGCTGATGCTCCCTGTATTTTGCTTTTAAGGCACATATAACTCTGTTAGTGAACCAAGGCTTCGTTTTAATCTTACGAGAAGATTGCGGAGGAGTGTATTCGCTAATCAAATTATGGAGGTATTCGTAGAAATTACCTATGGCACTATCGCAGTAAGACCAGAGAAAAAGGCACACCAGTCGACAGAGTCCATATTAGTTTTAATCGCCTCATAATTAGCTCTGAAAAAGTTGAACCGAAAGGCAGTGGCATATCTCGGAGGTTGGAAGGCATATCTCGGAGGTTGGATCTAGAGACAAAGGTGGATGATGAAGGTCTGGCTTTATATAAGGAAACAAGGCATGAGAGACAGAGATACAATGAGCTTGGACATTTGAGAGGACAAGGTCAAGTAGACGGCCATTAGGGTTACGGGTATGGTTAAATTGTGAACAAGAACAGACGGAAAGAAAAGAAGAAAGCAGCAAAGATATATTATTTGTAGAAGAAATAGAAGAAATTGTGTGAGTGTTCCATTCAACGGAGGGTAGATTGAAATCCCCACAAACTACGATTTTTGAATGAGGGTGACGAACAAGAAGATAGGAGGAAAGTTTACCAAACAAGGATTCATACACAACTAAAGGGGAATTGCAGGGAATGTACACTGTACAAATTAATAAGGATGTATTATGCGGAAGGGAAATTTTCACAATTACACATTCAACAGCACGAGCAAAACAGAAGTCAGCACATAGTGAGCTTACAAAGGAGTTACAAACAGCAATTAAAACTCCACCACCATCCGATTTATTTGTTGCACCAGGGTCACGATCACACCGGTAGACTATATGTTCAGGCAGAAATTCTGAATTGGAAATATTTCCATTCAGCCATGTTTCAGTTAAACAAATGACAGAGTCATTTGCTAGTTGGCAGGAAAGTGATAAGTCCTCGAGCTTGGTTCTTAAGCCCCTGACGTTTTGATAGTACATGGTAATAGATTGATATGTAGAGTTCCTAACAGGTTTAGTTGTTGTAGAGACGTTGCCCTGCTGCATGAAATGTATTTGCATATGGAACTAGTCAAATTCACACACTTTGTATGGAAGTGCAAGCCACAGGAGCCCGAACAAGACACTAGAGGCATTTTATTCGCCTTGTCCAAAGGGACCGTCATTTTTACCTCTTCCAATATTATTGAATAATGATAAGTTAAATGAACTTGATACGAATACCACTGAGGATATTTGTGGCCAATCACACAAAACTTCTGAACAAATGATACCGAGTCTCCATGAGTCGACTACAGCTCCCGAAACATCCGTTTCACCAGCTGCGTACATTGATTTCGTGCGTGGTAAAGACCAAATACCAACAGCTATGGGCTCATTGGGCCATGCAGCGTGAATAGCAAGCGCGAAACAGGTTATATGGGCAAGAGAAGAGAGAGGCATCGAGGAAAGTTTATGATAAAAACACTCCAACATTTTCTAGGGTGAACGAGCATAATGTACATGCACAAACAAATTTTAAGCAAACGCCGGTGATCATTCCGAATTGAGCATTTGGTGAAGAAGGTAGTTGCCATAAAACAATCACCAATCTTTAATTTGCGTGCAAAAATGGATGGGTGGACGTGAGAACCTACGCGTTATTTAATAAATTTATAAAAACAGAGGCCATGTTGAATTTCAAGAAACAGCACGACGGATATCACGATTTCAATAACTTATACGGAAAAGGAAACATATTTTTTGTAGTATTTTCAATGTGAAAAAATCGGTATACAAACAAATCAAGAATTGACATACTTAAGTATCAAATCCGTTCCATATCCTGAACTAAAATCATAGTTAGCGCGCTTCAGGTTGTGTTTGTGAAAGTGCCCCTACCGGTGAAAGCGGTACCGTGACAGAATGGGAAATTAAACAAATATTTTAAAAGGAATGTCTGCACCATCGAGTTTGAAAGTTGATATTAATGAAATCCAAGCCAGTAATCAAGCGCAGGAACTCGTTACAGATTTTTGCGTTTAACAAATTGAATAAACTATGCACATTTTACAATCCCTTCTATTGAAGGCTGTGTTCAGTTATGTTTGGTTGTGTCGCCATCTACAAATAACATCTGTAGTGACAGACGGCAAGATTCAAGCGGCCATTTTTTGAGGTCTGTTGAGAAAAAAGACGATCTGGCGAAGGGGACGCATATCCACGTCTGTAAGAATAAAGAATTAATCGCGTCATCCGCTGTTCTTAATTATTTAAAATCCATGGTTGTAGCGTAATCATGCCCCTAAAACTTCAGAGGTGGTATGCAGCCGTTATTTTATTAGTGTTTTATCGATTTTGCGAGTTTTTCTTGGAATTTTGTGAAACGATGAATCGACAAAATTTGGTGACAGGTTTACGTGCCCGCAACGTGGATGTTCCAATCGGCGCGACTGTCACTCAATTGCGAATTTTATTGAGCAATGCGGTGCATGCACCAAATCTACCGGATACCCAGTAAGATAATGTCCGACCACCTGATTTAAATGCCGAAAATCAAGCACCTGATGTCCAGCAAAATGATGACCAACCTGATGTCCGACGACCTGATGGCGATGCCGATCGACGAACAGATGATGACAACGAAAGTTGGGGGGATCAAACAATTGCGTTTGCAACGTGAGTTATTGTTGTTGTTATTGTTTGTAGAATCCATAAATCGTTGTCCCAGCAGGGAAACATCGTGGGCAAGTCGACTATTCAAAAATCGTGAAATCGATGTAGACAAATATATTCGCGATTTCATTCAATTGCTGGATGCGCACCAATGCAACGAGCAAACGAAATATTTGCTATTGCGCCAGAAATGAGATGAAACAGCTAAACTGTGGTTGGAATTAACTAATGAGAACGACTTTGTTGGATTGTGTGCTGCAATGCGAGCTGAATTTAAAAGACATTACACACGTCACGAAGTCTTTTGCCAAATGCACAAACACGCACGCAAAAGCGATGAATCCCTCGAAATATACCTACTGGAATTGAAACTGATCGCCAACCAAGCCGACGTCGAGGAAATCGAGATAATCTATGTATTTGATCATGGTTTGTGGGATACATTGAGAGCCACCAGAATGCTGTATGCTACTAATACAGTGGAAAGGTTTGCTGGAAAAATACGAGCAGTTGCGTGCCACTACCGTTCCCACAACTAGCGGTGTGAAGCCACAGCGTCCAAAGCCGTTCATAGATAAAACCAAAGCCAATCCAGTCGCCGTTAAACCAGCCGATTTGAAGGATGTATGATGCTTTAGTGACGAGAAATTTGGCTATCATAAACGCAGCTGTACGGGGCCAGTTCAACCGGCTGGCGTTTGTTTTAATTGTCAGTCCACCACAAATTGTTATGCTGACTACCCGAAGTAAATTCGAGTTGATGTCGGTGCTATCGGGGCATGAGCCTAGAGGACATCCAGCGGTTGGAAGAAACAATTGCAGTGCATGTCATCGAGGCTTTTGGTGCCATGAATATGTGAGCACAATGAATTCAAGGAATATTTCTCTCTTTTTGATATAAAAGTGGATCCGCAGTTCGCAACTGCCAAAAAGATATCCAGATGCCCCAATGGAAACGGAACATCACAGAATTGGAAACCAAAACATCAAAATTTATGAAAAACTCATATGTTTAGTTAAGTTTCGAAACAATGTCAAACCAGTTACTTTTAATCTTGTACCGCATGGCGAAATGTCATTACCGCTGATTCTGGGCCGCAATTTTCTGGAGGCATTCGATATTAAGATAACGCAAATCAAGAAAGTGCCATTAATCAAGTTTGTAAAAGATTACTTGAATAAAAAATTAAATGAACTGATGGAAAATAACATTCCTTGTGTTCGTCCACTTGAAAATGAAATTGATTGTAATATTGTTAGAGATACCCAGACTGGTGGCCAAACTTATGAACCCCTGATTGTTAATATTGTTGAGAGCTCTGATGTAATTGATGTCGATTGTGCAGATCGGATTTCTGGTCTTGATAGGTCCAACTTGTGTGTTGATGATGACGCGTGTTCGGTTGTTCCTGCTAGCGGTGATGGTGACATGTTACAATGTCTTTGGACAGTGAACAGGTAAATCAACTCGATCGATTGCGACGATTTGTTGGTTTATGAAAGGGAGCTTAAAATGAATCAGGCATTAAAAACTAAAGAAATTGATGAAACAACGTTCATAGTTGAAGATAATTACTTAAAACTAATTGATTTGAAGTGTCAACCCCATGATTATGAGATGAAAGTTCAGTTGAGTACTGAGACACCGGTACATTGTTCTCCGCGTCCATTGTCTTTTGCCGATCGTGTCACTGTGCGCGAAAAGGTAAATGAGTTGCTAAAGACGGGTGTTATTGGACCAAGCCGATCGCCATACGCGTTTGCAATGGTGCTGGTTAAAAAAAAGGACGATACGAAGCGAATGTTTTTTGATTATCGGCCGTAAAATAATTTTACTCATCGCGACAATTTTCCTTTGCCGTTCATCGAAATTGTAAAAAATATTTTACTGTTTTCGATCTGGATTAGGGCTTTCACCAGGTGGCCATGTACCCCGATTCTGTCAAATATACCGCCTTTGTCACACTTGACGGCCATTATGAATATTTAAAAATACCATTCGGACTAAAGAACGCTCCGGTGAACTTTATACAATTTATCACTGATGTTTTCTGTGATATGCTCGATGCAAATGAGATTGTGATCTACATTGATGATATTATTTTGGCAAGTAATGATTTCGAATCTCATAAGAAATTGATCGAATGGCTGAAAAAAATCTAGGGGTTGAGGAAAAGAAGTGTCTTCTGACATTTATTTATTCCTATCTAACAGAAAAAAATTCAATAATAAAATAGATAAAATAACAGCACTGTCAAATTAAATAATAGTAAAGCATGCAAAAAGCAAGATAAAAGTAATAAAAAATATAAAAACGAGGAGAAAATAAATAAGAAAAATTACTAAGAGTTGAGAATAAGACAGTTGACAAATCTTTTATAAACTAAATACGAGATGGGAAGGGCCCAAGCTGAAGGTCATCATGATCACGAGGTAATCTTAGCGTGGATAAGTGAAAACACACCAAACTACGTGCGAATGGAACATCAAAAATATTCGATGATCTTGTAGCATAACGCGCCTCACCTGATTGACAAGGCCAGTATCGAGCAAACCACGCCAAATTTTGTAAAGGAAACATTTGTCAAGGTAGACTTATTTCCAGCGAAGGAATATTGAGGATAGCTAAGCGTGATTCATAAAAAATTTAGGGAATCTGGAATCAAGAAGACGATCCTGGTAAATCTTTTTTGTACAGCTTTTAACGTGAACTTCAAACACTTCAAATAAGGCGACCAAACTGGCGAACAGCACTTAGTGATGGGATGAACCAAACTAAAATATAATTTAACACACGACAAAGAATCGGAAAAATATAGGAATTTCTTAAGATCAAGCCAGAAATGCGGGAAGCTTCAGAAGTTATTTCAGATATGTGAACGTCAAACTTTAATTAAAAGTCGAAAGTGACACCCAAGTCCCTGAAGTGTGTCACCGTACATAGGTACAAATTATTTAACGTAAATTGAAAGCTTACAGGGCAAGTGTAATTAGAAAATGAAAGATGAATGCACTTAGAAACATTTAGTGTAAGTTGGTTATAAGAACTCCAAAATAAAATGGCATTCAAATCTTCTTGAAGCAAGGCACATTCATCGATTCACGACACTACTTTGAAAACTTTGACGTTATCTGCATAAAGAAGGCAGGGGGAGTTGATGACAGCGGATAGTAAGTCATTTATAAACAGAGTGACCAATAGTGGGCCAAAAATGGATCCTTGAGGAACACCAGAATACGGATGGAAGGGAGTAGAAAGACAGCCTTGAAAAGATACCTGACTGACACCATTGAATAAGTAAGAGGATAACCAGTGAAGCAAATAATCAGGAACGTTAAGAAATTTAAGTTTGCTAAACAAAATATTGTGATTTACTGAGTCGAAGGCTTTATAGAAATCCAAATACAAGGTTTCGACTTGTAAACAGTCCTCTGTGGCGTTTGAAGTAACGGTCATGAATTCTAACAAATTCATTAAGGTCGATCGCCCTTTGATAAAACCATATTATTCAGGAACGAGGAACTCATGAGTAAGTAAAACAAGTTGGGTAAACAGACATACACTCATGTCAGAAGGGTTTTGTACCCAACTTCTCAGAAACGCAGTCACCAGCAACGAATAACGTCAAGAAATATGTCAAAGAGATGTGCACGTTCAAAGGAAAATCCATTGTTTTTCTACTTTCAACGGGGGCCATTTTGTTGCAAACCGACAAAAATCACTCAAATCATGAATTCTCTAAAATATTAATGTTATTGACCTTATTTCAAAATTTCAAGAAGATCAAGTCAAAACTGCAGTGACTGATTGGGTGGAAAGTCCATAAAATACCAAAATCATGTGTTATTGTTGTTGTAATTGGAGAAATTTCAAACGGCTATGACTTCCGTGTATATCGCTCGATTTTCATCAAACTTACAAAGTTAAAGAATCTAGGACTACGTGAATATCGAATTTCCTTCAGTTTCAGAGTACCAGTTCGATTTTATTGGGGAAAATATGAAATTCGAATATCATACTATTATTGACAAAGTTGAGCGAATTTCGACTTCTAAGGTATTTGTTGTTGTTGTACTCATAAACACCTACCAGCATAGTTTTTTTCGGATTTTCGGATCACAGGTGTCCAATCGCGAGGGGGGGACACAAATTTTTCGTGTATTTCCCCTCCCTGCGCGTCCCTCGAAGCAAAAAGTATCAAACTAACACCTGTTTTGAAAAGTTCTCACCAAGACCTTTCATTTGATACCCATATTGACTACCTTCGATGAAACTTTTTTCTCAGGGCCACTCCCCTATACCCCTTCTAAGTACCTTATAAAGTTTTTTGTAATCGAACTTTGAAGAGAGCACCACTTTACATCTGCATACAAAATTTGAAGTTTCTAGCTTAAGTAGTTTGCGAGAAAAAGTGCTGTGACACACGGACGGATGGACAGACGGACGGACGGATGGACGGACAGACGGGTCACGAAACTAGTAGGGTTTTGTAAAATTATTTTACCAAACCCTAAAAAGGTGCACGTACAGTAGTTTGGAGAAACAGGGTAATAAGGAGATAGGCCGAGAATTGGCAACGTATGAAGTGCTATCTTTTTTTAAAAAAGAAGAAACATAGGGTATTTTCCAACACGAAGGAAAAGAGCCTGAAGGTAAGCTAGAGTTGAAGGGAAAGGAAAGGGGGACACAAATAGAAGTAGCTAATGATTTCACAAAATGATTAGGAATACCATCGGGACCTGAACTAACAGAGTCATCAAGTTCTAAAATAAGTTTGATAACATCTTCCGGATAGCAAGTAAAAGGAAATGAAGATGGCGTGTGTATGATTGTGAACTAAGTTACAAAAAGTTCACTAATCTCGAGAGGTGAAGTTTCATAGCAGCCATTTAAATGATGGGAAACTGGAAGAGGGTTTAAGCGAGCGTATATATTTGGAAAATGGTTTTGAATAATTTGTGTTTAGAGAGCCTTCAATACTATGAAAATAAGAAGCTTTAGCGATCTGCATCTTTCTCTTAGCTACCAACGTGAAAAACGTTGACGAGCACGATTTTTAGCTTTCAAGGCTGGTCTCACATCGAGAGCTAACCAGGGACAGTCAGAAGAGTTTCTTATACTGACAAGTACATATTTACACGGAGTCCCATCCAAAACTGTTGCCGATTGTAAGGCCGTGAAACACACTATAAGTAATTTTCTTACCAACAAACGGGTAGCGCGTTGGACGATGTCGTTGCAGGAGTATGATTATGCCACATGTTGACGCACTTAGTCGGTGCAGTACCGTTGCTGCTATCGATGCCCAAGAATTGGATTTTCAAATTCAATTGACTCAAAACCGAGACGAAAAGATTGGTGTACTGATGAAAAAACTCATGAATAAAAATGTGAATGGCTACAAATTGATCGATGCAATGGTGTTTCGACGTGATCACGGAAGGTCGACCGCAGTCGTATATACCAGCAGAGACAGAAAATAATATCATATGCTCGGCTCATGAACAAATTGGTCATCGTGCCACTGATAAAATCTGCGAACAAATCAAGAAAAATAATTGGTTTTCAAATATGCGTGACAAGGTCGAGCAATGCATTCGGAATTGCTTACCGTGTATCATCTATGCATCGCCGAAGGGTGACAGCAAATGCAGTTTATATAACATCCCGAAGGGGATTTCGTTGTTCGATACCATTCATCTTGATCACTTCGAACCACTGCCAGCGATCAAGTCTCAGAAGAAAGATGTGTTGGTTGTTGTTGATGCGTTTAAAAAACTCGTCCGGTTATATGCCGTGAGCTCGACGGGCACACGGGAGGTATGCAATGCTTTGAATGAATATTACGATTGTTATCCGCGCCGGTGAAGCATTGTTTTTGTTCGCGGCACTGCTATCACATCTGGTGAATTTAATGATTTTCTGAACAACCGAAATATCGTCCATGTGAAGGTAGGTGTTGCCTCACCATAGGCCAATTGTCAGGTTGAGCGGGTGAATCGGTAATTATAGGGTGTTTTGGGCAACCTAACTGAACCCATCGAACAGGGCAACTGGGTGCAGATGCTTTCGCATGCTCAGTATGCCATTAACAACACTATGCATCGATCGATTAAGCAGACTCCGTGTAAACTTTTGTTCGGCATCAAACAACGTGGCAAAATAGTGGACGAATTGACTGAGCGTTTGATTGGGAAGTTGACCGTCAAAAATACCATTGACTTGCAATGGATTTGAACTAATGCTGGAGAAGTTACAGCTCAGTCTCAAGGTTATAATGAAGAGTACTTTTTACGGCATAGTAAACCAGCAAAGGCATTTGAAGTTGGTGATTATATTGTTGTGCGTCACGTCGAAACGACGGCCAGATATAATGAAATGCTCTTGCCAAATTTTTGAGGCCCATATGAGATAAAGAAAAAGCTACCTCATGACCGATACGTAGTAACTTATATTGAGAACTGTCAAATTATTCAAATACCGTACAATGGCATTGTTGAAGCTAAACGTATAAGACATTGGATTGGCCGTCAGTCGGATAGCGCTGGCTTCAAGGCGAAAGCAAAACAGTACAATAAAAAGATTTATTCATGCCATTTATTCAATATAGGGGAGGGTGGGGTAAAACCGGGACGTTAAGGGAAAAGTTAAATAAAAGAAATATTTCCTAAAATTTCAGTCGAATTTATTGAAGTTCTGTTATCTCACTATATTTACAGACAATTTTGTCAAAGAGATCACTGCTTACATTAAATTAAATAACACAAAATAGTAGTTTTCCAAAAGTTTACTTTTTACGGTTTTGCCCCATGTCTGGTCCAAAACTGTGTATACCAAATTCTCATACCTGGCATTACCCCTTAACAACGTGAGCATTTGAAATCGTCAAGTTCTTCTGCTTGCCAACTAGTACAGCCTTCATGTGCCCATTTCCTGCATTGCAGACATTGCACTCACCCATCGTTTGTTGGCGTATTTCCATAAATTTCATTGCAATACACATATCATCGGAAGCAGTTTGGCTTCGAGAACTTTCTATTTTATCAATTCTTCTCGGGACGCCTACCTTCCTTAATTCTTTTTCATTATTTACTTCAAGTTTCAATTTATATGGCAAAGCAGTAATGACAGAACTTTTTCCTCGACGAGAATTCGATGTTGGTTTTCTTAAAACATAAGGTTTAGGCATAATATCAGCCGGAGAGAATGCTAAACGAAACGACGCTGATTGTCGTGAAGTGCTTGGCAGTGGGCTACTTGGTGTGCCTGAAGTGATTTGCTCTAAATTAATTGGCGATGTTATTGCTGTTTTCTGCTGCAATTCGAGCATTGGAGTTTCATTATGAACTAAGTTCGTTGTAGGATCTGTCAACGTAATTTCATTATCTGTCGTGCTCGCAGATGCGAAATCAAAATTAGAGAAAATATTTTGGTTTAGTGGATAAATTCCAGTTTTTATGAATCCACTCATAGCGTTCTGCAGT
The DNA here is from genome assembly GCA_963969285.1 of Odontomyia ornata. NCBI lineage: Eukaryota > Metazoa > Arthropoda > Insecta > Diptera > Stratiomyidae > Odontomyia > Odontomyia ornata. Next base: position 40,822,026 of record OZ017739.1, read on the forward strand.
GTTGCTGCTTTAGCGTACGTAATTCCAAAAAGCTTCCCTAGTTGAAATTGGGTTACAATACGACCTGCATTATTTCGCAGCCATGTCATTACTTCTTGACTGTAATACGTACTCAATGGGCCCATGATGCTCACGTCAAGGGGTTGTAAACGATGTGTGCAGTGAGGAGGAAAACTGACTCCGTTCTCTCGTGATTTCTCTATTAGGAGAAGATTTTTAGTGTCCGTTGCGTGTCCGTCTAATAAAAGTAACACAGGGTCGTTCTTAGTGGGTTTGACGTTTGCAATAAAGTAAGTTAACCATTGTACAAATAGATCACTTTGTATCCAACCACTGGGATAGCATGCTGCAATAGCTCCAGGAGGTGCTCTATCTAGCAATTCAGCCTTCATACGGACTCTGGGGAAAATTAAAAGGGGCGGAATATAAGCGCCTGCAGCTGATACACACAAGACGGCCGTAGTCAATTGTCCTCTTTCAGCAGAAGATATCAGACCGACTTGCTTGTTGCCTTTTAAAGAAAGAATATTTGATTTTTTTTAGGCACATTAAAAATCTTTATTGGCCCAAATTACTGTTTGTCGTGCAACTCTTCTAACAAAGAAAAAAATTTAGTGACCCTTGCTTTGTTGAATCCCATTGCTCTTGCAACAGAAGTATGTTCCGGAAGGCGCAAAGATAGCTCTGGATGGCAACATAAAAATCCGTACAGCCAGTCCATTTTGGTCAATTCACTGTCCTTATTTAAATTATGAAGCATGACGTTTGTTTTCCGCCATTTAAAAAGAAAGATGTCGTAAATCTCTTTTATGCGCTGACATATTAAACCTTCTTGATCCGGTTTCAAAAATGGTGTTAAATCGACCTAGACCTTTTTTCGATGCAGCTTCAATGTTTTGAACTTTTTGATACTTTTTAATCCTATCTTCCAGCGTAGATTGTGGTACCGAAAGTTTCGAGATGCGACACGATATCCACTCTTGCCCTCTGTCACTTCTAAAATGGCACATTTCATTGATTCTTTGCTCCACGATTGTCGATTCGTTACTCTTTTGTAATTGCGAGGCATTTTATGGTTGACTGTAACAATAAACCAAACAAAACCATATTTAGAGCAAGCACGGATTGACACTTGCTAATTGTACAAAACCGGGTACCACCCAGTACTACTCCATACAGTTTTACCCCAAACACAGGCATGAGAAATAATTAAGCCAAATAGCCTCAAAAAACAATGCAGTACAGATTTCGACCAATGCTCATTAAATATTAGATATTCAGCTTATCTTTATCTTCGACACAAAGACACACAAATCAAATCCGTCCAATCATCTTGCAAAACACTATTCAATTTTTTTTAATTATTTGTAGAACGCATACACAAATGTCAATCAACTTTTGTTGGCAGTGCACTCTCGATTACTGAACACAGTAAACAAAGCACACAGGAATATGAAAAGCGTTCTTAATAAATAATGCCATGTCCCGATTTCATCCCGATACCCGGTTTTGGACAAACTTCCCCTATTAAGAATTAACGTAATTTTAGACTAAACTCAAGTTTTTAACAATACTCATTTTCGGATTAATAGCGCCCTAAAATAAAAGAAAAACAGAATTATTCCTTAAAGCACTATTTGTAAATATCGATATTTGGGAAAAATAAAAAACAAATAGTGCTTTAAGGAATAATTCTGTTTTTCTTCAAGTTTTTAAGTTTCTACTGGATCGAAATCAACCAATTTGTCAGGTTGGCCGAACTATAAGGGAAATACGGACAAAATGACATATATGGACAAAATGACACACTGGGCTTTTTTAAAAATTGGCGGGCTATGGCGCTCCTGTTGAGATTGCAACACGTAAAGTTGGTAGCATCTGCAATCATGTGAAGTTAAGAGCGCCATTAGCTTAGTCGTGCCGGTGTAACAAGACAGAACGTGTTGACAGTGCATAAAAGTTTTTTGTTGACAGTGATTTTTCGCTTGTTATGGTGAGTTTTACTTTGTTTGTTTCGCTTATGTTTATTGACATCAATATAATGGTGCATTGCGTTGCAATACAAGTTGTTTTTATGATGAGTTTTTAATTTTCGTAGAAATCCTGAACTAATTATTGTTTCGATATATTTTCGTACAAAACGACATATCATCACTCCGGGCAAAATCACATTTGTATGTCATTTTGTCCATCCGTATTTTTTAAGTAGTTACACCTTAATCTTATTGTATTCTTATTCAGATATCATGCCACGCAACTATAAAAGAAAAAGTGATCGCCAAACTTGGAGTCAAGAGTCTATGCAGAAAGCCATTAAAGCAGTCAAGGAAAATAGAATGGGATGGTTGTTAGCTTCGAAGACTTTTGGTGTCCCTCAGTACACTGAGGAGACATGCACTAAACACCAATAAAACTTTAGCGCCTATCGCTAAAGGCTTAGGCAGATTTAAACTGACGTTTCCTCCAGAAATTGAGAGGTAGTTAGTTCAACATTTAAAATTTTTGGAAACTCGACTATTCGGATTAACTCGAAGATCAGTCCAAGAGTTGGCCTTTGAATTAGCAGAGAAGAATAGGTTTTCTCACAACTTTAACATAGAAAAGAAGCGTGCTAGACAAGAATGGCTAGATAGCTTTCTAAGCAGGAATAAGGACATTTCATTACGTACACCTGAGCCTTCTTCTGCAGCCAGAGCACAAGCATTCAATAAACCACAACTAACCAAGTTTTTCCAGTTATATCAAGAAATTTTGAGCACTCACAACTTGAGCCCACATCGCATATATAACGTTGACGAAACGGGCTTATCCACCGTTCAGAAGCCTCAAAAAATTTTAACCACTAAAGGTAGAAAGCAAATTGGCTATCTCACCAGCGGTGAAAGAGGATCAAATGTCACTGCTGTGTGTTGCACAAGTGCCACTGGTTCATACATTTCTCAATGCAAGATATTTCCTCGCAAGAATATGAAAAATGAACTTGTTGATGAAGCACCTACTGGCACACTCGGACTAGCACAAGAATCAGGATGGATGACTACTGAAGTATTTTTGAAATGGTTAAAAGTTTCCAAGTACATGCCAAATCTAGTAAAGGGGATCCAGTTCTACTCATTTGTGATGGACATGCAAGTCACAAAGGCATTGAACCATTGACTTTTGCCAAAGAGAATGGCATTCATATGCTGTGTCTGCCTCCTCACTGCACTCACCATATGCAGCCACTGGATGTGAGTATCTACGGACCTTTAAAAACCTTTTTCCACCAGGAAGTTTCTAAATGGTTAAAAAATAACCCAGGTCGTGTAGTGACTCATTTACAAATGGGACATTTATTTAACTTAGCATATGGAAAGACGGCTACAGTTTCAAATGTATGTAATGGCTTCAGAAGTACGGGTCTTTGGCCGGTCAATCCAGATATTTTTCCAGACTACATGTTTGAGCCTGCAGAAACAACTAATATTCCGTTAAGCAACATAAATGTTGGAAATACTGTGCCAAACACTCATGATATCAGGCCCCGTTCATCAAAAGAATATTTCACAACCACTGATTCAACTAGTGTTCCATTGAATACTGGAGATACTTTGGCAACAAAGTCAGCTGCTTCAGCAACAACAAATGATAATGAAAGGAATAGTCTTATAAATGCAGGCCAATCTTTTGAAGAAGATGTAATCTGTTCCACTTCTGGTAATGATATCACACTTGGCTCTGCTGAAAAAGATGTGGCAACTGCTGATTCAACTAGCTTATTACTGATCCAAGAAAAGCGAAAAAACTCGTGGATAGATGTCACTGAAACAACCGCAGATAGGAATTTGAGACCAGGTACGTCTACGGATTCATTACCATTTCCTGTTGACACTCTTTCACCAGCACCACAAGGACTTTTCATTCGGGGACAAGGCAAAAGAAAGTTGAAAACTGAAAAGTCACACTGGTTTTTAACTTCCACCCCTAACATGGAAGAATTAAGAACAAAAAATGCACCTAAAAGTATCTCAGCAAAAAAGAAAAAACACGTCAAGAAGACTTTATTCGAAGATGACACTGAAAATACAGAAACCAAAAATATTCGCACAAGACGACGAGAAAAAAATAACAGACAAGTCAAAAAGGTTAATTACACAATTGACAGCTCAGATGCCGAAGATTTCCCAATTGACAATGATAATGATGACGAAGACTGTCCCTGTATTTATTGTAATGATATTTTTTCACGTTTAAAGCCCGGAGAATGTTGGTTTCGATGCCTTACGTGTTCTCATTGGGCTCATGCGTCATGTGCTGATGTCCCTAAGAGGACTAAAAACTTTATTTGTAAGCTTTGCATATAAGTAATTAGGTATGCAATAATGTCCATATAGTATGGACAAAATGAATTTTGTGAGAGGGTGACAGAAACCTCAATATTTTTTTCTGTAGTTCCTATTTGATTATAATTGATTAAGAAGCTGAAAAGTGATTATTAATTTCTAAGACTGTTCATAAATGAATTAATTGAATATATATGAATGAAAAACAAAACAGTATGTCATTTTGTCCATACTTCCCCTACACATTTTATATTTCCTTGTATTGAATTCGCTACGTTCGGTTGTTTCGTCACCTACACCAACATCTATAGTGACAGACAGCAATACTTAAGTGGCCATTTTTTGAGGTCGGTTGAAAAAAAGACAATCGAGCCAAGGGGACGCATATCCATGCCTGTAAAAATAAAGAATTCATCGCAAATAATTCGCTGTTCTTAATTGTTAAAAATCCGATCTTCTAACTATTAGAAGCACCAATTGATTACTACATAATTACTCAGGAGAAAAACGGATGCTAATTAACGAAAACTGCTGATTTGAAAATATGTCCTTATATGAATTTTTAATGTTTTGTCTGTATGACCGCCACGCGGTGTAGTAATCGAGCAGTTAAGGGTTAAAGGAAATTCAGGCATAAAATGTCCCAGATCAACTAAACAAACGAACGCAGCGATTTCAGATTGAACTGGAACGATTTCAGATTGAACTGGAACAATTTACGATCGAACTGGTACGATTTAAGATTGATCTGGGACGATTGAATATTTTTGACAGCAGTTGCCATTGGACGGAGGCAGTTTTATTTCTTGCCTGTGTTTAATTTGTTTAGCGCATATCCATCCAGAATTTGCAAAACATTGACCCCTTTGCTGATGCAATGAATTGTGCTGAGGATACGGTACAGGACGGACTTGCGCACATGGGAGTTCAGCTCGCGATATACTAAGAGGTAGATCGGCCGGTCCGCTGCTTGGCAAAAGTGTTTCCAAGACGATTCCAATTGATGTTGGGTTTTCCACTGGTAATCGGAAAATTCAAAAATCTCAATACAACTTACTGAACGAACGCGCAATTCGCACATATAGGACAGTTCGAAGGTTCGCATCGCGAACGGAAGTGCACGCATATAGTGTGGGAGCTAGCCAACACCTGCGCCCACAGCCCCAACGGTAGTTTGGCTGGTGGTGAAGTTACTCGCTACTTTACGGTCTTCCACATTTCAGTTCTTCCCTGGCGGTCGACAGTTTTGAACCCTCACCGCGAGAGAGGTGATCTGACCTACGTGACTACACGCAATCCGCGTATTCCGCGCTTCCGTGGTTCCATTGAAAGGCCAAAGGACTTGAACATCAACTCCGACCCACCCGACCATTTCGACCGGTTTCTTGTTTTCAATTTGGTTTGATTTGTTTTGGCAGTGAACGATTCGCGGAATTCCTCGCCGAAACGCAACTTGGAGCTTCTTGTCTTGCAAGGCTAAAATTCTAATTAGGTAGTTGAAAGCGTTTTCGAGTAGTTGACCCGAAAGTAGTGCGACGCAACGGCAACTGCAGAAAATAGTTCGACATAGGGAAACAAGAAAACCACACACAACTCCTCGTCATCATACGTACATCCTGCACTTAACTAGATGCGAGCGAAAGAGCACAACCGTGGCGAGCTCTCTATCCATATCACATCCGCCAGCAGGAAACAGTTCACTGGACTGCATCCCGGGCACCATTCCGCCTCCCACACATCGATGCAAGCAAAGTGTCCTGCCAGTAGCAGCAGCCGAGATAAAAAAAAATCAATAGAGTTCAACGCAGTTGGAATACAGAATCAGCGAATTCAGTGAAACTGCCGCACACGACTCTCAAGCAATTGGAATTGAGAATGGGAACAGGAATTAATATCTAGGACTCGGTTTCTTCGTTGGTAAACTACAACATTGAATCCTCCCTGTTTTTCGCTGGCTGCCACTTGAGGCGAGCGTAGACGTTGCGAAGGATTCGCATCAATTTGGGTTAGACGACGTTGGAGGAGCAGAAAAGTGAAAGAGCTCTCGCGCGAGTGTTTTGGCAACGCATCCTTCGCTTGCGTTGCATTGAAATTGATTTAGATAAGTGCCTGGCGGTGATCTAGTGAACAAACGCCCGAACCTACATACGATTGTTGTGCATTACAAAGTGTAACGGTTCGATCTGAGACGAAAACTCGAAATCTTGTTGAAATCAAACACAAGAAAAGTTGCCAAAGTTCTTATTGAATTAACGCCAAGTTTCTGTAGTTCAACGAGACGAAGGCGCGTATGATCGAACGAAACTTTTGGACATACTGTGAAGAGAATTTATTCGTCATTATCTTCATCCATCCCAAAGATAAATTCCCGGAAGCAACTAGTAAATGCATTTCGAAACGTCAAAGAAGGCGGAGTTTTGTTGTCTTTTCATCGCAGGTTGACGAAATTTAGCGGAATTTTAATATATGGTGAACGCGAATTTTGGTTTAGCCTTTTAGCTAAGTTCGGAATCGGATGTGGAGTGGGACCCAAAGAAACAGTTGAATGTCTAATCGGGATTCGTTTAAAAGCAAAATAACATCCAGCTGAGCGAAAGACAATGCTTTTGACTAAAACCCCTCGAAAAGGTTAGATAGAAGGCAGTTTGTTTCATTTATAGATTTGTTCAGTGTCGTTTTGTGGTAAATTTTAAATTGTAGTTTGGGCTAGATTCTAGTGGGCAGAACTGTGAAGTCTCGCATTCCGAACTCTCTTCTTAGGGCCGTCGCAAGTATGAAGTGCTCGGGAACGTCGCGTTGCTCAAATTATTGTTATTGCCGAAAGCAAGCACTTATTAACAGTACGTAAATTTCAACAATTGAAGAAAGAACGATACGAAGAGGCAGTTGTAGTGACATTAAAATATTCTAATATACGGTGCCCCTAAATCATTTGGTAAAACTAGGAGCCAATCGCATTGTTTCTATCGATTTGCCGCTATACATAGAAGCTCCATTGTATGCCCAAAATATCGGTGTCTTCAAAGGAGTAGGAAAGTCACTATTTCGTCAACTATTCCTATGGATGGAAATTAGCAAGGGCAGCAACGATAAAAGAACAGCTGTTTGTCATTAATCTCCGATAATTTTGGTTGGAATTTTTGTTGGAATCTCAGCATTCGTCGATGCATGTTAACGTTAGAAGTAGCTATAACGACAAGAAAGTTGCATGACAGGACCACCCACATCGTCAGCGGTCGCCCGACGAGGATGTTTGGGTGAGTACTCTTATTGTTTCATTTTTAGGGTTTTGTACTAAAATACAAAACCCTATTGCAATCACGACCTGTGTCCGTCTGTCCGTCTGTATGTCACAGCACTTTTTCTCCGAAACTATAGAAGCTACGGCAATGAAACTTTGTGGAAAGGTCAGAATTGGTGACCTCTTGAAAATTTGATGGTGGAAAAATTTTTCAAAGGGGTTTAAGGGGGTCTCCCCATATAGGGAGGTGACCCCTCAAAAAAAAATTTTCACCATTGGTAGTCGAGTAGGGTGTCATTGGAAAGGTCTCAACGAGATCTTTTCAAAAAAAGTCTTAAAATTGCCTTATGAGTACCGAGGGGGGCAGGGGTAGGGGAAATGTACGAACTTTTCGCGTACCCCCCTCGCGATTGGACACCTTTCATCCGAAAAATCTGAAAAAAATCATGGATGTAGGCCTATATGAGTACAACAACAACAAATACATGAGAAGTCAAAATTCACTCAACTTTATTAGTAATAGTATGATTTATCGATTGTACGTTTTCTTGAATAAAATCTAGACGGTACCCTTAAATTCAATAATTTAGCACACAGATGCTTATTCATAAGGTTAATATTTCCTGAAAGTTTCATAAAGATCGAACAGTATTTAACGTAGTTATAGCGATTTGAATTTTCCTGCATTACTATGGAACAATATGCCCTGAGCCATATGCGCTTTTACCCGACTTAGACACTACAGCTTTGCTAGGATTTGCATGAAAATTTCAGGAATGATAGGTTTCATGAAGATGAGTTCATACAATTGAAACAAGTCGAAAAAGCAGGAGACAGCTCCTAGCAAAAGGGCCTTGTAACCATTCTAGGATTCGAAAAAACAGGCCATGAATCGATGATTACAGTACAGAGGAGTGGCCCTTGAAAAAAAATTTCATGAAAGGTAGCCGATATGAGTATCAACTGAAGGTTCTCTATGAGAGCTTTTCAGAACTGTTCTTAAACTGACAGTTTTTGCTTCAGTGGGGGCACAGGAGGGGGAATACATGAAAAATGTGTTTCCTCCCTTGCGAATGGACACCCGTGATCTTAAAAAATCTGAAATAATTATCAAGAGAGATATTTGTGGGTATAACTAAAACAAATACCTCAGAAGTCAAAATTCTTTCAACTTTGCTAATAATAGTATGATCTTCGAACATGACATGTTTCTTGATTTTATTCGTTACTGGTTACTGCATTTTGTATGTTGAGTACAAAACCCTTCTGACATGAGCATAGGTCTGTCTACCCAACTTGTTATATATGCCTATTATTTCAAACATTTTTATAAAGATATTTTACATTTGGTTTGTTTACCTAAATATAAATTATATTTCAACCAATTTATTTAATATAAATAAAATAGGAAAAATGTTGATATGGTAAAAAAAAATTACGGTCTTTCCATTTTGTTCGACCTGACCGGGTATAGGACCCGGTACGGTGGCAGGCTGCCCCCTAAAGAAATGAGCCAGCCGCCGGGTACAAATTAATCCTTTTTTTCTTTGTTTCAGGTGACATCGCGGGTTGAGTGGCCCAAGCAGAGTGCCTCTTTATGGCATAGCGTTATGCAATCGAATTGTATAATTCTATGCCATAAATTGGTCACCGGGGTACTCCCCTTCTGATGGGAAAGTTTATGCAAGGCAATTTGTATGAGTTTTCCACTCAGAAGAGGAATACCTGGCCACTGCAACACAATATGGATTTATTCCGGTTGGGTGGGTGCGAAGGGGCTCCATTACCACCCGGTTGCCCCTCTCTCATTTGTGGGCCATGAGCTTCGTCGGGTAATGACGAGGTTACCCCAAATCCGCCTTTCTTCTCAGGTTCCTCTTGTTCTCGAAACACGTACTATCTCCCTCGGTGTAGCTATCTACACTTTTTGCGACTTCGGTCGCCTCTTGAACAACATCAAATTCGTGAGTGCGAAATTTTTTTGTAGTGGGTCCTCGTGCTGGGGAAATGAACCCGCCCCACGACACCGCAATGCTAGCCTGCCAGCGCATTCACGCGTCTCCAGACGAGGGCATCCTCGGCAGATATTGTCATCTTCTTCTGCCGAGGCAGCAGAACATCGCTGCAGTCCTTTACGGACATTTGAAACTCTTTAATTCACTACAGCGGTCATACAACTTTCATCTTCAGGGTGCCTTTGCCCGCAAAATTTAATTATGTTCTGAATCATTCTTTCACACAAACTTTGAAGTGTTGAAATTCTTTAAGCCAAAACACTTAATTGAATAAATACATTCTATTGTTGGTACAAACAACTGCACCCTAAATGCAAAATTTAATGATTATTGCTCGATTTTTTGAGTCATATTTAAATTATTATTTGATTCAAATTTATTTATGCTTAAAAAGGAATTTGTTTAATATTAAGACCCAATTTGACCCTTTTTAGCCCTTTCTTACTTTTTTCTCGATATTTTTATTCCATACTCAGACCCTCCTTCCGCACAACCTCACTCACTGGATGTTTGGGTCCAGTTTGAGCCAATTTTATTTCTAATCATAGTTTTGGGCCACGTTTATGCAATCATGTCCTGACTATTTGCACTAAAAAAGCTCTTTCATCATTTTTGCGAAAAATCAATCCTCCTATGAAATGAATGACACCAATGCGCACATGAAATTAATGACATCTTTGCCCGATAAAATTTACTTAAAGATTCCATACGACATAAATCCCATCCTGGACACTTAAGCTGTTACATCTAAATTTTGAAGAGTTTTCGTTCACCACTGTCATATATATCAATGGAATTAGTGCCAATATTTACAAGAAAACATAAAGATTGGCTTCATCGTGGATGACCAACCACCAAGTTGTTATTAGGGTCCCAGGTCCCGTCAGAGTGGATAAGCGAAAAATAACTTCACGAACCAGCAAGAGGTTTTTCCATTCGCACCTTTGTAATGGCATCGTTTAAGTAAGTGCAATAACATACCAAACAAATCATTCTGCTGGCACATATACCAATCTTTATTGCCATCGGTAAGTCAGCGTTCGATACCGAGCGGTCTTTCAACTTGCTGGCAGCATTTATGATTGGAACAGTCAGTCGTGTGGGAATTTATGATGATGACATTTACCGTGTGTGGATGGTTAAGCAGATGATGACGCACCCGAAGACATGACAGACAAGAAGGAACCAGGAGTCGCGACCTTGCAGAATGCGCGATTCGATGTTGAATATATATTGCATATTTTTTGGTATTTAATGCGAAAATGATTTACAGATACATTATTATTTTTCGATAATCAGGCTTCACTGTCGACCAGAAGTAACTTTTGGAAAGGAGTTCGATGTCCTTGCTCCGTTCATACATGGTACCAAATCATTTATCTGCGATTACGTAAATTGCTCTTTTCATGAAATCTCGAAAACCTTTCTCAGACCAACTCAAATTCCTCCTTCACATGCTGGATCCCATTAAAACACAAAAAAAGCCGCGTGTTAAGTTCAACCTCCATCCCCTGCTCGTCAAACGTTGAATGTCTGTCAAAATAATCAAATCGTTTCGTTTTGGGGGTGATTTGGAAACAGTTGAGTATTTAATTGGAGGCTATTCAAACACAACGCACCGTGAGCACGGAATGCTCCAATACAAACATGTTTTAGGAAAACCAATAGCCCAGAAACCACACTCCGTGTAAAACGGAGCGAACTAATTTCCAGCGCTGGACGATAGCTCAAAGGAACCTGATCTTATGCCGAAACGCAAGAAATGATAGATCACCTGCGGCTAAGTGGGCGCTCGTTTCGTTCTTCTTCTTTCATCTTTGAGCCTCCTCAGTCCGCAGTTCCGAATTTCCACCAGTCAGTCCATCTTTCGGCCGCTTCCCTCGGCCTGGCAGGCTGTCGAAAAAATTCGTGTGTGCAACAGGTAAATAAATTAAAACTGAATTAAAGGTGTTTGAAGTGTTGCCTATTGTAAATGGTCCATAATGTAATTATGCGTTTATCGGCCGGTCGCTGGGTCTCGGTCGGTCAGCATTTAAAGTATCTTTATGATGATGTCCGACAAGCCGAAAACACACAGACATGTGGTCTGGCCGGAACGCTCCGCTCCGCGCTGCTACACTTTTCTCAATCTTATTTTGACCTTTTTGGGGGCTTTTTAATTTTTGAGCTCTCGGAATTATTTGGCTGATTATTGTATGCTCGTTTTTTCCCTGTTTGCGTGTGTTTTTTGGCACCTTTCGTTATTTTTACGGTGAGATTAATTGTAATAACATGAAATGGGTTTTGATTTCAGATAATAATATTGGAATTCAAACCGAGTTGTTTATTTGATGGTTCATGTTTTCCTTGGAATTCATCGTGATAAATTGATTCCAATTTTTTGCAAATTAGTTTTTAAGGAGTTGAGTTAAAAGCTGCTTACGAGGCCGCATACAATTTCATGTAATTAATTAACTAATTTGTTTGGGTGAAAGCATGTTATGGAAAAATTTTAGTTGGGCTTAGGTTCACATAAGGTTTTCTTAATTTCGATTTTTGGGTATTTCATTTATTATGCAATTTAATCCTCTCATATTTTAATGATCAAGAAACTGTCTTCTAATGTCATTTCTGATATGAAAACAAAATCCTCGAAATTCAAAATGAAAGTTATTAAAACTTTATATAAGTTTGACACCTTAGAAATAGTGTATTCGTAATATGATATAATTTGAATGTTAAGAGTTTCATGAAAGTTTTTGGCGTTATTATTTTATTACAGTACAACATGGACTGATAAGTCCTAAGATTTCTCAAACGGTGGTGCCACTGGAAAATGAACATGGCTCATCTCGAGAGGCTCACCGTCACTAGTTTTTGCATGAAGTTTCATGACATTTTGTCCATTCATTTACAAGCTACAGTGGTCAGAGAGACGCAACTTTCACCTTCGTAAAAAAATTGGAAAAACAGGAACATTGCATCTTGATCAAATATTGTTTTTGATTGGAAAAACTTTTGATCAATCATTGTAGTGAATGAAGAAATGTTAATCTACATCTGCTCCTTGGGGGACAGCAGTTTATCGGTGGTTTAGTGAATTCAAAATGGGTCATACAAGCAGCATCGGCCCAAGGAGGCCTTTACCGAAGGGTACCCTCCTTGGGGACACCATTAGGCTATCTACAAATGTTTTACAGTTGCTTGCGCACTAGTTTCCTATTAGAGCATTGCAGGAAAACTGACAGCATTGGAACATCTGATGAGAGCAATTGTTCGCTATTGTTTACAACCGTACGTTTGATTAGTGTGTGTAGCCACTGCTGTCAGCTTTTTTACCACAATATTTTTAGTCTTCACTGACCGGTACCGACAGATGTGTCACACCCTAAGAGAAGAAGAGAAGAGAAGTTATTCTATCCGTGTAAAATCCTGTATTTGAGCTCCGATACTTCGCTTTAAGCCGTGTTTTTTATGAGGAGAAGGAAAATTGTTCGAAACGTGAAAGTTTTGTTTACATCTTTTGTAGGGTGAGTCCGGGGCAGTTGGCCTATGTTTTTTTAAAGTTATTTTTTTCGAAAGTTTGCAATTTCATGCATTAGGTTTATATTTTTATAATATGTACAAATGGCCTTGATTAATTGTTAGCACGCTTATCATACCGTGAGATGTGATTTGTTCAGTCAATGGCCCATTTATACCGAGCATACTTGGGTTAGATGGACCACATCATAGGATTTTTGAACCTCTATTTTACGTTACTAAATCAGTATACATCACAAGAAATACTGATTATAAAAGGTATAAGGACTGTTTATTCTAAATTTAAAGGTTAGAGACTGCTAAAAAGTGGCTAGTGTAGAGTTATAAATTATGTGCAAAGTGATAAATAAATTTGAAAATCAATTTACTTTTAAAAATAGAGGTGGTGATTCATTTTCACATTTTTCTGAACACTAAATCATTCTGGAATCATGTTCTTTCGAGAATCTTGCTTTCCAAGTAATTTTTTTTTTCTGGTAGGGAGGTGAAGGCATTCACACCCGCTGAGTCTGGCAGTGTGGGACTCCCATGGAGGATACCCTTGGATTACCCACTAAACACCTCCCCTGTCAATCTGAGAACCTAGCCTGGAACCGTTTGACACATTACTTCGGGCCAGGTCTCGTTTTGTTACGCCGTGGGGCACCTTCAAGCTGGGGAGTCCCTTTCCTAGCGGGAGGGGAGAGGGGAAGAGGAAATGCCAGAAGAGCGATCCCCCAGCACCAGCGCCTCCGGCTGCTGTGAGTCCCTTTTATATTTTAGGACTGCCCGAGCATAATGTGCAACCTGGTTCCATTTGTCAACCGATTCGAGCATCACCACAACTATATTATCCGGGGTGAAGTCACCCGTCTCCCTGTAGAGTTCCCTTCGCAGCCTGATCCATTTTGTACACGCAAAAAATGTGTGACAGGCATTGTCCCCCTCTCCTGGGCAAAGCCGACAATCGGGAGACCGTGACTTACCGATCTTGTGCAGGTAAGACTGAAAACACCCATGCCCGCTCAAAAGCTGGGTCAGATAGAAGTCAGTCTCACCATGCCTTCGATTTAGCCACGGTCTCACATCCGGGATGAGGCGCGCAGTCCACCTTCCCTTCGTGCAATTCACCCAAGACTGCTGCCAATCGTTGAGCGAGCGTTGTCTCTCCTCGCGGACAACCATCTCCCTCGCATCCTCGTTTCAGCGCAGGTAAATAGCGCGGTGCTCTCTAGCAAGGAGGGCGACAGGTATCACGCCTGCAATCACTCTCACCGCCGAGTCAGAGACTGTTGGTTACGAAGATGCAATTCTCAGTGCTCCTCTTCTCTGTACCTGTGCCAATCGTTTTCGGTATACGTCCTTGCTGAGAGCGTCGCCCCATACCTCTGCTCCGTACAGCAGCACTGACCCTACAGCACTCATCAAGAGGCGTCTTCTTGATGGGTTGGGTCTCCCTACGTTGGCCATAAATCGACTCAGAGCCGATATTCCCGAAGCAGCCTTCTCAGCCGTTGCTCTGATTCGCTCAGAGAAACTCATCTTCGAGTCGATCAGTAGCTCCAGGTACTTCACCGCTGGCTTCGATTCGATTTGTATTTCTCCAATACTGATCATCCTTACTCTAGGGATTCTCTTTTTTGTCAAGATGACCACTTCGGTTTTCTCCAGTGCTAAACTCAGCCCGCAAGCAGTCATCCAGTCCCTCACTCGGCGCATTAGCATACCTAGCCTAAGTTGCGCTTGTTCAATGGTGCGTCCGGCGACCAGAGCCGCAACATTATCCACATAGCCGACCAAGCGCGGCTCATCTGGCATCTCAAGTCTCAGTAGCCCGTCGTAAGACACGTTCCACAGGTCCGGACCAAGGATAGATCCCTGGGCAACACCCGATGTAATTTCCATCCTTCGTTGGCCCTGCGTCGTGCCGTAGAGCAGGCTTCGGCCCTTTAGGTAGTTCCTCAAAAGCCGCATTAGATATTCTGGAACTTGAAAAGAGTTTTCCAGCGTGTCCAGAATATCCACCCATGTGGCGGAGTTGAAGGCATTCCTGACGTCGAGTGTCACCAACAGGACAATCCGTCGCTTGGTGCGACTATATGCCTCTGCCTTTTGGACCGCGTCCACCACCTCTGCAATCGCATCAATGGTAGAACGTCCTGCTCTAAAGCCGTACTGCCGAGGAGATAGGTCCCCAGCAGCACAAATCGCGTCAGTGAGTCTTCCCTTGATGAGTTTCTCTAGCACTTTCCCAGCCGTGTCTAGCATGCATAACGGGCCGTATCCAGATGGCGATTCGAGATTTCCCTTCCCCTTGCTGATCAGCACGAGCGTCGCCACCTTCCATCGTACCGGGAAAACCCCATCCCGTAGGCAAGCGTTGAATGTGCTGAGCAGCAAGTCGGGACAATGGTGATAGACGAGCCGCAACACCTCAGCTGGAACACCATCTGGACCTGGAGCCTTCCTCGCTTTCAGGGAGAGGACTGCCTCCTTCAGTTCCAGCTGTGTGAAGAGTGGGCACTCTACTGCTGTTTCACCATGGACAGCGTCAACACGGACGGGATGGGCGGGGAAGAGTCCCCGAACTATCGCGTCCATCTTTTCCGCGTCATGTATACAAGGCTTCCGTAGCGCACCAAGTTTCCCCATGACCAGCTTGTAGCCAAGGCCCCACGGATCCTTGTTCACATTGTCCACTAGGTCTTGCCAGCAGCAAGCCTTGCTACTGTTGATCAGTTTGCGAAGGCATTTCGTGGCCGACTTATATGCAGCCACCTGGTTGCATGCGTCACGGTTCCGCGCCCGTTGAGCCTCACGTCGAAGGTTGTAACACTCCCTCCGCTTTTCAGCGATTTCAGTAGACCACCAGTACACTGGGGGCTTGCCCTGCCGGGGTCTTCGACAGGGCATACAAGTGCAGCAAGCAGTCGTGATTATGCTCATAGTAGAGTTCACCACGTCCTGAGCTGCCAGTTCTTCTGTCCCCTCCGGAGCTCCCTGCAGCGGCTCACCTGCTGTGTGAACCTTGACGAACCACTCGACGTCCAATCTTCCAATGTTCCATCCAGTTGTAGAAGGCCGAGAGCACGGACGTTGGGAGATAGCATCACTTATCTCAAGCAGAATGCACTGGTGATCACTGGCTGAGTAGTCCTCTAATACTTCCCAGTTGTGTATCCTCCATACTAAGGACTCCGAGGCGAATGTCACGTCCAGTATGGTTCCCTAACAGCCAATACGGCGGAAAGTCGGCGTATTTCCGGAGTTTAGTACGGCGAGGGCCGTCCTGGCCACCATTTCCAGGATTCGTTTTCCCCGCGGATCCATCTGAGGCATGCCCCATTCGATTGCTGTAGCATTGAAGTCACCCCCAACGAGCACTTTGCCCTCTGCGTTCGAGACAGCGCCCTCCAGAGCATTAAGCTTGGCCTGGAAAGATGATATCGACTCGTTAGGCGTCAGGTACTCACTAAAGAAGGTGATCCCTGAGCACCGAACCCACACGAAACCATCCCCCCGTCCACAACTCTCCTCTTGAAAGTCACTGTTCCGAACCCAGATAGCGGCAGTACCAGTTTCATCAGAGTACCATAATGCAGGGCTTTTATTATGGTGTTGCTCACTCAGCAGCAAGAAGTCGGCTTTCCTGTCCCTCGCAAACTGCTCAAGCAGATTTTGGGCGGTTGAACTGCGGTGTAGGCTTAGCTGCAGGATGCGGGTCATCGAAGCTCTGATTTTGCCTTGGCTAGGGCTTCCTGGAACACCTGGCATTTTCCTGATCCCAAGACGTGTCCAAAATCAAGTTTTGGATCAGCATCGTTGCAAAGGATACAGTGTGCCTTCTTCGTACACTCTTTTCTTTTATGACCCGTTTCACCGCATTTGTAACATAGGGAACTCCTATCGGGTCCTTTGCATACTTGTGTGGTGTGACCATAACCAAGGCATTTGAAACATTGAAGAGGCGTTGCTCTTCGCCGTATCCTACAGACAACCCACCCAATTCGGACTTTACCCTTGTTCAGGAATTGTTCGGCGTCCTTTTCGGTCAAGTCAACTATGGCCATGCGTTGTCCCCTGTTGTTTTCTGGTGTCAGTCTCGCTTTGATCCTTCCCACGCTAGGGAACTCCTTTTTCGTGGCCTCTTCTACCTCGGCCAGATCCGTCACGCAGTCGATGTCTCGTATTTCGAGCGTTTCTACACTGCACCACAGAATGCTTCTTTATTGCCGGTCTCTGCTCCGAATTCGACCGCGTTGATCGTACTACTTTAATGGTAGTATTGGTGTCTTCGGGCGTTACGTTTCCCCTGATGTCCCGCAGCACCTCCGCGTAGGATCAGCCATCTTGGGGCTTTACAAGCAGTGCCTGCTGCCGGGGTCTTCGTCGGGGTTTCTGCCTCTCCTGTTTTGCATCAGGTCCTTTTTCTAATTGGGCTTCCGTACGAACTTTACTCTCTGGCTTTTTTTGAAGGAGTTTCTTTGCAGCTTTTTTCGCTCCTTTTGTAAGCACTGTCTGGAACCCCTGAGCTGGTGCTCCACGCCCGTCAAGTGCCTCTTCCTTCCTTCTTTTATCCCGATCTCCTTCGATTGGGCTAGACGCCATTCTTTTATTGACTTTTAATGATGGAGCTATCTGCATGTCGCCTTTAGATTTCGCCCCAAGCGCCTCTTTAGCCTGCTGTTCATCTTCGGCCCTTAACCAGCTCCTCCGATAGTGCCCTATGCGATCTAGGAGCTCCTCTAGTTCAAGGAGCCCTTCCTTTGCTACTTTGTTGATTTTTGGGGAGTCGCATGCAGCTTGTATTCTTTTCGGAACATCTCCCGCTTTTCGAAGTAGTCTTTCTTCTTCGTATCGCTGGGCCGCAATTGTACCTTGCAACCATCCTTGGGAGAGGTTTTCGCGTTCCGTTTCCAAGTACAGTAATTCCGCCACATTTTCAACGTTGGCGGTACAATCACGCGGTGTCTGGTCACTCTTTGCTTTTAGTGCCGTAATCTCCTCGTTGGCTTCTGGATTTTTCGTTGCAATGTCGGGATTTGTGACCCCTGCATCGGTCGCTTTAGTAACTATCGCAGCGGTGACAATCGAATTTTCGGTGCTCTTTATATTATCCTCCACTGCTCGAACACCTGAAGCATCCTACCGAGTCTCCCGCTTCTCCTTAATAGAACGCTCGGGCGTTCGCATAATTTTTTTGCTGCGCCCAAACGCCGCAAGAATCTCAGTCTGCACCAGACTGTCTGCTGTTCTCCGTTTTTCGTCTACCGTCACTGTCGTCGGGTTAGTCTTCGTTTTTTTCGTGGTTAGTACAGCTCTCCATGTACTGTTGACATCGTGGCTGCAACCGCTGGTTGCGTCGTCGTTGCTATTATTTTTTATTTCCTTTTTTGGATTTTTTTTGTCTTTTGATTGCTCCAGTTTTGTTGGGTCCCCCCTTGGAGCCGCTATCTCCGTTCGGGTGTGTAGTCGCCTTTTTGGTCCCGTGGTTATCTTTGCAGAGCAGGGAGGCCATGCGAGGGTTGTCACAAGCCCTTATGGGGACAAGTGCTCAGAGCCAGACCAGCGCTAATCGTGAGTCCGTCTCAACCGAACCTACACCACCAATCCAATGGCGCGAACTTCGAACGTACTCCGAGGTCTGCCAAGGTTTTACCGGGACGGAGACGGTATGATAGTTGAATTGGAGCCGTTCACACACGAGTTTCACCTCGGTGCTACTGTGCAAAGCAACTAGGTCCAAACTATCACATCCGTCAGCCCAAAGCGTCAATTCCAGTTCGTTGTCCAAAGCGTAGTCCAGATACAATCAGAGTCGTTACCTGTCATCCCAGGAGGGAACCTCACGGCACCCCCCATATCCTCGGGTCCGTGGGGGCGGCACTCCCCAAAGAATGCTAGCCTCCAAGAATGTTCTTGTCGACCGGCTTTCTCCCTGCGGGAATTTCCTCGGGTACGTGGGGGCGGAACTCCCCAAAGAATGCTAGCCTCCAAGAATTGTCTTGTCGACCGGCATTCCCCCTGCGGAGTTTCCTCGGGTACGTAGGGGCGGAACTCCCCAAAGAATGCTAGCCTCCAAGAGTGCTCTTGTCGACCGACATTCGCCCTGCGGGGTCCCAAGTAGTGTTGCGCAGCCATCATGTGTCCAGCATGATACATACTTAATCCAATCTTCATCTCGTTTTGTTGCGTTGTGGTTCTCTTTGCAACATATGCAATAATCTTTATCCCAGTCACTTTCATCAAGATTATCGTTGCAAATTGCATTGATATCAATATTTTCACAAGCTGAGGGACGATGTAGGATCTCTTTTCTTTTTGTTCTTTTACTTTTGATGATCGTTGTTCCTATCTTATTCTCACTTCTTCTCCCTAGCTTCTTTTTCTCGTTATCTTTTTTCTTTACCTCTCTGTTTTTCTTCTTTTATTTTAATATTTAACTCTTCCTCACTTTTTTTTATTTTTCAGAGCAGCTATGTTTTCCGGAGAGCTTAACACTATTGATATACAATAGTTTGAACCTCTCTTTTCACAGTCTGAACTTTGTTGGCACAAGGCACTGGATGTGTTTTGTCCAATAACTTTGAAGGTGTTACATTTTCAGATTTATTTTCATGTAGTTCAGAAGATCCAGGCTCAGGAACATCATCATTGTTCCTTGAAGTACCAGCATTACAACCGCTTCATGATGAACTAGAACCAGCAACAGCGACATCACCTTTTGAACTATTAGGATCGGCAATAGTGACGTTATATCCAGTTGTATCATTTTGGAAAAGGAGACAAAAAAGCACAGTCTGGTCTCACATCAGGTACGAAAGGAATGATTCCACAAGTTCTATAACACTTATTCCATTATCTACGTTTGGTGACTTACTCTAAGCTAAGCTATGAAGTGCACCAAACTGCAGCCGGGTAATCTTGCTTGAAGGTACCTTGAGCAAGCAAAATAGTAGTTCGTTTTTAATGACTTGAAGAAAGCGCGATCTAAATCGCTGAAGCCAATGACTAGTGTGGGGAGGAATACTCATCAAAATTATTTGATTATTTTCTGAGAACTCCAGTATTTCAACGCAGCTAGTGTGCGACGTATGTCCATCTAAAAGAAGAAATACCATTCCTGCTGGTTTTCTTGGAGTAAAATGGTTTTTCAGTCAATCAAAAAATTAATCATTATTTACATAACCAGGCTTTGAAGATATTATTACTTCAGCACCGTCACAAAACTCACGTCTTAGATTCATTCCTTACATTTTGCAAAAAGATAGCAAGAATGTGCCCTCTCTATTAACAAATGCCAATACTGAGATGGTTTCACTCTTTTCTCCCGAAGTAATAGAAGTCACTTTCTTAGAGCCTTTCAAGGCGAACCTGTGCACATTTGTTATTGAGCTGCTAACCTGATTCATCCATGTTGAAAACGTTTCCAGGTTTATCCATAAGACCATTTTCTTCCAAAACATTCTTTAAGAGGTCAAAACATGCTTTGACATATATTTTAGTTAGAACCTTTGCTCTCGCAATAGATACTCTTTAAGATTTCCGGATAGAAAGATCAAGATTGTGCACAAGGAAAGAAGAAAGCCAGTCGTACCCTCCTTGTTCAGTTTCATGGTTGAAGTTATGTTCCAGTTGCAAGTTTTTAGCTAAATATCAAGCCATAGAACGTATTGAGTCTCTAGTTGGGATGAACTCCTTTGATTGTAATTTTTTTATATGTTCAACGATTTTTTTTCGTTTTCAACTCCTAGCAATGACTTTTTCCCCATGGAACTTTTATTGAAGCTTTGCGACTTGATGCGTCTCTTTAGAGAGGTTTTCGGCATACCAAACGCTTTCGCTGCAGCATTCACTCCCATTTCTATATTTTGAATAGCTTTGACTGTATTTTCAAAACTAAACTATGTTCAGAGCATTCTCCTCTCTCAGACGTGCCTTTCTCGCATATAAATGAGGCGTTTTCCTATAATATAAAAAAAACATCCATCCGTCCCAATTGTCAGGGATGGATGGACTAGCTTCGCGTTCAGACGAACAACACTACGGGCACGGCATTTCATACTTAACTATACACTTGAGTTATAGCACTGACTTTATGTCAAAATAATTTAAACTAACTTAACCACATAAAAATCAAATCCAGTGAAGAAAACCTCGAAGACATATGAAACTCACGAGCAAAACTAAGCGTATTTATATACGTCTGCTCAAGTAAAAAACCACTACATAATGAATGTGGCGGTGCTGTGATAGACCAGCGGAATATTTGAATGGTCCACCTATTCATCGTGGTCAATACGTAGAAAGTTCCATTTTCTTGCGATTTTCGTGAAAACTAGAGTAAATTTTTAAGTGGTGAACACAAAACTTACTGTTTCGGCTAGTTGCACACGAAACATAATGTAACATTATTAAATCAAGTGACATGAACATTAGCAAATGACAATGTGCTGTTCAGTGCCGTGTTGCCTAAATTTCAAAATGGCTTGACTGGAAAGTTATACTTTAGGTAAAACTTAATAGTTTTATGGATTCAACTAATGAATTAGAAGAAAACAATTGGAAAATATTTTCAATGTTTTGTTTTGATATCTTCATATTACACCGCAAATTCAGTGGCTTAAATCAGAAGCGGCACGAAATTGTGTAATTTTTTAAGGGGGTTATAATTTATTGTAACTTTTTATCATTTTAGAATTCCAAATTTATATTTATAAGAATGGAATGGTGCCGAATTCTTGGAACAAATCCGGAACTGAAACGTTCAAAAGTTTGCGATAATTATTTCAAGGATAACATCATTTAAATGAAAGGGTACATTTATCACATGATGCAAAGCCGTAGCATTCATTTGCAGCAACATATACCGATTGCAAAAAAAAAACAAGTTGGGTAGACAGACCTATGCTCATGTCAAAAGGGTTTTGTACTCAACTTACAAAATGCAGTACCCAGTAACGAATAAAATCAAGAAAGATGTCATGTTCGAGGATCATACTATTATTAGCAGAGTTGAAAGAATTTTGACTTCTGAGGTATTTGTTATAGTTATACCCACAAATATCTCCCTTGATAATTATTTCAGATTTTTTAAGATCACGGGTGTCCATTTGCGAGGGAGGAAACACATTTTTCATGTATTTCCCCCCCCCGCCTATGCCCCCACAGAAGCAAAAACTGTCAGTTTAAGAACTGTTTTGAAAAGCTCTCATAGAGAGCTAGCAGTTGATACTCATATCGACTACCTTTCAGGGGCCACTCCTCTCTACTGTAATTATCGATTCATGGCCTGTTTTTTAGAATCTTAGAATGGTTACAAAGCCCTTTTGCTAGGAGCTCTCTCCTGCCTTTCCGACTTGTTTCAATCGTATATACTCATCTTCATGATACCCATCATTCCTGAAATTTTCATGCAAATCCTAGCAAAGCTGTAGATTCTAAGTCGGTAAAAAGCGCATATGGCTCCATAGTAATACAGGGCATATTGTTCCATAGTAATGCAGGAAAATTCAAATCGCTGTAACTTCGTTAAATATTATTCGATCTTTATGAAACTTTCAGAGTAAATCAATCTTATAAATAGTTATTTGTTTACTGAATTTCATTGAATTTAAGGGTACCGTTGAGATTTTATTCAAGAAAACGTAAAATCGATAAATCATACTATTACTAACAAAGTTGAGTGAATTTCGACTTCTCGAGTATTTGTTGTTGTTGCACTCATTAAGGCTCACATCCATGATTTTTTTCAGATTTTTCGGATGGAAGGTGTCCAATCGCGAGGGGGGGTACGCGAAAAGTTCGTACATTTCCCCTTCCCCTGCCCCCCTCGGTACTCATAAGGCAATTTTAAGACTTGTTTTGAAAAGATCTTGTTGAGACCTTTTCAATGACACCCTACTCGACTACCAGTGGTGAAAATTTTTTTTAGGGGGATCACTTCCCTATATGGGGAGACCCCCCTTAAACGCCTTTGAAAATTTTTTCCACCATTGAACTTTCAAGAGGTCACCACTTCTGACCTTTCCACAAAGTTTCATGGCTGTAACTTCTATAGTTTCGGAGAAAAAGTGCTGTGACATACAGACGGACGGACGGACGGACGGACGGACGGACGGACGGACGGACGGACAGACGGACACAGGTCGTGATTGCAATAGGGTTTTGTATTTTAGTACAAAACCCTAAAAAAAAAGCCACACGGGGCCAAATCTAGAGAATATGGTGGATGGGGTAGCAGTTTGTACCCCGATTCGACCAATCTGGCCGTGGCGATGGCGGAGGTGTGAGCTGATGCATTGTTCTTAGCCAAATGGGGCCTTTTTCAGCAGTTCGGCGTCGAATTCGCCCAATAATTCGGCATATTAGAGCTCTGTGACCGTTTTGCGCTTCTTCAGGCAGACGTTGTAGATCACAATTTGTGAATCCCAGAAAACGGTGGCAATCACATTTTTGGCCAATAGGACAGTCTCTGCCTTCTTCAGAGCACGTTTGCTGGGTAAAATGCACTGTTTTGACTGCTCCTTGGTCTCTGGCGTGTACCAGTGGAGCTATGTTTCGTCAAAGGTTACAAAATGATGCAGAAACTTCTTCGGGATGCGCTTAAACAGCGTCAAACGCTGCTCTGAAGTGGTCTCACGGTTGCGTTTGTTGTCCGAAATGAACCAACGTGGCTCTTCTTATATTAAGTTTTAATGCAAATTTTAATCCTCTCTATTTTAGAACATGCATTTGCCGAAGCTCATGATCGTTGAAATTATTTCCGAGGAGGTACCTTTTAATCTTTTGCATAGTGTTGCTTCAAGCCCTGCAACTGCAGCGATGTGCATGGGAGGGCTGGAAAGTGTAAGTTTTAATATATGGTTTGAAGCATCAATTATGAAATTTTTTATTCATATTTCAAACGGAAAAAATCAACCGGAGATGCTTCATACGGCTTGCAGTATTAACGTAAGGCCTAATTCAGAGAACGTACGTAATAGCTACATTAAAATTTTCTGTACATCATAAGTATTATATCATATGCAGTAAATAATGCTCACGCAACCATCATCGAATCGTCAGCTTTTGTGGTTTTAAGGCCAGATTTCGGGAATGTAGGCTTATTTTACTATAAAAATCATGGTTTCTTAGGACTTGATCAAGGTGAATGTCGCGATTGAACAAACAGAAACAATGTCTGAATTCACAATGTAAAACATAAGATTTGAGTTAACATTTTAAGTTTGATTATATTTGAGGCTCTTTGCAGTACAACGCCAATGAATATTCAACAACGGCTCCATCGCTTACATATATTAAGATAGTGTAAATTTCCAAATTGCATACTTCGTTGATTTTGACAAGTCATTATTTCAGGATTCAGCTTTATTGAATGCTTCCCCCAATATTATGATGATGGCTGTAAAGTAGAATTTAGGGAGTCTAACTTTTTCCTGCCTTTTATTTGAATACCAATTTAATTATTTTTACCCTGAAAATCCATCAAATCTGATTTCTTAATGATGGTAGACTCCGATTCTGCCACAAAAGCGAAGGCAATTAGCAAAACGGTTCAAGTAAACTTCTCTACTAGTCAATTTTTTTCTAAATTTCTTCCTTTAAATATTCTATCACCTTAAATTTGAATAGTAATAAAAAAAAGCAAGGAGGTAAAAAGTACCATTTTGCCTTTCATTCTTTTAATGCTGCCTTCTACAAAATAAGTTATTTAATTAAAAGATTGATTTTATCTCATACAAGTATTACCATTCACTTCCCAGTTTCAACAAATGCAAGAAAATCGATTGTGATGATTTTTCTCACATGCTGCCGTACATTCAGGAGTCCCCGAAGGAAGTTGAAACCAACCTCTCATCGGTTAAAAGCGTGAAGTCTTGGTACATGCCAACAGACTGTACCCAATAGGTCAATTAGTTCAGGCACCCTTAGCCTACTCCGAGGTGGCTGCTTGCAGGCTAGCTGGTTTAGAGAGGAGTTTCGGTCAAAGGTCTTACGCGAGCAGACTAAATCGGGATACATTTTTTCAGCCACCGAGTCAAATACCCGTTTGAAACGCGTTTTAAAAATTTCCCAAACAAACATTTTACGTCATTACTTTACATCATCTCTCGCAATGTTCCAACAACAGAATCGTGCGTTCTCGATCCAAATACAGAGACGCGATGCCAAAAATAAGTTACTTTAATTCTAACGAAAATATTCTACGCTAATCAAAACTGTTAAACTAATTAAAACTAACCTCCTGAACCTTAAGCTAATGCTTGACAGGAGGAGCTAATTGACATTGTGATGAAAATTGACAGTAGTGATTAATGACTTACACAGGAAAACAAAGCTTCATGTATACAAATAAAATATTTTAATGCAGTTTTTAAGATCTTGATGACCAGCTGCATACAGGAAAACAAAGTTCCAAGTATACAAATCTTTAATGAGACCTGTGTTATGCTACATGGACACTAACCCAAGCAACCACAAATATATTGAACATGCTCGAAAGATGGGTTCTGAGGCAAATAATCGGAGCAAAGCCAGACGGGGATCAATGGCAAATTAGATACAGCCATGAGCTGTATGAAATTTTTGACGATTCAGAGGTTTCAACGATTGTAGGACTGCAGAAGTGGCAATGGGCTGGTCACATGAATCGTATGGTCGAGCAGCGAATAGAAACAAGTTGGGTAAACAGACCTACGCTCATGTCAGAAGGGTTTTGTATTCAATTTACAAAATGCAGTCACCAGATCGAATCAAATCAAGATACATGTCAAAGGCGATTTTATTGGAGAAGATATGAAATACGAATATCATACTATTATTAACAAAGTTGAACGGATTTCGACTGCTGAGGTTTTTGTTATTGTTATACTCATAAATATCTCCTTTGATAATTATTTCAGATCTCCATTCGCGAGGGAGGAAACACATTTTTCATGTATTTTCCCGCTGTGCCCCCACTCAAGCAAAAACTGACAGTTTAAGAACTGTTTTGAAATGCTCCCATGAAAACGTTCATTTCATACTCATACCGGCTACGTTTGATGAATTTTTTCAGGGGCTATTCTCCTGTAGTGTTATCATCGATTCATGGCCAATTTTTTCGAATCCTAGAATGGTTACAAAACCCTTTTGCTAGGAGCTCTCCCCCGCCTCCTTGACTTGTTTCACTTATGAGCATTAATTGTAGGTACTCATCTTCAGTCATTCATTAAATTGAATCAAGTGTTCAAAGCATGCACCTTAAACGTTGAAGTTGGGAAAAAATAACTCAAAATTATCCAATCTTCGCATTTAAAACAGCCACTATTTTGTTTTACGATTACTGATACCACTAGCTGAACCGATTCTCAAAGATTTACATGACACCTATCATTCCTGAAATTTTCATGCAAATCCTAGCAAAACTGTAGTGTCTGAGTCGGTAAAAAGCGCACGTTGTTCCATAGCCATATGTTGCCATACTAATAAATGCAGCGCATATTGTTCCATAGTAAAACAGGAAAATTCAAACCGCTATAACTTCGCTAAATATAATTCAAGCTTTATGAAACTTTAAGGATAGATCAATCTTATAAATATTCATCTGTGTACTGAACTTTATAGAATTTAAGGGTACCATTAAGATTTTATTCAAGAAAACATAAAATCGATAAATTATACTATTACTAACAAAGTTGAGTGAATTGCGACTTCTCACGTATTTGTTGTTGTTGTACTCACCAAGGCCTACATCCCTGATTTTTTTCAGATTTTTCGGATCACAGGTGTCCAATCGCGAGGGGGGGGGCACAAATTTTTCGTGTATTTCCCCTCCCTGTGCGCCCCTCGAAGCGAACTTTGCCAAACTAAGACCTGTTTTGAAAAGTTCTCATCAAGACCTTTCATTTGATACCCATATCGGCTATCATCAATGAAATTTTTTTTCCGGGGGTCACTCCCCTATACGGGGAGACCCCCCTTAAATACCTTATAAAATTTTTTTCTAGTTGGACTTTGAAGAGATCACCACTTTACACCTACATACTAAATTTGATCTTTCTAGCTTAAGTAGTTTCCGAGAAAAACTGCTGTGACATACGGACGGATGGACGGACGGACGGACAGACAGACGCACAGACGGACAGACAGGACGCGATTTTAGAAGGGTTTTGTAAAATTATTTGACAAAACCCTAAAAAAGGCATTTTTGGTAGAACTGAAGGGCGGAGACCGATACAGGCACTTACTGCAGGAAGTGAAGGTTCAAGAGGGGTTGTACTGCTATGAAGAAGAAAAGGAAGATGGTGACTTTGAATAAAACCTGGAAACGCGAATGATTAAAACGATCTAATCGGAGACCTTTCCAGCGGTATGGTTATTATCTATGTAATAACTATGCCGCCGGAATGGAGGCTGTGCGACGGGCTAATTCCCCGTCCCTGGAAAACCTTTAAATATTTCAAAACGTGCAGATGGGCCTCGAAATGGATTGGACTCTCGGCAACGACCTCGCAAATGAAAAAAGGACTATGACATTGGATCCTGGAATGTCAGATCACTCAATTATTCTGGCGCTGTTAACGACCTTTTACAGCAGGCCAGTCAATATCAATTAAAAATACTGGCAGTCCAGGAAACGAATTGGACTGGAAACGACATTCAAGACATGAGATCGCACACATGTTCAAAACTGGGAAGCCTACTGGAAAACGAGAGTTCGGAGTTGCCTTCATTGTGGATAGGGAGTTCAAATCGAACGTCATTGATTTTAAGGCAGTCAATGAACCGTTGTGTGCGATCCGTATAAAAGCGAAAATCTTCAAATTCTGGCTGATAAGTACTCACGTTCTGACCGAAGAAAAGGACGAATGATAGACGAGCTTCGGCGAAAGGTATGCTCTTTCGGGGCAATCAGTATTAGATCAATATTTGATTGAAACCCAGTTAGAGACAGCTGTTCCATAGCCATTATATGCAATATTTCTCCATGAGGGATGCTTTGCATTGAAATCACCAACGCAAAGGTGCGACCTCCCAGCATGGAGCTTATTATCTCTGTACCTCTCAGAGCCACTCCTTTCTCTGTCTGAAATTTATCAAACTTGGAAAGCAGTGCCTCTGGACTTTCAGGTGATCTTTGTGAGCCTTGGCAACTCCACGAATTCCCTCTGGATCATCACCCCTGATGATCTTGTATTTTTCTAGATGCACTCTGTGTCTTTCTTTGAGTCTTGTTTCCGATATAAGCAAGAAGTCTGGTCTATGGGCGTTTAAGTATTCTTGAGCAAAATTCCTTTTATAGCGAGGAGCTGGTGAACAAATGTTGTGGATGGAGATTTCAATGGAACTCATCACGACCACATACATTGAAGGCGAATTCTAAGCACGCAAGTTTTTTTTTCACTACAATTAGTGAGTTTTTTATGGTGGGGAATGAAAGAATCTACTCTTTGAATGACTGTGAACCAGTCATATCCGAAGAATTGTTGGCAGCCAGTGCTCAAAACCGTATTGTCATTCCGCGACTGCTGTGGTTACTGCATTGGTTGCTGTTTGGTTTGCTTTTTAGGCTGAGGTGCAGGCTGCTTTTTATCACCTTGCAAAGGCTAGAGTACAAGACCCCTTCTCGTACAGTATTTTTTTATAGAGGCGGTGATGAAATCCCTCTTTTTCTCTTTTTCCTTTTGGAGATTCTTCCTCCTCTGTTCAACATCCTTTGCTTTGAGACAACCTCTGAACCTCGCAGAACTTTCCTTAGCATTGTAGTTCACTTAGAAAATCTCGTCTTTTTTTTCGTCCTTCGAGATTGGATATTCAATGGACTTATGTTGCATGTCGCGTTTTACGCATCTAACTTCAAGTCCACAAGTCAAGTCTTTGGCAATTGAAGTGCTGGGGAAAGCCATGCTTCCGCAAAAGTTCCCATTGTATCTTCTGATACAATAGGAACTTTATGTTTATCGCTTTTATTATTTCAAAATCCATTTTGAGCTAGACTAAGAAAGATGAAAGCGTCCATTTTTCTCTCGTAGAGGTTATAGTGGAGAACCTTTGTGCTGGTAGGATACCTTCTCCAAGATGTTCCTTCAGTCCAGCCACAACATCGTTCTCATCGTATGCACTGTGGACGCCTTTGAGAAGGAGAGTCAATTTTCTCTCTCATGGAAGAGTGGAGGTATAGCGAGTATTTTTCGTACACTTAAAAAAAATCAAATAGGCTGGTATGATCCTTAGCCGTTTTAGGGTGGAGCGAAGTTAGTGAGGAGCTGTTCACCATCACGTTCAACTCTGGCTCCTTTTCAGAGTTTCGTGCGCATGCTCTTTTGACACTATCCCGGTAAGTCTTCAAGTCAAACCTATAGCACACTATAGGAGGTACCCTCCTTATTTGGGTAGCAGGCATGCTTGGCTGCTGGGGCTTCGATTTTTCTTTACTATCCTCAATTCCCATCGTTTCACTCAGCTTGGGTATGGTCCCCGAAAAACTGGCGGAAGCTGTTTTCGCTACCTTTTTGAGCTGTGAAAAATCCTGCTCACTCACTTCAAGGTCTTCGATATTTTTGAAATAGGCTCCTGAATTGGCCTCCTTCTGGCTCCGGCTTTACGGTAGCCATCAAACATCTCGTTCATCTCGGATGAATTCTTATTTCGTTATACCATATGCTAGAACTGATTTATATTTCTATTCACCAATCTTAAGAATCGTACGAAATCATAATAATCTCGAGCTTGGTCCTTTCCCCTCTTCTTACATAGCATTTAAGAAAAAACTAAGAGAGTTACTACTAGTTTAACTTTTAATAATCGACGTTTTAGTATTCTTTTTCATTTAAATTTTGCTGATTGTTCTTTGCGTTCCATTTTGTGATTGGATTGTTTAGTCTGTAAGATGGAATAAATAAATAAATAAATAAATAAATAAATAAATAGCCGCCTTCTTGTCACCACTGTCCGTGGAACCTCCACCATCGTCGTTGTCCATATAACTGGAAACTTCCGGCACGTGCAGTTGCATCTTGCAACTAGCATGCAAGTCATGAATTAATCCTCCTTTATCTCCCCTCGAAACTTCTCACAGAACCGCAGCACGTTTTTTCTTGCTTTCCACGTGAAGCTTGATTAGCTTCAGAAAGCTTCCCATACTCATTATTTTCCACCATACCCACCGATTCCAAGACAGAACTTGGAATACTGTCAAGCAAAAGTGAAAGAATGTTAAAAAAAACTGCAACCTTTATTGCCTAGTGATTAAAAGACCCAAAAGGAAAATAATTGCATTGTAAGAAAAATAATAATAACACTTAAAAAGCCCTAATAATAAGCTTTCCTTTTTTGTGTTTTTTCGTAATACTCCAATTCCAATTCAACTCCTTCTGTCCACACCAATCACTTCACTTGTTTTCCTACTCGTGTTCACCCTACGCATCTTGCCTAGGACTTGTGTCTCCTTTTCTTTTTCCACAATTTCAAAAAAAAAAAATCTTTTTCCTCCAAAATTCCCTAGCCTCTCCGAAATCTCTCCAAAATTCCTGCAAATAAAATCTTCCGAAGCCCAATTTTCATAGGAAGCCTTCGAAAATCTTACGCAGATCGATCCGTCTTGCCTCGACGATTCTATCTATCAGATCTCTAACGTCCAGTAGTCCGCATAGCTAGAAAATTGCTACATACGACATTATTAATCATTATTACCCGGAAACCACTACTTTCCGATGACACTGGCCGATATGAACACAACTCAATTTCTCAAAAAGAAAAAAAAACAAAAGACTATAAAACAAATGAGCTCGTCAGCGGACTGTTACAACTAGCTCCTCAAATCCATTTCATTCTTGATGAAAGACGTCTTGAACTCGAAAAATTGGAAGAAAATGGAGTGCGTGGCGTGTAAAATTTAGTGAAATTAATAAAAACGCAACAAATCAAAGCGAATTTTGAATTTTTCGAGATGAAATACGAAGTGAATATTCCAATCCTCACAATAAGCAAAGGCAGGAGTATGCTACCGTGGGATTTGCAAAAACATTTAAAACCTCACCCAGCTTGTATACCACTCATCGATGGAACTTTCAAAGCCGCCAAACATTACTTGCAGCCGAAATTGGATGCACTTCGCAAATATCTCACGGCTGCGAAACTTTTGCATTTTAGTATCGATCCTATTACGATGACAATGATTGAAGAGGATTTTGTCGAGATCCAAAAAAAAAAAATGAACGTGAGAAACCTGTTGTACGTTTGGTGACAAAACATGCGAGATTTCGTGCAATCGGAACGGTTAGCTCGAAAACTTGCTTGTATTGTCGCAAAAGAATTCCAATGAAGTTGGAATGGATCCATTCCAGACAACGAGTGACATGGTGGTTGGCAACAACGGGGAGTTGCTGGTTGGTCGCAAATGCATTGGAAAGAAATTTATTTCACGAGGAGTTAAAGTCGCAGTTCTATTGCTGGGGCTACCGCTGAGAAAATAGCGACTTTTACACCGTTAGCGGATTTGTGATTATTGTTCTGGTGTGGACGAACAAAAGAAAGATCGTGTTTTGTATGTGTTCAAATATTGCCACGCCACTTTATGATTTTTTGAGACTCAATGCATTTGATAATTGGTTCTTTGTGGATATGTACAAATTTGCGCGCTAGCAGTGAATGAGTTTTTCGAATAGAAGTAGTGGTTAAAGAGCTTCTAATGATTGTGGAATTTAGAAAAAGAAATTTGTCCCCAAGTTTCAATTTATTATGTGGGGAGTGTTGTAATGCCGTAGAAAAGAAAGCGAGTTAAGTTGCTTGTGCAGTAAAAAAAATCTTTATTATCAAGAGAGGAACTTAGAAAAAGAAAGTTGCTTCAAAGTTTTGATTTATTTTTGAAGAAGGAATAAAGTCGTACAAGTGTTCTCTCGAAATACAAATTCGAAACGATTTGAATGAGTCGCGAGCGACTCTATGCATCAGACCTATTGATTCAAGATAAATTTTCATTGGGATGGTTTCATCGAAAGGTGATCACGACACAAGTGAAGTGTGATTTAATGGGATTAAATCGAACGTAAAAAAATAATAATAATAATAATTTATCTTTCCCATGAAATTGATGGGTGAAACTCAAGAATTTTGTTCAAACAAGTGAAATTTAAGTGAAAAGTGAAATCTTTTTGTCCATCACTGTCCCCAAGAACTAAAAACTTTTGTTAACCCAAACCCAAAGCGTGAGTGCAATTTTAACATCCCGCAATCGCAAACTCTGAACGTGATATCGTGTCGCTATTGAAAATGTTGATTGAATTTCAATTCAATTCTTGGTGATTGAATCCTAGCAAAAGTAACCTGCATCAACATTGGCTCTGCACTGTCCGAGAAGAAAGGTTTGATGAATGTGTGTAGATTTTTTATGGTAACAAAATAAAAGCGGTTGATGCGTTTTGTGCGGATGAGCTCTGGTGTGAATACATTTATCTTCTATTCAGCTTTAGACGGCAATCATATTGAAACCCAAATTTTTCGATTCAATGCAATATGTAGTAGCTTACTATTTTAATGAGGTCTGATGCATACTGTTGTAATTGTAGCACGACATCCCCTTTCGGACCTTCGCTTAGAGATAGTTAAAGAATCTTATTATCATGACTCCACAAGACGATATAGTCAGTATCACGCTTTGGTAGTGTGTCCGTCCACCCAGCTGCGATGCGTTCTGATTTGTAAACCAGCACGTATCATAACTGAACGGGCTCATAGTCCATCCGAAGAATCACTTGAACTAAATCTCGTTGCCGCCAACGAGAATCGAACCAGGGGTCTTCGGCTTACGGTATGAGTGCTCTAACCACTACATCACGCGGACTACTCTTATGCATACTAGTATATTAGAATCATAATTTTAACGCAAATATAGTTTGATAGTGCAGATTGCGGAAAATTCTGAACGTGAACTATCTCAATTTTATTTAATTTGCTTAAATTGTTGTGTGTCCGGGGATAGCTTTGCTACAAGTGGGTATCACATTCTTGTAGCGGGGCTGGTTGGTAATTTCAAGGAGTTAATAAATTGTGTCTATAATAACCACCGGTCAATACGTTTTTCTGATGTTAACGTGGTTCAACATCGCCGCTTAAACGGTGACAAGGTGTTTAACGTTTCAGGCCACTTACCTCCCAACAACGAGCGCCCGTCCGAGGAGTGGGAGAGTACCTACGGTTTTTTGTATTTAAATTTTTGTGCATGCAAGAAATTATATTGCAGTGTTATCAAATAATAGAATATTTTTCTTCTTCTAATCGTTTTCGAATTTTCCTCACACAGTGCTTCTTTTGCTATCTTCTTTTTCCTCTTCTTTACCAAGATCCACCTACATCTTATGATAAAGTAAATGGTTATTGAATGTTAGTTTTCACATTTTTTTATATTTTTATGTTGCTAATATGAAGCATGGGAAATTTAATTAAAATGAGGTAAGAAAAATTGAAAATTCGGTCTTAATACTTGAACCCCGACCGGGTATGGGACCCGTCGCGGTGGCTGTCCCCTCCACTGACGAGCTAGCCATCGGGTAAGCTTTCGCCCTTATCTGTGTTGCAGGGCCCTCGAAGGGATGCTTGGCCTTCCACATCCGATATGAGCCAAGACATCGTATTTGATCCTTGATCTGGTTGGGAGGGGTGTGAAGGGGCACCGCCACCACCTGGATGCCCCACTCTTGTTTGTAGACCTGACTTGCATTAGCAAAGACGAGATCGCCTCACGTCTCGCGCGCGGTTAACCGGGTATTCGTCGTCGCGTTTTCTTCATAATCCCTTTCGGCTCGTTACCAAGGCATTGACACCTTCGGAGTTAAGCTTTTATTGCATTTTTTTGAGACTCTGGTCACCAATTAAATCGTAAGCGTGAAATTTTGTAATGGAAGCTTGCGCTGGCGGAAAGAAGCCGTTCCATGAAACCGCAACGCTTGTTGCCAACACGCTTACGCCTCGCCAGCCAAGGCCAGTTGCAGTGTAGCAGCAATTGTTCGCTCGCTGAGGCAGTAGACCACCGCTGCTGTCCTTTACGGACATATTAATATCTTATTAAACACTACAAACGGCCTATGTTTTATATTTTCTAAACAAGAGCTGATAAAAAAATTTCGATCACAGATTTGAAATCGTCATGAAAATTTAATTGTGTTGAAGCAACTCATTAAAGTTTAGAGTGTACGCAACTAACTTTGACGAACCAAAAAAAATATTTAAGGAAGGACACTTAAGTAGTCCCTGAAAAGTTTATGGATATAAAGGGAGATTCATAACAAGTGTACACATTTTTGTCGAAAAAAAACATCGTTTTTGTGAAGATTGAGCTGTAATGTTTATTTATTATAAAAAATTGGTTGCTTACAATTAAATATGAAACATTACTTTGGGCATATGTGTACCTGGTGCTGCTTTACAGACTATTGACTTATTGAAGACCAAGTTTGGAAATCGAATAATTTCACGAAATGGACCCATAAATTGGCCGGCGAGATCGTGTGATTTGACTCCTTGTGACTTCTTCTTTTGGGGATTTTTGAAGGATCGTGTTTACGCTGATGGTCCCCAGACTACTAAAGCATTAAAAAACAATATTCGAGCCAACATACGCCTAATAACGCCGGAAATGTGTGAAAATGTCGTCGAAAATTACAATCATCGTTTGATAGTCTGTAAAGCAGCACGAGGTGCACATATGCCCGAAGTAATGTTTCATGTTTAATTGTAAGAGACCAGATCTTTATTATAAATAAACATTACAGCTCAATCTTCACAAAAACTATGTTTTTTTTTCGACAAAAATGTGTACATTTGTTATGAATCACCCTATAGGTATTTAGTATAATGTAAACGGTTACGTGATTTTTTATGCCCTTATAAACGGTTTGAAGCACTTTTATGCATTTCGAAGCGCGACTTACATAAATTCGTGTAGGTCAGATGTAAGGGCTTAAGACTTGTAATATGGGAGGCCAGGTTTAAATACAATCTAGTACAAAAGCAGTGATTTAATTAGTCATTTGAAAATTTAGATTAACGGCGAAATATGATATTAATTGATTAAAATAGAAGCAACACAAATAAGTGCTTTGAAACAAAGGGTGTGTTATATTTAAAAACCTATCAGTGAATGACCCTGAAAATCAGAATTTTAAATTAGAGCGCTAATTTTGACTCAGAATCGTAATATTTCATTACACCGAAGACTTCATAGCCAATCGGAATGATTTGTGAGAATCAGCTTCCATTCTTATACGAGTATTTCCAAGTTGGGCGACAATATCCTTCACTAAAATACTTGTTAACAGCTTGGATGGATTGCACAAGCAAATCCAATTGATTCTTAAATACTTGAATCTTATCCTGGGTTACACCGCGATTTTCTCGAATGACAGTTGCCAATGCAATCACATATTATTAAGAAAAATTAATAATTCAAATTGAAGTCCTATCATCATTGTCTTTCGCATTTGGCCTCTTCGGCTGGTCAATTCCGAGATTGCTATCAGATACAACCTCTTCGTCATTTAAATGGCTTCGATGGTTCCTGATTGGACGGCTGTTGATTACTTTCCGAACTGGACTCCTGTGTTGAGTTCTAAGCGATGCCGCGATACCTGGCACAAAGGTATAATAAGAAAGCAGGCACCTTAGTTAAATGGTTTCATCGACACCTCGACTTTCCTTCTTTGCGTTTCGATTTGGATTGGTTTTGTTTTATAGCCATCCACCATAACACTTCTTGGCTTGGGCCTAGCGTGGCGGCTGCGATTGCGGCTATGCCACAACCATTTGGAGAGTATAAATTGACTCCCTGGGTGGTTATAATACTAAGAGCATCTGTTCATGCTGATCGGCGAATCATTAATCAGCGCGGAATATTATTATGCAGTGACACTTTCAACACTTTGTGCGAAGCAATTATTTAGGCTATGTTTTGAGCATGTCGTGAAGGACCATTTATCAAATCAGAGGATAGAAAGATGATTACAAATATCATGGGGCTGGGGAACAAGCGTTATTTTCTAACGCGTTGATTGGAGGTGCTCACGCTTGAATGTAAAGTGGAAATTGAAGGATTAATGGTGGCGGCTTTCTTTTCGGCCCCGAAAGTTCCCACAATTGGGATTTAGGAAACTGACGGTGTCGGAATAAATCAATGCTAATTTTTCAATTGTGAACGAAAGCAACACTGACCAATTGCTATATTGATCTTTTATTAGACTTGTGAGCTTCTCATGTAATTGCACGGTGAACAGATTAAAAGAACGGCAGGAGAGATGTTTCTGGGAGGTCTATGGCTGGATCTGATTGTGAGTAGTAATCAGACAAATGTTTTCCATTGACTTTTAGTCATTAAAAGTCGGTGCCGACAAATTTGATTTAATTTCTAGATTTGGGATTTGATCGAATAACGAGTTCAGTTAACGGTAGTGAGGAGTCGGAAAAATAAAGGACATTAGATTTTCCCTTTGGATTTGATCAATATACATATGTATGTGATTCTTGGGAACTTCTAACTGTAGCGAATTTCATTGACTTTTTTTAAAAAGCCGTCAGGGCTTACTTTGGTGAGTGAGTAGACGCACTTCAACTCCTTTGAGTTATCTTCAATGTCTGAAGGATGTGTTATAATATTTCATTCTCAAAACCACTCTTAAAATGTTTGCACTATTATTTCTTTTATCATTCAAGGTAAAGTAGATAAATGGACCAGGGAAAAAAAATTAAATTGAGTACCGATAGACTCGTACAGAAAAAATCAACAGATATGTCGCATGTAGACCAACTGACTCTGATAGTGCGCTATGTTCTGCCATCTGGACCAGTCGAAAGATTTGTTAAGTTCTTGGACATGGAAGGGCATACTGGTGAACAACTCGCTCAAAGTTTACTAGACTTCTTAAGTGAAAGTGGCATTAATATCAAAGACTGTCGTGGGCAAAGCTACGATAATGCCAGCAACATGAGTGGGAAATACATCGGCTTACAACCCCGAATTGAGGAAATAAATAAGTACGCGGGATACATTCCCTGTCTTGCACATTCATTAAATTTGGTTGCTAAGTGCGCTGCAGACTACTGTACAGAAACATTACTTTTCTTCGATCTCATTGAAAACCTCTGTACATTTGTTCCCGCTTTTATCTTTCGGTGGGGTCGTCTTTCGAACGTACTTATCGGACACTAGATGGTCAGCCCGAGCTGATGCTACGAAGCCACTTTTATGTGGTTTTATCACTATTAAGCAAGTTTTGGAAGACATTTTCAATAACGTAGATCAAAATGCGGAGTGCTGTAATAAAGCTTACGGACTAGTTGCAACGATGAATAAGTTAGAAACGGGAATAATGATAATTACGTGGAATGGAATCCTAGAACGCTTGCAAGCGATTAGTGCATCGCTGCAGTCGTCTGATCAAGACCTTAATACGGGATACGCCCTTTATGAATGATTCTATGGCTACGTCCAAGCAATGCGATACACATTTTCAGATATTGAGGCAAGAGCCAAAGATCTGACCAACTGTGAAGAATACCAGCAGCAGACTTCAAGACGCATCAAGCGAACCATTTCAGCAGCTCTACTACACTCGACGGCTTTGTTGAAAATCAGACACCTGGACAACGTTTCGAATGTGACGTGTTTATTGTCATTATTGATAACGTACTGTCTGCTTTAACTAAACGTTTGAAAAATACTTACTAGTGTTTTTGAAGTATTTCGACTGATAAAATCTCTTTCAGCAGAAGAGATTTTGGAAAAATCCTCAAGTATGGTCAGTGGTTACGAAAATGATTTGGAGAACAGCCTAGGCGAAGAATTAGTGCAGTAGGCAGAGCTGCTGAAAACAGATGTGGCTACTGTTATTGACAGCAAGAAACAGGAGCCTCTGGAACAGCAATTTTATAAATTGTTATTAAATAATTCTTTAGAATTGTGTTTCCCAAACTTAGAAATTGCCTTGCGCATTAACTTATCTCTCATGATCACTAACTGCAGTGGCGAACGTTCTTTTTCACCATTAAAGTGAATTAAGGAACACGATGGGCCAAGAACGTCTTAATCATCTCTCTTTGTTGAATATAGAGCACGATTTGCTTAAAGAAGTCGATCTTGAAAGTGTTATCTCTAAACTTGCCCATATTAAATCCAGAAAAGTTTATTTCTAACAGTTTTGTTTTTTTTAATACCCTTAACTTGAGAACATAAAGCAAACCAAGGGCCCCTTGACAGAATTTGCTACAGGCCCCGCGGTGGCTTAATCCAGTACTGTGTGCGTGCATACATCACATCACAAGATTAAAATAAGACACCGTTTTTCGAATTCGCCTCGACCTTGTTGAAAGCGCTCCGTTGTCAATTGAAATTTTTGCAACATAACTTCGGATTAGAGTTGCACTTTTTCCACAGGAGCATTACTGCATACTTAAAGCCATATTCACGTCAGATCATATACTTTAAAGTACCCTCAATCAATAAACATGTCACTTGGTCAATCCTATTCTATTGACACACATCGTATCACCGTGTACCGCAGATCGTTCCCTTAAAAACTTATACATAAATTTTGTTTTGAAAAAGCCAGGTTTTTTTTATCAAAATTACCCAAATGCTTGTATGCTTGCGCCAAAATTTCCACCTTTCGTCTTCGAGTTAACAGCTGCATGATTGGCTGTTATAGGCACAAACCAAATTGGGCGAAAGCCTATGGCTATCCTTTTTACAACCTCTCCTTAGTACAAGCCTGCTACTACAGCTGTCAGTCGGGGATACGCCGAGTCCATATGTGGTGGATAATGGAAAGTCTCTCCAAAGAGGAAAAAGGCAGGAAAGAAGAGTGTTGAATCTTTTATATTGAAATAATCAATTCTGTGTTAAATTCGTTTTCTCCAGTTTATTAAATTTGAAATCAAAATACAAATAAAATATGTGGAGATATCAACTCAATCAAGAGCAAAATAGTTCTGGCTCTTCTCTGTCGCAGCAGAGATGAAAACCAGTTCAGGCAATATGATTTGACATCATGAAGCGCACGCTCTTTAAAAGGGATGAAAATAAACCGTATAAAGTAGATGTGAACGTGACAAGTATCGTTGCTTGTGAATTAAATTAGATAATATAAATTCCCCAAATGAAAATCTTATACAAAATATGATCATGTAGATAATGCTCTAACAGAGAGTTAAGACAAAATTCGTCCCAAACTAGAACTGGCAAGGCAAAAGCTGAATGGACGATGCCGGAGAGTGGTTGGGAAGTGAGTAAAAGCGCAGCAGTTTGAAGTAGCTAGGGTCCCGGTTAGGCTTAAAATGGTCCTGTTGAAAACCCCGTTACTTTCTTCAAGATCAGGGAAAACTTTGGCTTTTTTCCACTGATGCGGGAAATATAACCTGTTCAACAGGTTGTTGAATAATATATTAAAATTCCTAATAGCAACCTCAAGCAAATGGCCTAGGACTATAATGGGAATCCCGTCGAAACCACATAATTTCTTGTTGTTTATACTGTCAAATATGAAAGTCAATTTTTTATAGCTGACAAAACAATCAAGAAGATTGTAGTAATCGAGCAGTCACACAAGCAAACTGCTCGAAAACATTCCTACCCTTTACGGACATTTCTGATACCTATCACTACAAAATGGCGCCCAACATGGGACCCGAAATCCTCGGCTGTATCATCAGTCATGAGCACGAGACAGTCCATCGTCTCTAGGTATCCCTGCAAGGTGTCAAGATTATTGGCGGGTAGGTAACTACTGAGGGCTATTGCACTAATCGTGCCCCAGTATCTAATAACTTCCGGACGTGTGTTGTCCTCGGACATCAATATCGTTAGGACCTGCTTTTGACTCATACTTTGGTGGTTTACCATCATCGTATGACTAGTAAGGCCAAATGATATTAGAGTCCCTATGTGTATTCGGAAGTTATTATCCCAACACCATTATTGCGGCGGATTCTGATCTGCACCCTAAACCAAGCGGTGCCTTAGTGTATTTCATTACATGGATTTTGATTTAATGTGATTGGCTGCGTAGCTAGTCTATGATTATCCGTGACAAGACGTGCGCTGCTTGTGGGTCAGAATTCAACCCTGGGCTGACAAGTTGTAACTTGTGAAAACTTGCGGATGAGGGAGCACTTCCGAACCCTGCTCCTTATAGTGCCACAAGAGAGTAGTCCCTGTGACGCGGCAGGAGGAGTGTCCTTGCTTGGGAAGAAAAGCCGAAATGGAAAAACCGAATTTTTTTTTGAGAACGTAATTTTTGATAATCTATTTAAAATTTTAGCATCCATTTTTTTGAGAAATTGTTACAGTTCGCCACTTTCGGCCACTTTTTAAAATTTTTATCTTGCAGTATTTAATTGTTATTTATATCATTTTCAGCATTAATTTATATTTAATTAAGATTCTTTTTCATATTTATCTATATTGCTATAATCTACTTTTCCCTTTTAGCCTCGTAATACGTATAGTTATATTTTCAGAATATGTCCACCAAACGCACGCCAGATAAGCGTCGATTGCGATCGGACGCAGGGCCCACGGCATTGTGCGTCATCTGCCAGTAGGCCAGGAACGTCAGTTCAAACGTTGGAGTGCGGACATCAATTCCATGAAGCCTGCGTGACTCAGCACTTACTGGTCAGCCGGACTTGCCCTTTGTGCCAACAACCAGCAACGTCAGCGAGTCCATCTTCCAGCCACCTGGAACCTCCAGCTGCTCAAGGGGCGGTGCCCAAATCAAAATACCAACGGGATCAGGTTTCATCAGCGGCGGACGAGCTCGACTTAGTGGCCGGAGCCCAAGCAGTGCCGCCTGCTGAAGGGCAGAGGCCAACTGTGTCTGTAGAGGCAACCGTTCTGCAGGACCTGATGGCGCTAATGCAAGGGTTGACCACCCGGATAGCCGCGCTTGAAAGCAAGCAGGAGAATCCAATCCCGGACCTAAATCCCTGGGATTTTCTGTTAGACCAGCGACGCGATCCCTAAAGAAACTGGTCCGCTGTGGCAATGAATCTGTTGGCTCCAGTGTACCGGCCCAGGCTGAGCCAAGCACCGCCACCAACTCTGGCTCCAGTGCCTCCTCCGGACCAACGCATCCTTCCACACGCTACGTATCGGCTGAAGCCGACGTAGATTCCTAGCATCATTCAGGGCTGGAATCTGTATTTCAACGGAGAACCCAACACCACAGCTGTGGAAGTTTTCATTGGTCGGGTGGAGTCCCAGATTGAGCAAATGTTGGCAGGTGATCACACGGCGCTTGCAGGATACATGCCGATGCTGCTTAGGGGGCAGCCTTGGAGACATACTGGCGGATATATTCGGCTCCCCCATCAATCCGCTGGTCACGGCTGAAGGAGGTACTCCGCATGGAGTACCCTACGGTCGATATGGATGAGAGGGTCCTGGACAAAATCCATGCCAGATGGGAACGTCCAGACGAGCCCTTTCATCAATACCGGGCCGACATCCTTCAGCTGAAAGACCAGCTGTCAGAGCCGATGTCATCCACCCAACTGCTGCGGGTGTTGAAACAAAATCTGTGGCCGGAACTACGTCACCATGTCACAACCTCAGACCCGCAGAGTATGGAATTGCTGCTGAGGGCCGTAAGTCGACTGGAGGGGTTGAGGAAGACCTCCGGGAACGGCCCTACTTGCTATTGAGGACGGATCTTTGGCGTGGAATTGCAGAAGTGGCACCAGATTATAACACTACGGATCTGGAGGAACACATGGAGTCATGCTGTAGCCGCGGCGGGGAACCTCACAACCTGCTGGAACTGTAAACAAACCGGTCACTGGTTTGTTGCATGTCGAGCAGAGCGGATGGTTTTCTCCTACGGATGCGGTAAGCCGGACACCTACTTTTCGAACTGCCCAGATTGTGCCACTCCAAAAAACGGCCAAACGAGTATCCGACCACTTCAGTGGTACTCGGAAGCCTCGCAGTAGGTCCCCAGGCAGCTGCCAACCCCAACAACCTGGACAATAACCAACCAGCCATGACAACTATGACTGCGGAAGTTCCCTCTCTTCCGGAAGCCTCACCAACGACAGTGTTGAAGTGACCACCGCAGTCACTGCCTGAAGAACCTCGGCAGCCCCGAATGCGCGTACTAAAGCCATACCATGTTCGACTGCAGGAATATCGGGTGACTCGAGAGCGAATATTTGTTTCCGAAGAAATCACTTCTCGCCCGCACCAAACAAAATGGTCAGCCCGTCGTTGGCGGAGTTTCCGCAAAAGAGTGCGCACCTGCCGTCAAACATTAAACTTTTGTAACATCTTGGAGATTTCTGAGAATGATACCAGACCTTACGCCCCAATCAAAGTGTTGGGTGAAATCGTGATTGCACTGATTGACACGGGTGCCAGTATTAGCCGTCTTGCCTCGAGCCTTGGCTCGAAGGTATTTCATCAACATCCTACCCTGATTAAGCCCTGGCACTCTGAGATCAGCACCGCGGATGGCACCAAGCATTCTATCCAGGGTAGATTCACCACGCCCATGACGTTCCGAGGTCAGATGAAGGATATTACCTTCTTTATTGTCCCTTCTCTGACTCATAAAATATATCTTGGCGTCGATTTCGTTCTCTGATTTGGTTTAGTCCCAGGTTTATTCACCGATGCACCATTAAATATAAGATATGTCAACGAACTCGCTTCTGTCCGCGATAGGCATGAATTAACACCTAACCAAGGACAACGTCTGGAAGCATCCATCGCTGCTTTTCTATCTTACGCTACCTAAGGCCTTGGCCGCACCATCCTGGTCTCACACGTCTTTGTCTAGATGGCCGGAAGATAAACGCAGTGACCATCAAAGACGCGTACCCTCTTCCGCTCATTGATGGAATATTAGGGAGACTGCAAGAAGAAGCCCTGCACATTAGTAAGGCGGGACTCACCATTAACGTCCAAAAAAATAAGTTTGTCATGAACGAAGTCCAATACCTAGAAATGTCATCAGACATGGCACCATCAAAACAGATCTGGACAAAACTCGGGCGATTGATGAGTTTCCCTTACCAAAAACTGTCAAGCAACTACGACGTTTCCTTGTTGTGTTCGGTTGGTACCGAAGGTTCGTTCGGAATTATGCAACAGTTTCAGCGCCCCTATCAGACATACTGCGGAAAGGGAAGTTCATTTGGACCGAGCTCAGCCGAAAGGCATTTGAAGAGCTAAAACAAGCCTTAATATCAGCTCCGGTCTTGCATAGCCCAGACTTTTAGAAGTCTTTCCCCATTTATTGTGACGCAAATCAACATGGAGTAGAAGCTGTGCTTGTACAATTGACCGATAAGGGAGAAGAAGCTCCCATTGCCTTAATGTCCAATAAGCTGAATTCGGCCCAAAGGAATTATTCCGTGTCCGAGCCGGAATGGTTGGCAGCAGTGTTGGCTTAGAAGAAATTCCGAGCCTATATCGAGGACCACCAGTTTCAGATCATCATAGACCACGCTCCGCTACAATGGTTGATGAACCTCGCGAATGTTTTCACCAGAGGGAGCCGAATTGACAGTGAATGACGAGGACCCCATCGAAATAGATTTGGACAGCCCGCATTTCGAATCAGACAGCTACAAAGAGTTGAGGTAAAGCATCGTAACCCAACAATCATAGTTGCCTGATTTGAAAGTGATAGACGGCTACGTGTATAGACGGAATGAATAAGCCACTGGTGATCCATGGCAGGAAGAGGAGTCCTGGAAACTCTGGATACCGGAGGAAATGACACACCATCTGATCCTCCGCGCACATGACCATCCTTTAAGTGCCCACGAAGGTTACGGTCGGACACTACGGTGACTCAAGAAATACTTCTTCTGGCCTGAAATGGCATCCAAGGTCAAAGACTACGTGAGCGCCTGTGAGACCTGTAAAGGCACTAAAGCGCCCAACCAGCCTCTTCGACCTCCCATGAGTCAACTTAACGTAAACGCGTATTTCAACGTCTGTGCATAGATCTACTCGGTTCATATCCTTGATCGTCCATGGGGCACATCGGAGCTATCTTTGTGTTAGACCAGCTCTTGAAATTCCCACTGGTGG
Organism: Odontomyia ornata; assembly: GCA_963969285.1. Classification (NCBI taxonomy): domain Eukaryota; kingdom Metazoa; phylum Arthropoda; class Insecta; order Diptera; family Stratiomyidae; genus Odontomyia; species Odontomyia ornata. Next base: position 40,866,171 of record OZ017739.1, read on the forward strand.
AACCTATTCGCAAGTTCACGACTCCATCTATCGTGAAATTCTTAGAGAGTCGAGTATTCCACGTGTTCGGGGTACCAGGAAGTGTGTACTCGGACAACAGAGTACAGTTCAGATCTCGGCAGTTTAAGGCCCTGCTCGAACAGTACAGCGTCGAACACCAACTAACATCCATATACTCTCCTCAGTCTGACGCATCTGAACGTTTGAATCGCACACTGTTAGCCGCGATCCATTCTTATGTGCACCCAACTCAGAATGACTGGGACCGCAGATTGTCCGCCATCACTTGCGCTCTGCGGTCATCCTATCATTCCGTCACCGGTGTCTCACCTTACTTTGCCGCCTTCGGACAGCACATGATTTGCCATGGTAAAACATACAGGCTATTACGGCAATTAAAGTGTTTGGGAGATCCCATCGTTGCGATGGAGCCCCACGAGCGTTAAGGCGACCTCCGACAACAAATCGGACGGAAGATAAAGGCCGCAGGACGTACAAATGAGGCACAGTACAACCTCAGGTCATGACCTTCAAATTTTAAAGAAGGAGATGAGGTTTTTCGGCGTCATTTTCGCCAAAGTGACGCCGCTGGGCATGACAATGCCAAGCTGGACCAGCGTTTCCTGAAAAGCCGCGTACAGAAGGCAGTAGGACCCAATCGTTACCTGTTAACTGACCTATCGGGGAAAGAAGTCGGGGTATATCACGCAAAAGACCTGCGCCGATAATTACCTATATACGTCTGTTCTGTCCGTCTGTATCAATCTTCAACCACACGCAAGTTACATACTCACAGCAAAAAGTAAATCTATGTGTCAGCTGTCCGCCCGTCAACTGTTTTCTTCATTCATCTCACTCCGCGTTCTGAATCCGCGGACAATCGATCCTTCATCTGAAGAGCCTTCAGCTCCTTTTTCGCAATCCTCGTCGCCTTGGGATCGCGAGAAAATTAGCTGCCCTGTAGTAATCCAGCAGTCACACAAGCAAACTGCTCGAAAACATTCCTTCCTTTTTCACTACAAGATTCCCGCTCGGAATGAGGTTGAGGGTATATATTCCATTGAAATAGAGAATGGATTTGCCATTCAGGCTGGATTTGAAGTTGGAAGCTTTTGCTTGGGCCCTCTCTCAGGGTTGGGAGACTGTCTAACTCAAAATGAGCTCTAATCAGAGCACGCTTCTGTAAACCGTCACGTACAATCAAATTTCTATCTGTATTTGGAATCGTATTATTAATTTCGATACCAGCCCTATCTCACTACTAGTGACTTTAAGATTCGACTATTCAGTTTTGTGAACACACCATCTGGATCCTGTGGGCTAAAGCCACTCAGTTTCTTCACCCATTGGTTACTGACTTCACTCCCACGTAGTTCGTTTACATTTCTTCAATACAGCTTGTAAACATCTCAAACTTTTCCCATTAACAAGATGCAACTCTAAAACCATCAATTAAATTTTGAATAATTTCGAATAGAATTTCCATTGAAGTTATGTTCCACTTTCTTCCAACGGCCATCAAAAAGAAATTGCTTGGATAAAGAATACTCTCAGTGGGATACTAATAAATTCAAGTAGTAGTTAACCATAAAAGTCTCATTTGTAGAGTTCGTAGCTATCAACGGTCATTTATATGATCTAAACGATTAAGCTGATACTAAAAGACATGAATTCGCTTCCTCACCTCAGTGAGCAATGGACACAGTCCGTGGATAGCAGGGTCGGAATATGAAATGCCTCAGGCCCTTTGGAAATTCTGATTTCGATTGCTAATTGGTTGCATCGTGGCACTGTGTGATGGTTGATGAGAAATGAGAACAAGCTGAACACTAATTTTGCTTCTCAGCGTTAGCACGCGTGGAAGTAAGTCGGAACAAGATTTTATTTGGTGGTTTAAATATAATGGAATGCATATTAATTGCTTTTATAACACCTTCCCTCCTTGGTGAGGTGATGCCGACAAAGAAAATAAATTTGGTGGTTATAGTCGTGAATGAATTTATTTGACTTGATAATCATTTCGTGGTGGAGAAGGGACTTGAGTCGAAATTTTATTCTGTTATAAGTGAGCATAAAAGTTGATGGCTAATCAGAAACTGATATAAACGTTGAAATAAGGAATAATATTTAATTGAAAGCAGTCGAAATTGAAATTTAAGAAATACAAGCCAAGAAATTCCAAAATGTTTTCTGTACAATAAATATTTTAAGCGACGGTTGAATTTCATTAAAGTTCATATCATTATCTTTTATTATTAATTTATTGACAAATGCAAATTCAATAAATTGTTAAAATAAATTAATTACTTACAAAAGCCTGATTTGTGCAACAACGTATTCTAACGAAACTTATTGCATGCGGAATCGTTGCAATTCATTTTTCTAATGGCAATGTAGACTGACAAAAAAGCTTATAAATTCTGTATCATTGCATATACTCGTCTGGAATTACTGGTCATAACATATTAAGTGCATTCTGACTCGTATAAGCTTATTCTAAACTAGCATGCAACCTAGTTAAACTCCTGAGACTTTCGACTTGCCAAGCAACACGATTCAGTAAGTAAACAATATTCCAACTTTTATGTTTCCTTCGTTTCAGTAATTTGTGCTACCGCCTTTCTTAATTTATTATAAGACCCAGTGTGTGCAGCGAAACAAGTTTTACGAGCCTACAAACGCCGACTTTAATCGTCGACTAATTTCAATATTATGTATATCGAGTTGGTTGATCGCGATCGTGATCTAAACATGAATCACATGTGGCTTGAATGTTGCTTTTACAATGTAAACTTCTGCATAAAATGTCCAGACAAGTGGCAGCTTTGGCTACTTCACCATTGCGTAGCCAAGAAAATATCAAACACGGTAGAAATTAAATACATATTTCAATCGCTTATTCGCTCGCTTTACATCCTACGGCAAATATTTACATAAGAAATAGCTTCTGACACGCAATTTCATTTTCAAGGCATTGGCTTTAGGTTAGGAATTGGTTTTACAGCTGAAAAATATTTGAAAATTTTCATTCAACTTTGTTTCAGTATTAATTGTGAGGTTATTTATTTACTCTTGGCAGCATTGTATTAATGATTTGGAAATTAGGCTAATCCATGTGCGTGTTGTGATATATTGTCGTTGTATTGATTGTACACATAATTTTAATATTTACCTTGATTTGATAAGTTCTGGCGAAGCAGAGTATGAAATTAACTGCTTCTACACTGAGAGAAAAATCGCATTGCAATATTTACCCGAAAAAATGTAAATTTTACCCTCATGGCAAAAATGCGCACTTTGCTCTAATTTACATTTTACAATGCAAATTTACACAGCCAAGATGTAAATGATTAGATAAGAATTGTAAAATTAAAGGCAAGAAGTAAAATCTGCATTTATTCCATACAATTTTACAACGGTATTTACGTTTTGCATTTTCATAAATTTTGCATTGAATCCATATACATTTAAATGACATCAATGCAATATCTACCATGAAACTTATGAATTTCACTCGGAACAAATGTATTCACTCATAATTTACACTTCTCAATACGAATATATAGTCATAAAACTATAATTCTATGTGCAGTTCATATCAATTTACATCTCTCATGGTGCATCTTACAATGCATTAGACGCATTTATGGAAGTATCTCGAACGGAGTCGGGATTTTCATTGTGCCTGTGACAGTCATTCGCGAACTCTCCTAGTGCGGAATAATTTTTCTACTCGTTCGTTTGGCTTGACCAGCTTCGTTTTCCCCGCGTCGGGATTGCTTCTGATTGTGATTTTTCGATTTGCAAAAAGTAGTGCCAATGAATCAATTAGCGATAAATATTGCAGGGATCCAGGTAGGATTACAGTGTAGTTTATTCGTAGTGTTTGTTTTCATGATAAGTACGTGATTGTGATAGTGAACTGTTTTTAAAATAAACAAAGCTTAAATAAAAAGTAGTACTTTCTGGGACGCCTTATTTCAAATTGTGTAAATAATTTCCTATTGTCTTTACCCGGCTAAAGAATCTTACAGAAGACGTTATCAACATCGAAATTGACCTTTACAATTTGTTAGTGGAGTGGGATTTGGAATCGCTGTATTCTTTATTACACAGTGAGTTACTGTTTAATTCTAAAATTTGTAAAAATGCCTAAGAAATATATCTTAAACAGAAAATGACATCACGTTTGAACGCTTAAAGTTTTTATCAGTGGATGATATCAAGGACGCCATAAAGAGCATCGGTTTGAGGGCGCAATTCCGAGAAAAATTATTAGTTTGGCGGAAGGAAAAGGTTGGAGAAAACTCATAAAATGTTTTGAAAAAAGTGTGGCACTTTGAGTTTATGCATACACTGCACCACAAAAAAGATTAAAATTATCTTATTATTATGGATAAAATTCATATTTTCGTGTATTGTGTTTTTAATGTCTAATTTTGTAGAGCCATGACGAGCACCGTGAAGAATTTTAACGAATCCGCATGCTAGGGTTTTATCATGTAACATAATGACATATCCCTTCTTTACATTTTTAAAAGTAAGAGTAGTGAGTGCGTTATGTTTTCTGTGGGGCATTGTATGTAAAATTTCGCAGCCTTAGCTTAACTTTGGTTATGCGAAATATCAAAGTGCATCACTTTTTATGTAAAAATATGAATTTACTTTATGTAATTGGGTTATAAAACTTTCAGTACGGTATTGAAGATGAGACTTTGACTGGAAATTCTAAGGTGATTTCCTGGCTTAAAACTATATCTGGGACACTGTCGAACAAGGAGTCGGGAGCATCGATATCGAGTAATGCTGTTAATATTCCAAGCACGAGTAATTCATTGGTATGTATTTATAATATAGCACCTTCCGATTTTCAAATTTGATATTTCAGGACTTATCTTGCAATTTGAAGAACTCCAAAAAAGGTGCTGCAATTCTCGGGTTTTACGAAAAAAACTCGTACCTGTTACAAAATCATCGACAGGACCTCATTTCAATTATTTTGGAGGACATCAATTGCCGCAGCGATAATCTCACAGCGGCAAATTTCAAAAGTCTGACCAGCCAAATTTTGGAAATTTTCCCAACCGTATGTCAGGTAACAACATTTCTTTATTTAGCTATCAAAAAATCCTTTTCATTGAATTATTTAGGACTACTACTTCGTTCCAAGGCAAGGGAAACGAAATCTGGGCAGAAAGCTGTACGGTAAGTACGTTTGTGCCAGAAGGAAACGGAAGCTACATGAGCCCAGTACATCGAAGTCTCTTGAAGAAGAAAATCTAATGCCAGAGTCTTCAGAACCTGTACTGGACGAAATTATCGGCAATTCATTTCAAACATCTCTCAGCCGTGACGTTTCCGATTGGGATGATGTCAAAGACAAATGGGCGGAAACTTTTACTTTGAGGCAGAAAGATCTTAGCCTTGCAAAGTGCAATAACGATTTTCTTCTTGCTTGGCCCAAATATAAGGATGCAAGGGCTCCCGATTTGGTAAGCGGTTAAATCTACTATTATGTATTCATATATTTATACTTATACAAATACATATAGATATATGTGAACATATATATATATATATATATATATATATATATATATATATATATATATATATATATATATATATATATATATATATATATATATATATATATATATATATATATATATATATATATATATATATATATATATATATATATATATATATTATATGAGGTGTGTTCAAAAAGTATCGCGAATTCTGAATTTTTGCGGGTTACGTATATTCGAATTTCGATTTTTTTGTGGCGTTATGTTGGTACTCATGTCTGTCACTTATGCCGACAAGCTCGGTCATTTTGAATGTTCACTTGATTGGTGATAGCTGCTTTACTTGCACGTGTTTTCAATCGTCTTCGATTTTTACTTATTCAAAAAAATGGATCAAAGAACGTGTATCAAATTTTGTGTGAAAAAAGAAATTAAGTGCGCGGATGCATTCCAAATGTTGACTTTGGCATACGGAGAAGCTACCTTGGACCGAAGCAACGTTTATCGGTGGTACAAAATGTTTTAAGAAGGCCGAGAGATGTGAACGACGAAGAGCGTGCCGGACGCCCGAGCACTTCAAAAACAGACGAAAAAATTAATGAAGTGGAGAAAATGGTATTGGCCAATCGTCGAATCACCGTTAGAGAAGTTGCTGAGGACCTAAACATATCGATTGGCTCGTGCCATTCGATTTTCATCAACGATTTGGGCATGAGACGGGTCGCCGCGAAATTCGTACCAAAATTGCTCAATTGCGACCAAAAACAGCAACGCATGAACATTGCTAATGAGATGTTAAACTCTGTCCGCGACGAACCAAATTTGCTCCAGAGGGTCATAACTGGTGACGAATTGTGGGTTTATGGTTATGACGTGGAAACCAAAGCTCAATCATCTCAATGGAAGCTGCCGCATGAACCAAGACCGAAAAAAGCGCGCCAAGTTCGGTCGAATGTGAAAGTTTTGCTGACAGTTTTCTTCGATTGCAGGGGCGTGGTGCATCATGAGTTCTTGCCACAGGGAAGAACGGTCAATAAGGAATATTACCTGCAAGTTATTCGCAATTTGCGCGAAGCAATCCGCCAGAAACGCCCGGATTTGTGGGAGAAAAAAATTGGCTTTTGCACCACGATAACGCCCCTGCTCACACATCGTTGCTTGTGCGCGACTTTTTGGCCAAAAACAACACACTAATGATGCCGCATGCCACCGTATTCCCCAGATCTGGCCCCCTGTGACTTTTTCTTGTTTCCTAAACTGAAGAGGCCCATGAAAGGACGACGTTACGCTACGCTTGACGAGATAAAGACGGCATCGAAGGAGGAGCTGAACAAGATTTAAAAAAAATGATTTTTTGAAGTGCTTCGAAGATTGGAAAAAGCGTTGGCACAAGTGTATAATATCTCATGGGGATTACTTTGAAGGGGACAAAATAGATATTCATGAATAAATAAATAATTTTTGAAAAAAAAAAACAAAATTCGCGATATGTTTTGAACACACCTCGTATATATATACATATATATATACAGTATATATCGTTTATAACGACATCGGATATAACGACATATCGGCTTTTACGACGAATTTCAAAAGTCCCGGCCGGGAAAAGCACTTTTGTATGTAAGAACTGTCGTTTATAACGACATCGGATATAACGACGAAACTAATATAGCGACGGGAAATTGAAAGATGAACTGGTTAAATTTGAGCCTTATAACGACGGACTCACGAATACAGTAAGATTACTCAAAGGAATTATCGAATAAGGGGAATCACCGGGGTATGAAAACAAACGCGACAGAACATAAACAGTCAGTTCAGTGTTTTGTTTAGTGGAAGTTGATTTCTTAGTTTCCTATAAAAGGTCCAATATTTAAACAGCTTAACGAAGGTCGACATGGCAAAAAGAAAGGCGTTCACAATCGCTGAAAAAGCAGCAATTATTTGGTGTCTGGAAGCTGGAGAGTCAAATTTCTGCATTGCCAAAGAATTTGATGTAAGTTCTAAATAAATATGCAGTTAGTAAAAACACTGTATATGCATGTTATTTCATCTTAGGTGGCACATTCAACAATTTCCACGATGTGGAAAAATCGCGATAAAATACAGAGTGTATATGAAAATAGCTCTAAATCATTAAAATTAAAAAAGGTTAGGTCTTGTAAACAATCTAGAGTAAACGACGCTTTATTTGAATGGTTCAAAATTCAAAGAAGTCGCAATATTCCCATCAGCGGTCCTATTTTGCAAGCAAAAGCGGACGATTTTGCAAGAAAACTTGGATTAAAAGATTTTAAATGCACAGTGGGATGGATCCAAAGGTTTAGAAAAAGGCACAACATTATTTTTGGCAAAATAAGTGGAGAAGCGGCAGATGTACCGGAAGGGATGTGTAACGATTGGTTAACAACAGTATGGCCAAATTTAAGAAAAGGATATAAAGACGAAGAAATATTCAACACAGATGAAACCGGTTTGTTTTTTTAGAATGATGCCTGATAAAACAATGAAGTTTAAAGGAGAAAAGTGTGTCGGAGGTAAACTTTCTAAAGAAAGAGTGACTGTTCTTGTAACAGCAAATATGACTGGCTCGGAAAAATTAAAACTAGTGGTTATTGGCAAAGCTAAACGGCCTCGATGTTTTAAAAATGTTAAATCACTACCTGTCGAATATGAAAATAACCCAAGAGCCTGGATGACATCAGCCTTATTTGAAAAAATTATTTTGCGATGGGACAGTAAGCTGATTCGACAAAAAAAGAAAATTTTATTGCTCTTAGACAACTGTCCCGCTCACCCGAATATTCAAAACTTAAAAGCAATAAAATTAGTCTTTCTTCCTCCAAATACTACGGCAGTTCTCCAACCATTGGATCAAGGCGTAATCAAGTCACTGAAAACACATTTTAGAAAAGTTCAAATTATGAAACTTTTAAAAGACATCGACGAAAATGGTGTGCCTAAAAAAATGCATATCCTTGAAGCCATTTTTCTGATTTCAAAAGCTTGGGATCGTGTTTCTCAACGCACAATAACCAATTGTTTTGCACATGCAGGATTTTATTTAAACGCAACAGAAAACTCTTTTGATCAAGATGATTCCCTACCCTTAGCGGAATGGCGACGGCTACAAAACGATCAAAATGAAGTTGAGGATAATCTATCTTTGGCTCAATGGGTCTGCGCTTTGGCTGTAGATGACTTGGCATCACAAGAATGTTGGGAACATTTTCCAAGCATTGATGAAGAACTTGAAACGGCGGAGGACATGACGGTAGAGGAAATTTTAGCTATCTCAAATCAAGATTTGGAGTCGGGTATAAATAACGACGAAGAGGAAATGAATCCAACTATCGATTTCCAACCACCTACCTCTAAAGATGCTTTTTCAGCGATTCAAACGGTACAACATTTTTTTACATTTAATGAGGATTTAAAAGAGGCTAAAACAGATTTCGCTTTACTACATTTGGAGGAAGTAATTGAACAACACTTTTTAGAAAACCGAAAATCACAAAAACAAACAATGATCACCGATTTTTTTTCTTAAAATTAAATCTGGCTAAGTTAAGTTGTTGTGTCCATTCTTTAGTATGTATCATTTCTGTTGTATTCAATTAACTTTCTCATTTCTATCATAAATAAAGAGTATATTTGAGTATTATTATTATGTTTGGATATAGCGACCTACGGTTATAACGACGGAATTTCACTGGTCCCTTCAACGTCGTTATAAGAAATATATACTGTATATATATATATATATATATATATATATATTTTTATATATATATATATATATATATATATATATATATATATATATATATATACATATATAAATATATATACATATATATATATATATAAATATATATATATATATATATATATATATATATATATATATATATATATATATATATATACATATAAACATACAGATATATACATACATACATATATATATATATATATATATATATATATATATATATATATATATATATATATATATATATTCATTAATTTGTAGATCAGAATCGACTTCAGGAAACTCCATCCGGGGAAAGAACATTGCTTTTAGGCAAGTGGGACGTTTTGAAAGAAAAAGTAGCGTCATACTTTGAAGATCAAATCCACGATAAAAATAGCAAGGAGCTTCTCTCTGCGACAAAAACTATCAAAAACATTGGTAAAACTTTTATTTGTAAATAGATGAGTGAGATATAATTGTTAAAAAATTTATAGATTCCATTGATTATATTTATGCTATTTTGCTAAGTGCTGTGATTCATCCATCGGCAAGATACAAAGACGACTCCCAGCCATCTGGGCGACGTAAAGCCACTATTGGAGATGCACAACAAGCTTTTGCTTTGCATTTAACAACAATCAATGATTACGAGCGCAAAGTAAGTGAAATGAAATCGCAGTATTTCTGCGAAAAGCTTACAATTCAGCCATTTATAATTGTAATGGGGCCTGATTCTTACCAATTAGATTTTTTTTTGTATACTTGGATGGCATTTTATACAAACTAAATTCATTTATTGAGTGTTTAGATATATGTTATAACGTGTGAAAACACGTTGTCGTTGGAATAACCTCGAACCTGCATAGGCCCTTGGCTGTTAACCCAAAAATATTATTATGAAATTGATACAGCATTTGTCATAAATATTCCATCTGTTTCGGTGTTGATGAACTTTTTAAAAACGTTAAAATTAAAATTTGATAGAAATCTAAAGAAATAATTCTACAATTTGTAAAATTATACTATTTCATAATGTTTTCTTGCTTTTTATGCGACAAAGAATCCTCCACGAGCGCTTTGTTAATTGATCATTTAAAATAATTTCATTTCCTGCGTTCCAGTCAATCTGTTGAACAAGAAGGATGTCATCAGCTGTTTTTAAATTTAAAATCATTTCGCTCACATCTTGATTCAGTTCATAAGCTATGTAATATTTGTCCAAATCCTTCCATCTTGAGTGCTAATAATAATATAATTCCTGAAAAAAAAATCCACATCGTTCAAGTCTTCTCCGAAGAATCTTGAATTTGAAGAACAAACCCATAATATTACTGACGCTCTTAATTTACTTAAAAAAAAAAAAACTCTTAACTTCTCTCTTAAACATTATTCTGAAAGGTTTATGCCTCGAAAAGAAGTAATAAATATTCAAAACCATGTTGCGGAGCTATTTTCTTTTGTACATAATGTACTCTAGATGATTCCAATATCTTCTGAAACTCAAAATGAACTGCAATGCATTTTATTATTTTGCAGTGATCCCTTCAGAGAAATAAAAACAGAATATCGTTTTTTTAAATATTACAGGAACAGAAACTCTATGAGCCAGTACAAAATTTTATAATTAGCAGTAATATTTCACAACGAATCCAACATAACAATCCAACTTGGGCAGAGTTTGCATCAAGCTTGCATCTAATGCCAATGAAATTTCAATTCAAAAATTTTTTTTTGAATTACCAGGAGTCCTTGACTTGGCTTTGAAAAGTATTGAAAGTTTCAAGAACAGTGAAAAACTCTCGAACGTCGTTTGTGGAGAAGTATTCAGAGCAAAGGAAAAATACATAAAACGAGTTGCTTATTCCATTTTTTATATATTTTGATGAATTCGAGATAAATAATCCTCTAGGTAGCCACTCTGGATCAATATGTGGTTGCAATTATACATTCCCAACTATACCTCAACATATCTTATCTAAGTTAGATTTCAATTTTATTGCTGCCTTTACCAACGGAAAAAACTTGAAAAAATTTGGCAATGAAGTTGCTTTTTAGAAGAAGAAGGATTAAAAACCTTAACAGTGTTTTAGGATTTGTGAAGTCCTTCAACTGTAAAAGGTTTTGTCGATCTTGTGTCATAGAAAAAAGTGAATCCAAAAAGAAATTGTGCGAAAATCAAGCTGTTTTGAGAAATCGGGAAAATTATAAACAGGATCTTATAAAAAATGATTTTACAGAAACTGGGCTAAGGGAAAATTGTTTCCTTCATGGTTTGACAAGTTTTCATGTAACCGATAATTTTGCATTTGATATAATGCATGATGTATTCGAAGGCGTTTGCGTATATGACATCTGCAATATTATGCTTTCACTAATTGAGGTTGATATTTTGTCACTTGAAATAATTAACAGCAGGAAAAGTCTATTTCAATACGGGGAGACGAAAGTAGGCAATATGTCCCCTGATCTGATTAAAAAAAAATGAAAAATTCAAGTATTAAAATGACTGCAAGAGAAGTCGGGACATTTATATATTTTTTGCCACTAATGGTAGGAGATCTAGTTCCTGCGAGTAATCTTCCTTGGAAACTTTTATGCTACTTAATTCAAATAATTGACCTTATTTTGATGCCATCCTTTATTTCTGAAGATTTAGCACAATTAACAAAATTAATCAAATCTCACCATAAGCTTTATGTTGTATTATACGGCCCTACTTTGAAGCCGAAACATCACCTTCTGACGCACTATCCGAGTGCAATAAGAAAATGCGGTCCAATAAAGTTTATTTGGTCAATGAGGTTTGAAGCAAAGCATAGGGAGTCGAAGATTTATTGTCATAGTATTTCTTCAAGGTTCAATGTGCCATTTTCTTTGTGCCTCAAGGAAGGTTTAAAATTTGCAAATTTTTTACAAAAATATTGTGATGGATTTGAAATGGATTTTAGTTATGAAAATTTTAATCTAGTTGACTTTGCAACACTTATTGCAGGTAACATTGTTTTAGGGGACACATCAAGTTTTCAGTTAGTAAAATATGTGAGTGCCATTACTTATAAATCTGCATGACCTTTCATTTGATACCCATATCGGCTACCTTTGATGAAATTTTTTTTTTGGGGGTCACTCCCTTATATGGGGAGACACCCTTAAATACCTTATAACATTTTTTGTAGTTGAAATTTGAAGTGAGCACCACCTACATATAAAATTTGATATTTCTAGCTTAAGTAGTTTCCGAGAAAAACTGCCGTGACACACGGACGGACGGACAGACAGGACACGATTTTAGAAGGGTTATGTAAAATTATTTTACAAAACCCTAAAAATGCATCATTGGAGGAAGAAAGCTTTTCATAATAGATTGATAAAAAATATTTTGTTAAAAATCAGGTAAAAACAATTGCACAGACAAGTGCAAAGATATACTCGTAGATCAGGCACTTGTAATATCTTTTTTCTTGATATGCTTTGTTGGATGAGCATACGCGTTTCGACTCCTTTGAGTCATTTTCAGTGTCCTAAGATGACTCAAAGGATTCGAAGCTCGTCTGCTCACACAACAAAGCAAGATCTGCCGGAAAATTTATCTGCGAGTATCACATAAACAAAATAATTGACCACTTACATTATCCCCTGTAATTTGATAAATGTAACGAGATGGGTTTGTTACTATCTGAAGCATATCCTAAACTGGATACCAAATGTACAAACGAAGCATATACACAGAGAAATCAATCGTTAGTTTTTACCATTCTGAATTGTAAAGTATTAAATAGTAAAATAATTTACCCCAAATTTCAATTCAACAATATTATTATTAGCTTTTACTAAAATATCGTGAAATACACTAGAAAATGGGGAAAAACGAGCACATTCCCCATCGTCAATTTTACAACAAATTCGTCAATATTTCACTAACAAATCGAATATCTTGTTTATATATTTATATTTTTTTTTTCTTGTGGTAGGGAGGTGAATGCCATCTATGCATAGAGTGTGGGACTCCCATGCGCGGCTGGACTACCCACTAAACACCTCCCCTGTCAACCTAAGAACCCAGCCTGGAACCGTTTGACACATTACTTTGGGCCAGGTCTCGTTTTGTTACGCCGTGGGGCTCCTTCAAGCTGTGGAGTCCCTTTTCTAGCGGGAAGGGAGAGGGGAAGAGGAATTGCCAGAAGAGCGATCCCCTAGCCCAAGCGCCCCCGGCTGCTGTGATTCCCTTTTATATTTTAGGACTGCCAGAACATAATGTGCCACCTGGTTCCATTTGTCAACCGATTCGAGCATCATCGCAACTATATTATCCGGAGTGAGCTCTCCCGTCCCCCTGTAGAGTTCCCTTCGCAGCCTGACCCATTTTGTACACGCAAAAAATGTGTGACCGGCATTGTCCTCCTCTCCTGGGCAAAACCGACAATCGGTAGACCGTGACTTACCAATCTTGTGCAGGTAAGACTGAAAACACCCGTGCCCGCTCAAAAGCTGGGTCAGATAGAAGTCAGTCTCACCATGCCTTCGATCTAGCCACGGTCTCACATCCGGGATGAGGTGCGCAGTCCACTTTCCCTTCGTGCAATTCACCCAAGACTGCTGCCAATCGTTGAGCGAGCGCTGTCTCTCCTCGCGGACAACTATCTCCCTCGCATCCTCGTTTCGGCGCAGGTAAATAGCGCGGCGCTCTCTAGCAAGGAGGGCGACAGGTATCACGCCTGCAATAACTCTCCAGCGCCGAGTTGGAGACTGTTGGATACGAAGTTGCAATTCTCAGTGCTCCTCTTCTCTGTACCTGTGCCAAACGTTTTCGGTATACCTCCTTGCTGAGAGCGTCGCCCCATACCTCTGCTCCGTACAGCAGCACTGACCCTACAGCACTCATCAAGAGGCGTCTTCTTGACGGGTTGGGTCTCTCTACGTTGGCCATAAGTCGACTCAGAGCCGATATTCCCGAAGCAGCCTTCTTAGATGTTGCCCTGATTTGCTCAGAGAAACTCATCTTCGAGTCGATCAGTAGCCCCAGGTACTTCACCGCTGGCTTCGATTCGATTTGTATGTCTCCAATACTGATCATCTTTACTCTAGGGATTCTCATTTTTGTCAATATGACCACTTCAGTTTTCTCCAGTGCTAAACTCAGCCCGCAAGCAGTCATCCAGTCCCTCACTCGGCGCATAAGCATACCTAGCCTAAGTTGTGCTTGTTCGACGGTGCGCCCAGTGACGAGAGCCGCAACATCATCCGCATAGCCGACCAAGCGCGACTCATCTGGCATCTCAAGTCTCAGTAGCCCATCGTAAGACACGTTCCACAGGTCCGGACCAAGGATATATCCCTGGGCAACACCCAATGTAATTTCCATTCTTCGTTGGCCCTGTGTCGTGTCGTAGAGCAGGCTTCGGTCCTTTAGGTAGTTCCTCAAAAGCCGCATTAGATATTCTGGAACTTGAAAAGAGTTTTCCATCGTGTCAAAAATATCCACCCATCTAGCGGAGTTGAAGGCATTTCTGACGTCGAGTGTCACCAACAGGACGATCCGTCGCTTGGTGCGACTATGTGCCTCTGCCTTTTGGACCGCGTTCACCACCTCTGCAATCGCACCAATGGTAGAACGTCCTGCTCTAAAGCCGTACTGCCGAGGAGATAGGTCCCAAGCAGCACGAATCGCGTCAGTGAGTCTTCCCTTGATGAGTTTCTCTAGCACTTTCCCAGCCGTGTCTAGCATGTATAACGGGCGGTATGCAGACGGCGATCTGGGATTTCCCTTCGCTTTGCTGATCAGCACGAGCATCGCCACCTTCCATCGTACCGGGAAAACCCCGTCCCGTAGGCAAGCGTTGAATGTGCTGAGTAGCAAGTCAGGACAATGGTGATAGACGAGCCGCAACACCTCAGCTGGAACACCATCTGAACGTGGAGCCTTCCTCGCTTTCAATGAAAGGACTGCCTCCTCCAGTTCCAGCTGTGTGAAGAGAGGGCACTCTACTGCTTTTTCACCATGGACAGCGTCAACACGGCCGGGATGGGCGGGGAAGAATCCCCGCACTATCTCGTCCATGTTTTCTGCATCATGTATACAAGGCTTCCGTAGGCCATCAAGTTTCCCCATGACCAGCTTGTAGCCAAGGCCCCACGGATCCTTGTTCACATTGTCCACTAGGTCTTGCCAGCAGCGAGCCTTGCTATTGTTGATCAGTTTGCGAAGGCATTTCCTGGCCGACTTATATGCTGCCACCTGGTTGCATACCTCGTCACGGTTCCGCGCCCGTTGAGCCTCACGTCGAAGCTTGTAACACTCCCTTTGCTTTTCAGCGATTTCAGTTGACCACCAGTACACTGGGGGCTTGCCGTGCCGGGGTCTTTGACGGGGCATAGAAGCGCAGCAAGCAGTCGTAATGATGCTCATAGTAGAGTTCACCACGTCTTGAGCTGCCAGTTCTTCCGTCACCTCCGAAGCTCCCTGCAGCGGCTCACCTGCTGTGAGAGCCTTGACGATCCCCTCGACGTCCATCCTTCCGATATTCCATCCAGTTGTAGAAGGCCAAGAGCACAGACGTCGGGAGACAGCATCACTTATCTCAAGCAGAATGCACTGATGATCACTGGCTGAGTAGTCCTCTAATACTTTCCAGTTGTGTATCCTCCGTACTAAAGACTCCAAGGCGAATGTCACGTCGGGTTTGGTTCCCTCACAGCCAATACGGTGGAAAGTCGGCATTTTTCCGGAGTTAAGTACGACGAGGGCCGTCCTGGCCGCCATTTCCAGGATTCGTTTTCCCCGTCCGAGGCATGCCCCATTCGATTGTTTTAGCGTTGAAGTCGCCCCCAACGAGCACTTTGCTCTCTGCGTTCGAGGCAGCATTAAGCTTGGCATGGAAAGATGATATCGATTCGTTTGGCGTTAGGTACACACTAAAGAAGGTGGTCTCTGAGCACAGAACCCACACGAAACCATCCACAACTCTCCGTTTGAAAGTCACTGCTCCGAATCCAGATGGCGGCAGTACCAGTTTCATCAGAATACCATAATGCAGGACTTTTATTATGGTGTTGCTCACTCAGCAGCAAGAAGTCGGCTTTCATGTCCCTCGCAAATTACTCAAGCAGATTTTCTGTGGTTGAACTGCGGTGTAGGTTTAGCTGCAGGCTGCGGGTCATCGAAGCTCTGATTTTGCCTTGGCTAGGGCTTCCTGGAACACCCGGTATTTCCCTGATCTCAAGACGTGTCCAAAATCAGGTTTTGGATCAGCATCCTTGCAAAGAATACAGTGTGCCTCCTTCGTACACTCTTTTCTTTTATGTCCCATTTCACCGCATTTGTAACATAGGGAACTCCTATCGGGTCCTTTGCATACTTGTGGGGCGTGACCATAGCCAAGGCATTTAAAACCTTGAAGAGGCGTTGCTCTTCGCCGTATCCTACAGACAACCCACCCAATTCGTACTTTGTCCTTGTTAAGGAATTGCTCGGCGTCCTTTTCGGTCAAGTCAACTATGGCCATGCGTTGCCCCTGTCAACGGATATTTTACTAACTCATCTTAAAAAGTACAAGCAGGAAGTAGTTTTTACCAAAAAAGAATTATTCACGAGAACAAATCAGAACAGTTCATAGTCATCAGTTGGAAGTGAACAGTGCTTGATTTCGTGCAACCAAAGTGACTTACAACGAAAGTGCCGTGTGTGTTTATATATGTTTTATCAATGGATGCGATTGAAAGTCATGAAATACTCTGTAAGTACACATTAAAAGTAATTAAAAAAAATTAAATTAAATAATAACTTGTAGATACATATATTTGACCTTTGAAGTACCAGAAGAGGGTGGTACATTCAACACAGCTCACAATGATGAGCAGCCAATATATACAAATTTGACCTATTCTTCGGCGCACAAAGCGGCTTGTTCGGAAAATGAACTTTGTTATGGAAATATTTTTCATTTAGTGGAAAGCAATTCAAATGAATCAGAGGTTGACAGACTACTTAGAAAATGGGATTCATTCGACGCTTTAACAAAGGATTTTCAAGGTAATAGAACAATTAAAATTTTTATTAAAAAATAAAAATTTGAAACAAAACTTAAAGTCCACTCATTTGAATACTTCTTTTGAAAAAGAAAAAAAATTATTCATTGTTGCTGGTTGCCATGTCTTTGCAGAGGTCGGTGTTTGTGGCGGAATGTTTTCATGAAAGCAGTGAGTTGATCGGGAATTGCAGCTTCGCACAAATAGTATTCTCTAAAGGAATCTTTTTATTGCGTATTTTAGTCAAACTACCTGAATGGTTTCCTTCTTAAATGGTTAAAGCTGAGCTCTCAAAATTAACATTCAAATCTTTGATAAACTATTTCTGGTGCATCAAGGCAATTTTTACACTGATTCATTTTTGGTAGCAATAAAAAGTAATTTAACTCTTTTCGCGTATTATTAAATATAAAATTACATGCAAAATTCAAATAACTTTGTTTGATTCTAGTTCCAACGTTCCTAAAATTTTTTTTGCAAAATATGCCAATTCCGACCATACCCGAGCTGGGTGGATGGCCGGGCTTTGAGGTCACTAAAGGGAAATCGAAGCACCAGCAGCCAAGCGTGGCTGCTACCAAAAAAGAAAAGAAGGAACATCTCGGAGAAGATATCCTATCAGCACAAATGTTCTCCACTATAACCTCTAGGAGGAAGAAAAAGGTGCTTTCATCTTTCTTACTCAAGTTCAGACCGGACTTTGAAGTGAAGAAAGCGATGGACATTCTATTGTATCAAAATATATAATGGGAACGTCTGCAGATAAATTGCAGTTCCCATTGCTTCAACTGCCAAAGATTTGGCCTCATCACTTCTAACTGCGGACTTGAAGTTAGATACGTAAACATAAGTCCATTGAATGTCCAATCTCGAAGGACGAGAAAAAAGACAAGATGCTCTGTGTGAAGAGCAATACTTAAGGACACCCTGCGAGTTTTAGAGGTTGTCCTAAAGCAAAAGAAGTTGAAGAGAGGAGGAAGAATCTGCAAAAGAAACAAGTTAAGTGGACAGACTTATGTTCATGTCAGAAGGGTTTTGTACCCAATTTCGCCGAAATGCAGCCAGCAGCACCGAATAAAGTCAAGAAACATGTCAAGGAGATGTGCACGTTTAAAGGAAAATTCATTGTTTCTCTATTCTCAACAGTCGCCATTCTGTTGCAAATTAACATAGATCAATCAATTCATCAATTTCTAATAATATTTATGTTACTGATCTTATTTGGAAATTTGAAGAAAATCAAATCAAAACTGCAGTATTTGGCTCGCTGAAGAGTCCATAAAAAACCAAAATTATGTGTTATTGTTGTTGTAATTGGGGAAATTCCAAAAGGCTATAACCTCCGTGCATATCATACGATTTTCATCAAACTAACAGAATATAAGGACCATTAATAAAACTAGCTTAATATTGAATTTCGTTGAGCTTAAGGGTACATATACGATTTTATTGTGGAAAATGTGAAGTTTAAATATCATACTATTATTAACAAAGTTGAGCGAATTTTGACTTCTGAGGTATTCGTTGTTGTTGTGCTCATAAACATTTAAATTCACTATTTTTTTTAAGGTGTCTAATCACGAGGGGGGGGGGGGGGAGGCACACATTTTTAGTGTATTTCCCCTTCATGTGCACCCCTCATAGCCAAAAATCTCAGTTTAAGACCTGTTTTGAAAAGTTCTCATCAATACCTTTCATTTGGTACCCATTTGGACTACCTTTGATTAAATTTTTTTTTCGGGGACCACTCCCCTCTATGGGGAGACCCCCTTAAATACCTTATAAAAAATGTTTAAAGTTGAACTTTGAAGAGTGCACCACTTTACATCTACATACAAAATTTGATGTTTCTAGTTTTGGTAGTTTCCGAGAAAAACTGCTATGACCCACGGACGGACGGACGGACAGACAGGACGCACTTTTAGTAGAGTTTTGTAAAATTATTTCACAAAACCCTAAAAAAAAAAGGAGGCATTTCATCACCGCCCCTATAAAAAAAAACCTGAAGGAGTTTCGTACTCTAAGCTTTTGCAAGGTCCCAAAAAGCAACCTGTACTTCAGCTTATGCGGCAACCCAAACAGCAACCAATGCGGCAACATCAACAGTCGCAGAATGACCGAAATACGGTTTCAAGCACCGACCGCCAACAATTTTTCTGGTGTGACTTGTTCACACTCATTCGAAAAGTGGACTTTTTCATCCCCCACTATTAAAAACTGACTAGTCTTAGTGAGCAAAATGCTCCGTATTTAGGATTCGCCTTCAAAGTACTCGTATGTTATCGTGCTAGGTTCCATTGAACTCTCTATTCTCAACACATGCTCACTAGCTCCACGCTGTAAAAGGAAATTTGTTTGTTTGAAAGACACAGATTGCATATGGGAAAATACAAGATCATCAGGCGTAATTATCCAGAGGGAATCCTTGGAGTTGCTATGGCACACAAAGAGCACCTGAAAGTCCAAAGGCACTGCCTTCTTTGACTTGGAAACTGTGCTTACTCTGTACAAAAAATTTGATTTCCATGCCATGGGAAGTGATCTCAATGCGAAGTATTCTTCATGGGGAAATTTGCACCGAATGGCAATGAAATAGCTATCTCTAACTGGATTCAATCAAATATGGATATAATATTGATTCCCCTGAAAGAGCCCACGTTCCGCCGAAGCTCGTCTATTATTGACTTGTTCATTGTGTCTGCCAATCTGCTAAATCTCTCCTGTATTTGGATGAATTTCGAGTGTGGAGTTCTTGATGCCGAGTCTGACCATCTTTTGGTTGAACTGACCTTAAAGAGTGGAAAAGGGTGTGAGACTTGAGGTTGCAAATCCTCAACTTTGCATTCCATACAAGTGAATCAATTGGACAGCTGTAAGTGCTGACCTTGAAGGAAAATTGAAGGGAATTTCGATCAATAGATCGAAAAATCTTTCTATTCCTCAAATCGATGAGGGAGTCGCATGTTTATATTGAACTCTGAATACGGTCATCTCAAAGATCTCCATTAAGATATCCTCGACAAATTACCTTTATTGAGATTTACCGGAAGACATCTTGGAGTTTCATCGTAGACGTGGTCGGCTTAGAAACCTACTCGTAAGAATCTACCACCGCAATTTAAATATGATCAACTGGGAGTATGAACGTATTTATATTTGTCTAGGGATTACGTCTCTATGCTGGATGATCTCGAGGAGAACCATGGCTTTTACTAATGAGCGATTTGAACAGGCCCTGTAAAGCATCAAACCAGGTACTTGTATGTTTCCTCATATCAGTAGAATAACTGGCGAAAAAAAGGTTGCCCACGGTCCTCACTTAAGATGAATCCATGCTCATGGATGACAAAGCTATTGGTGATTCTATCGCAAAGCATTTTGTGAACGTTCTTCAAGGAGAGAAAGCGAGTGAGGACTCTTCCGTTTCTTCGTTAGTGAGCAGCACCACAACGCACTCGACAGGGACCATGAACAATTGTGCTTGACTAGGTTCTCTGATTTAAATCCCTCTGACGCACCTTGCCAGTCCTAAGAGACTCACTTTGTTGGTACTGGAGCGAAATTTCAAAAACAAGCAGGGGCTGATGTAATCTCCAATTATATGCTTAAAAGGCTTCCCCGTATTTTATTCGTTCTCGTCGCGATCATTCTGAATAATTGTATAAACATTTCTATTTCCCTCAGCAATGGAAATGCGCAAAAATATTTGGAATACCCAAGAAGTCGGGCAGTACTGACGTAGTCCATACTCGTCTAATTTTGCTGCTTTCAAATGTTGGTGAGCTGCTTGAAAGGGTAATACTTGAAGGCATCAGACAATTCTCTGCGGGGCAAGAACTGTACCAGAAAGACAATTTGGCTTCAAAGAAGCCCACTCCCAGGTGGATGCTATGGCCGTATTCCAAGCCAATATAACGAGAAGTTGGTGACACAATAAGCTTGTTATAGCTTGCCTGATCGATGTGGGGAAAGCCTTTGACTCTGTATGTATCAATGGGCTTCTGTACAAAATAATAAATTTTGGCTTTCCAGCCCATATTGAAAAAATTATAAGCAGCTTCATTAGGTGACTGTAATAATCGAGCAGTCGCTTAAGCAAACTGCCGGCATAACACTGATCCGAAATTTTAATTGCAGTTATGAAAAATTCACATATTCCAATTTATATTTGTAAATTATAAAATATTTTTTTTATAAATATAAATTTTATATGATCTTTTTCCTCTCTATATCAAAGTTAAATTTTGTCTTTATAATTATATTCCTTATGATATTTATCTTTTATTATTATTTAAATTTTTTCATTAGTATCTTCTATTAAAATAAAAATTCAAATCTGCAATTAAAATTTTAGACATGAAAACGCTGATATAATACAGCCCATTCACGTATTGCGTTACCAAATGCAATCTATAGTAGCTAAGCTAGAGGCTCGTCTTCATCCACTGTTACGGCGTGACAATACGGTAGACAACGGATAAGCTTGGGCGCGGAAGAACTACCGATGTGGCATAAAGATTATGCTGGGAGTGGAACAGATTGAAGAGTCTGCTTTCAATCGCGAGACAGAGCGTACGCCGCGAGAACCGCACCGGCAAGTGAAAAAATTACTCTTCAGCGCGCCATGAAAAGGGCTAATTTGCTTAAAATTGTAAAGCGTTAATAAAATATTGCTGGACGATGGTTTTAAAACAATACTTTTGCCTCGTACAGGCACAATATCAAGTCCGAAGTGGGTGTTTTGCCAAGTGACGTGCGGCGCGATTCGCAATAATTTGATTTGAGATGAGCCAAAAAAGTACAGATTCTGGCCCATAAAAGCCATTTATTGCAAGTAGCAGTTCCTTTGCAAAGAAAACTGTTTTAACCCGTAGTAGCCCGAGAATGTGATTGTCTTGGAGTCGTGTTTAAATGAGGGAAAGATACAGCGAACATTTTAATAGCCTGCTTCTGATCGGCTAATTCGCATATTGACGATACGAGTGTTTCATTCGAGATGCCGCCATCGTCTAAATACCTTTACTTCAACGAGACGTAAAACAGTGTTCTCATAAACCACCAAACTCAAACGGAGTTAATTTAATTTGCGTATATCGACATAAAACCGCGAAGCTTGGCCCGCTTTACGTCATAGCCGCGAGTTTGCCTGATTGTAGCAGCCAGCGACGGTCGAGTTGCAGAAACACAACACAGAATGTGTTTTGATATTTATTCCGTGTTTTAGTGAGGCAGGGTTATCGAATATATTTTGTTGATCTTCGTAACCATGATAAGATGTTGCATATATTTTGATGCGAGTTTTTACGAACGATTTTAGGCGAATTTATTGTCAGTAAACGAAAGAACGTACATATCCAGCAAATTCGTCAAGCAATAACTGTGACAACTAAATCTGTAAAATTTTTCAATTTAACCAAAAAGGAAGACAAGAATTAAAGTTAACTGTGCATAGTTCTTCCATTTGAAAAAAAGAAAGAATAACATATAGCAAGTATTAATGTGCCTTATTTATCAATTAAAAATTAAGAACACAGCATCATTGTAATTAGCCCACACCATCATCGAGCGTTCGTGGCGGACGATGGGTAAGTATCATTTTTATTAAATAGCAAAATTTTGATGAGTTGAATTTTTATAATAGTTAATTTTTTTTGTTAATAGCAACAATTTTTGTGATAGTATTTGAATTTTCGGTAATTGGCAAAATTTTTTCGATAATACTAAATTTTTGAGAATAGTTGAATTTTGACGATTCGAATTTTTTTTAATAGGCAAAATTTTTCTTAGTAGCTAATTTTTTGGTAATATTTGAATAGTATGATAAATAAAAATGTATTAATGGACGTACATTAGTTCAGAAGAATGAAAAATAATAAATTTCCGATGTCGTTTCGTGATTATTATTAATAAACAATTTCCTGTGCATTAAGTTGAAAGTACATAATTATTAAAATTTGGTATAGTTTGTCTGATCAGATTTGGTATAGTTTGTCTGAACAGATAAGTCAATTATAAACTCGGTCTTTCCATTCGGTTTTTGAACCTGACCGGGTATGGGACCCGCCACGTTGGCTGGCTCCTCCACTATAATGAGCTAGCCAACGGTTGAGCTCACCCCTTTTGAAGCATTTTAGGTGCTCTTACAGGGTAAGGTGAATTGCGCTCGCGTGCCTATTCATGGCATAGGGCTATGTGATTCCGTCACGTAGTACTATGACATAAATTTGCCACGTTTGTATTTTTCATTTAAACGAAAAATTCATTCAAGTTATGTTTTTATGCGTTTTTCATTTAAATGGAAAATATGTGGCCACGCTTACATTTGGATCTTGATCCGGCTGGGGGGTGTATGGATGGGCACTGCTTCCACCTGGATGCCCCACTATTATTTGGGGGCCATAAGTATCATCAGTAAAGATGAAATCCACTCAAGTCCGTCTGTTTTTTCCCCGGCCCAGTTTGTTGCTGGCTTTAAGCAATTTTTAACCCTTAGTCGGTTACCTCTTGCTCGACTTTGGTCGATATCAATTCAAACCTTGAAATTCGTGGATGCGAAATTTCTTTTGTAGTGGAACCTTGTGCTGGGAGAAAGAACCCACCCCACGACACCGCAACGCTAGCCTGCCAGCGCATTCACGCGTCCTCAGACAAGGCCGATCTCGACGAAACCCATCATCCTCTTTCGCGGAGGCAACAGACCATCGTTGCAGTCCTTTACGGATATTTATATACAACAACTATTCACTAGATGACAAACTGCCTTACTGGTGACTGGTGGAGCTAGGTCAGACCCATTTCGTATTGAGTCGGGGGTCCCACAGGGGTCTATATTAGGCCCATTTTTTCAACATATTCACCTCTGACGTCCTGGGCGTAAGGGACGAATATAAGCCCGGAATACATGTGAACTTGTTAGTGTGGTCATCTGCGCACAATTTGCGTTTTGCTAGGATTAGGCTCTAAAAATATTTGGAATCTCTTACTGCATATTACCGAAAATGGAAAATCAAGGTAAATGCAAAGAAAAGTGAAACAATTGTGTTCAAGACCTTCACAAAAACTTTGGTCGTCATGCAAGAGGCGTCTGTGACTCCAGGATTAAGTTGAATGGGCAGATGGTGCTCTGCTCTAGGCAAGGAAAGTACTTGAGGGTAGTTTTCGACAGGAAGGCTATCTTCAGTGCTCACGTTGATAATATTTTGAAAAAAAAAGAACTTACGCGTACCATTTTCTTATACCTTTTTTTACGAAACATTCAACAGCTAGCAAGCAAGTCAAGGTTTTGGCATATATAACATTGATTCGTCCGATCATCACATATGTGGCGATGATATGACATGGAGCTCCGAAAACAAAATGGGGCAAGATAGGATTAATGGAGCGAAAACTCCTTCGGGCTTCCTCAGGTCTATACAGACGGGAGAACGGACGGTCTTAACCCAACGAGATGCTGTATCAGGAAGCAGGAATGGAGTCAATCAAATCGTATGCGGAAAAGCTGTTGTAGTCAGGAATCAGAAGAGCCAAGGGAACACAAGGCGGGAGTAGTCAGGAGAGTGATGGATAGCTGCTCATTAGATGCAGCAAATTAGTAGTTTTAAGGTAGTCTTAAGGAAATAATGTACTTAATTTCAAGAAATTCAATTTTTTAAGCTGCAGTTTTGAGAGCAAAGGACTTTTAAACCATGTTTTATTGAAAAAATTCATATTTTAATCAAATTAAAGTAAATTATTATTGAGCTTCGGGAAAGTCTCTAAGGCACAACCGGCATGAATATTGTTAGCTTAAGTTAATTATGAATCGTATATATGTAAAAAATTAGAAAAAAAATCACCACTGCAACTTGAACCTGGCTTTGGTTACTACCAGTTTATAGATGCATTCAGAAATCGCTCAAAATGCCACGAAGCTCTTATGGCAGAAGTACTCTTCGGCTGAATGCAATTGTTTCAAAGTACAAAATGATACCATTCGGCCGGAAAGCACTTCTGTCAGGAGGGCACATAAGCAAGTTTTAAGAAATTTATTGTCTTCTTCTTCTGAATCAGTTTTAATAAGATTATTATCATTACCAACAAGAATAGTAAATTTAACCGTAGTCTTTATTCAATAAAAATTATTCAAGCACAACTACATTACCCAAAGGATAAAGTCTATCCGTGGTTGTTTGAGATATAAATTTGCAAGCAGTAAAATCTATGGCATGCATGCTAGTTTTTCACGTACGAGTTGTACAATATATCAGAAGAGATGTTACATTGTCAACTTTGGTACATCATTATTATGAGTGCGCTGTCGCTTTCATCCTATTTTAATATGACAACATAAATGTAGTTTGAAGTATAATACAGAATAATGCACGTATATATGAAGTTATAGTTTATTTAATAAATCTGATGTAGCCATTCATATTTAAAATATTACCATGGAATAAATCCATTCCAATTACAAGAAAACATGCTACTTAATCACACTAAACTAATAAAAATTAATAACTGCTCTGAATATAAATAATAACTGTTTTCATTTATGTTTATATTACTAAAGATTTACTAATTACATGCTTTTGATATATCTTTCGTTTCCAGTTAAAGAAATGATTACCAGCCACCATTCACTGGCTCATTATTTATTTTACATAGTTGGTACAAACATTTCATAACATACTCGAATGAGTATGTACCTGTTCGTAGTCTGTAGATTAACACTCCTTCAGATAAAACATCGTTTCAACAATAAATTTAATAGTCAATAATAATTTACGATGAACGTTTCCAATCATTTAAGTGATACATACAGGTTAAGTTAAATGCAAACACAACTCGTCTAATTGCCTTCAGATGTTTTCTTAATTGCTCGCGCGTTAGGTTGAGTTAGTTAGACACTATCAATTAAATCGAACTAAGAAAATGTACAGGAATTAAGGTCAACTCATTGTAATAGTCCCGCTGATGAATGATATTTTGAAATTTCATACACGAGTATATACTTTCTTGATTACTTGGTTGCGGTAAACGAGTTCTTGTAGGAAGTTGCACTAGCAGTTATGAATATGTTTATGATTTATTTAAGAAATGGCAAATAATGGTAATTTATCAGACGGTATTTGAAAAGATTCGCTTTTTTTATCAGGGGAAAATAATCTTCTAATTAATTTTGAAAGTTGTCAAAAAGGGTGCGAACATTTACTAGAACATTAGTAAAAGGAATCTTTCAAAATATTGATTCAATATGCGTGTTAGGAGCCATATATTGGCTCTTATTACCTCTTGATGACACATGTAGAATTTTAATCAGTGTTCTTGACAAGAAGGGAAGTGGACACACGAGCAGTGAATGTCAGAGCCTTTGCATGAAGCTCAAAAGAGGTATCTGCAGGTATTTACTAACGTACACATACCTTTGAAAGAGTCGAGATTTGCTGTTCAACACGTACGGTCTTGAAGTCGTATGATATACGTAAAAGGAACCAGCTCTGTGGCGGATATACCAGGTAGGCAGCTGCCTAGGGCGGCAGATTTCAGAGGCGGCGAATTTTTATCGCTTACACCAGATATAACGCTACTTTTTGGGTTGTCGAAAAAACATATTTTTATATGAGAGCAAAAGTAACGAGCCTGAATCATAATATTCAAATTTGCCGCCCGAATTGTAGCGCTATGAGTGAGTATACAGTATACGTGTGTAGGGTAACTATCATACTTTCTCTCTCTTGTTTGCCAAGTGACGCGCGGCGCGCGTGTTTTCTGTCGTTTTTTCCACTGCGTCATCGCACGTTAAGAGTGTCCATACATTTTCCGCACGTCCAATATACACACGTAAATATAAATACTGGCGTGAATTTATCTTCAAATAAAATGAGGGACGGACGACATCGCTTGAGTGGTTCCGAATATCGTAAACAAGCTGCGAAAAGAAAATCCAAAGATGATGAGGTTATAGCAAAGACTCGTAAACTTTCCGGCTATTTTACCACTAATCAAACTGCTAAATCAGACATTTCGAATACAGCAGCAACAAGCGAACTTTCTGATCTACAAACATCAAATTCCGCAGGTGAGTTGTAGATTCTATGTTAACATGGTTCTCTAATTTATTGTTTGTTACTTTCTGCACTGTCATAGTAATATTTATATTCGTTATTCCCGACTAAAATTTCACTTCATTTGAATACAACACATAAGAAATTCAAAATTATGGAATTGAATGAAAATTATAAATTATTACAGATGTTTCGACAAAATCAAATGAATTTGATGATGGAGAAAAAAAACAATGTAGCGATGGCGAAGTAAAGGAACCAGAAAAGGAACTTGGTTTTCATTTTCCTGCATTGCAAGATGAGATTAGTGATCAAGAAACTTCCGGAGGAGGGTCCACAGAACCCAGAAAACCAACAGAGTTCGACGAAAAAAAGTTTGAAATCAGCAATGACCCTGCAGAATGGGTGATAAACGACTCATTTCGTGATTATATCGCTAAACATAATTACAATCAAAATAAGCATCTCGATTTTGCGCATTCGAAAAGGGTAAATGATGTCGTGCGATATTTAAGTTCATCATTGTTCGAGAGAACACTTTTAAATGGCGAAAAAACTCCACGTGTCTGGTTAGTATATTCTGAAAGCAAAGGATCCGTATATTGTGCTCCATGTTTTCTTTTTGACGGCGAATCATCTTTTGCTGACAAAGATGCATTTAGCGATTGGAAAAACGCAGTCGTAAGAATTAGTAAGCACGAAAATTCGGCGAAACATCAAAGTTGCTTGAAAGCTTTTAAAGATAGGGCGACTGCTTTGGGTAGAATTGACAAAGCTCTAACAGCTGAATATGATAAAGAAGTAGCCTACTGGTGAAATGTTTTGAAACGAGTTGTCGCCGTAATTAAGAGTTTAGCTTCGCGTGGATTGCCTTTTAGAGGGCACGACGAAAAATTAGGTTCTCTTCACAACGGAAATTACTTGATGTCTTTAGAGTTGATAGCTGAATTTGATCCATTTTTAGCTGACCATATTTCTAGATTTGGAAATAAAGGCATAGATAGTACTAGTTATCTGACAAAAACCATCTGCGAGGAGTTCATCCAAATCATGGCTAACAAGGTATTAGATGTAATTATACGAGAAGTAAATTGTGCGAAATACTACTCAATTATTGTCGATTCCACACCTGACATTTCACATGTCGATCAACTGTGTTTCATACTGCGAAACGTGAAGAATAACGGTATGCCCGTAGAGCGCTTTGTGAAATTTTTACAAAATGTAGGCCACAAGGCTGCTAATATGGATGACGTTGTAAGTTCAACGAATTGTTCTGCGAATTGAAATCATAAATTGTCGGGGTCAGTCATATGATACGGCACGGAATATGTCAGGGATATATGCGGGGCTTCAACAGTTGATTAAAAATCGCAACAAATATGCCGAATACGTTTCTTGCGCTGCACATTCTCTAAATTTGCTTGGTACTCATGCGGTTGAAAGCTGTTCAATAGCTGCCGACTACTTCAACGATCTTCAGAGTTTATATAGATTTTTCACAGCATCTACAAGTCGCTGGGAAATTCTTCAGAATTGCTGCGTAAAATCTCAGAGGGTAACTGTCAAATCACTTTCAATAACACGTTGATCAGCTCGCAATGACGCCGTGTGTACACTTGATCAGTTTTACCCTGAAATACTTCAGGCTTTGTATCTCATAGAAAACGATCTTTTACAAAAAGCTATAACTCGGAGTGAAGCCAAAGGGATCCGAGAACGTTTGGAATCATTGGAGACAGCTTTTATGCAATGCTTGTGGGGTTTTTTACTTCCGACATTCAATTCTGTGAGCAAAAAATTGCAGTCCACTCAAACTAACCTTAGTGAAGTAGTTCAGTTGTATAATAGTCTACTCAAAACTGTAGGTGATGCGCGTGAAGACTTTGACTATTTCGAAAAAAAAAGCACTCGATTTTTCAATCAACCAAGAATACAAAACACTTGTCAGCAGAGTGAGACGTAGAAAAATCTATGATGATGAAACAAGAACAGGGGAGGTAACGCTGCTCGGTAAAGATAGCTTCAAAGTTAACACTTACAATGTTATATTTGACAATTTGTTGTAAGATTTACAGGAAAGATGTCTGAAATATGAGAAAATCAACAAAAAATTTTCTGTCCTCATCAACTTGGAAAATTTGGATAATGTTCATATACGGGAAAAAGCAAAAAACTTACAAGAAGCATTTAGTCAAGATTTGGAAACTTCAATAGCTGATGAACTTATCCATTTCAAAGCCTATCTCAATTGCAATCAAAAAACCCTGAGCAGCTGACCCCAATCGAAACCTTTGAATTTTTCAAAAGAAATGATCTTAATACAGTGTTTCCGAATGTTGACATTGCATATAGAATGTTTCTTTGCATGGCTGTCACGAATTGCAGTGGTGAAAGATCGTTTTCTTGTTTGAAGCGGATCAAAAATTATTTGAGGTCATCCATGTGTCAAACTCGCTTGAATTCTTTGGCTGTATTATCTATAGATTGCAATCAGGTAATTCATGAATTCGCGCTTCAAAAAGCCCGGCGTAAATACATGTAAAAATAATCTTCGTAACTATACGTCACAGACTTGTTTATAAACCGTTTATGATATAAAGAGTAACTGCAGTATCTATTGTGAAAACGATGAGAAAAAATCAAAATGAATAATTGATGTTACGTACAGTAGTAATAATAATAATCTTCATGAACCTGGACTTATTTATCGTAACTAACCTGAAATGTATTATATTCTGGAATATACACATCTCACATACCGTATAATTATATACTACTCTACTTACACTAGATATAACGCTACTTTTTCGAAAAAATGATGACCAAAAAAAAAGTTAATCAACTTTTTCTGGAAAGGGCGGCACTTTTCTGCATCTGCCTAGGGCGGCGAACTATCTCAATCCGCAATAGCTGGTTACCAGCTATCATATGTCAGCATATTTTCTAGTATACACTCAACAGCATATCATTTAAACCGGTCTATGTAGTGCAGATGTGCTACGCTACGTAATTTTAGCCATTGCAACATCAACAGCGACAATAAAATCATCAGTAAATACTACACCGACTCCCAACAGACAAAGGAACCGGCACGGAGCAGTGTTTTTGGAGCTTAGCTTACTATGAATGCAAGACAAAAGATTCTTCCCCATAGTCATCATGGATTCCCATGAGAACATGAGATCCTCTAAGAAAACCTTTCTATCCTCGCTTGATAGTAACTATCCCCTTAAAAGAACGACCACAATATCAACCGAAATACTCCTAAGCTCCAGGGAAGATGTTCTTAAAACTAGAGTTTTTAAACTTAAATTAAAAAGAATATTTTTTCTTCTTGCGTTTTAGAGAAGCAATGCTATAAAGTTATGCAATGAAATCACTTAACCCTATATCATAAAACGGCATGCGAGCGGATGGCCACTCTACCCGACAAGAGCCCCTAGAAACAACAAAACGGTAGAGTCCATATTATGTGAAAAGCCTGCCATCGTTGCGGGTCCTATACCCGGTCGGGTGTGATGGAATGAAAAGACCGTCGGTTTAGTTTAATAATCCATTTGATTTTTTTTCTCTAATATTTACTAAATCCTACTTTCACGGTTTAATTACTGGTAGAAGGTGTACTACAACAGAATGTAATAATTAAACTTCATTCTATCAATTAAAAAATTAAAACAAAAGAAAACAGCATGTATTTGTTTGAAATTGGGGTACTTTCGTTCGACTTGGCCTGATATCAAGTTCCGATATTGCATTATAAGATTATATAACCGTTATTTGTTTTCATTTGTTGTGTTACATTTACTACAAATTACAAGAACTATAAATGTTATAGCGTCATTTGTTTGTGATAATTGATTTATGAAGGCAAAAAACTATAAGTACTACCTGAAGACCTTCAGGGACAAAACTATGAGCTATCTTCAAAGTTATTTTTAATAAAGAAGTTAAGGCAACGATCTTGGCAATAATACATAAGAAATGCAGAGAATAAAGATGCAGCTGCTGCACTGAAATACACACCGGCAACACGAAGCCCAACATTTGGCCAAACCATTGAAAAATATTTCGCCTCTCAGCTTACTCATGTAGCCCTCCTTGCATTCGCATGATGGATGCGGGTAATTAGCTGAGGTGCAATCAAAACGACGTCCAACATGCCGACAGTACAACTCGTTTAACTTCCCTGCGCATTTCCGATGCAAAACACTCTTAATCAATGCTGAATTTTTGGTATTAAAACCGTCCGTCCCGGAACACGGTCCACTTCTCGCTTGTCCATCGACCATGGTGCACACATGGACAACCGCTTGAAATTCAGCAGAGCGGCAAATATTTGATGATATTAGAAGTTTAACAAGTTTCCCGCATGAAGACAGAAGTTTCGGAGAAAGATCGATGTTAAATCACCGAAATTCCTTCAAAATCTGCTCCTTTGTCCAAACACTATCATCGACTGGCTCTTCAGGCGTTGCTGGCGGAGTTGATATTTGCCACGGTTGACTAGCCTTCTTAATTGAATTAAAATGTTTTGAAACATCGGAATTTTCACCGATCGAGGAAATAAATGTTTGGAATGGTTCTAAATTGAAGGATACCCATGTGCCCCGCAAAAATCATTGCGGTCAATATGAAGAACGGGCTACAAAACTCTATAGGTGCATCAGCAATTTGAACACTATCATTGAACTGGTAGAAACATGATCACAATCATCCGCAACTCCCGAGGAATAAAGCATTGCAGGGTTATAAGTTTGCCTGTTAGAATTGCACTCCTTTTGTTTTCTTTAACCATATCACTTTTCCCTTCAAAATTGTAACATAGCCGCACAATATAGAGTTGAAGGCGCACATATTGGCATCAAAATATTAAACTCGTAACTGTCACTAGTCGAGTTGCATATAGCTACGCAAGAGTAGCCAAGGAAATACAAACGCTATATTAACTTTGCTAACGACACTTGAAAGGCTTAGGGGCGACTGTCCACTTACTAATTATACAAAGGATTGTGAAGTGCATAACTAACACTAGCGAATAAACATCCCGCTTATTTCAATATTTGCGTTCCAACACTCCAAAGCACTATTCAGAACTCCTAATTTTGCAATCACTCCAAATTTTTAAGCGGACACACGAATCCAGCATTTAGCCGCAAAATGTGCAAACGGAAAATTAATATCTCCAAAGCTTAGCATTTAATACTCAATCGAGACGATATACAATCAAATTTTTCCTGTCCGCCGTGATTGCGGTTTTTCGCCTTTCCGTCGCCTTCGCTGCTTGGCGATTTCAAGCGGACTCCCCCACTTGTCGGTCCGTCCAAAACTTGTCTTCCTTTTCATCCCGTGCATACGGTGAATCGCCCCAGCTGAGCTCCATCAGTCCAGTTCACTTCCCTTCCGTGATGGAGTATTACATCAGCGTTCCCCAAACCCGGAATTGTACATGCACATTTGAAATTTGAAATGTTATAAAGAAATTTAAATGAGGTACAAAAGATTTAAATGGAGTGAAGAAATCTGAATGAAAATTTTAAATAGTTATAAAAGTTAAATCTCATGACGAATAAAATCAAAGGGAGACATTTAAATTTTAATATACAGGAAAATTGGTATGAAATGACATGTAAAAAAATAATAAGAAGAAAAAGTGTTCTACAAGATTAGGATTACAAATAAAATTAATTACATATTTTTTTCTTTTTCAAATCTGCCACGAAATTCCAAGTAGGGGATAGGACGCTTTTCGAGCAGTTTAATTATGTGACTGCTCGATTAACACAAAGCTCATTTCTTAAAATTATTAGAGGCTTTCATCATTTTTACATGACGAGAACATGAAGTTCTTGCTGACCTGAGGAGTCAAGGCGTTGATAAGATATAATCTATCAAACACTTTAACACTGCTCGCTCAGGAAAGAGCAAAAGTATTCTACTTCTATGGTTCATCACCTTTGAAACTTATTTCCCAGTCAGTTCCCTCAACAGTGTGAAAGCTTTCATCCACAATGTTGTCACAATGTTGTCAAATTTGAGACAGTCAAAAATTTTGAAATTAAGCAGTGCAAAAACTTTTCCACTTGTTATGGAGAACTAGTGCTGCGACAACGACGTGAAATCGAGGTAAAGGAATACGAATAAGTGCATGAAAATAAAAAGACACACAAACTATGCTTTCACAACCATCAATTAAACGATAAAATAAGTGTCACAAATATATTTTTGTGTAAGCTATCAACTAGCATAATCAAAAATCGAGAAGTTGTTGCAATCGTTTTAAGAAAAAAATCTAATGAATTAGTTGGGGCCCACCAGAAGCAAAATGGAATGAACCTCGAAACGAAGGTATTCGAGGGATGCAGCAGCTAAGTTCATGAGTGACGATTCAACCAAATCGAATATTCAA
Source organism: Odontomyia ornata (assembly GCA_963969285.1). NCBI lineage: Eukaryota > Metazoa > Arthropoda > Insecta > Diptera > Stratiomyidae > Odontomyia > Odontomyia ornata. Next base: position 40,899,942 of record OZ017739.1, read on the forward strand.
TATAAATAAAACAAAATGGAAACAAGCAAATGGAGAAGCTCTATAACAACTCAACGCTCTTGTACATATATCGAAACACAAACAATAAAAAATTCTCCAAATAAATGTTCCTCCAATTTTTCCAGAAAAACGCAAATATTGTAAATTTAATGCTAAACAAATATATGTTTCGGAGGTAAGAGTTCCTCCTTCTTCAGTGTTTTTTGTTATGGTTTAATTCCAAATAGTATCCGTTTTTTATATGCCTTACATTACTTACATTTTACCTGTTTTTGTCTTTGAGACCTATCAAATAACCTATATCCTTAATTACATTTTATTATCCCTGCTTAAGAGGTATCATTTATTGCTTTTCCCTCATTGAGTTTTTGTTTTTATTACTGCTATTATAATTCGTTTATTATATTTTAAATATTATTTCGATTTAATTAAATCTAGTATCCTTGAGTAACCGTTGCCCACATCATCATTGAGCCGTGCATTTTCCGGCTGTCGAATAATCCAAAGGCTCTCATATACGTCCAATTTCCGATTATTGCTCACGTCTTGTATTACCTCTAGATCATCCCAATTGATTGCGTGATTAGTTTCTACAATATGCTTAGCGACGGCGGACTTAGCTGTATCACCAGGTGCTTTCCTTGACTTTGGCTTCTCTGCTTCCTTGATATGTTCGCTGAACCTTGTTTTGACTGATCGCTTAGTTTGTGCGATGTACAATATCTGGCATGGCTGGCAGGTAATTTTATATATGCCACATTTTTCATCCTTTTGCTTCCTATCCTTCGGTGTGCCTAGTCTGGATCCTATTTTGAATTTCCGGCTCGTGGGTATCGCTGTTATGTCGACTTTCTTCAAGATTTTCCCGATCTTCCCAAAGATCTTTGAATACGTTATTGCTGCTCTTTAATTTTGTTCTAGGTTCCGGTTTTGTTCATGGAGAGTGGTTAGCGATGCCGCTATTAGTCTTGTTTCCATTTTCCTTTGTATTGAGAAGATTTTGCTTTCCTTGCATCCGTTCATCTTCACTGTACTCAACATAAACGTCTTCTCTCGCTCATATCACTGTTTCGTTAACGGAGTCGTCAGCATTCGGTATATCCAACTGTTGAACGTTGCCATCTTTGTTTGGTACGAGTGGTGTGATGTGGCTGGTATCGTCCTCTGTGTATTCGTGGGTTTCCTGAAAATATCAAACTCTAAAACATTATTATTTCTTATTATTTTAATGTCAGGAAAAGGTATTTCGTTGTTGTTCTCAACTTCTATTGTACAGGTGATATTTTTATGTATTTCATTCATTTTCTTTCATGTCTCTTCAATTTTATCCCTCTTAACTATCGCGAGAACGTCGTCAACATAACGGATCCACATCCTTGGGAAGACGCCCTCTTCAGCTATTCTTTGTTCTACCCATCCCATAAAAATTTCACTCAAGAGGAGGGACAATGGGTTCCCCATTGCCACGCCGGATTTTTGCATGAAATATCTTCCTCTGAAGGTAAAATAGGTCTCTGACACGCAAAGAGTTGCCAATTTGTAGAAACACCTTATTCGCTTCTTTGATCTTTTGAAATCACTCTGGCTAGTTAGCCAATCCTCGAACAACGCCAACGCCTGTTTTAGTGGGACACTTGGGAAAAGTGCTTTGACGTCAAAAGACACTAGTATTTCATCTGCTTCGATGCGCTTTGCTGTCATTAACTTCTCGATCAATTCCCCTCTGTTTTTTACTGAGTAGTTACTTGGAGGTTTTTTACATTTTTTGCATTCCTCCACCAGCCATGTCGCGATTTTGCTTGTGGGGGCGTCCCTGCAGGTTATGATTTCACGCATCTCGTCACCTGCTATGTGTATCTTCGGCAGGCATTTAATTCGTGGAAGTACTGGATTCGTCACCCTTAACGCAATTTTGCTAGGTATCACTTCCTGGCAATCCGCCAGGGCTTTCTCTATTCTTTTGATTGAGTCCAGCAACGGGGTTTTCCTCAAATTGTGGCATTCCCCACTATTCAGCTTCTCGAAAACCAGTTGGTCATATTTTAGTTTGTCCATTATAACAATCTTATTCCCTTTGTCGGCTTTAAGGTTGAACACCGGCTTTTTCTTCAATTCCTTCACAATGCTGTACTCAGTGTTCCTTATTTTCAAATTGGTTGCTTTTTTTTATTGATTCCTCCCTTACTACTTGTTTCTTTTCTGTCGGCAGATATTTTATGGCGGATTCCACGTCTATAACAATGGCTTCCTTCGGTAGATGTTGGTCACTAATTGCGAAATTCAAGCCCTTGTTTAGTTGTTCCAGTTGTTTCTCCGTGAATGACTCCGATGATAAATTAACTACGAAGTCTTTTATTGTATCTACGTTTCGTCGGGGTATGCTGTTTTGCTGGTTTATTAGGTGTTGTAGTTTCTTGCTCAAAATTCTTCTTTTTCGATCTTTTTCGCATTCAAATGCCCTTTGTACTTTGTCTAGCCATTCCTTGGTTGTTCCTTTTCTTCCTATTGTTTGTTTCGTTAGCTTTAGGTGAAGATTGTATGCTCTCAGTTGCGATTCCGATGATTTAGCGTAGAGACGGTTTATGCTGTCGGAGATCAGTTTCCATTTTAATTCCTGCTTATATTTTTCTACTCCAGGCAAATGCGACTTCAATTTCACTATATGGCTCCTTGGAACAACTTTTGATTTCCTACAAGTCTTCAAAAATTTTATGTCTTCACTTAATCCTCCAATACTTTTTTTCAGTTTCACTAAACCATAAAAATCCGAGTAAGACCAGGTCATCATTTCAAATTCTTCGTTATCTCGGTTTTTTTTGCCCCATTTAATACAAATTAAGAGTAAGGTTTTCTTAGAAATTTGTTCTTCTAGTTCTAGTAATGTGTCATCAACAAAGCCGTTGATTTTGTGCCTGAAGAGAAGGTAAATATCGATGAGTGCCCTCACATATGGATGATAGGCTCAGTAGATCTTTATTTGGTGATACATACGGGTTGTGCCTTAGGGCTTTTCCCGGAGTTCATTAATAATTTACTTTAATTACATTACAATATTAATTTTTTGGTAAAAGAAAACTTTAAAATGTTCACACCCACAACATAATCATACATTAATATACTATAAAAGAAGTTTGTAAACATCATCCGCTCTAACAACTAGTTTTAAAATTTATTTCTTTAAAATTAAGTTGTCCGTCGTTCTCCTGACAACTCCCGCCTTGTGCTCCTTGGCTCTCCTGATTCCCGCTTCCACAAGCTTTTCTGCATACGATTTTATCGGCTCCAATTCTATCTCTTAGTACAGCACCTTGTTGGGTAAGTCCGTCCGTCGTCCCGTCTATATAGTCCTGTGCAAGCCCGAAGGATTTTTCGCTTCACTAATCCTATCTTGCCCCATTTCGTTTTCGGAGCTTCAATCCATATCACCACCGCATATGTGATGATTGGACGAATCAAGGCCATAACTTTGACTTGCTGGCTCGCTGTCGAATGTTTCCTGAAAAGACATAGAAGAAGATGGTACGCATAAGTCACTTTTTTCAAAACATTATAAACATGAGCACTAAAGGTAGCTTTCCTGTCGAAACTACCCCTAAGTACTACAAGTACTTCAACTTAATCCTAGAGTCACAGATGCCTCTTGCACGAGGACCGAAGTTTACTATATACTAACAAGTCATCAGCGAAGAGGTTCACTTGGATTCCGGGCTTATATTCATCTCTTACTCCCTCGACATTAGAAGTGAATATGTTTAAAAGAAATGGGCTTATATATACCCCTGTGAGATTCCCGAGTCAATATTAAATGGGTCTGATCTACTTCCACCAGCCACCGCGAAGGTAGTTCGTTCCTTCATTAAGCTGCCTATAATTTGTACATGTGCTGGAAATCCAAGATTTATCATTTTGTAGAGCCCATTGATCCATATAGAGTCAAAGGCTTTCTTCAAATCGATCAGGCAAGCTACAATAAGTTTATTGTTGCGCCAGTTTCTCATTATATCAGCTTGAAACATGGCTTTTTTGATGCCAAATTGTCTTTCTGGTACAGTTCTTGCACCGCAGAGAATTGTCTGATGCCTTCAAGTATTACCCTTTCAAGCAGCTCACCAACAGTTGAAAGCAGCAAACTCAGACAAGTATAGACTACGTCAGTACTAATTCCTTTCGAAAACTCTTTTCCATAGTACTAGCACTCTGGTTGTACCAGATCTGACATCCCTATCTCAAAACTGGTCTAACCAGGGTCTTGTAACAGATAATTTTGACCTTTTGATCAATGCATTTGGAATGAAAGAGTTTTCGTAAGGCCATGACTACTTTTAGTGCCTTACTGAGCATGATTTTGACATATTCAGTACAGTACAGATACTGATCGAGATAAACACCAAGGTATCGAACACAAGATTTATGTGGAACTTGTTCTAGACTACCCTCGCCAGCCATGATGTGGAAATCTTTTCAATAACGTTTCGGGTTTTGATTGACCCCCTGCAGCGTTGTCCGAAACAAGATTGTTTCGCACTTCTGTGCATTGATTTTCATTCGCCAATTGTCAGTGTACAACTGCACATCATTGAACATATTTTGGAGGCTTCTCTGAACTATTTAGCTTTTTGGTCTGCCGTATAGATGATCAGAGCATCAGCAAACGCTGACGTTAAAATCAAACGGCGAGACGTTAAAATCAAAGCCGTTCGATAGCTTGCGAATGAAAATTGAGAAGATCAGAGGAACAGTAACTGTTCCCTGCTGTAGATCATTCAAGACCTTGAATTCGCGCATTGTTGTAAGATTTCCACCAGCTACAACAAACAATTTCCCGTATAACATATTGCACATCATGGCAACAAGGTGTCTGGGGAGCTTTTCCTGAAGGAGTTTAAAAATTAGTCCATCTGAACACACCGTATCAAAGGCTTTCTCCATATCAATGAGACATGCTAAAACACATTGTCTATCATTTAGTTTCCAACAGTTGTCTGAGTTTACTTTCGTTATTGCATGTGTGGTCGAATGCCTGGCACGAAAACCAAATTGGCAATTCGGCATCAACTCATACTCCTCAATGTGGGCGTTTAATGTTCTGTTGAGTATCACTTCAAACACCTTGCAAGCTGATTGGGCGATAGCTTTTGGGGCATGAAGATTCTTTTCCTTTCTTCAAGATCGGAAATACCTTAGCCTTTTTCCACTCATTTGGGAAATATGAGTTGCTCAACATGTTGTTGGAAATATGCAATAATTCCTAATAGAAACCTTCGGCAAATGTCGGAGAACTACATTTGGAATACCATCAGTACCACATGATTTCTTGTTGTTTATCTTGCAAAATATGAAACACAAGTCTTCATAGCTGACAAAATAATCAATAAGATTCAAGCTCGGTATGAGGTCAGATGTTAATGTTTCATTGAAATAAAGAATTGATTGGCGGTTCAGGCTTGATTTGAAGTCAGAAACTATTGCTTCAACGACCTCTGAGAATATTCCATTCCCTTTCTCAGGATTTGGTAGATGAACCAATTCAAAATGTGTTCCAATCAGGGCAATTTTATCTAATCGCTCACATATAATCCTGTTTCCATTTCTATCCGGAGTCGTTCTATCAATTTCGATACCAACCCTATCGAGAAGATTTATCTCATCACTAGTGACTTCAAGATTCGATACATTCACTCGAGACTTCTTGCGGAATATGCTATTCACTTTCGCGAACACGCCATCTGGGTCCTGTGGGCTAATACCCCTCAATTTTCCGCCCATTGATTGCTGACCTCACTCCTGAAGTATGATCGGATTAAGTTCCGGACATTCTTCAGGCGTAATTTCAACAAAGCCAACGAGGGATGGTTGTAGTCCAAAAATCGCCGATAAATATTGTTGACGCGTGTGAGAAGAATGCTTTTCAATCTTTTCAACCTTGCAATGCTTAGTGTTCCATATCCTTCCATATTGTCTCGATGTTTAATCTTGGGAACTACTTTCTCAATCGTTTTCAACGTGAGCTTCTCTAACTTCGACAAATAGACATCAATTTCATTGTTAGTTAGATTCCTGTCATTAGGAACCATTGAGTAAGAGTTGCCACCATCAGAAAGGGGACATTGCTTCTGGTACTCCCAATTAAACTTCTTTTGAAACTTTCCCTAGTCTGCTTTTTTGAAATTCAACCGATGATTTTCATGTTGAACTGGAATGAGGAAGAGATCATCTCTTTGATGATTGATTTTCATTACGATTGCATTATGGTCGCTATCGTAAGGAAGCACCTGCAGTTTCCGTTGAGGACTATTACAGCTGAATTCAAGTCTTGCGTCAGCAATGCGGAGGTCCAAATATGAATTTGTCCTAGGGTATGTTGGGAATCCGACCCATATAGATTGCACCTGTATTCAATTTGGTTCTCTGTTATCCACGATTTCAGGAATACACCTCTTGGATTATTGGTGGTGTTCAGTCGTGATGTATGCTTGGCGTTCAGGTTACCAGCAAGAATATAATAACAATGCAGCCTGTTCAGTTCGAGTATTTCAAACAAGGAATTGAGCTCCTCCTTGAGCTTGAGAACAGTTCCACCAGTTGCATAGGCACAGATAACGAAGAGGTTATCCCCACCTGGCAGTGAGATTTTGATAGCGGACACTTCAAGAGATTCAAAACTTTTGAATTCGACTTTTTGGATATTTTGGAAACAATAGGGTCTTCTAACCAATATCCCGGTGCCACCTCCCCCATCACCTATTACCCTATCATTTCTTACGAGTGCAAAATCTTTGAATTCCATGGAATGCCATGAATCGAGGTGGGTTTCAGTGAGAAGCATGATGTCAGTAACCGATGTATAGTAACAACGGAGTATAGTAACAATGGAGTTGACGTTGATCGACATGAGACGAATGCTATCCATGGGAATGTGACTGGATGACAAACTATTTTGAGGCATTTGAAACCCCTAACCGATGAAAAACAAGATTAATTTGCGTATCTGGTTTATTGATTCTTTCTGATAGAGAATTTTATTGCTGTGAAATTTTGAGAAGCAGCTCATTATTGCCACTGACATTATTTACACTATTTACCGCATTTTCTGCTGGTCCTCTAGCGGCTTGTGCAAATGATACTCCGGGCTTGACGAAGTTCGGAGCTTAGACACTGCGGTGTGGTTGTGTTTGCTTTTGGACAGATTTTACTCATGCATCCTGGTATCGGGAGCATCCTCGATATGATGCCGGGTGACCAAAAACACCGCAGTTAATACAGTATAACTTCTCTTTTGGCTCCATCTGAGAAAATTTGCACTCACCGGGAGCATGCACGCCCTTGCATTTGACGCATCGGTAATGCATGGCGCAGTTGGCAGCCGAGTGCCCAAATCGTTGGCAGCGATAACACTGGTTGATTTCTCGTTTCTGGAGGCGTTCCCACCTCACCACTCGCAAATTTAAATATCTGATTTGTTGAAGAGCGCTTGGACTGCTCTTATTTGATGTTTGTACTAAATAAAGTGGTAAATTTTTTTTTTTTTACCGTCGATCTTCTTGTCGCGAATGTTTTAACTGAGATAATCTCGATTTCTGGTGCTGCTTCCTTGAGCACCTGAAGAAGATCGACGGTATCTTCTCCGCAGTCCAAGCCCTTCAACAAGAACATCTGGTTCTTCTTGCTTTTGGGGGTATATGTGAAGTGTGGAACCTCCCCAGAATTTAAAGCAGTGCCAGTGATTTCGTTCTGATAGATAACTTCTCGGAATTGATTCGTTTAATTTCAAAATTTGTTAATTGGTTTTCGGCTGCCAACAGCCAAACCATGTCCTTTCCGCTTCGACCGAACACATTTATTGGTGGAACTTTCTCAGTATTCTTGGCTACTTTTTGAGGAGGACCAGCAGAACTACGGGCTGGTTTCTTCTCCTTATTTTTATTTTTTAAATAAAGTATAAAATTATCATTATCTTGATTATTTCCTCCAATATTTTCATCAACCTCCATTTCCTGTCGGAGTCCGTCCAGCGCTGCATAATGATTCTGGCTGTTGTTGGTACCTCCAGCACTTAATACTTCTTCTGGGATGATTGGTTTAACAGCTTTCTACTGCTTTGCTTACGTATTGATCTGTCGGACCGGTTCAGTATCTCGAACTTTCTTCGCTGCCTCAAACATATCTTCGTACGTTTTCAGTCTTAATTTTAATTCTTCAATTATAGCTTGAAGTCGACTCACTTTTGCTTGTCTTCGACTACTTGAGTCTTACGGCCGCCATCTGCGGAGTCCTGGGTGCTCGTGTGTCTTCGCTTGTTGACACTTGCCGCCAATTTCACACTGTTGCTCTCCCCGGGGCCTCCCAACGGAGGGAAGCCGTCGGGCTCCTCCATACAGCAGTCCCGAGTTAGTCTTTGGTTTGTTTCTTTGTGTTGATTTATTGATATCGTTGGTCGATGCCTTCGGCGGTAAAAGCTTTCTCAATAAAATCAAAATATGCTCGTGAAAATTAATTCAAATTTTCGAAACTGACTTTTGTGAAAAATTAATTAATTTTTAAAATTAATGACAGGAGCGTTTAAATTACGCCTACACGCAACGAGTGCTAGACGTAGAATCCTCTTGCTGCTCGATCCGTACTGCCTCGACGATTGCTCGACTCAAACTCCAATGCCCGAGTCAAACTCCAATAACAATAGGCTCAGTAGTAAGCACTTAGGATAGTTTTTTGTACTTTTGCTTAAAACTAATTTGGATTTGGAATGCGTTTGAAAGTAAATATGTAGTGGACTTGTAAGTTCAAATGTCCGTAAAGGACTGCAGCGATGTTCTGCTGCCTCGGCAGAAGAAGGTGTCAGTATCTGCCGAGAATGCCTTTGTCTAGGGACGCGTGAATGCGCTAGCAGGCTAGCATTGCGGTGTCGTGGGGCGGGTTCATTCCCCCAGCACAAGGACCCACTACAAAGAATTTCGCATTCACGCATTTCTGGGGTCGAGAAAAAAAACAAGGCGACCGAAGTCGCAAAAATCATAGGCAAGTGCACCAGGGACAACTGACTTGTTCATGGAACAAGAGAAACAAGTAAAAAGAAGCGGAAGCAGGATAACCTCGTCCTTACCCGGAGAGGCTCATGGCCCACAAATGAGAGCGGGGCAACCGGGTGGTGATGGAGCCCCTGCGCACCCACCCAACCGGATTAAAATCCATAATTGTTGCAGTGGCCAGGTATTCTCCTTCTGAGTGGAAAACTCATACAACTTAACTTGCATGAGCCTTCCCATCAGAAGAGAAGTACCCCGGTGACCAATTTATGCCATAGAATTATGCAATTCGATTACATAACTCTATGTCATAAAGAGGCACCTTGCTCGGGCCACTCAACCCGCGCCTTCACCTGAAACAAAGAAAAAGGTTAGTGAGTACCTGGCGGCTGGCTCATGTTTTATGGGAAAAGCCTGCCACCGTACCGGGTCCTATACCCGGTTAGAACTAAAGGAAAGACCGATTTTATAATTTACAGATCCAATTTATTTTTAAAAAAATCTAATAAATTCGAGCGGATATTTGTTGTAATTCGAATTTCCATATGTAGCAAAGCCACCATTATCCTTTCAGATACTACAAATTGGCAATACAAGCAAGCAAAAATAATGAGAAAATTAAATGTGGATTACTTTTACCAATTCATTGTTTCAAACGTTTTAAGAGGCCTTTTAAAACTTTCTCTATGTAAATATTAAATATTAAATTATTACAACACCTGTCATCTGTACAATACAGTAAAAATGTTTTAAGCAATTCGATTCTTGTTTCTTTTTATAGTTTTTAATCGACTTTTTAATGTTTTCCCTTTTTATATCACTTTACCCTCACGTTATATGGAGCGCGCACATTAACCGTATGCACAAAGCAAAAAATATATGCACACGTTTTATTTAATGGAGTGCTAAATTGATGTTGGACTAAATCAATTATGCAAAGCAACTGAGAAAAATGCAAATAAATCAAAAGCATCCGTTTCATGCGGATATAACATTAAATGGATCTATCGTAAATATGTATGGGAGATAAAGATATGATTATAACAATGCATCATACGATCTATAAATCGCTATTCATAACGAAAAAAAATATTCTTATAATCACTTATTCACTATATTAAATAGGGAGAATGAATCGTGTCCGTTTTATCGCAAATATTTTCTATTAATGGCTAATCTGTTGCAAAAATGCTATGCCTACTTAATTATTATTTCATATTAACTATTAGTCTTAAGGTGAATGCCTGCTAACTGTATTGCGACAGCTAGATAACATCCGAGTACGGCGCTTCCGGTAAACATTCATAGAACAAAATATAGGCAGCGCTAGACACAACGTCGGAAGAATCAATCGCTGATACACTTTGGTCGTCGTATTTGAACAAAATGCCGTATAATGACCCCCCCAAATCAAATTTAAATAGCTTGAGGTCTTCCAATTATTCTGCCGACTTTACATTTTCCTTTTACCGCTGATCTTGTGAATTCAGTTCTGGCAAATTATCTCGTGGAACTAAATGCATTGCTGGTTTTGCCCAGTGGAATTCCTAACGCACCTAATGCTACGTTGCAATGTAAAAATCTACCTTGATAAATAAGTCGTAAGATTTTCGCCTTGTGAACCTGTTCCGCTGCCGATCTCCGGGCCAATTATCAAAGCCCACAATACCGCAATATCGCCAGCTGAGTCCAAGAGATCAAATCCCACTTTAATCTGCAGCAGTTGTCCAGCATGAAGTTCAGACGGGCACACAAAATGAAAATGATTCGATGGCGACCTGCCCGTATTAAAAAGCACACATTTAATACGAACTTTACAACAGTTTATAGCAACTTTACCTATCTCTATGGTTTCAAAACACTCTCTCTCGACTGATAAGACCGATCAAAACCGCAATGCACAATGAAATCACGGCCATCCTTCAGTCCGCGCCTGTCAAATTTTCGGGTTGTACCAGAATAATGTTAATGGGCTGTGTTCATTGTGATGAAATTGGAGGGAAATTGATATCCTATACAATTTGTACAAAGCAGCTGGTTTTTAGTTTGATTGGTTGATCTGGGATATAATATGCATGAATTTCTTTTAACCCTTTGCCGGCGCCGAATTCTAGTCGAGCAGTTTTAGTTGTGCTGAAAACACAAAAAAAAAAATATATAAAATCTATAAATTGACATAAATAAAATTTGAATTCTACTTAAAATTATCGAATGATTTAAAGTAAAAAAAATAGTGAATTTAACTAACTGCTCGATTACTACAAATATAAAGAATATATTTATGAGAACGAAATTTGTTAAATAACGTATGGGTTATATGGTGGAGAGAGTAAGGGAGAGGAGGGGCGGTATATGAAAAAATGCGCTCATATGCTTCTTTTGTTCAGTTTGACGATTGGAGATACATTTTGTCTGGTTTACCGGTTTTAAGTATCAAAAAAAACTATTTTGCCACCTTCGATACATTAGAATAGAAAATATTTTTCAGGCCTAAGTTATATCTGACATAGATACATACAAGAACAGTATAATTTTTTAAACATTAATTAAATATAGTTTCGTCACTTTATATTTGACTGGGATATAATTTTTCTGAAATTAAACTGCGTCATTAAAAGATGCTTTAATGAGGTTTCAAAAGCGTAGTTGCCTATGTGAGCTTATCTACTAAAGTTTAGTTGCAGTGATTTCTGATTGGTTACATTAGCAGATGCCTTAACATATTACATTGTTCCAATAAAGTTGCATACTTTATATGATTTCTATTCCTTTGCTATGGATAAAACTTTCTACTAGAAAGATGGCTCGTCCATCAACTATAAATATTTATACTACCAATCAATTTCAAAATTTATTAAATCAGGTACTTAATTGACTTTATCCTGTTTTACCATTAACCACTATTCAACAATCTCCATCAACCGCAAGAACATAAAAACTTAAAGTTAATTGATCAAGCTGATTAATCGAGTGCTGAAAGATCACTAATCCACATACGAATGTGTCGATTAAACATGTGGTAGCGTAAGTTTGAGTTTGCTGAAGTCGTCCACTTCTTTCTCCGATCGCTTACCGTTCGTAGGGGCATATCACTTGATCAATTTTCACCTGATCTACGTCTAACACACACTCAAGCTATTTACCATTATTGTTTTTGCTTGATCCAACCTAATCGACTCGAATACAAAGCAATTCGGCACAGTGTTGATGATGATCAATCGTTGATTGCTGACGATCAGTAAACCGTCAATCAAGATTTGAAATGGACAAGAAATCATGAAATGGCTAATAGAATGGATCACGGCAAGTGGGAGAGTACTGTTTGAAATGGAATCCAAATAGTTGTGTAGACGGGCGTATGTTACATGCGATGAGATTAGCCGAAGATAAAAGGTCTTTTGAGCAGCAAGTGACAAGTGGGGATCAAATTGATTACGAAAGGTCTTGTACATCCTTTTATGCCTTTTTTCTGCATTAGCACGTTGATTAGCTGGAAAAGAAGCAAAGAGAATTAGGTTTATGAATAAAGTTAAATGAATTTATAACTGGATAAGGTTTAATAAGTTGCAGGCATTCAACTTTTAATTATTAAATGGTAACTAGGTTCGATAAACTCTTAATACTTAATCCTTTTGCTCGCTTTTCTCCATAAAATTGCAAATATAGAGAGATAACATTTTTCTTTATTCAAAGCCCTAAAAAATTTACATTCTTAATCACATCCACCACCACTGAAATCGGAACGAAACTATGACCAATCAGCGTTAAACCATTACGAATCGATGAAAGAAATCAATATCGAGGGATTAATGATCGAATGTTGAATACAAGTCGCACACGGGGTTATAGAAAACGATTTTCGAAATACTTCTTTACTCACTTAATCGAATCAACTCCCATGTCTAATACTGAAAATGGAATTTCGTTGCGCAACATTAACCATCGATGACCGATAATGAATACTCTGGTCATTGATCATGGATCATGTTGACGATCCATCAGTTGTTGTTTTGTTCTGCGGTGCAACGGAGAGTGTTGAGATCCCCACAAAACGGTAGTTATGTGTGAAGAAAGGATTAACTAGGAAAGTATGTTTGAGGTTTTGCACGATCCTTCAATTTCACATACCAATTAGTCATTGGATGTTGTTAATGGGGCTATACGAGTACTAATTGGAAATTGCTTTAAATTCGATTAGAGTCAAGAATGGTCCATAGAAATTTAATTATATAAATGCATTTTGAGGTACTGTATGGGATGTGAAACATTTCGCTAGTTAGTGTAGAGCAAAAAGAATTTGAACGGTTTGATTTGGCTCGTCTAATTCATTGGGGAAAGAACTGATTTTGTGGGTTAGTTACGAAGATAATATGTTCTGTAAAGTTTAAGATTCAATATGGTATTTATATAACATATCGCCCAAAAGTCTAGAACAAACTTTGATGCTATGAAATGATGTATTAATTTCACAGAAACATACTAATTTCGAACAGATGAACGTTGTGGCATAAAACAAATTACAATTTTTATAACGGATAAAAGGATATTGTTTCTTTTGGTTTATTGTGGGACTTGGTACACTCGTATTAAAGTTTTCATAAATTCATTTATTCATGAAGCCAAACAAGGCAATCACAAAAAAATACTTATATCTTAACAAATTACAAAAAAAGTAAATCTACGAGGTGTGACAATTAAGTAATGAGACTGATTTCATGAAAACCGTATATTTAAAAAATTTTCTACAACTCTGCCATCCCCTTCAAAGTAGTCCTCTTGGGTAGCTATACAACGATTCCAGCGCGTTTTCCATGCTTTATAACATTTCTGAAACGCTTCGACTGGGATGTCCGCGAGTACTCTCGTCACGGCCACATGGATGACTCAAAATGGGTTCCTTTGACCACCGATTTTGTTTTAGGGAACAAAAATGACTGTTATAATACGATCAAGTGGCGTGGGATCGTTTTCCACTTGTTTCAAACAGTCTTCTTCGACGGTCATTTGATGCTGCTTGTGTTCCTCAGAAAGGTTCTTTGGAGCCATCTTTGTGCACAACTTTTTCATCCCAAAATCGTCGCTTAAAATTTGTCTGACTGTTTCACGGTTCATACCAAGTTCCAAGGCCAACATTTGAACTGTTAAACGCTGATCTTCACAGATTAGGGCGCGCACACACTGTGCATTTGCATCAGTTTGCACCTCGACTGGTCTCCTGCTCCACACCTTGTCTTCCACGCGTTCACGCCCCCCTCAAACTCCTTATGGCATCGAAACACAACTACGAGCACTATTACCATGCACTTTTTACGAGTTTCACTGGGAAAGTTTACATAACATTGCTTTTTTTTCAACGAGAATTGCTCGTGGGTTTCTCGTAAAGAACTAACCGAAGATTATGTAACTTTAAAGTAGAGATAAGAATTTTTTTTTTTTTTGAATTAATGTGAGACATTGATTCGGCGAGCCCATAGTTGATTCTACGCGAACCACAAATTATATGTGTACACTAGTATTTATTTCTGTTGACACTAGTATTCATTTAGAAACCTCCGAACCATTAGCCACTTACTTAAAGTACCGATTAGCTTCTGAAACTGTCTTTAGATATTGAAATATTTATAATCATTTATAGGATGAGTGTTAACGACCCAGTGCCATACTCGGTACTACTGTTTTTCACTGTGCGCATGCCATAACGGTCTTAATATAGGAGTAGTTCCAGAATGAGATATCAGATGGAAACAGGGACGAGTGAAAACGCAATGTCCTTTTTTTATTAAGTTTAAAAGGGTTTATTTAAAAGAATGCACAATTATTAATTTCACTGTCCATACATTTCTATCGCAATTGTCTTCTAAAATCACTTCACAATCACTCAATCAATATCGCCTTTACCTCGCGCTCCACTCTATCGCAGTTTTTATTATCGCGGTTGTAATGAATCATGATCCCCCCATTCATTCAGCTCGCCTTTATATAGGGTCTCTAGTCGTTCAATCCATTTCTCGTACATTGGCGAATGTTCTGCCAAGAGGTATCTGGTATATTCGAGCAGCTTAATGAATGGAGCAGTGACACTTCAGATGTTGATTATGCTTGGTGGGTTCTCGTGGTTTCGAGTAAATTCATTTCGTTGATGTTCTTAATGGTTGTGAAAACAAATGCGACAGTATCTCGCAAAATTATTTGTACATGTAACACTGCCCCCACCTCAGTTCTTTTCGCCCCGAAAAGATGTGTCGCCAGTTGTAGTCAATTCTCCCTGGATGTAATATGGGGCAAGACGGTCCAGGTGCACGATTTTCATTTTAGCTTTTGGCTTACGGTGTTCCTGTATGCGGTATATGACGTCGTTGATTCGCTTTGTAACTCGGTATGGTCCCTCCCAATTATGTTGCAACTTTGGAGACCTACCCTTTCGCCGCTGTGGGTTATATAGCCAGACCAAGTCATCTTGCTGGAAGCCAGTAGAATTAGCCTTAAGATCATACCTGGTCTTCATGCTGTCAGTAGCCAATTCGAGGTGTTTTTGCACTGTCCGATGTATCTGGTTCAACCGTTGTCTTAGCTCACTTGCGTACTCCGAGATCGTTTGGGGTTTCTCAGGGGGTGTCCCGAACTTTATATCACTGGCAGACGAATAGTGTTTCCAAAAATGACTTTAGCTGAGGCTCGGCCCGTAGATGCATGTTCGGCAGTTCTGTACGCCATCAAAAATAGTAGGATATGTCGGTCCCAGTCCCTTTGGTTCTCGTCAACCATCTTGGCCAGGTGTTTATTGAGCGTGCCGTTGAAACGTTTGACCATTCCATCGGATTGGGGATGCAGCGGTATTGTCTTCGTTTTCCGTATTCCCAGCAGCTCGCACATTTCGCTAAAAACTAGTGACACAAATTACTTTTTATGGAATTGTTTGCAGCTACATATAAATGAGTTGCATATTTTGAATAATAATTTTTCTGAAAAATTATTAGAGAAGAAAAATGTTAGAAGAAGGTGGTTTCGACGTGTGCACTAATTCTCCTCAGGCCATCACTCTTAGATACACACCGGTAATGGCGACCACCATGCTCAGAGGTGAGGGAGTTAATTTTTAATTTTTCTACTTATGCAAACACAATATGTTTTTGTATCTGCAAGTTATATTCAAGGTAAGGTTGAGTTTGCATAAGTAGAAAAATTAAAAATTAACTCCCTCACCTCTGAGCATGGTGGTCGCCATCACCGGTGTGTATCTAAGAGTGATGGCCTGAGGAGAATTAGTGCACACGTCGAAACCACCTTCTTCTAACATTTTTCTTCTCTAATAATTTTCAAAAAAATTATTTTTCAAAATATGCAACTCATTTATATGTAGCTGCAAACAATTCCATAAAAAGTAATTTAAAAAGCTATCGGAGCCATCTGAAAGAGTGATCGATATCCACGCGACGTTAGATAAGCTTCAAATGTAGAGCAAATTTGTCGTAAAGATTTACATTAAGTTGATGTGAAAAGGGTGAAATGATCCAATTAAAAAGTTTAGCTAATACTAGTGACTCAAAGTTTCGGCCTTGATCTGAATGTAGTTCGCAAGGTACGCCGTACCTACTGGCCTAATTTGATACTAGCTGTTCGGCTACAGTAGTTGCTTCCTGTTTGGGAATGAGGTAGATCTCGGGCCGCTTGCTGAAATATTCGGCCACAACCAGCGTGTATCGATTTTCCCACTCGGATTCAGGAAAGGGTCCTGCGATGTCAACAGCAATCCTTTCAAATGGTACTCCCGCGTTATAGGTTTGCATTTGTCCTCTCAGTCGTCGCTTTGGACTTTTGACGGAAGCGCAAATCGTGCAACTACGGCACCAGTCCTCTACATCTTCTCGAGCGTGGAGCCAGTAAAACCTTTCCCGCAATTTCTTCAAGGTCTTGTTAACACTAAGGTGGCCTCCCGAGGATCCTTCATGCATTTCCTTAACCACATCGTGGATTCGGCTTTTGGGAAGTATAGTTTGCATCCTATAGGAGCTGCCATCCGCCGTTTCCCATTTCCGCTTGAGTACGCCACCCTCCACCTGAAGGGAGTTCCATTGTGCCCAATAGCTTTTCAAACGTCTTTCCACTCAGGTCGCCCAGTTGTCTCCTTCCATACGAGCAATGGTCCGATGTCTTCATCAGCTAACTGGGCATTTCGAATCTCCTCCGATGGCCAACCTTCATTGAATTCGGCCGTTATCAATCGGAAAACAACGGGCGGTTCCTTTTCCTCGATCCATCGGCAATGCTTGCAGTTAGGTGGAATTGGATGACGAGATAGGGCGTCAGCATTTCCATGAACTCCGCCCTTGTAAAGTAGTGGTTGTCTCACTAGGTCTGGTCAGATAATCGATCGGGTTGCACTAGTGTCGCTTGTTATGATGCAATGTTCTTCATCAACTTGACCCAGAAGGCATAAGTTTGCTTCTCCGCGATGCAGTCTTGACACGGTGAGGGGGGTGCTAGGAACGTCGATCTTCCTAGCCAACGTCCGCCCGACGAATTTGGCCCCTTCGGTTTGATGGGCTTCCATTCTAGGCTCCAGACTCGGTCTAGATCTCCACCACCCTGGACAATTCCTCCGTTTTCTTCACTTCTTGCAGTCTCTTTGCAGGTGCCTCTTCTCACCGCAATCCCAGCATCTAGGCGCACCATTACCCTGCGACTCTCGCTCATTTTCCACGCGCTCACACCTGCACTCGTCTGCCACTACCTCACAGACCCGGGGAGTGGTACGAGTCGCATTTTTCGCTGCCTCAAAGTTCAGACTATAAGCCAATGCGTCCTTAACCGTTTGCTTTTGAGCTAAACGCACGGCTTGTTGCAATTCCTGGTCCTTTAAGGCGCTTATGAATGCTTCTGTTGCTGCATCATGTTGAAGTTCTGGGTCATAAACTGGATAAGCCAAAAGAGCCAGTCACTCAATGTCTTGGGCTAGCTGCTGTAAGGTTTCGCCAGACTTCTGCATCCGATGCCGTAGCTGTGCCCGGCTAATCTGCTTCAGACGATCGTCTCCATAACGCAGCGTATTCATTATAGCAGCCGGATTTGAATGCAATTCAACGGAGATAGTCTGCAAAAGCTCGGCAACTGGGCCTCTTAGAGCAAGAATCAATGCAGTTGCTCGTTCCGGCTCATTCCAGTGATTTATCCTAGCGGCGGCTTCAAACTGAATTTTGTAAATACTCCAGGCCGTTTGCCCGTCGAATATTGGTGCTTTCACATTTCTGGATATGCTATGCGCTGCGGTTACAATTGGGGCTGGTGAGGTGGTTACTACTGCCTTCGCTGCTTCCAATTCTTTTTTCACTTTCCCATCTCATGGTTCATTCTCTCTTCGACCTGGCTGATCTAAAAGTTGATACTCTCCTCAACCTGGCTCCTCGACCTGGTTTACCTTTTCCTCGACGCATGTAATTTGTTTGTTCAGGCTACCGAGCTCCGCTTTTATTCTGGTTGACTGTTTTTGCACTTCCTTGATTTCTATCACTTGTTGGTCCAGTTTCGCTGATTGTTCATCTAGCTTCGTGGTTAAACTGGATGTCTGTTTACTAAGCTTCGCAGTTAAATTGGATGACTGTTCATTTAGCTTCGCAGTTAAATTGGATGAATGTTGTCGCTGCTCTTGCTGCATCAGCATTAACATTTGCATCAGCGAATTTTCTTGTTCCTTTGATTTTGGTGTTTCTGCTTCTCCACCTTTTGCGCCTTTTTCCGCATCTTAGGTCTCCCCTGCCATGGTAAATTCATTAATTTTTCAATGTTAGCTTTGTGGTATTTTTATTATTTCGACTTTTTTTCCACCAATTTCCACGTTATATTTCATTATTGTGCAGTTTAAAAATGTTTAAAAAGTTTTTCACTTTCAAAACGTTCTTTCTCATTTCTTGACACCACTGTCGCGTGTATGATTCGTGGCCAGTAATTTTAATGTTCCGAGAAAGTGAAAACGCAATGTCCTTTTTTTATTAAGTTTAAAAGAGTTTATTTAAAAGAATGCCTAATTATTAATTTCACTATTAAAAATCAAACTTCCACTTGTCAATAAATTTCTCTTGCAATTGTCTTCTAAAATCAATTCACAATCACTCAATCAATATTGCCTTTACCTCGCGCTCCACTCTATCGCAGTTTTTATTATCGCGGTTGTAATGAATCATGATCCCCGCATTCATTCAGCTCGCCTTTATATAGGATCTCTAGCCGTTCAATCCATTTCTCGTACATTGGCGAATGTTCTGCCGAGAGGTATCTGGTATATTCGAGCAGCTTAATGAATGGAGCAGTGACTCACTTCAGATGTTGATCATGCTTGGTGGGTTCCCGTGGTTGAGAGTAAATTCATTTTGTTGATGTTCTTAATGGTTGTGAAAACAATTGCGACAGTAGCTCGCAAAATTATTTGTACATGTAACAATATATATGGGATATAACGAAATTTGTGACCCCGCTAGAGGGTACAATTTTGCTCCGATTTTCACCAAATTTACAGGAAAGGTGTATTGGGTAAATATCTCGCTTAAGTTCGTGAACCAGCTATATCGGCGGGGCGAAAACAAAATGGCGGCCATTTTAGACGAACAATCGTGACTTCTGTTTTGACCAAAGTATAGCTCCGATTTGGATGAAATTTGGTACAAAGGTTCATTGATGTATGCGATGAATCTCACAATAAAAAATCCAAAGTCGATACGGCAGAAACAAAATGGTGGCCGCTCAAAGGTCGAAAAACGTGCAAAATTTTGTTGTTGTAACAGTGGTCAAAGCTTTCAGCAGATTTTCATGAAATTCGGCAGTTAGATAGAAACTGTAAGTATCTAGATAATAGTGTGAAAAAACTGGAGGTCAGGTCATAAAAACAAAATGGCGGCCAGTTGAAACTCAAAACTTCAAAGTCTTTTAAAAGTCGCAATTTTTATCCGACATATATGAAACTTGAATTCAAGATAGACATTACTTAGATCTACAGACTTTGATATTTTGGTGATCATGCATATGCAAATTTCAAAATGGCGGAGGTTTAAATATGCGTTTTTTCAGGTTTCAGTGACGCTCTCGCGGTCACATTTTGCAGCGGATTTTGATGAAACTTGAGATTATGGCTCTCTGTACTATTTTCTTTCTTTAAATTGCATGAAAACTTTATTTAAATTGAATCAAAAATAAAATAACTTAATATTTTTAGCTGCCATTTTCACTAAAATTGAATTATTTTGCCCTGTCTAAAGTGAAACTCCGATTTGAACGAGATTTGGCACATTGATTGATGAGGTCCTAGCACACAAAGATTTAAAATAGTCCAAAATCAAATGCATGCACTCAAAATGGCGGCCCCCAAAGGTCAGGAGGCAAGCGCAATTCGCTATTTTAGTAGCAACTGTAATAATGATTTTTTTTCATGGAAACGTTTTAAATGACTTTTCTTGAAAGTATTTACAAATCAGACTATTTTTTAAAAATTGTAAAATATTTTTAACAATAGGGTAAGTCCGGGATAGCAGGACCATGTTTTTCTAAAGCAATTTTTTCCGAAATATTGCAATGTCTAGGATAAGTTTTATATTTTTTTAATAAGTATATATGCCTTTAAACAATCGTAAGGAAGTTTGCAGTTGTTAAGCTTATCACACCAGGAGTTATGATGTTTTTTTGGTTTTGCTCGATGGTCCGTCTACCCTAAGCATACTCGGGTTAGATGGACCACCTAATAGGGATTGATGGACCTCTATTTTACGTGACTGAATCAGGCTAAACACAAGAAATACATGTTATCAAAGGTATAAAGACTATTTATTCCAAGCTATAAAGTAAGGGACAGAGTTATAAACTATTTGATATGATTAATAGAGTTGACAATGAAAATAATTAAAAAATAGAGCTAGTATAACTCAGTTTCTAGAAATTTGAATCATTCAGCAGTCATCTTATTTGGAGGATCTTGCTTTCCGCAGTTATCGCATTTATCCTCGAATCTTGTACAGCCTTCATGTGTCCAGCGGGAGAAATCTTCATCCCTGTCACTTTCATAAAGATTGTCGTTGCAAATTGTGTCGATATTAATATCTTCGGAATCTGAGGATGTTAGTTCTTTTTTCTTCGCGTTCTCTTACTTTTGTTGATCGTTGTTTGCATATTGTTCTCATTTCTTTTCTCTAGCTTCTTTTTCTCCTTTTCTCTTTTCTTTTCTTCCCGGTCTTTCTTTTTTCCTCCCTGTCTTTCTTCTTTTCTTCTTATATTTTAATTTTTGACTCTTTCTCATTTTCTTTCTTTTTCAGAGCAGTTATGTTTTCTGGAGAGCTTAACACTGTTGATATAGTTTGAGCTTTTCTTTTCACTGTCTGAACTTTGCTGACACAAGGCACTGGATGTAGTTTGTCCAATAACTTTGAAGAGGTCACAATTTCAGATTTATTCTGGTGCTTTTCAGAAGGTCCAGGTAAAGGAACATTTTCAAAGCTTCTTGAAGTACCAGCACTACAACCGCTTCTTGAGGAATTAGAACCTGCCACAGCCACATCATCACTTGGGCTATTAGGACCAGCAACAGTGGCTTCATTTTTGGAACTACCGGAGCCAGCACCATCAACACCAGTCATAACGTTTTCGAAAACAAGAGACGTTTCTGGAGGCCTGGAGTCCATTGGTTCTGACAAAAAAGTGTAGTCTGGTATCGCATCAGGTTCAAATGGAATGATTCTACACGTTCTAAATCCACTTATTCCATTTTCTGCGTTTGCTGACTTACCCAAAGCTATGCTAAGAAGCGCACCAAACTGCAGTCGAGTTATCTTCCTTGAAGGGTTATTTGTCACGCACTTTGAGCAAGCAGAATAATAGTTCATTTTCAAAGACTTGAAGAAAGCGCGGTCTAACGGTTGAAGCCAATGACTGGTGTGGGGAGCAATAGTCATCAAAATTATTTGATTATTTTCTGCGAACTCTAGCATTTCAACGCAGCTAGTGTGTGATGTATGTCCATCTAAAAGAAAAAGCACCTTTCCTGCTGGTTTTCTTGGAGTGAAATGGTTTTTCAGCCAATCAAAAAACAAATGGCTATTTACATAGCCAGACTTTGGCGACATTTTTACTTCAGCGCCACGTGGTAAGCCGTAACAAAACTCCTGCTTTAGGTTCTTTCCTTTCATTATGCAAAAAGGTGGTAAGAATGTACCCTCTCAATTCACACTTGCCAATACCGATATGGTTAACCCTTTTCTCCTGAAGTAACAAAAGTTACATTCTTGGAACCTTTCAAAGCAACTATCTTCACTGGTTTGTTATTTAGCTGTAAACCTGTTTTGTCCATGTTGAAAATGTTGCCAGGCTTATCTTTAATACCATATTTTTCCAAAATATTCTTTAAGAGGTCAAAATATGCTTTGATATCTATTTCATTTAGACCTTTTGCTCTCGCAATAGACACACCTTCAGATTGCCGAATGGACGGTTCAGGATTGCAAACAAGAAAAGAAGAAAGCCAGTTGTAGCCTGCTTGCTTTGTTTCATGATTGAAACTACGCTTCAATTGCAGGTTTTCAGCTAAAAAGTAAGCCATAGAACGTACTGAGTTTCTGGTTGGAGTAAACCCCCTTGATTGTAATTTTTTTATGTGTACGACAATTTTTTTTTTTCACTTTCAACTCCAAGTTATGAGTTTTTTCCCATGGAACCTTTACTAAAACTTTGTAGCTTGATGCGTCTTTTCGAAGTTGTTTTCGGTATTCCAAACACCTTTGCTGCAGCATTTCCTTACTTTGAACAGCTCTAGCTGCATTTTCCAAGCTACGGTCAGACCATTCTCCCCTCCCAGACATGCGTTTTCTGGTATAGATTGTAGGCATTTTCCTATAACATCAAAAAACCAACGTATCAGGACACACCTTAGTGTTTAAAATAATTTTGGTAAGTATCATTCAATTTATATTAGAAGTAAAGTCCTAATAGGAAATATGGTCCTACTATTCCAGGTTCTTTTCAAGTAGGCCAACTATCCCAAATGTCACTGATTCATCGATCCCAATTGTCAGGGATAGATGGACCAGCTACTCATTCAGACAAACAACGCTACTGGAGCACCATTTTAGGTTAAGACCCTACTCAACTATACAATCGAGCTATATCATTGATCTTACGTCAAAATCAATTAAACTAACTTAACCACCAAAAGAAATAAACAAGGTTTTTTTCCTAAAAAACCTGTGACACTCACGAGCAAAACTAAACGTGTTAACGTCTGCGCGAGTAGAAAAATACTAGCCAACAAATGCGGCGCTGCTGTGACAGACGAGCGAAATATTTGAATGGTCCGTCTATACCGGTGGTCCATCTATCCCGGACTTTCCCTACCCTAAAAAATTATAAAATTGCGACTTATCTGTCTGTCCGTCCGTCCGTTTGTTCATGCGTCACAACAAGTTTTCTCGCAAACCACATAAGTGTCAGTGTAAGCGCACCGAACATGATATACACCACGATACTGTCATTCGACATGAGGCAGTCGAAGTCCGCCATCCGCCGTGAATGGATTGCCGAATAAATTGCTTAATTAATATTTTCGTTCTTATTGTTATTATTCACATCCATTGTTCCTCCCCACTGAATCATCCTGACAGTTTAGAAGTGGGATGATGAATTTGATAACCGAATTAAATAGATTGACGGTGAAAGTGCTGCGCGAGAAGTGCCGATATCATGGATTGGCGACCGCCGGGAACAAGTCCATGCTGGTTCAACGCCTTGCCGAATTGGGTGATAAAAGTGCGACAGGGATAGATAGTGATCTCTTGCCGAGAGTCCGCGAACTCGAAGAAAAAGTCCGTCAGCTGCAAAATTTGAGTGTTGGTGTGCCACAAAGCGTTTCGACGCCAGTAACACAAACAGTTTCACGACGCGTGGACGAAAACGTTCAATCGTTCATAAGAGGAAGTGTAAACACGAATGCACACACACAACCGTATGTGCCACCGCAGTTGCCGTCGTCGACCAATATGACTCAACCACTCGCATACACGATGCCTACGCATATACATGGACCGATGATGAGTAATGTTTCGTTTGCTTCACATCACCAGCCGCGCATGCAGGTCACAAATACCTCCGCTCCGACGGGTCTGCATCTCGCTCAACCGCCAATAGGCATGTACTCGTATGTATATCAACCGACGAGCGAGATCGGGTCTGTGAAGGTTCACGACATTGCCGATGGGTTGCCGGAGTTTCACCCGTTTGCCGCCGATTCTTTAACGTCCGAACAGTTTGTGTGTCATGTCACACAACTAAAGGAAGCCTACCGATGGAGTGACCGTCTTGTGCTGCTTTCAATGTTTTCGAAGTTGAAGGGTGCTGCTAAAACATTGATCGACATGTCGCCAGTTTTTAATTCTTGGACAGAGTTTGTCGGAAAATTTCTTACAGATTTTCCGTGTCTCATGAACATAGCCGATATTCATCGCCGTATGGCTGAAACGAAACGCAATTTTACCAAATCGATGGAGGAATATTATTATTGATAAATGGTTGCAACGATATCGATTTCGGGAAAATATCATCGGCACAACAATTTAATTTTTGCCACGAATTATTATCAGCAATTCGACGCTATACCGACACTTGCCGTTCAAAACAATCTTTCCAACCGAAACCCCGAGCATACGACATGCGTCCGCCGATTCCTACAAGTAAGCTGTCATTACCGAGATAACCGAAAGAACCAGCCTGCTATAATTGTTTCAAGCCCGGACATATCTCCGTCCGTTGTCCACAACCGCAACGCCGTGCAAGATGCGCAACATGCAATCGTACCACTCATCAAACCACCGATTGCCCGCATATGAGATCTGCGCCGGATAGCGCGAAAACGTACGAAATCCAGACGAATGAAAATGGAAAAGAAATCATCAAAGTGGTGTCAATACGAGGTCATGAGATTCGAGCATTCGTGGATCCGGGGAGCAAAAGAACGTTGATGAGAGCGTCGTTGGCGAACACTATAGGTGACATCGTTTCTTGCAATCTTGTTCTGTGCGGATTTGCGGGTGGTAAATACGAATGTACGAGCAAAGTAATCGTCTCAATGAACATTGATCACAGGACGTACGCCGTAGATGTGTTAGTTGTCGAGGATGATTGTACCGAATACGAGATGCTATTAGGTCGGGACGTGCTATGTAGAGACGGACAATCGCTGGTAATTCGAGGGAAAGAATGCTGGTTGGAAAATGACGAGGCACTAAAATTGGGAACATCCTTAAAAGCCAAGGAACAAAACCAAGTAAAAACGTTGTTGTCTGAATCCCGTACACTTTTTGCAACAAATTTACACGAATTGGGAAAATGTTCGGCTGCAAAGATGGCAATATCGCTGAACACATGCAAACCGGTTACACAACGACCATATCGACTCCCATATGCAAAACGACAAGCCGTCGAAAACATCATAGACGAACTACTCGCCGCCGATATTATACGTCCATCGGAATCCGCATATGCTTCGCCTATCGTTCTCATAGAGAAGAAAAACGGCGAAAATCGTTTATGCGTGGACTATCGCCAATTAAATGGAAAAACGATTAAGCAACCTTTCCCTATGCCGAATATCGAGGATCAGTTTGCTAAATTAGCAGGCAACAAATATTACACCACGCTTGATAAGTATGGGCTACCATCAAATCGAAGTGGACGAAACGTCGAAACCGTACACCGCTTTCGTTACTCATAATGGACATTATGAGTACAATCGCATGCCTTTTGGTCTGATGAACGCGCCGGGAGTTTTTCAAAACTTAATAAACAAGATCATTTCAAAAATGGGGCCCGGAGAAGCGATTGCGTATTTGGACGATATAGTTCTACCGAGCAAAGACATAGAGACTGGTCTATCGTCGCTCCGGAAATTTTTAGAGCTTTTGAAATCTTTCGGATTAACAATGAGACTTGATAAGTGCAGTTTTTTTGCCGACGAAATCGAGTACTTGGAACATATTGTCAACGATGAAGGCATAAAACCGGGAGAACAAAAGGTTAGCGCGATAAAGAACTTTGAAGCGCCGAAGAATGTAACCGAAGTGAGACGATTTCTCGGACTCACAGGATTTTTCCGAAAATTCGTACCCAATTATTCGCTGATTTCGAAACCGATCACTCAACTGCTGAGAAAATACACGGAGGGATCGAAACACTTTCTATGGGGAAGTGACCAATCCGAATCGTTCCAGAAGCTCAAGGAGATTCTATGCATCGAACCAGTGTTGGCGCTGTTCGATATCAACGCACGACACGAAATACACACTGACGCCAGTACAGTCGGACTTGCTGGTGTATTACTGCAGTCGATGGATGGAAAGAATTGGAAACCCGTCTTTTACTATAGCCGCCATTGTTCCGAAGCCGAAAGCAGTTATCACAGCTACGAGCTTGAGGTGCTCGCTGTGGTCGAGAGTCTAGACAGATTACGAGTTTATGTTCTAGGCAGACCCATCCGTGTAGTTACCGATTGTTCAGCGATAACGCATATGAAGACGAAAACCGAAATGGTCCCTCGTATTGCCAGGTGGATGTTACGATTGACTGAATACGATGCTGAGCTTGTGCACCGACCCGGACGACGACTTGCACATGTCAATGCACTCAGCCAAGCTTCCGAGCTGCCGCCCGAAGATCCTGAAGTTGCAGGACTCGTCATGGCTATAACAAGTGGATCAGACGATTGGATTTATACTATGCAGTTGAAAGACGATCAACTCCGGCACATAGTGAACGTTATTCAAAATAAAATAAAAGATGAACGTGTTAAACAAATCAAAAGTGAATATGAACTAAAAGATTTCCGTTTGTATCGAAAGGTTAACGAGCAGCTAAAATTAGTGATACCGAAATCCGTCAGACTACGCGTAGTGCAAAATTTTCACGATAATTACGGACATTTCGGGGTTGAAAAGACAATGGGGCGCATCCAACAAAATTATTGGTTTCCTAAAATGCGGAAAGTGGTAAAAGACTATATAGACTCGTGTGTTAATTGCTGCTACAATAAATCACGTTCAGGAAAGCCGAAGGACGTTTATATACGGAATCGATGTTACCGATACCATTCCGTCAATTGCATATCGACTATCTCGGGCCGTTCAAACGTAGCAAAAGGAGCAATATGTATATAGCTGCAATTTCCGATCCTTTTTCGAAATATCTAGTGGCAAAATCCGTCCGGAAAACCTCTACGCAACCCGTGATTAATATTTTAATTGATCTAACGAGCTATTTTGGTTTGCCTACGCGAATTATAACCGACCGTGGTTCTGCATTTGTGTCGCGAAAATTTGCTGCGTTCTGCAAGTCACATGAAATTACTCATATCAAAACTGCCGTCCGTACTCCGCGGGCAAACGGACAAGTGGAGTATGCAAACCAAACCATATTGTCTTATCTACGTACGACCGCCAAAAATAAAAACGATTGGGACGATTTACTACCCGCGCTGCAATGGAGTATAAATACGCAGGGGAATAATACTACTGGATTCAGTCCAAACGAAATCATATTCGATTTTACACTCAGAGATGTGACAAATAATAATCTTATCTCAGTTTTGCAAGACGAGTTTATTAACAAAAACGAATCAGAACCAGTACTCGTGGACCTAGCAACTAAACGAAATACAGCTTAGGAGAATATTGAAAATCAGCGGGGCGTTGGAAGGAACGTTTCGACAAAAAGCATTCTTCGCCAAAAGAATATATGATTAACGATATTGTACTCATTGAGAACGAAGCTGTTTCGGCTGGGGAGAGTCGAAAGTTGGAACCCAAATTTAAGGGACCCTATATGATCGCCCGCATTCTTGGCAAGGACCGGTACCTTATCGAGGATGTACCAGGTTTATGAATTTCACAAAAGCCGTTTTGTTCAGTTTACGCCGTTGACATGGTGTTCAAAACCACCGGAAATCGAAACCGACGAAGAAACCAATGACGAAGACAGCAGTGACGAAATCGAGGACGATTCCGATGCAGAAATGGCCTAGTTGTCAGTGTAAGCGCACCGAACATGATATACACCACGATACTGTCATTCGACAGTGTAAGCGCACCGAACATGATATACACCACGATACTGTCATTCGACATGAGGCAGTCGAAGTCCGCCATCCGCCGTGAATGGATTGCCGAATAAATTGCTTAATTAATATTTTCGTTCTTTTTGTTATTATTCACATCCATTGTTCCTCCCCACTGAATCATCCTGACATAAGCTAGAGTGAGGAAATTTTCTACGTCGGTCAAAAGTGGTGCCTCTTAACATTGGCAGTGTAAGAAAATATTTTAAAGTGTTTAAGGAGGTCTCCCCATATAGGGGGGTGACATAAACAATTTTTTTATTTCTGTAGCCCTCTAGCAGCCAAGTTTCTCAACAGATTCCGATAAAACTTGAAAATATAAGTTATTAAGGCAAGTTAATTTAGTTTAATTATGCAAATCGGATGACAAATAAAAATTCGAAATATTTACAGCTTAATATTTTTAGCAGCCGTTTTCAATAACGACGGCCCCTGATGGTTCAGGAAAGAATCGAAAATGTATATATTAATGACAATGCAAGTGCTGATTAAACTTTTATGGGAATCTTTTGAAATTAACTACTTGAGCTATTTAAGCCAAAAAGTTATCACCTTTGTGTGGTAACCACAGTGAAATGTATAATTCTTTTTCGAAACCTTACGCTACATACGAGAAATTTACCTTTCCGGCTGGTGCTGCCAACGGGGATTTTTATATTTCAGACAGTTAACTAGTATACGAATCATTCAAACAAAAAAATGCAAAATATGCAAAATATGTAAACTGATTCAAAATTTAAGTGAAAAAACAAAACAAACATGCGTTTAAGAATAGATGAACCAATGAAATTTTAAGAGAAGAGAAAGGAATGAAAGGAAAAGCTAAGCAAATGAAGAATGCAGGCATTCAAAATCTGACTGCTTCAATTAAAAACTGTGATTAAAGTTTACGATAAAATCCAGATAACAAGTAAGGAAAGAAATATCAGTTACCAAAACATTGCATCTTTATCATAGCACATAAAATTTTAGCGTACGTATTGTACTTGTATAATATAAAGATTAGCTACATACTATATCAGATAAAGTTAACAATAAAGTAAAAATTGTTAAGCAAGCCAATTAAAAAGAACAATTTCAATAACAGATGAATCGATACTTAGAACAAAATTTTTTGAAGACTGAGCTGAAATATGATTAGAGATTAGGCTTGACGTACAATTGCACTAGAAATATGTATTTTTTTTTTGTTGTATATTAACCTAACAAATGCCCGTATTTCTTAGAATAAAATTATGAATTGCTAGGTTAACTCAGTCTTTCCTTTCCAGCGAACCCTTATCTTTTCCAGCAGGACTGGACTGGACAGTATGCCGTACGCGGAACCATAAGTTGTGTTGCGTTTTTATTAGAGTAAGGTTTTTCAGATTCGGGTTGACTAGGATATTTTTCGGTACCGCGTCGGAGATACTCGGGAACGTGGAATTATAAACCTTTTTTTTCTGTTTTCTGAATGCATGAAAGAAATACGGAATAAAGTAGAGATAGGTTTCGTTTCGGTATGTTAATGTTTCGGCGCGTTAGTAAAACGGACATGTGAACCGATGGCTGAATTTTTGTATCCTGAACTTGGTCTGCTCGCGCAAGACCAATGACCGAACTCCTCTCCGAACTAGCTAGCTAGCCAGCAGCTATCTCGAAGCAGACGAAGTGTGTCCGGACTTGTTGATCTGTAGGGTACAGTCCGTTGTCACGTCCCAAGACTTCACGTCTAGAACCAATGAGAGCTCGGTTCCGATTTCGTTCGAATGAACTTAAGCAGGAAAAACATTACATATCGAAAACGTGAGCGAATTTGTGTATTTAGGCGTCAAAATAACGAGAACCAGTAATGAAAGAGACGAAATACACCAGAAAACACAGCTCGCAAATAAAATATTTTATTCAGTTTTGAAGATCTTGAAAACCAGCTGCATACACACGGAAACAAAGCTCCAAAGATACAAATCTGTGATAAGACCTGTGTTATGCTATGGGTGTGAAACATGGACCCTAACCCAAGCATCCGCAAATATATTGAACGACTTCGAGCGACAGGTCCTGAGGTGAATAATCGGATCGGAGCTAGACGGAGAGGAATGGCGAATTCGATACAACCATGAGCTGTATGAAATTTTTGACGTGCCTGACGTCTCAACGGTTGTAAGACTGTGGAAGCTACAATGGGCTGGACACATGAATCGTATAGACGAACAACGGATACCCAAAAAGGTATTCGTTTGGAGAACTGAAGGCCGAAGATCAGTGGGGAAACCGAGGAAATGCTGGTCTGACTCAGTCGACGAAGATAATTCATCACTGCTCGGATTTCAAAAATGGAGAACGTGGTCAATGTATCGAGATAGTTGGATGCGCTATTTGCAGGAAGCGAAGGCCCGAGAGAGGTTGTTGCTCTACGAAGAAGAAAAAGTAGGACGTAGAAATGAAAGTGATGCAGATTGAGTTTTAAATGTTGCATGAATTTAGATGCACGATACACATTGAACTTAAATGATAAGATAGCACTTAATGACAAAGCCAGTCCCGTTTAGAATATACTGCTTTTTTGTCGATTCTGGCAATTCGGTATCTATTCCAAGAAATTCCCGTCTGTGTGTAACCTACGAGTATTCTATTATAGTGATGCCTTAATTTGTTTAAAGGAAATTAAAACTCATTTACTGTACATACAGAGTTCATACTTTCAACCCGTTTTTATTTTCTCCTAGTAATTTA
Source organism: Odontomyia ornata (assembly GCA_963969285.1). Taxonomy (NCBI): domain Eukaryota; kingdom Metazoa; phylum Arthropoda; class Insecta; order Diptera; family Stratiomyidae; genus Odontomyia; species Odontomyia ornata. The sequence continues at coordinate 40,930,809 of OZ017739.1, forward strand.
GATTGTAAATGAATTCCTTCTTCAAGCAATAAATCATGATTTCTGATAATCAGCTTCGTGGAAATAATATTCAATTGACATGAATCTGGCAATTCATTTCAGTATCCTTCCGCGAACAGGTAGATAAATAATAAATTATTTGAAGTTTTCCAGGGTCTGAAGAGATGATTATCGAAAAAATTGACGGCGGACATTGAGGAAATGCAAAACTCACGCTTTAGCAATAAATTAACATTTGCGCATTTGATTTGTTTGATTGTTGTGGCATCTGAGATCGTTTAACGGCTGCCATTATTCACTGGCGAAATCAGCAAATACAATAATTGTGCACTCACTTACTAACTGCAATGTTTAGCCAACAAACTAGAAATGCTTGCAGATAAACGCGAGTTAGTAACTGAGTAACTGCGCTAGCACGAGAAGACAATGCCCAGAGCCTGAGCTCATTGAAAATGTAAGACGGTAGTCTTGTTTGAGGTGAGTAGAATTAACGAAATTTATTCACTGGAAAATTGGAAAATAATTAAGAGTTGCGCTTAGCGGAGTTATGGCGTTAGCAGTACTTGAGCCATTGTCGGTTTTAAGGTATTTCTTTGTAGTGTAGTTTTCGAGCGGAACCAGTTTTGATGAGTGGTAATGGATCTTTTTTTAAGTGCCCCTCAAACAATGCGGGAGGCGTATTCCCAATGCAAATAATGGTGCGTGTGGACTTTTAAATTGCGCTTGTTAATGTTTGTAGAACATCCATGATCAAAGATATCAATGTTAATTTATTGTATTTAGAGGTTGTAATGGTTTTGTAACATGAATCTTTTCATGACCAAGATGTTTACATGCAACGCATGATGTATAGGGGTTAACTGGAATTAAGGTAAATAATGCGTATGGCATGCACCGCAAAGTAACTAGAAAAAAATAATTATTTATTTTCGCTGAATGGTATCTATCTATCTTTTCCCAAGTTTTGTACGTGAACATTGATTTAGTTCAAACAATTTAATAAATAACTGGTTGATTTTTTCAAGCAATACATGTATCTGTATGAACCCTACTACAACTTATCGCATCATTAACAATTCGTTAGACTTACGGCCTTTTTCATACAATGCTTAGTTTTTATCTCAAAATGCAAACATTTCAGAGGTGGTGAGCAATTCATGTTCAAAGGACAAAATAACTCAACGGAATTTTCTTTAACCCTTAATACATATGGAAAATTCACTTAACAGAACATATAACTTGATATTAAATATTTAAGGTCAAAGAGTTAATCCATAATCCAGTAGAGAATTTATTTCCATTGTTTGCCTATTTAACACTTCGCTAAATCCCAACGAGTCCATAATCATAAATCCGCGCTCCATGTTTGCATGTGTACATTATTTCTTCCCGAATTTAATATTCAGTGCTGCTTTTATGATTTACGACCCGAAAAGCGAGGAAAACGTCTGCTTTTCGCAAAAAAACTAGAAAATATATGATGGAGGCGGCTACCGCGACCAACGTGAAAGGTGTAAATTGCGTGTCAGAAGTGAATAATTCAAAGCATACAAAAATTCCTAAACAAAATTCTGATTTGGATCGTTTATGAACATGGTGGTAGGATCGTTTACAATATTCTGGGCATTTATAAATATATTCAAAATTCTGCTATGTGGAACGAGGAGGAACGTAGCAGTGAGCTACTGAATTGATGGCTCCACTGTGGTTTGATTAATTTTTGGGAGTTTGTTTTGCTTTGGTTGTGTTGGTTCTACGAGATTCTGGGAGTCCAACACTCAGCAGGTCGTCTCATTAGTCCGGGGCACAGTTTTCCTTTTTATATTTCTAAGGTATGTATTTGCGTCTCTCCTTGCTAGTCTCCGACAGGCATCGCGACTGGAACACCTTCTTTTCCCAACGGGGGCGATTTTATGGTAGTTTGAGCTTCGTTTACTATATTTGGACCTTATCATACATCCTTTGAAGTGAAATCGAGACATGCAACAAAGTACTTAATTCGTTTCCTTAGTATCGCGCCCGCAATATGCAAATCAAGTTCCGGAAACCTAGAGAAGGTGAGTTTTTATTTGCAGTACGTGTTTGCTGTTGAATCAAGAAAATGTCTGGATCATGTTACATCGTGGAGGGCGACGCGTTCTCAGTGAATGGAAATGGGTGGTGGCCGAGAGAAATATATCGTGCGAGCCATTTGAGTTTTCCTTTTCGCTAAATTAATTATGTAAACAATTTTTCATTTTGTTTGATTACAGGGTTTTCCATGTCCTTACAACTATTCGAGGTGTTTTATTGATTTTTTATGGCTCCTCAAGAATGGAAAATGGTCAACGCTTTAAGAGGTCGTTGGAGAAAATAATTGTTGCTATTAACATAACTTCGACACAGGACCTGAAAATTTGGTGATAAAATGTTATTAGTTCCTTTTCCGAAGAGTCATCTTAAGCTGCGTTTTTGTTAGTAATAATCACCTAACAATGAACTTTAACTATCTCTCGAATTAAAACTCGTAAAACTAGAAGCGTTTCGGGCGCTAATTTACAGTTCTTGGAAATAGATGCTCAACATTTATGAGTCGCTAATGATGCTTCCAGCAGGTGAACGCATGCGGCTATTGATATCACCATTAACAATCGGCCCAATTGGGAGCATTAAGCGAGCGAGCGAGGAAAAACGTTCCACCTGGCCGAGAGAAGAAAAACCACCTCCTTTTCTCGACTGACCGCGGTTTTATGTCTTCTAATGATACCTTCCAATCATTACCAAGTGCAAAGCTAGACACAAGCGTAACCAAATACCACCTTGTCCATAAACTTGAACAAATTGTTGTTAGGCGCTCGCTAGTGGATGATGATGGCCAAAGAGTGGTGATATCTTGTTGCGCCGTCTTTATAAGTGGATGACCGCAGTGGGCAATCTGTCGGCGTGAGCAAGCGATCGGGTCGTTGGTTCGTTCCACTGTTCTTCCAGCAACCGCACCCACGAAAAAACCCGCGAACAATGGCTCAAACAAGGTGTTAAACCGACACATAAAACCAAATACAAATTATAGCTATTACAATCGTAACTCAAAATTAGATACTGTGGCACATGGAATGAAAATAAATAATGGAAAAGTGCCATGGGATATGGTGCGGCGGCTCTTATCATCGCCTCCGACACGTCGACCTGGTTTGTAGCGACGCAGCGGCAGGAACTGTTTGGTCTGCGGAAAGATCGTGACAGGATTTCCATTTGGAGGACGATAAATTACCATTTATGAGTATTCAAAATATTATTAATGGCACTTTATAATTAAATAGTATTTACCGAAGCCAAGCGATGAAGTCTTGTAGGAAGGGATATTTGTTACTTGAAGATATTATGTTATTAGATAAATAAAATAAGCCAGAAACATGGTTTTATTTTTCTATATCTTGTATTAATAATTTTCTCCTGCAGTACAAAAAGGATCCAATTCAAAAGCGAGAAAATGACTTATGAAACACCTTCATATTCATTACAGATAACAATTTCTTAAAATGTTCTTGCTCAGATTTTTGATTTATTGTGAGATTAAGATTTAAGTTATCCTTAAATCGATCACCGCAGTTTATTTCTTAACTTTCCTATTTGCTCGTCACGTATGTAAAAAGCAATACGTGAGAGCATTCCAATGCAGCCTCACATTGAGTGGTTAGGGAAGATATTAACCAAACCAAACTAACTTCACTTTCGGCTTTTATATAAACAAGTTGAACTAGCAGGAGAGTGCACCTGCCGGAAGGGTATTATAAAACATTTAGTAAATCAATCAATATATTGTTAAAATCCTCTCAATAATAATATTCCACTGCTAAATCTTACTTCACTTCGATTAACTCATTCGAACCCGTCAACTTGGTGATGCGCCCGTTGTCCGGTCAAGACTAACTAGCTGTTATCCTTTCGCTCTTAACACATTCCGCATGCCATAAACCTCCATGAAATTCATTTACGTGCAGTTAGAGGATTTATTAACATGCATCTAAACTATACAACAACGCATTCACACATCTCACGCATTCTAAGTGGCGGCGCATCTGCCGACCACTTGCGCGAACAACCATTGCTACTTAGGCATGCCGGACCGCACCACCAAGAAGACTTTAGCCTTTTTTTTGTTTTTTACTAATCTTTAAATGTTATCTTTTTGAGCCGGGATTCCGCTCATATAACATTCGGCCAACCTACCTCAGAGAAGAACACAATCATCAATCAGCCATGTGCACTCGCGAGACGCCATGTCTCTTATACATATATCAGACCATTCAGTTACGAGCCTCAATCACTCCTGAATGCCATATACGATCAAGTCTGGAGACGGTTGCGAGCCAACTGTTCGCTCCACGATACACTCAGCAATATGCAGTTACGAGACCCTATGTCTCCCACATATCAGATCATTCAGTTACGAGCCACAGTTACTCCTGCTAGCAATACATACGTTCCTCTTGCGAACTTGTCGCTCTCGTACCGTTATGCTTACACGCCTCCTGTACTCCACGAGGTTTGAACTAGGTACGGAACTACGAGTCGCTCCCATCTTATCACCTAATAACACGTCCCTTATATTCAGAAGTGCTGAAAAAGTCAAATCTCATTAGTTTTTTTTTAGTTTTTCGTAAATATTTCAAAAACTAAGCGGTTTATCCTAAACATTGTTATATACAAAAATGTTCTACGTTAAATTTTAAATAAGAATGGTCCCATTCAAAATCACTCTAAATTGTACGGTTCAAGAGTTACAGACGGTGTAAATGTTAACTTTTTCGTAATTTTGAAAATTTTTTAAAAAAATAAGCTTCGTAAAAGAATGTTGCTATTTCAGTGGCCTGTGGTATGTTAGTGATAAGCCCTTGAAGGAACGACAACCTCACCACCTTATCAAGGGGCACTCTTTTTTAAGGGAAAAGAGGCTTCCACAGGCCTAGGCCATATAAACCTGTGGTACGGAGAAACCCAGCCTGAACTTTCTACGAACATTGCAACATAAATTCACTTCTTAAGCATAAATATCTTTCAAATTTGGAATGTTCAATGTCTTTATTAACTTCACTCATCCTCCAGCACATTATCCTCCTCCTCTAGCTCGTCGTCTAAGATGTTATTATTGTCCATGTTATCACATGCTTGGCCTGAGCAATTGCTGCATATGCTAGTGCAGTTTAGACCACTCCTTCTGCATGCACAATTACGAACGCATTCATCTTTGCAAGTACACATTATAAGGGACAGTAATTCCTGGGGGGCTGCAGGACGTGCTGTTGTAATTGGTGTCAGGTGGTCGCCAATCTTCTTCCAACCCCACTCGAGTGGATCCTTATCTTCATTCAGCCACTGTTGTACCTGGTGGTAGGTCCTAAATGAATGCTGTCTGGACGCTCCTGAAGTGGGGGGTAGTGCATCCAACTTCAGTAATGCATGTATAGGCTGCTTTGCAATCGTTTTCAAGTAGGACTGGTAGCGGAGACAATCTAGATCTTCAGTGTTCTTGGCTCCAACCATTGCAAGTAGGAAGTAATTTCCTGCATCAGCCACTGCACTGGGGTCGGCTTTGGGGTTGTTGAAGACCAGAAGTTTTTCACGAAGAACAGTGTTGGCTTGAACTTTCCTATAAGGTGCAATTTTTCCCTTCTTATAGACAGCAGACACAGTGTCACATCCTGTGAAGGCGTATGTAACCAGAAGTACATCTTTCATATCCCCAATGCCTTGCTGAATGTCAGAAATAATGTACACTTTTTCCTGGTGATTTCCTTTTTTAGGTACGACCATTTTCAGTTTATTCCCTGAAGGTGCGTGGACAGTCAACAGTACTAATAGGTCCGTATCATCACCAATAACACACGTTTGAACATCTTTCTTTGCTTCATCAATAGCATCACCCGATGCTTGAAGAACTGTGCAACCACATCGTTGCAAGTGCGATGAAAGGAGGGTTATTAGACCCATCTTGTTTTTAGCACTAGCTAAAAATTCATTTTGATTTATGTTGACATGGATTGAGTTTTCTACTTTGACCACAATGTTGGAACGTGATCTTCGTAGGTGTTCTTGATCCTTTGTGTTACTTCGTTCGTAACTATCAAAAACAACAGTCGCTTTTCCATAATGAGTACATACGTAATCACTATATTGCTCGCAAATCTGTTTAAATGTAGCAGGCTGTTGCCAGACAACACGATGTAGGAGGTGGCCTCCGTCAATTATATAGGACACTTTCACTGGGTCATCGATGTTTGATGATTCTTTTGAATCTGAAACCAAAACCTTCATCATTGATGATTTTTTCCCCTTCCTCATCAAGCCAGATTCGTCAAACAGTGATGGAGGATATGCACAGTGTTCAAACTGAAAAATTTCCTCTAATCTCTCATCACTCCTTACTGTACACACCATCCGATGTAAGAGAGTGTTAGGATTTACACATACCATGTCGTTGTTAATTTTCACCGACTTCGTTATAGAGGCTAGAGACTTGACAGCAAACTTTCTTTTCATGTGTATTTCTTTAAATGTTTTGTTTTCAATAGCTTTGATGGATATGGCTCTTATTTCAAATGCTCTATCGCAGTTTACAGTTTCATCACCTATAACCCCTGTTGACAAGGAAGAGAGTTCAGGTGATTTAGAGAACGGATTATGTTCTTCAATCCAAGAAATGAAGGTTTGCAAGTCCTTACTGTTTCTTTTTTGCCTTGCATCTTGTAGCTCCACGTGCTGTTCTGAAGAGAGGCTGCGAACACCTGCAAACTCTTCCATTGCTTCGCACACCCGAGAACAAGTCGGCATGGAATTGATCCAAGTGGCAATAGTTGTCGCTGTGATTCCTCTACCTCCAGTCAATCCACCAATGCTTTTTAAGGACCTCATCAAAACCTGTTCTATGGTCATATCACTCCATACTCCAGACCAAAACTTTTCAGTTCGTCGGATGGTGAAATAACCACAATTAACAAATAAATCGTTTTCTTGGTGCAATGTGTTGAGAAGTTCCAGCGAGTCTTGTAGGTAAACGTGTGCAGATTTAGCGTAGTTAAAGTGACCAGATGCATGGAAAATGGGAAGCACTTGATGGACACAATGAAGGTGAAGGAGAAAGTCCCCACTACTCTCTGCCCTTATAAACATTCGAACGATTTCAACCATTTCTATGAACTGAATCCACACTTTTTGTGTTCGTCCAGATTCATTTGAACGCCTAAGCTGGTTTTCTAAAATGTCTACAAAGCTCTTTACCACGGTTGACTGTGCAATCTCTTCAGGAGAGGCATTTCCAAGCTTGAAATTGGAATAGACATTATGAAGCTCATCTTTATTCACACTTATGAGAGTTTCATTATTTTTCAAAAATACAGTCATCAGTGCTTCTTCGACTAGGCAGAGAGCACGAATGACCCGAGAGTAAGCTTTCCCGTTCATCATTTGTTGAACACTGTTTTTAGCATACACAGTACTATACAGCTCCTCCAAACCACTACCTGCCATGATGAATCCAATCGCTGACAAGAGGGACATCAACAAATGAAATCCTCCTAGTCTAATGAAGAGTGACTTCAACGGGCTGTCATGAGATGCTGCGGCTACTATTTCACGAGCTTTAGCATACAATGGCTGATCAAAAGTCACCATTGTTATCGTTTGACCATTGCTAGCCCCTTGTTTGGCAGCTTGAAGAAGAGCTGTATAAATTGTTGATGGATTTGAAGGAGCTAAGTTGATAAATGGAAGAGCGACTACAGCCGAAGTTTGGAACTGTTCCTCCGCATAAAGCTTTTCCATGCAGCCACTCCAACCAGGTTTACATTCTTCTGGACCTTCTAACCAGGTGCCACTCAACCAAAACATATTAAGTGTTCGTCCATTTTTGTATGAAAGTGATGGTTTGTCTTCTAGGGAAGCAAGGTTTGTAGCGACTATTTTAGAATATCCAGATGAAGCCGGGGCTTTGTAAGTTTGCAAGTCAAACAGGCCTTTGTTTTCAACAGCTTGAGCAGCAACATTCTTTCGAGGTACATTTTCCTCAACCTGAAGAGCTGTTTTAGGTGTAATGCAAGCAATTCCACCCATGACGTGGAAGGTGTTATGACCATCTAGTGTGTGAACATTGTAGTCTGCATTATCGAACACGAATTGCACATAACCGTTCTCTATTCTTGTGTTCTCTTGGCAAGTGACGGATCTCTCATATCTCAACACTTCCTGGTAAGGTACACAAACACCCATATTGCACAGGGTGTCAATCAAGACCTTCGAACCAAATTTTCTGTGTAACAAAACACCCGTTCCAAGTTGGGCTGGGGATAAAAACGATCTTGGACGAGCAGCGTGTATTATAATGTGACATATTGCTGTTTTTTTCCTTTCCATAATTTGTTTTGCCCTCTGGATTTTCTCGGATGTTTGTCTTGTACAAGTAGGCTGAATGATTTCAGTTATCAAGACATTGAGCAACTCAGGTACCAGTTCAGATCCCCCTTTACGAATATCTTCAATTGTTGGAAACTGGGAATAGTCGTAACTTTCGGACTTTATCTCACGTCGAATAATTGCTGCTGCAGTTTTGATCAATCTCAGTTCCTCTGCTTCATTATCACAGTTCCGATTTTTATACCAGTTGTCTGATAAAATATTAGTTGATGCTCCAGAAAAACAAATCACACTTCTTTTTCCTGGTAAAACTGCAAAAATTAAACTATTACCATAACGCTGGATAAGTTTTCTTTTGAAATGTGTGACAGTATATGGCTCAACTTCAGGGCTCAGACGAAGGAATATATTTTGTAGTTCTTCAAAGTCGTATTGACATTCATTGTTTTCCTCCAAATAATCACATAGCTTTTCAAAAGCGTCTTCTCTTTTGGCATCAGCACCAGACCCACCTTTACTGATTGCTACTCCTTTTTCGGGCCGTGACGATCCTGGCTTTTGAAATGTCTGATAACAATGCCAGTGGTACCTCCCATCAGAACTTACGAGATCTATGACCTGAGAGAGCCTCACACTTACCTCATCTCCCCACTTGTCATGCCTGTTATTTGCTTCCGTTCTGATGCTTTCAATCAGTTCAAGTTTCTGCACTAAACTCCACTTTTCTTGAGCAGGATTCCTGCATTTAGATACATCTACACACTTGCGACCACAAAGAAAACATAAGGCTTTAAAATCAAATGATTCACGTGGTATCTTTGCTGGAGGTTCTTTTTCCATTTCAGGTGGTTTTGGACGTAATATATAGGTTTGTCGACACTTACTATGTACTTGAAGCGAATCATTCTGCAGGAACTTGGCTTTGACGCCATCTTTACGTATTTCACTGCACTGAATTATTTTGTCCACCGCCTTTCTAGTCAGAGTAATTAGTTCACCACCCTTGTCCTTACAAGGTTTTAACACACACTCCGCCATAACTAACACACTACCTCAAGTGATTTTTACATAATTCGCACGTTACTATAAACACCAACTATAAAAAATTTATAGCAAAACTGCACTAGAAGTACCACGCACAAACGTACTCAACTTGTCTCCTAAGACGACTGAAGAAGAATATCGATCGATCTGTGACAGTGCGTGAGGGAAGGGTGGAATGGAGGGGGCAGACAACAGGTGCAGAAGACAGAACCGCCATTGGTTGCGGCCCGCGGTCCAAGGTCACTATGATGGCTAACAATTATTTTTACTTTTTCAACCTTCTATGGTGCCTCTTAGCCTCTTTTTGACTATAATACTGTGGTATATTATTACTCTTTAATTAAATCATTTACTTATTTCTATATAGCTTTATTTGGAAAAAAACCTTAAAAATTATATCATTTTTATTTTTACACCGTCTGCAACTCATGAACCGTAAATTTTACAGGGAATATGCATAGGACATTTTTAGTTTAAAATTTCATGTAGAATATTTTTGTATATAACACTCTTTGTGCTATACAGCTTAGTTTTCAACAAATTTCCAAACAACTAAAAAAACTACAAAATTTCCTACTTTTTCTCCCCCTCCCCCCCCCCCCCCAAACCCGACGCTCAAAATGGTGTAACTTTTTACCAAAAAATAAGAGGGTTATATAGAACAATTTGGAGTTGGAATAAAACTTTTACTTTGGATGTCCAGGTTAGGCCTTTTTTTAGGTTAATAACACCGTACTATGATCCGAATAGAGTCTGGATCACTAATTCGGTAACGATTGTTGCCAAGTACTTCTCTTACTTGATAAGGACCTTTGAAACGAGACTTTGTTTTCTGGGACTCACCTGTTGCTGATGCCTCGGAGCGGATTAACACCAAGTCGCCAATTGTATACATCCTCGGTGTCCTATGCGATGCGTTGAATTGTTCAGCATGTTTCCGTTGACTTCAACAGAATTGTGAATAGCTTCAGCTCGTCTGTTCGTCATTTTCTTCGTTTCAGTGGTATCGGGCACCCGTTGTTTTAACCTTTCCTTTAGCTCGGATAAAACAACATTTTCTTCTTCATCATCGTCTGCATGATCACTTGTTTGGAATACTTCCTCGTCATGCAGTGCTAATATTAATTTGTTTTCCATGATATTTCGGGGAGAAAAAGCCATCAATAATTCAGTAGGTGTCTGCTTTCTTGTTGTGTTTTTCATATTGCTTAACGCCCAGTGGATGTTAGAAATGTTCGTGTCCCAATCATACCCGTCGTAATCGTTTGTCCGAGATGCGATAGCAGCCTTCACTGTCCTGAAATATCTCTCGATTTGCCCATTTGCTCGCGGGGTGTGGACGGCGTTCAGGATATAATGGACAACATTTTTTTGACAAAATTTCTTGAAATTGTTAGATGTGAACGCTGCCCCTCGATCAGATACAATTCTTGTAGGCATACCAAAAAATTGCGTTGGATTGTTGAAGGTTTTTTATCACACAATTGCACTCGATGATTTTACAGGTTGTAGGATGATGAAATTAGTAAATGCATCCATTAACCCCACGAGGTGTATATTACCAGCTTTACTTCTCGGATACGGACCGAAATGATTCACATGCACCGTAAAAAATGGTTTGGGCTGTCGTTCCGGTATGTGGATCTGGTAGTTTGTTTCGTCAAGTCCTCTTTTATTGTATAGACATTCTACACAAGACTTTAAATATTTGCTTGTTGATTTTTTAATTTTCTGAACCAAAAATGTCTGCACATTATCCATCGTTTTATTGATACCGCAATGTCCCATATCGTCATGGGACATCTTCAAAATACGCCACCGCAACCCATTAGGTATCACAAGTCGTTCACCATTCTCTGTTTTTCGAAATAGTTTCCCGCCACGTAGGATGAAGTTTTGAAATAACTGCTTGTAGTTCCCGTTTCTTCTGTCACCACTTTGCAAACTATTTTTATTGCGGCAAGGTGTTTCTCTTGAAACTGCAAAGTTGCGATCTAATCTGCGTCATCAATCCCAATCGACATGATCTGTTCTGCAACAGTTTTGGGCTCTTGTGCTTCTTCGCACGGGGCCCTGCTCAAAGCATCAGCATGTGACATTCTACACCTTGGTCTGTATTCGATATCGAAGTCAAACTCAGTTATCTTCAACCACCATCTCGCAATACGTGGATTGAGGTTTCTTTTGTTCTGCGTCATCCGCAGTGAATTACAATCGGTGACCACCACGAATTTTTTATTGATGAGATAATGTTTAAAACGTTCTAATGTTTCGACGACAGCCAGTGTTTCGAGCTGGAAGCTATGGTATCGTGATTCGGCATCGGTGGTTGAACGACTGAAGTAAGAGACAGGTCGTACTGACTTATCATCTTCGACTTGCACTAATATGCCGGCTACTCCACAAGAGCTTGCATCAGAACTTGATGTTGCTTGTTCACATCATATATAGCTAGGGTGGGTCGTTCCGTCAGCTTCTGCTTCAGTAGTTCAAATGCTTCTTGTCGATCTTTGCCCCAGTAAAATTCGATGTCCTTCTTCAGCAGCCCATTTAATGGTCGAGCGATCTTAGAGAAATCTCTGATGAATCGTCGGAAACAGCTACACAGTCCCAAAAATTGCCGGACTTCCTTAACCGAACTTGGTTTTTTATATTCACTTATTGCAGCCGTTTTGCTTGTTCCCGGTTGAATACCTTTTGAGTTGATTTTGTGGACCCCTACACTCCTGAAAGCGAAAATCGTCGTTTTAAGATCTGTTTTGGAAAGTTCTAATCAAGATGTAGGGAATAGATAGGTATCAAGGTCCGTAAAGACGGGGGAAGATGTTGATATCCGCCGAGAACGCCCTTGTCTGGGGACGTGTGAATGCGCTGGCAGGCTAGCATTGCGGTGTCGTGGGGGCGGGTTCATTCCCCCAGCACAAGGACCCACTACAAAAGAATTTCGCATTCACGAATTCTTGGGTCTCAACAGAAAGGCGACCGAAGTCGAAAAATTGTAGGTAACCACAAAGAGGGGAAATGACTTGTTCCGAGAAAAAGTTGTACAAGTAAAAACGGACGGACTTAGGGTAACCTCGTCGTTACCCGACGATGCTCATGGCCCACAAATAAGAGTGGGGCAACCGGCTGGTGATGGTGCCCCCTTGCACCCGCCCAACCGGATCAAGATCCATAAATGTTGCAGTGGTCAAGTATTTCCCTTCTGAGTGGAAAACTCATGCAACACAACTTGCCTGAGCCTTCTCATCAGAGGAGAAATATCCCGGTGACCAATTTATGTCATAGAGTTATGCAATCGTGTCACATAACCCTACGCCACCTTGCTCGGGGCCACTCAACCCGCAAGAGTTCCCGTAACAAAAAGAAGGTTATTAGGTGCCCACTGGCTGGCTCATGTTTGGTGGTGAGAGCCTTCCACCGTACCTGGTCCTATACATGGTCTGACAAATCAAAATGGGAAGACCGAAGGGTTAGTTTAGTAATTCATTTTAATATTCGGAGAACTTTAGGAACAATTCAATATTTTTTATAAGAAAAATAATTTAAGTAATTAAATAAAAAATATTAGAAGTATTAAAGATATGAAATAAGAAATTTAAAATATATAGAAGATTTAATAATCATTTTATTTAAAAATATAAAATTTAATACAATTGAAAAAATAAAATATATTCATTTATTTTTTTTTATATATATATACAATAATAATAATAAAAAAAATTTTTTCTAAAAAATTGTTCAAAAAAAATTTAAAAAGTACATGCAAAAAGTACTTACTAAACCTTGTCCGACGACAAGCGCTCGTTGACAAAGCAGGGGATGTAAGTCCTGGAAATTTTTTCACAAGGAAACATTAGATAAACACATTTTGAGGACGCTGACAACGGTTACTTAGAAAATGATGACAGGCGTCTGTATAAAGCACAATTCATAGACACTTCGGGATGAAAGAAAAATTGCCAAATTTACGAATTATAAACGAATGTATTTCCTGTCCCCGCTGATTGAACTAGTTGCACAGGCTGACTATCAGCTTCTGGCAAACGAGGTGAGTTTTCTAGATTTAGGCTAGAAAATCCAACAGTTGATGGTGTTATAGCTGCAGACGGTGGAGTTGCTTTCCCAAAATTTATAGGATTTGTAGGCGGAGTACTTGCTGCTGGACGTGATGTTGAGTTCTCAGTTCCAGGAAGATTTTGAAAAGGTGGTGGTGACTGCTGCGTAAAAAAATTGAGCTGGCTGTGGTGGTAGATTGCCTTTATCTACACCAAGTGAATAGTGTTGCGGTTTATTAGGGTATAAAGGAGTGGACAGTGTCTGCTGATGGTGAGTAACATGAAGGCTGTTGCACAGTTGCCTGAGGGGAATTCAATGTTGATCCGAACTGGGGCGTTTGAATATTAGATTGATCACCTTGGCCCCCTACTCTACCAACGACCCCAGATAAATTCTGCCGTACAGGGCAACAACATCAGATAGTGAGAATAGTCCTTTTCATTCTTCTTTTTTTTTGAAGGTTGTTCTGCAAATGGCTGAATATTTGCTACTCCCGGTTGTAAATTGAAGACAGGTCCACTGGTGGCGAAACTGTCGAAACCCTGTTCATTAGAAGGAAGACTAACTTCACTTCCTGTTGATGGTTGTAAAGGCGGCGACGGTGGCAATGTAGCTACAGGCGTTGGAAGCACGTTAGCGGTCGGTTGATGAACATTAGAGGAGAGTCCTGGAATTGGTGCATATGTTTTTCTTTTAACACTTAAACGATATGTATTCTGATTATTATTTTGTAAGCTTGGTGCAGTTGGGAGTGATGTTATTTCCGTAGGTGAATTAAATTTTGGCGGTTCTAGTGGTTGTTCTGGTAATGCAGATGTACTGCTATTTTCGTGTTGTTCCGGGGCATAAAAATGATCGAGTGTCGGACTCACCTGGATATCCGCGTTCAAAACACTACTATCTTCAAGATGTTGGCTGGTTGGTGAATAATCTTTAATCACCTTTGAAAAGGTTGAAAGAACTGTTGAAGCTACAGATGGTAGTAGAGAGAAAGATGAAGCCACCGGCGATAAGAGCGATGAATCTGGTATCGATGGAATTTCTTCTAAAAGTGAAATAAAACTTGTTGGGCCTGGTTGAGCGTAATCTTCATCCGACGTAGCTATCACGATTTTGTTTTCATTCGCACATATATTTTGCTCAAATTTATAAGACGTTTAATTTATTGCCATTTGTTTATTCTTTTTCGTTTAAATATATTCTCTCTTCCACTGTTTCTAAACTTAAATTTGAAAAATTATTTAAAAATAATAACTCTAGAATTATTCAAAGAAGTGAAATCCAGAATATTCGACTTCCAATAAGACCTAAATCCTTGGACCGAAAATTAAAACCTTGAATTACTTCCGAATAATGTACTAATCAACCGCTAGTGCTTGTTTAACTAGTACGAACTTGAAATGTTTATGATTCACAGGTCGTTAAGGATCAATTAACACTGATTAAAACTCTGGCAATCACTTCATTGGAAGACGGTTCTTTGAATACTAAGGTCTTAAACGATTGATTTTAAACTACTATTGCACAATTCATGATTCAAGACAAACCAGATGATTCCATGACTTTGCACCAAATGAATCAAACATTATCTATGTTTTCAGTGAGAATATACCACTATTTGCTGCATTGATTACCTCCATTCTCTAATTCAAACTCATATAAAAGGCCACAACCGATATTATGAGCTATTTTCACTGTCCTCCATTAAATCTCAAGTTCGTCCTGTTTAACACTGACAGCTAACCTCAACACGTGCCACCAAAACAAAGTTGCGCTTTACAACTCTCCGATACGAGATTTCCCACCGCCAAGGTCACGATTATAACTGGATTCTTACTAGATTCTTCAGCAATAATTCACAATATTTCACCAATAATTCAGGGCTTTTACTTGTACTTTTGCTTGCTACTGTCACTGCATTTGTTTATGATATCATCAGTTTTCTATAACACTGCTTTCATGTTGGTTTTTAAGCTTCTTATTCATTTTAATTCCAACTGTTTAGAGCTTCATTCGTTAACGTTTTCCTCTCACCTCATCATTCTATTCATACACATCTTCTTTATCGGCTACGTATCGAATGATGTTGGCAGGTGTCAATAACTTTTCGGCATCTGAATCTAGAATTTCGAAACCGTATTCGTCTTCCATAGCCATTATAACTTCTATATGATCCAGTGAATCCAAGCCCAAGTCGTTGATAAAGTGGGAATCGACAGTCAGCTTTGCGGGATCAATTTTATCGTAGAGTTTGAAAACAAGTAAGACACGTTCCTGGATAAGTTTCAACGAGGGCGGAGGAGCATGACCCGAATATTGTCGAACATATATCGATTGCGACTGCCTGCCAACTAGACTATCTTGAAATAATGCACTGATTGAGTTAACTTGACTTATATTATTTTGGTCTTACCTTGCGTCCAGATAATGGTGTTGTGGTTGTTTCGATTGTCGCCAACGAGGAAATTTTGAGAATGATGAACGAGAATTATTCCACTGTCTAGATTCCAGTTACGTAACTTTCGACTACGTAACATGCTCTACACTACATTAGCACTCCTGATGAGCAGAGTTCATTATCACTTGGACAATTATTGCATCAACCTAGAATTGCACTCTGAATCAATTCATTAGCTCCGAAACTACCGATATGCGGCTACTTTACGTCCAGAACGATCATAGAAAGATGGCCGTCAAATGTCGAACATTAGTGACATTTTCAATTTCTAACACTGACTAAATTCCTTTAGTTCACAGCAAAATATGTGACTTCACACATTTTATGAACGTTTATTGATGGTCCACCATAGAGGTTTCAAGTCGATGGCATTTTTTTACGTGGAATTTCATTGATGTAATTCTTCCATAATTGATACAAAAAAATGACAGCGCGATGCAAGAGAAGGACGCAACCAACAACACTGACGTCTTTCCACCTTCGCCGACCTCGTACATCCGTCGAGGAACACAAAAACGCGTCAGCGTTTGCGTCCCCGTAAGCGTGCACCACTACACTCTTATCTTTCGATGCAGGCCTCGAATGAGTTTGCATATTGTATTTTTTTATATGTGTGGGTGCGTATAAAGGAAAATTATGGACGAATAAACAGAATTGCTTCTTGGTGGTTGTTTGTGTTTCTAACTAATATCATTATCATACGGTTTTATTGATAAATTTGAATTCATTTTCAACGTAAAGATACAATAATGAATAATGCGTAATAATATATCGCAGTTTTTTTTGTGATATCACGTTGATTTGAAACAAAATTGGTATGCAAGGTGTTTGTTAGTTCTTGATCATTTTAACGAAAATATTAGATATTTAAAAAAAAATTTCTAAACTGAATAATCATTAATATCTACTTGTCGCCGCCTATTCATCGAACTGTCTTCACTTTTTCTAGTACGAATTTCAATTTTCTTGATCACCATGCTGTAAGGGTGTGAAGGAAATAGGAAAGTTTTAGAGCAGTTTAATAGGGTAACTGCTCGATTACTACAAAGACCTTTCATTTGATACCCATATTGCCTACATGCAATTAAATTTTTTTTTCACGGGCCACTCCTCTATATGCGGAGACCCCCCTTAAACACCTTCTAAATTTTTTTTTTGTTATGAAGCTTTGAAGAGGGCATCATTTTACACCTACCCACAAAATCTTGTGTTTCTAGCCTATGTAGTTTGCGAGAAAAAGTGGTGTGACACACGGACGGACGGACAGACAGGACGCGATTTTAGTAGGGTATTGTAAAATGATTTTACAATACCCTAAAAAGGAGCTGGTCTATTGCAGCAATTAGTTCACATTGGTTGTGCATCAGCAGCATTAAAAATGTACGGGACTTAAAAACTTTAGTTAATATACTATCGTCCAAAAAAAAAACAAATGTTGATTTAATTTTCAGGTAAAACTTCATTACTTTATCTCACTAATTACAAATCAAGACTGGGCAAGTACATAAGGTGTTTGGTTTGATTTTAGGTTGAAATGTGCTGACTCTATTACATGTGCCGGTTACGTGAAATATGTTAAGTCTGAAATGAGGTGAAACGTTATGATTTTCAGGTGTCATGTTAAAAGTACAATTCGTGTGAATCTGAATTTTCTGAAATCGCTGACAGGGTTGCGTCACGGGGAACGTGCAGGCATCGTAACTCGAGTAACACCTGGGCAATGCACTTTTTTATGCGTGTGGCGGATTTGTTATGTTAATGCTTGCAGATGGAATTCGTAAGAATTCTGTCTGTGAAAAATTTGGATGTAGCGTAAATTGAAGTACGAGTTGAAATTTTAGAATAAGATTAAATGGGGAAAACTTCTTTTGGAAATAGACTGTAAAAATTAAGCCAAATGATTTTATTTTTTTTACCGAAGTTAGCCAGCATGAGTATCATATGAGATCTTGATTAGAACTTATAAGATCGGGTGTTATAAGCTTCTAGTATCGAGGTTTCATTTTACTCACAGAATAACAGACCCGTGGTCTGGTAGATCATTAAATAATAATTAACTAATATTTAATTTATAAACAAAAATGTTTGTGAATCCTTTTTTAGCTAAATTTCTCGAGAGAAATTTTATTGCGGAGAGTATCATATATTATATATATATATATATATATATATATATATATATATATATATATATATATATATATATATATATATATATATATACATATATATTGTATATATATATGTATATATATATATATATATATATATATATATATATATATATATATATGGGATATAACGAAAATTGTGACCACGCTAGAGGTTGCAATTCTGCTCCGATTTTCACCAAATTTTCAGGAAAGGTGTATTAAGTAAATATCTCGGCCAAGTTCCTGAACCAGCTATATCGGCCAAACGAAAACAAAATGGCGGCCGTTTTAGACGAAAAACCGTGATTTCTGTTCTGACTAAAGTATAGCTCCGTTTTGCATGAAATTTGGTACAAAGATTCAATAAAAAATCTGAAGTCGGTACGGCGGTCGCTCAAAGGTCGAAAAATGTACAAAATTTTTGTTGTTGTAGTTTTGACCAGAGCTTTCAACTAATGTTAATGAAATTCAACAGTTTGATAGAAACTATTAGTGTCTAAAGATTATGTAAAAAAACTGGAGGTTAGGTCACAAAAACCAAAATGGCGGCCAGTTGAAACTCAAAACTTCAAAGTCTTTTAAAAGTCGCAATTTTTATCCGATGTATATGAAATTTGATTTTAAGATAAAAATCAATTAGATCTAAAAACTTTGACATTTTGATGATCATGCATGTGCAGTTTTCAAAATCGCGGTGGTTTAAATATGCGACGTTTTCAGGTTTCGTGGCTCTCTAGTGGTCACATTTTCCAACGGATTTTGATGAAACTTGGGATTATGGATGTTTGTACTAAGTTCTTGTTTTATGCAGAAACTTTTATAAATCGAATGAAGAATGAAGAGGTCGAAGTTTTAAAACCTAATAATTTTAGCTGAAATTTTCAATAAAAATTGAATAATTTTGCCTTGTCTTGAGTGAAACTCTGATTTGAACGAAATTTTATGCATTGATTGATGAAGTCTTAGCATACAAAGATTTAAAATAATCCAAAATCAAATGAATGCATTCAAATTAGCGGCCCCCAAAGGCCAGAAGGCAAGCGCAATTCGCTATTTTAATAGCAAGTGAAATAATGAATATTTTTCATGGAAACGTTTTAAATCACTTAACTTGCAAGTATTTATACAGCGGACCATTTTTAGGATATTGTAAAATATTTTTAACAATACTCTAAACAATTATGAAATCGTGACTTGTCTGTCCGTTCGTCTATCCGTCCGCTTGTTTGTGTGTCACAGTAAGTTTCCTTGCAAACCACATGACCTAGAATGAGGAAATTTTCTACGTAGGTCAAAAGTGGTGCCTCTCGTAATTTGCAGTGCAAGAAAATATTTTAAAGTGTTTAAGGGGGGCCTCCCCATACAGGGGGGCGACTTAAATTTTTTGTTTTTTTCTGTAGCCCTCGAGCAGCCAAGTTTCTCGACAGATTCCAATGAAATTTGAAATTATATGTTATTAAAGCAAGTTAATTTACCCTGCAAAAAATTATGCAAATCGGATGACAAATGAAAAAGTCGATGGTTCAGAAAAGAATTGAAAATATTTATATTAATAGCAACGCAAGTGCTGATTAAACTTTAATGGAAATCTTTTGAAATTATCTATTTGAGCTATTTAAGCCAACAAGTTATCACCTTTGGGTGGTAACCACTGTGAAATATTTAAACAGCAAATGTGAGAAGGACAACACCTGTACTTATATGTTTATAACAATTTATTATCTGCCAATTTCAATATGTGATCCATAAATGTGCAACTGAATTGAATGAGCAAAATATTTGACCCTCTATAAAGGGTCTTTGAATACGAACGTCGGCAGATTCTTTTTATGTCAAAAAATACCCATGTAGTGCAACGAAAATTGCAGTAAGAAGTTTAGTACTACGCAAGCCAAATTCTTTTCTAAAATCTTCCGCTACATTTACCTTTCCGGCTGGTGCTGCCAACGAGGATTTTTCTTTATCACGCAATTTTATCAAACTTTCATATAGACTCTAATTGCTTTTCTTACATGTTTTCATTAACTTTTTTCTTCTTGATTTTGTTGCATAAATGTGTCTTTTTTTACACGGTATTTAATTGTCTAAGTCTATTTTGTAATCGGATTTAAATAAATAAATAACTAAATAAATAAATAAACTCCCTTGATTCCCATTCTTTCTCTGGCAAGAGAGCTCTGGACCTTCACGTCGGTTCTTACTGTTGAATAGAGTACTTATTTTAAGTTGTCTAACTGACATAGAGCGTTCCTTAAATCGTGCCCACTCTGATTGAAGAGCAACGAGCCGCCACTGATTTACACGAAGCATGTCTATGCATCATCTTTCAGATTAAAACATACATGTGAGAGCTAATACACTACGGATTCTTAAACAAATGACGATGATAATGCAAAATATAACAGAATATGTTGAAAACTGACCTTATTACCATTATTTCTGGGAGCAGTAGAACACTCTGCTGTCTTTCAGAAAATCATATGGCTGATGGTTACTTAAATTTTTTAACCATCGGATAGGCTGATAGCCACTTCGTACTGTTTAAGAACGAGTTCGAATCAAGCAAGTTTACCTTATACAATTAAATTTATACCAACTCAGAGATTTGCGCTAGAACATAACACGTAAAGCAAATGTCAAAAAAATTGAACCCGAATATTTTATAAGGCATTGAGTACATTTGACATAAGGATGACATACGCAACATGAAAAGTTTAAATCGAACCAACTTTTTATGGCAGTATGTCAAATATATTGTTTACTTTAAGTGACAGCGTTACATTGTTGTGAGTAAAATTTTATCCAGCTAGTGAGGAATTATGCAGAAAACTGGTGTTCTCATCTGTTAAGCGCGATTCCACTCTGATATTGCAGTATAGCCAAGACAACGATAGTTTCAATGAACGATTGATTGGGCTGGTGAAAGACCAACCGGCGTTGTTTAAGAAAAAGCACGGGGGTTACAAAAATACCGCGGCAAAAGAGTGCATCTGGGCTGGAATCGCGAACAGCTGGGATCAACAGGTAAGTACAATATATTGCTTAAAAAAAAATATAAACTATGAATTATCATCTATTCCAGAGGAGATGTGCGAGTGCCACTGGCGCAGCCTCCACGAGCGATACAGTCGGGAGCTGAAAAAACTACATTCTCCATCTGGATCTGGTGCGCGGAGTGATGGACCCCAAAAATGGGAGTTTTGGGAAGAAATTCATTCTTAAAAGAACACATTCAACCAAGGAAGTCAGTTTTAATTCTTTTAATTTGCATGCATGTGAAACGAAATAATTAAATTATTTGCAGGTTTGCAACTAACTTCACGACGCCGAGCACAAGCTCTTCGGTGCTGGAGTATACTTTGGATGAGTCAACTTTCGATGAAGAGATCGACAGCAACTCCTCCCAAGGTTTACTCGGTAGGTGCAAGGCAATTTCGCACACTCGGCTCAAAGAAGAGATGAGTACGGCACTTAACACATTGAATAAATACCTTCAAAATAAGGTAACCACAGAGTGTGCACAAGCCCCAGACAGTTTTGGGCTAACTGTCACTTCTTCGTTAAGTGAGCTGTGCCCCGATAACAGGGCTCGGGCAAAGGCGGATATTTTATCATAATTGGCGGACATCCGGCGATGAGAATTGGATCAGCAAAAAAAACGAGGTAAATTTTTTAATAAGTTTGAACGCATCACCTAAAGATTTGCCTTTTTGTTTCCAGAATGAAAATCACAAACCAACGATATAAAATGTTAGTGGCCAGAAGAGGCTTTTTGTTTTAGTTTTTGCAATATTTTCTTTATATTTAGAATTAACAAAATATAATTTTAGTGATAAGAAGAGGTTTTTATAATAGTTTCTTTTATTTGCAATATTTTCTTTATATTTTGAATTTTTTTTGGTTTAAAATAATATTTTATTACTACGAATTCCAAACATCTTTTATTTTCTTCACTATGCAATTCGTCTTTGTTTGTTTATCGCCCCTTCGTTTAAGAAATATTCTTTCAAAGAACCACGTAAATAGAACGCTGTTCATGCCGCATTATTTGATCCCATAGTAGCATTTGTGAATATATTGTCGGTCTCAGCCTGCTTTCGCCATTTCCCCGGAATTACGTTTCCTTAGACTTCTTCCCGGTCTACAAATGAGGCAGGACAGTATGTGCTATCGTCATTCTCGTTTAGTTTGATGAAGTTGTGAAGTGCAATTGTAGCCAACACTATTTTTTCTGCATTTTGAGGGAAGCATGTCAAGGAGTTCCGCAGCACTTTCCACCGGCTCACTAGAATTCCAAATGCGTTCTCTATAAGCACACGCGCACGTGATAGTCTATAATTAAATATACGTTTGCTGGTATCCAGTCGCTTTCCTGGATATGGCCGCATCAAATTTTTCTTCAAGGGAAAGGCGTTGTCCGCTACAAAACAGTATGGGAAGCTCACCTCCAAGTTCGGTAGTTTCGTGGATGGTGGCAGCGGCAGTTAGCCAATGAGTAGTTTTTTACCAAATGCCAAGTCAGCCAAAATTCCTACGAAAAGTTAATTTAAATATTTGAAATCATAAAACATTCTAAGAAATTACTCACCACCATCACTTTGGCTGCCATAAGCACCAATATCAACGTACGTGAATGTGTACCTTGAATCACAGAAAGCGAGTAAAACAATGCTAAAAGACGATTTGTAATTAAAAAATGAAGAAGCACTATTCGGTGGATTTTGAATGTTAATGTGTTTGCCAGCAATGGCACCAACACAATAAGGCATATCCCACCGGTTTCTGAAATCATGGGCAATGCTGCGGTAATCCTCTCTGTTTGGTGTGGTCACATAAAACTTCTCCAAAACCGCCCATATATCATCGCACGTTTCTAGGATAACTTTCCTTACTGTTTCGCTACCCATTTTGAAACTCCATCCTAGAAATGTTGTAGTATTCGAGCAGGTAAGGTTCAAAAAGCCAGCGTGCAAGAGTTCTATGGAAACCAAACCGAATTTGGCAACATCATTAATTCGATATGCTTCCATCCGATACATGATTTTGGTAGCTTATCCTATTAGAAAAGACGTGAAAATATGGGACTAGCGAACTAATCGGCTGTTATACAATTTGGAAGGGAAATCAAGAACCAGGTTCATGAAATTCAATCCTCCAAACAATATGCTCATTACTATACAATCCTATGAACAGTATAGTACAATGAATTGCGAGAGTTTTGAATAAAAATAAAATAATCTGTGCCTCTTCCTAACATAATGAAATCGTCTTTCATTCTGTGTAGTTCACTGTTTCGTGTTCCAGGATTTTAATTGTTTAGAATTAGAGAAAAAATGACTATTGTTGCCGATTGTAGCCTTACGTCAGAGAACTCTGCAAATAATTTATCAGACGATCAAATTCCGTTCGATGCAATTATTTGCAGTATTATCACTTCGCGAGCTAAGGATGGAGCGACAATAGAGGATATCCGTAATGATTATTACGAACATACCGGTGAAAAATTTCCGTACATCGAAGACGTATGCGACACGTCGCTGAAAATTCCCGGCGTTGCAGGCTACAAAAACCAAAATGGCACATTTATATTTAACATTTTTTGTTACACCAACCCTAAATCCCAGCATATCCTCAATATGGTACGAAATCAAAAACCTAGTCAAAAGGGAGAACACCAAAAAACATGATTTCATATTCCAAAAATGATATGTTTTCTTCAAAGATAATTATCATTATTTGAATAAAAACAATAAAAAAAAAGAGAGAAACAGATTATTACTGCAATTAATGGAGAAAAGAGGAAAGAGAAATAATAAATGCATTAGAAACAACATTTTATCTCATAGCAAAACAAACTGCATTCAGCATTCATTCAACACGTACGAACATTTACCCTCACATAAATACAGCAATCAAGCAACACAAAATCCCATTCAAATGGTAAAGCTTCGAAACGCACCCAACACACCTAACCCATAATACACATACTGCGCAGCCTACGCATCCGACTCATGCAACGCATCCGACGCATACAACACCTTCGACTCATGCAACACTTGTACGAGACTGTATAATAGTCCATACAAACATTCTCGCAAAAACTGCATGAGATACTACAGGGCAACCGATGCATACAACTTTCACTTCCCGCACCCACGCATAGTCATCAATTTTAGCATTCTTGAACATCCTCTTCATTTCGTTGTAACGAGTCGCAAGCGAGATGAAAACAAGCGAGAAAGGATGGTGAAGAAGAGAATGCCAGCGATAGCAGTGGCGATAGCGGGAGTGGCATTTGCTGGTGTTGCTGGTGCTGTCGCGAAGAGATTTTGGGGAGGCTGTTCGAAACCGCGAGACAGCGCGGACGCCACGTGGATAAAGAATCGAAATGGATTGAAATTGTGATCTCTAATCGTCATTCAGTTTTCTAATTTATAGTCGAACGTATCACTGTGATATTTAAATAAATTTTAAGGTGTTTTTGATATTTTCTAAAAGTTTTATAGTAGTGAAATCAAAATGCCTGATAAAATAATTGAAATCAAGTACACACAACGATAATAACGGCGATCAGGAAAAATGTATTATATCTAAATGAAATTGCCGTGGAATATAACAGGTGGATGGTGTAGTTTTGGATATACGGTATTTTGTGAAATCGTTTTTCGAGAGCTGAATTTACGGTGAATGCATGCCGAAATAGACGCGGAAAGATCGTAAAGTTAGAAAAAAAAAGAAAACGGAAAAGTTGAGGAAAACATTTTTTTTTTGCCTGAAGTGCGATACAGTTTGTGGAAAGCCGTTAGGTTAGAGAAAATGTGAAGATAACCGCGATATTGCAGGGCTGGAATGCAAAGTTGACGTTGCGTTCGGGTTGCTTAATCAGACAAGTTAGACCCCTGTGAAATAATAATTCAATTTTTGTGGCAAAGTTGTGAAATTGGATGACACGTCGTTTTACCAATTGATGAGTTTTGAATAAAAGATCAGTGCAACAGCCGAGAAATCGGAAGCAGTGTGAGACTCCTCAATTAGCCACCGAGCACCTTTCCTCAGACGTAAGTGAAGGAAACTCGCGATAGTTTGTGTGCGGTACAAGATTCGCTCCCGCTTGCACAGTGGTAGTTTTCCGCCGACTGGCCGATTGGATTGTCGCGTATCCCATCTTTCTGTAGGAATTTACTGCACACCGGAGGGGAACGAGATTTTGTATGACTTTTGACGGAATCAGCGGAACGCCCGTACTCCAAAGAGCTCATTTGTCTCCACCGATAAGACGGAAGTTAGCTAGGTCGCGTATGAATTCACATAGGCAATAATTGAGTCATAGGACTTCAAAATTTTCTAGTAATAGACATCGGAAACTTCAGCCGTTTAGGGAAACGTGAGGCAATCATTGATTGCATTCGATTAGGCGCCCGTTATTTTTTTTTTAATTTACTGAAGTTTGTGAAAGTTATAATTACTGCTAAATTTTTTTTTTTTTTGATAACGAGTTATAATTAAATGAAACCAGTTAGTGCGAGTGGATTTTGTTTTTGGCTACACAACATTTACAGGCCTTACCCGCCCCGAACACGAGCGCTCGTAGGAGGAGGTTTAGGGTAAGTACCCTTTAGTTTGCTCTAAATTTTCTTTGTTTTTTTTTGCATGTCATATTATATCAAATATATATCATGATGGCCCCACGCATTACGTGAGTGAGGTCGTATTAAGTACCTTTTTGAAGTATCATTCCAAAAGTAACTGCTGCTCGTTTTAGTAATTTTCTTTTGCCGTCTTCGCCAAGCGCAAGCACAAAAATAGAAAAATCCTAACTGAAAAAGGTTGCGGGTGGTATAGATTTCCGAAAAGAGAGTCGATTCAGGACGACATTGGTTCTAAAAGGAAGGAATCTTGTAAAAAGATAAATAGAATGTCTAGATAAATAACGATTGTTAATTTGCATAGAAAAATATTGTAGATATCATCGGATGAAGTCAAGAAAAGGAGAATCTAATGTGAAAACAATATCGTTTACATTATATAATTGTTTGTTATTTATTTACAAAAAAAAAAAAAGAAATCTATTGAGGTGAATTATATCAATTTGCTAGACTAATTTGTTTCCTTTCACTTTTAATCGCAGTAAATTAGTTACTGTACAATTTTTATAAAACTTTTCGTAATGAGATTGCGTAATAAAACGGACGAAATGTCAAGTTAAGGGAATACTTTTCGGTCTTTCCTTTCTTACGATTCTGACTGGGTATAGGACCCGGTACGGTGGCAGGCTTCCACCTCAAAACATGAGCCAGCCACCGGGTACTCATTCATCCTTCCTTTTGTTTCAGGTGACGTCGCGGGTTGAGTGGCCCAAGCATCGAATTGCATAATTCTATGGCATAAATTGGTCACCGGGGTACTCCCCTTCTGATGGGAAAGTTTATACAAGTCAAGTTGTATGAGTTTTCCACTCAGAAGAGGCATACCTGGCCACTGCAACAAAATATGGATTTAAATCCGGTTCGGTGGGTGCGAAGGGGCTCCATCACCACCCGGTTGCCCTTCTTTCATTTGTGGGGCATGAGCTTCGTTGGGTAACGACGAGGTTACCCCAAGTCCGCCTTTTTTTTCAGGTTCCACTTGTTCTCGGAACAAGTACTTTCTCTCTCGGTGTAGTTATCTACACTTTTTGCGACTTCAGTCGCCTCGTTTTAGCTTGACCAGGAGAAATTCGTGAGTGCGAAATTTTTTGTAGTGGGTCCTCGTGCTGGGGAAATGAACCCACCCCACGACACCGCAATGCTAGCCTGCCAGCGCATTCACGCGTCCCCAGACGAGGGCATTCTCGGCAGATATCTCCATCTTCTTCTGCCGAGGCAGCAAAACATCGCTGCAGTCCTTTACGGACAGTTTGAAACTCTTATATTCACTACAATGTATGCGACACTCCTTGAGATAGAAATCTGAAATGCAACAAACACATAACTTATAGCTTCAATCTAGGATTCATTTTTCAATGTAAACACTTTTGATAAAGTTAATGCCAGCCTACATTCTGCAAGAATAGCCGGCCTTTGGGAAAATCTTGTTAACTTTTCTTTTAGTAACACAAGGAGCAAGTCGTAAGTGTTTCTCGTCATCCTTCTGTATTTGAAAAATTCCTCCGGATCGCACTCCTTCATTCGTAAATACACAGTGCGAAAATACCCGTCGATATCGTGACTTCGATTATTGGGTCGAACCCACCAACGTCTTCTACGCCGTTGAAGACTTTCATCAACAAAATTATAACACATTATTAAAAACATAAACATCAAAATCAATTCGAAATCATCCATTTTCTTCAATTACTTTGGCCACAATGACACTTCTTCGTATCTGTCAACATCATATAAGTGCGAATCGTATGTAGGCGAACTATGTGCAGGCTACGCAACTTGACATTCCTTATTTTGTGTTATGTTGGTTGTAGCACAGCGGTAATTCATCTACCTGAGTAAAAATCAGTTTAGGCATGCCTAAACGGGCATTAGGACCTAATGCTGAAACGGTGGAGCATGCCTAAGTTAGGCATGCCTAATGGAGGCCTAATTATGTATCCCTAAACTAGCTCAGTTTAGGATTACTTTAAGAAAACCCCATTAGGCCCTAAGGCCGAACATAACGCATTACCCCATCAATTCGTAAATACAACGTCTCTAGGCACAGGATTGGGCATTTTGCATTAGGGTCTAATGGTGTTTTCCTTAAAAACTCCTAAACAGAAAAATCTCTGTTGTGAGAAAATGTAAACCACAATAAAATTTCTTTATAAGAACTTAGCATTTTAGAAACATACGTCAAAAATAGTTTTATGAACATTAGTCAAAAACCATAGTTTTACGAACATTCGCCGAAAACGATAGTTTAACGAATATTCATCAAAAATGTTGGTTTCGGGATGGTTTTGCGATAGTTTGGCGAAAGTTTTACGATAGTTGTAAGATAGTTTGACGATCGTCTAACGATAGTTTTGCGATCGTTTTACGATAGTTTAACTATAGTTTGACGAAAGTATTATGATAGTTGTACGATATTTTTATGCTAGTTTTAAAAAAAATTTCACGATAGTTTTCCGATCGTTTACGACAATTTGAATTATGCTACGATAGTTTTATAAGAAAGTTTTATAGAAAATCCGTTTCTTGGGCAACCATTTTTTTCACCTTACAAATTAAGTTCCAATTTAGGCGATGATGGGGCTTGCCTAAACAATTCCTTATTTAGGCCGTGATGGGACTTGCCGAAACAGTTCCTAAACAGAAATTTTCTTGCTGTGTCAAAGCGAAAGAAAATAAAATTACTTGGTAATAAATTAAAATTATTCGTAGAAGATAAGAATGCATAGCTTTAAATACTTTTAAGTTTGAATGTGATGAAGAGTTGATCACTTTTTCCCAAGTTAGGCATGCCTAATGGAGCCCTAATGCGGTATGCCTAAATTGAATCAAAATATATATTTCACTGTATAAAATTTTGTCCAGAGAGTAAGTTTATACAATATATAAGTTTATCGCAAACGTGGAAGTCTTAAAAACGTGGATTTTTTTGAAAAATGTGAAAACTGGTAAGTATTTTACGAAGTGAAGAGAATGCGGTAAGTATTATGAATAAATTTATATATTTTGTGTTGATTTTGCGAAGAATGTTGTTTGCGTTTAGCAACTGCTTAGACCAACCCCATCGTTGCCTAAATTAGGAAGTGTTTAGGCAAGCTACATCACTATCTAATATAGGCAGCGATGGGGTAATGCGTTAACATCGGCATTAGGGCCTAGTGCGGAGTCCGCATTATTCCCTTATGCCTGTTGGGGCTAGAGATGGGTCAAATCGGTTTAACAAACCGAGTTAATTCGAGTTGCACTTAAATCGAGTCAACTCAAGTTAAAATATTTCTAACTCGAGATGTGTTTCTAAGTCATCGCTCTGAACTCTGGGCAAATTTGTAGCATATGATTAGTGACCAAGACAGCTCGAGTTTTGGTTGAATTGAGTTAACGCGTGTTAGGCTATTTCTAACTCGAGTTGTGTTTACGTTATCGTTCTGGACGTTGGGGAAAAGTCGTTGCATATAATTTGTGCTTTGTTTAATGCACGTTCAGAGTTTATCAGCGCAACTGTATTGCTGACTTAATTCAAGTTGAAAATTCATTTCATGTCTCTACAAACGACCGAGAACGGAACATTGTTTTGTGTGGTTTGTTCTAAAGTGTAATATTTTTCAAACAAAGCTTTTGATATTTTGTTCAGGTTAAACCGATACTGAAAATCTCAGAGGAGCAGCGAATAAGATAATTAGGGTTAAGAAAAGAAAATACTATGACGACCAATTGACAAGTTTAGATGTAAGTTTAGCGAGCAACAACATAAGACAAGCATATAAAGTAGTGAAAAGCCTGAAACGTGGTTACCAGCCCAAAACCACGCTCTGTTGTGATGACATCAGCAATATCATCGCTGATGAAACCAAGATTAAGGAAAGATGGACATCATATTTCAAGAACCTCCTTAATCCTCCGCACAGCTCCAGAACATCGGAGCCTATAGATGTCTGCGGAGAGCGCCCATTGGCCCTACCAACTCTGGATGAAGTTTGTTCTGCCATCAATGCTCGAAAGAATAATGAAGCACCGGGCATCGATGAGATTCCAGTAGAGCTCATCAAATATGGTGGCAGCAGTGCTCATCAAGCTATTCGCAAAGTCATCCAGTACATTTGGCAACAAGAACATATGCCGAAAGAGTGGAGCCAATCAATTATATCCCGTATCCACAAAAAAGGCGACAAGCTACAGTGCGAAAATTATAGTGGCATATCACTACTTTGTACGGCGTACAAAATATTTTCAAAGATATTAGAAAATAAAATCAGATCATACACCAACAGTATTATTGGGGATTATCAAGGTACTTTTAGAGCAGGCAGATCGACGATAGACCAATTGTTTACAGTCAAGCAGGTACTTGAAAAGTGCTGGGAGTTCAACATAGATGTTGACTTTAAGCAAGCATACTAGAGTATTGATCGTAACATACTGTACCAAATAATGCTTTGCTTTGGCATCCCAGCCAAATTAGTCAATCTTACTAAAATGACAATAACGTCGACGACCTCCCAAGTCTGCATCAATAACCAACTCGCCGATGCCTTTGACCCAAATATCGGACTAAAGTAGGGGGATGGGCTGGCCGCATTGAATAGCACGTCATAAGGAAGCTACCTGTCGATACGCGAGGTACATTACTATACAAGTCGAGCCAAGTAGTTGCCTAAGCGGAGATCAACGTTCTTTCACGGTCATTAACAACCGCCAAAGAACTCTTCATGAAACTCGACAGCGAAGCAAAACTAGTAGAGCTAAAAATCAATGAAAATAAAACAAAGCTCATGACGCAGTCGAAGAAAAATACCTTAAGTACGCAAAATATCACACTTGGCGAATATAGTATCGAAAATGTTAGCGAATTTGTGTATTTAAGCGCCAAAATAACGAAAACGGGTAATGAAAGAGACGAAATACGCCGAAGAATACAGCTCGCAAATAAAATATTTTATTCAGTATTGACGATCTTGAAGACCAGCTGCATACATAGAAAAACAAAGCTCGAAGTATACAAATCTGTGATAAGAACTGTATTATGCTATGGATGTGAAACATGGACCCTAACCCCAGCGTCCGCAATTATATTGAACGCCTTTGGACGACGGGTCTTGAGGCGAAGAATTGGAGCAAAGCTTGACGGAGACCTATGGCGAATTCGATGCAACCATGAGCTGTATGAAATTTTTGACGAGCCGAAGATCTCAACGATTGTCAGACTACGGAAGCTGCAATGGGCTGGCCTCATGAATCGTATGGATGAACAACGAATACCCAAAAGGTTATTTGTTGGGAGAACTGAGGTCTGGAGACCAACGGGGAAACCGAGGAAACGCTGGTCTGACTCGGTCAGCGAAGACAGTTCATCGCTGCTCGGATTTGGAAATTAAAGGATGCGACTAATGGACAGAGACAGTTGAAGGCGCTATTTGCAGGAAGCCAAAGCCCAAGAGGGACTGTAGTGCTTAGAAGAAGGAACCGATAACTGTTATTACATTCCTTGCATATTGTAATCCACGTGATTGGACGATGCCGAGGCCTAAAATATCTTCTCCGGTTTGGAAAGTGTTTGAATTACCTCCACAAGGAGGTAAAGTGCAAAATATGTTCAAATAGTTACAAATACTCTGGAAATACCAGTTCAATTATGAACCATATTAAAAAAATTCATCTCAGCATATACTGTGAACTGGTAGAGTCGGATCATCATCGTTGAATGAAATTCAAAAAGAAATTTCAAAACAAATGCTATCAGCAACCATGTCGATGCCATCTTCATCATCTGTAGAATAGTGAGACCGCTACAAAACGATTCAAGCAGAATCGTTTCGCCTTGCTGTGAAAATTTTTGTAGAAATCTGGCGATGCTGCGCTGATTCAAATGATTGTGCAAGATTATAAGCCTCTACAAATAGTTGAAAATGAAGGTTTCCGAAGGTATACTAACACATTAACTCCTGACTATGAACTACCTTCTAGAAAAAAATTAACTCAGATTCAGAATAAAACAAAAAAAATATAAAGCTAAAACGGCAGCATATAAGAAAAAATTGCAGAAAATCGAGCATATTGCTTTAACGTCAGATATTTGGACGTCAGATACTAATAAAAGTTTGTTTGTTTATGACCGCCCATTTCAAAAACTTGAATCAGTGGTTATTTCAGCTTAAGAAATACAAGGCAGTCTCACACAGCTGAAAATATAGCAAATGCTATTCGTCAAATATTGGACGGCTGGGAGATAAACTCAAAAATAGTCACTGTAGTAACGGATAGTGCTGCTTCAATGAAAAAACAGTAAGCGAAGTTTTAAATGAGTGCAATCATTGCTGTGTCGCCTATACAATCAATCTTGCTGTGAAAGATTGTATAGAAACAGATATTATTGGTTCAAGAGACACCCCAGCTTATACTAGCCAGTTATTTCAAGTATTAAATAAATGTCGTGCCACTTTGAAGAAACAAATGAATTTGGACATAATCAAACTAAAACAAGACGTTCGCACACGCTGGAATAGTAGATTTTGTATATTCGACCGCTCACTAAAGCTCAAGATTCAACTTTCTGTGACTTTGCCAACACTGAAATCACCACCATCGAATTTATATTCTAAAGGCTGGGCTGTGTCTGAAAATATAGTGATTCTCCTAAATCCATTTGAAAAAATAACCACAATTTTATGCGGTGAAAAATATTCATCACTATCTTCTGTTATATCACTTGTATTTGGTCTACAAAATACTATCAATACCAAAACCCCAATAAGGTTTATGAAATTAACAGAGAAGCAGCAGTTTCTTATTCCACAATTTAAAAACAGACCGTTCAGTTTAGAATCTAATGCTGACAATGCGCAAACGTGGGCACTTAATGAACTGCAAGACTACTTATCAACGGAGACCTCACTTGATCAACCTTGTATGTCTGCTGCTTTGGGTGCTTCTTCTTCTTCTACAGAAGATAAAATTTGGGGTGTTGTCAACCGAAAAGTGTCGAAAGCCTTCGGACAGTCAAATTTGACAACATTTTCTTCAGTAGCTGCGATAATAAAACTATATATTAAATTGCTGTACGTAAATAGGAACAAGATCCTCTTCAATTTTGGGCTGAGAAAAAGCTCTATTTCCGTCGTTATTTAAAATGGCGCATAACTACTTCTGTATGCAGTCTACTTCAGTGCCGTCCAAAACGGTGTTTTCTAAAGTAGGCATTTTATGTAATGACTAAAGAAACCGATTTGCACCAAAAAACTCAATGAAATACTTGCCCTGAATGCATGTATGAAACATAATGTTTAAGAACTCCAGAATACGACACAATAATATTTCTACAGAATACTTAAAAATATCTACACGATATCAAAATTATACCGTTCCTATTTAGAATATGAAATATTTTTAATTAATTTTGGATTAGTGTACTTCTGAGTACTTACTATCCAATATTTAACAATATCTCCTAACTGATGTAGATATACTAAAATTCTGCAAGTTAGTAAGAATGTACTTTTTGATGCTATTTGTAGTGAATTAAGAGTTTTCATAAGTCCGTGAAGGACTGCAGCGATGGTCTGCTGCCCCGGCAGAAGAAGATGGAGGTATCTGCCGAGAATGCCCTCGTCCGGAGACGCGTGAATGCGCTGGCAGGCTAGCATTGCGGTGTCGTGGGGCGGGTTCGTTTCCCCAGGACGAGGACTCACTACAAAACAATTTCGCATTCACGAATTTGTCGATAGCTCAAGAGGCGACTGAAGTCGCAAAATTGTAGATAACCTCACCGAAGGAGATGTACTTGTTACGAGAACAAGTGAAACCTGAGAAGAAAGGCGAACTTGGGGTGACCTCGTCGTTACCCAACGAAGTTCATGGCCCACAAATGAAAGAGGGGCAACCGGGTGGTGGTGGAGCCCCTTCATACCCACCCAACCGGAATAAATCCAAAGATAGCTTGTTGAAGTGGCCAGGTATTCCTCTTCTGAGTGGAAAACTCATACAACTTGAATTGTATGAACCTTCCCATCAGAAGGGGAGTACCCCGGTGACCAATTTATGTCATAGAATTATACAATTGGATCGCATAAATCTATGCCATAAAAAGGCACTCTGCTTGGGCCACTCAACCCATAACGTCACCTGAAACAGAAAAAAGGAATTAGCTTGTACCCGGTGGCTGGCTGATATTTTGAGGTGGAAGCCTGCCACCGTACCGGGTCCTATACCCGGTTAGATAAACGGAAGGGAAAGACTGATTTTAAAATTCACTCCTGCATTTTTATTATTATTTTTTCAAAAATTGTACAACCGTAACTTCACGATAAACAAATTCTTCGTCTTAAGGATTCTCACTTTAACATTAATTCAATTCGTTTACCATCTACTAGTGGATATCAGTTCTACCCGTGTCTTTCTATATATAATGAACGTTTTAATTGTTTGAGTACCCGATTAGAGATGTTTACCATCAATAAGACACAACATATGAAAAACTGTATTATAACATGTTGAGGCGTATATGCATATTTACTTTCCAACATATATTTTTTTTTTCATAGGAATTGACTACGACAACCTATTTGAACGTATGAGCTTATCTTCGACTTCTTCTTTTTTTTCAAATCAATATATATAAATAAACATCAGTCAGTAACATATATAAGTATGCATATAAATGTATGAAAAAAATTTAAAGAAATCAAACGGGTACTTACCCAACCTTTTCCGACGACAAGCGCTCGTTGACGAGGTGAGTAAGTCCTGTAAAGTTATAATGGCGCGATAAATTTTTAAAATTCCTTGTAATTATATTATTCTTCATCAAAAAAAAAACAACCGCTTCTACACTATCGTCGATGATGTTTCCTTTGTTGAACTTCGCGCTCCTCGGGTAAGTTCACTCGGATCTTGCCAACAAATCATTTCCTTCGTCTCCCCGTCGTGACATTTCGATAAAACCAACACATTAAAACGCTCCTTTGGTGTAATTCATCCGTTCAGAACGAAACGAAAAATTGACTGAATAGCAACTTGGTTAAAAGCATTCGCGATATTTCTGGAATATTTCGTTGTCAACTTTTCTTCTTCCTTTTTTTTTTGTTGCTAAAACGCGCACGTGGTAACGAAATTCATACAAATTAAAACGTTTTTCTTTAGAATTTCCTTTTCTGCTTTGATTTGTGCGATAAATTTTTGACCGAGCAGCAAAAGGCTACAAAATACGCAAACACCACGAAAGGATATTTTTACTTGTCGTCTACGAAGGCACTGAATTCTTTTCTAAGTTGTTGGGAATTTCATAGCGAGACACCGAACTTACGCGATCGTCGCTTGTAATTCAGAATTCTACTTTCGGTGAAAATTCAGAAGAAATTGTTGTTGGCGCTTCTTCATTGAATTCGTGAAAAATTCAGCACGAAACACATTAAACCTTTCCGGCGCGTATGGATCAGTACAAGTGACGCGCGATTCAAAAAATGTTTAAATCCGGGCTTTGAGTTTCTTCGCTAGAATATTTTCCCCCTCTCATGCAGCACAGTCCCGACAAATTTACTTCCACGAGCAGGCAAAACTGAAACCGTTTTCGTTTTGGCTTTCCCGTTATGTTTATACTTGACGTTGTTTGTTTCTCATAAGTTGACGAAAAACTTCCCTTTGTTGTCTGCTGACAACCGAAAATTTGTAACAGTTAAGATCAATAAAATAACATTCCAAGTCCCGCAATCTTACACTGAGCACTATTTGTCGGGTGGAAATAAATAATTAAAACGGATAGGAATAAATAATTTTCGTTGGTTTTTCCGGTAATAAAAATATCTCCAGGGTTTCGTCCGCGATGACGTGTTTCCTCAAGACAGTCCGTGACACTCACGAGAAATGATCCACGCGAATTTCCTGCTTTTCCGGCGCACACAACACTATCTTGCACTTCAGCAGTTTTCCGCGCGAGCAGGAAAACCTCAGCCCGACTAGCAATCACCAATTTTACTTTCGTACATAACTTGCGCACAACGAGCGCCAAGTTTTTCTTTTTCCGCTGCTGAACAACAACGTTTGTTTTTGTTGTACGGAAGATGCAAACACGCTTTTCTTGGTGGCGCACACGCTTCAGCAGCAACGCACCACCAAGTTTTCCGCGATCGCCAACCTTAGCAGAAGCAGCACGACGAACGCGCAAAGAGAACTATCAATTTTCACAGCAAATCATCAATTCCCGATTTTTCTTTTTCACTTGACTACAACTCGAACTACTACTGTAAACTCTTCCTTTCCGCTCTCTTCAGCGATTTTCTCTTGTTTCCAACGTTTCACTCCTATCTTTTACCGCGTGCGCTTCAGACGCCGCCTGTTTCTCCCCCTAATCATATATACTCGTATTATCAGCTTTATTTCATCTCAAGTAAAGCAGCTTAAATTGCCAAAAAATCCACTGCTTAGCAAAACACTTGAACATAAGCTTTGAGAAATTCCTACATTTAATGTCGCTTGGCGCTTGCTGTGCCGCTAGCGATGCCTTTCATACGGACTGGAGTTGGCAAAGTGGACTTTTTGAGTGAATGCGCGCCTGGTGATTTGTCCACGTTGGTGTGATCTGCTCGTTAATATTTCTCTGTGACGAGTAATATTTCCTGGGCAAGACGCTTTTGATCCGCCTGAATCAGGAACAAATTGAAAATTCACCGCACGAAAACATCACTACCATGCGCCACATAAATTAATTTTTTCTCGCTGTGAGGCGATAGCTGATATAACATAGAATGGGGCTAGCAGAAAAGGTTACGCGAACTATTCGTCTATGGTCAAAGCTAACATTTTCGCGCTTTCCACGCAATTTCCCGCGACGAGGAATGGCGAATTCAGTTAACAACGTTTTGCAATTAACGGCAAAAATATCCGCACGCGTATCTCACACAAGACTCGTCGTCTCACCACGGAGGTTTCTTCACGACTCCCTGCCTGCCGGTGCACTCTTTGTCGCCGCGTCTGTAATAGATCTCCCCCTAGACGATGCACTTCCACGATTTTCGATCGATCATGCGTACTCGGGTGGATCCGAGATGGTGATAATGCACACTCGTTTCGGTTGTTTTTAAAATTTACGTCGTCTTTTGTATATTCGATTAAGTTATCAATTGAAAGCAATTTTCGTTTATAATGATTAGGCGTAATTAAGTGGGAAAAATCGGAAGAATTAGACAGGCACACGTTAATTACCGACAAACAAAAAAAAATTTTTAATTAATATTATGGTTGGAATGGGTAAAATTTGACAAATTTTAAGGGGTTTAAATGATACAATGATTTTATCGTTCATATAATTTAAGGGGTCAACCGTTTCGTTCTAAGCATTTGTATACCGCGTTACACCGCAATTCGTTAAATTATATTCAAAAGATATTGTAATAAAATCACTACACATTAAAAATATTAAACAGCTTTAGAATTTTGTTTCCCGGGAGTTAAGTACAAAAGAAATTTTCTTGACGTATTTTTCATGCAAAAACAGAGCGAGTGTTGCGATGGGGAAGGTGACTGAATGGTTACTCATCGTTAAATTGAGTTTGTGCTGTGTGCCTGTGGCAGCGCTGGCTTTTAGAGCCCTACTCCTCGATTACTACATATTCTTATTTATATGAAACAATAATTCTTACTTAGAATAACCTATACGAGTACATATATTTTTTAAATTCGACTTTGGATATGTATACTGTCAAGTACTTACCTGTTACGGAGTAATAACGAATTAATAGAAAGTTTATTTTTTCTTAAATTTGAAAAGACTGAGTACTGGATTAAGTATAAGTCTCACTGTATCTCAAGACTTTGACCGTCTAGTTTGTGATTGAAAGTCAAGTAAAATTAACTCTTTTCTGAATCGTAGTTTGTTTTTATCTTTTTTACTACGTCAATAACATTTTATTCATCATCGCCTAGTGTAACACAACATAGACGTACACCAATTTTTCATTGACTTTAAGCAAGCATACGACAGTGTTGATCGTAGCGTACTGTACCAAATAATGCATTGCTTTGGCATCCCAGCCAAATTAGTCCATCTTACCAAAATGACAATGACGTCGACGACCTCCCAAGTCCGCATCAATAACTAACTCGCCGATGCCTTTGACCCAAATATCGGACTTAAGCAGGGGGATGGGCTGGCCCCATTGCTATTCGATTTGGCTCTGGAGCACGTCATAAGGAAGCATCCTGTTGATACGTGAGGTAAATTACTATACAAGTTGAGCTAAGTAGTAGGATATGTGGACGACATCAACATTTGGTCACGGTCATTAACAACCGCCAAAGAACTCTTCCTGGAGCTCGACAGCGAAGCAAAACTTAAAGGGCTACAAACCAATGAAAACAAAATAAAGCTCACGACGCAGTCGAGGAAAAATAGGTTAAATACGCCAAATATCACACTTGGCGAATACAGTATCGAAAATGTGAGCAAATTTGTGTATTTAAGCGCCAAAATAAAAAAACGGGTAATGAAAAAGACGAAACACGCCGAAGAATACAGCTCGCAAATAAAATATTTTATTCAGTATTGACGATCTTGAAGACCAGCTGCATATACAGGAACACAAAGCTCCAAATATATTAATCTGTGATAAGACCTGTATTATGCAATGGGTGTGAAACATGGACCCTAACCCAAGCATCCGCAAATATATTGAACGCCTTTGAGCGACGGATCCTGAGGTGAATAATCGGAGCCAAGCCAGATGGGGACCAATTGCGTATTCGATACAACCATGAGTTGATAAACCGGAGGTCTCAACGATTGTAAGACTGCGGAAGCTGCAATGAACTGGACACATGAATCGTATGGACGGACAACGGATTCTCAAAAGGGTATTCGTTGGGAGTACTGAAGGCCAGTGGGGAAACCGAGGAAACGCTGGTCTGTCTCGGTCGATGAAGACCGTTCATCGCTGCTCGGATTTCAAAATTGGAGGACGCGGTCAACCGACCGAGACAGTCGGTGGCGCTATTTGTAGGAAGCGAAGGCCCGAGAGGGGCTGTAGTGCTAAAAGAGAGAGTGGTTGAACTCATCAATATACTATCCATCCTACCCACCACCCAAACATCCATTCAACTTAAACCGGTTTTCCCACCACGTAAGCATTAGATTTTTCCTATTTTTATCGGTTAGGCTAACTCCTTGATCTCGGTCGAGGCAAATTTTAATTCGGTTGATTCGAGCTCACCCATCACTACATTTTTTCCATCCAAATCGGTACAGTCAACTCGGTTTGAACTCGGGTTTAGCTAATTGTAACCCGAGCTAATTCGATTTAACGTAAACCCGACTTCGCCCATCACTAGTTTAGGCATGCCCAAGTAGGGCCGAATGACTGCGTAAATTGAATTTCTGCTCGGGGACGTAAAGCTCATTCAAATTCTCGCTTGTCATATTGGTTATTATGCCTGACTAGACATGAGTAATTTGCACAAGATTCTTGTACATTTGACCAAATGTGGTCTGATGTAATTTGCCTGAAGTTATGTATAGTTTTCATGACCTGTGAAAAAAAAAATTTACCTGAGTATACGCGGATTGGCTGTTTTTTTTTAGGTGTGGAGTTCCAAAAAAAATTCAAAAAACGTCGAGTAATTGTCAATAAAGAAGGAAAGTTGGGTCTTGAAATGGTAAGTAACATACTCTGATCTTGTTCAATTTTCATGTTCTTAGTACAGAAAATAGTAGGTAAATAAGTCTGAGATTTTTGCGAAAATATGTAGGTATGGAAAATCCTTGAAAGAAACCAATAAAGTAATTACAGTGACCAAGATACCTTCTCGCTAATGTAAGTCAAATTGAAACTAAAAACATATAAGCTCTGATGCTTCTTACTCTATATCATTCAAAGCTCTTTTGAAAGCAAACAGGAATACAAACAGAGATTAATGGTTAGTGAATTGGTTAGTTAGCACCTAATCAAATCAAAAAACTGGTACAATATCTAATGATAAATTGAAACATACAAACTTTGCATTGTCAAAATAACATATATTGCAATTTCTTTTCGCTTGTTGCAGAACATGAATCTTAAATTACAATTTTTGTTTTATAAATAAGAAAAAAAAATTAAATAGGTGAATTTCATATCTACTATTTACTAAACATAATTATCAATCACACATCACTCATCCAGCTACGAATTAATTTACATATTATTTAGCGTCTTTTATAATGCAAATTATTGCTTTATATTTTTCTCTTATTTTTATTTGCTTTATCTTAGCTTTCGCTATAGGAAACAGATCACTATGAAGTAGATAATTGAGATGAATCCAATACCACGAGTTTAATCTAATTGGCACATCTATGTATGTAGAGTAGATTTCTTAGAAGAGCAAGAGGTCTAACCTTTGAGATAGGTGGGTAGCGAAATAACAGCCGTCATCGATACGAATACGATTCATCTACTTACGGCAAACTGGTTAGCTCAGCGGTAGCCGCCACACTTTTGCATCACATTAGGCATGTATGAGTACTCAGTGGATAGCGCAAACAAGAAGAAAATTCGCATCCACGGAACACGAGTAATAATTAAATAATGGATTATTCTAAAACAGCCTTTTTGTTCGTAAGGATATTTACACAATTGTATTCCTTTCATTTTCGTTGCATTTCATACTGTCCGTAAAGCTGATCCACTGATCCGACTCAAATCGCTTCCAGGCGGGACTCCAGGATGAATATTCGGGTAGTACGAAGGGTGCAGGCCTCCGAATGGTGCCATCATCAGTAGCGGGTTCATCGGTAGGTCGTATCCCATTTGCGTAAAAGGATGATTGCTGTACGGGAAGAATGGCAGTGCGGTTCCAATTGGAGGAAGTGGTTGAACTGCTCTCGCAATTTGCTCTGCTGATGGAATGTATCGAATTTCTTCGGGGCAATCTGCATTTGAATTGTCGTTTGTACTGTCCTTGTCGGGAGTAATTAGACTTTCAATAGTAAAGGATCGTTTGGGTCTGGAGCTTGGATCCATTGAAGCTGTTCCACTTATGCAAGTGCTTTGTAAAATAGGTGTAATAGGACGAACAGGTGAGGAAGGAATATTTCCTGATGGTATCCTTGAGGCATATAGATTAGGATCTCCCATTATATTTCCACAAGAGGGCTCCATTGGT
This sequence comes from Odontomyia ornata, assembly GCA_963969285.1. Lineage (NCBI taxonomy): Eukaryota > Metazoa > Arthropoda > Insecta > Diptera > Stratiomyidae > Odontomyia > Odontomyia ornata. Next base: position 40,971,677 of record OZ017739.1, read on the forward strand.
GGCATTGGAGCATTTGTGGAGTTTGAAAAGAAAAACCGATTGAGATTCGCCAACGCTGCCAGTTCTTCATTTAACAGATCCTTCTCAGATTTATGAAGCTTAAATCGTTTTCTTCTTCGCAGGAGGCTTCCATTTTCGAACATATCAAATGCTTGTGGGTGAAGTGCCCAATACGCTCCTTTGCCAGGTCGATCGGGACGTCGAGGAACTTTGATGAAGCAGTCGTTAAAGCTAAGGTTGTGTCGCAGGGAATTCTGCCACCTCTGCGTATTCTTCCTGTAGTAAGGGAACCGATCGGTGATGAACCTATAAATCTCGCTAAGCGGCAGCATCTTTTCCGGCGAACTCCATATCGCCATTGCAGTCAAGGAAATATAGGAATAAGGTGGTTTCTGGTCACCATACGATTCACGCGAGGGTCGTGGCATTTTTTTTCACGTGTTTCATCAAAATTTCAAGCATTTATTACAATTATTGCACAATACAATTTCAGCTCTTGTTCTTGTCCACACTCTGCACTACTTGAACTAGTTACGCTTCGTGCAATCATGATTGCAATATTTGTTTATTACCACAAAGCACTACCAACAATCGCAACTACCAGCGGTCGCCGGTGGACCGTCATATGGGAAAGAAAACTGGTCCGGGGTCCGAATGGCTTCACGCAAAGCAAACTAAATTATATAATTATGCATTGGTCGAGCAACAAATCAACCGCAAACACACCGGGTTTCAAGCACAGCACACATCAGCGGTCCGTCTGCGGCCATTAATTCAACATTTTATGCAAAAAGCCAACCGACACACTCAGATGTTTGCTGAAGACTGGTTTAGGCATGTAAACACTGTCCGCGAGAAAAGGTGTTGAAAACGCAATCACATGCTACGGCCGAAACCGCGGCTGCCTCCGATCGGAAACAAAACAACCATAAACAACCAATAGTTGATATTTCGTCAGTTTAGAGAGGAATCAATGCTCGGAGAATTTGCCTTTCCGACCACTAAGCGCGTTAGGCAGTTTTGTTGGCTACGCTAAATGCCTTAATCCATTACGACGACTCCGACAAATCAGAGGAACGTCCGACGAGACGAGCCCCAGTCGTAATCCCACTATGTCGACATAATCCAGCTGAACTGTGTACATAAGCCGCGGAAAAACAAGCAAATCCATAAATCGAGAGTCCACAAACGCACACGCCTAAGCAAACGGCAAGCAGGGAATGGATGCAAAGTAAATAATGGGCGGCGAATTGTCTCTTCGATGTACTCCTCACGGCCGGGGAGGGACCAAGCTTAGGGAAATGGCGCGATTGCGCAGCTGAGCCCGCGTGCGCCCTCTCCAGCTTTTGCACAACAGAAATGGTTGCCAGCAACAGCCAATCGCTGCGTAGTTCGAGACAGGCTGCAACGTACGCTCTGATTGGCTGTGCAATCATCGCGCAGAATGTCTTGTGACCTGGTTGGGAGCTTGGCACCGCTCCGCTCGTCGACGCCAGCAACTCCAACTCCATTAAAGCAAACAGTTGATTTTTCAGTACAAACATGTTTGAAAGTTGGGTGTTTTCCGTTGATTGTTCGTAGCTCAGCAATAATGTGCGAGGCGAGCGTGGCCGCATTCTATGTACACGGACGCTGAAACAATGGAAGAGCGCGGCAAGCAGCGAGGGTAGAGCCAACGTTGCATTGCCTTGTGCCGTTGGCGCTGCTTATCCGCTCCTTTCGTATGGCAGGATGTTCGTTGTTAGGTTTATAGTTGGCTTTGTGGTGACTTCTGGATTACATAGCGATGTTCCTGTCCTTCGTGTGTCTTGCACATTTTCCTGGTAAATTGGGAGATGTGTCGCAGCGAGGAAAACACTTCACCCCACGGAAAACACATGTGGGTACTTGTGCTTCGAAGTGATTTAGATTCCTGGGGCTCGACAGGTAGACTCAAAGCATGAACAAAATCAACAACCATGAAATTGGATCGAGTTTTTGCTTTGAGTTTCGTAGCTAACAACAACCCTGTAACGTTTTCTCCCTCTAATGTTTGATTAATGTGTTTATTTGGATGGAATCGTTTAATTTGTAAAAAATCGGGTGAAATTTGATAAAGTCTTAATTCAAAGTAGTAAAAGGACGCAAAATATGATTTGCTTAAATCGGGCAAATCGTTTCTTTTAATTTTCATTTCTTTCTTTCATACCTATGTTAAGGTATCAATTACTTTTATATTTTATTAGTATTAAGGAATAATTTGGACAATATAAGTTTGACAGGATTGGTGACTTCGCATGAATCATATTTCTATGCCGATCTTATTGTTATTTGCAGGTAAGCATAAATAACCTTGTTTGTGTATTCCAGCTAAGCCCCTTGCTACTCATTTAAGCTCACAAACAGTACGTATTCATTGCATCGATATATTGTAATTCCAAGTAAGTAGAGGAAATCATCATCTAAAAATCAATTTTCGTTGAGCCAAAAAAATAAATTAGAATTATCTCTCTGTACGGGAAAGTTTGGTTGAAACTTTTAGTCTCCTCCCCCCCTCCAATACATTTTTATTTACACTTTGTTATAGATTGTAATAATTTCATGATTAAGAAATTTGTTTATTATTTTATTATTATTATTATTTTTTTTTTTTTTTGTTGAACATTACTTACACATAAATGTACTTCAACTTTGTTTTGATTGTACGTTTAGTTCAGCCTGATATGTTATCATTCCAAGTCTTGAATACCAGAAAGTATTTTAACAGATCAATTACTTACTCTATGGTCCGGGTAGTTAAAAACCTATTTCAATCCACACAAACTGGAAATAAGTACCACTTTCAGAATAAACATTAAATGTTTAATTTATGTTACAAATATTTACATTAGTTAGATAATTCATTAACACTAAATAACCAAATCCATCCTTCTGTTACCAGACTTAGCAAATCTATCAATCACTTTGTTAATATCTACCTCTACATCTCGGTGTGTATGAAGTAAACAAAGTCCACTTAATCTTTCTTCACACATTGTCGACCTTAACCACGTCTTCAGCCTACGCAGCGTGGAGAACGACCTTTTAGCAGACGCTACACTTACTGGCAAAGTAGAAAATATCTTCAATAAACCATGAATTTATGGGAAAATATCTGCGTCGCAAGCTTCTAATGCATCAAGTGCTGTATTCGGCAGTTTTACACCAGACGGTTTTTCGCTAATCCATTTAGCTTTCCATAAGTCGAATTCAGCTTGGATTTGACTGCTTTCTAGACCGAGTATCGGTGAAAATTTGTCCCTCAGTGCACATAGTTTCTCTTGTATCGGCTCTGACTGGTGTGGTGGCCCAGGCTCTCTCACGATACTTGTTGGCATTAGCAGTTGAAGTCCGAAACATTCTACGGTGTCCTTAGGAAAACGAGACTTAATGTCAAAAACAATGTTGTCTAGGAGAGGAATGTATATGGATTTTTTTAAAAAATCCTCCGGATCAGATGTTGCATAGTTCGGTCGATTTCTTTGGACACCAGCTAATCGTGGCATTTTTACTTCGACGTCTAAATCCGAACATAAATTTCTCACTTCAACAAAAATCTTTGCAAATACAACACCACATTCTTTTCGCTTTGATTCTTAAACTGAAATGGTATCGAGAATCACATCAGAAGCTTTCTTCAAATCTAATGAAGGAGATTGAAGCATCTTACTCAAAGGGAGAGTCTGTTTCAAAACATCTATTAAAGATAGTAGTGTTGTGATGAAATGCACATCACAGAGAGCCTTTTTCAGGGCGTTGGCTTTCGATGAAGTATTAATTTCTGACCATTCGGAAATGGATACAAGAGCTTTAACTATATAAGGCAGAGCTTCTTGAAACTTGATCACACTGTCATGCCTCTCTACCCATCGGGTTTCACACAGACTTGATAATTTGGTGCCCTTAAATTCTTCTAAGTCTTCATTTCTTTTTTTCAGTGCGCTTCCGAGAACCGTGTTTCTCTTTGCAGATGATGAAAAAAACTCAACGACAGACTTTATGGTGCCGACTAGGTTCCGTACACTTTGAACGTTATTGGATTTAGAAAATGAGTTGTTCAATCCATGATTTAAACAGGGACATCTAACAGCATGAACAGCTTCTTTCAAGATTTCGGAGACGGCACCCTTAACATCCGAAGACATCACACTGCAGCTGTCAGTTCCAATTCCAATACATTCTTTGATATCCAAATGTTCTTCTTTGATTAGTTTAACTATCTTTGATTAGTTTAACTATCTTTCCCAACATTTCACCACTAATTTTGGGCACCGCACTTTTGTCCGCCATAAAATCAATCAAACTTTCATGGACATCAATAAAACAGAAAAAATCTTCCCTAAGTAGCCCGTTGCAAATGTATCTGATAGTTAAGGATAATTGTGATGTATGCGATAAATCAGTTGTTTCATCGAAGATGATACTATAGCATCCAGCCTGTTTTACTCTGTTAATGAGCTCAGTTTTGATTTCTTCACCACAACATTCAATAAGCTGATTTTGTGTATTTTTCCCAAAATAGGTCGCTCTCGAACTTGTGTTTTCCAGATGTTTCTTTAAGACGCCATCTCCTGACGCTACTCTAAATCTGAGGAGCTCCCTAAAGTTTCCTTCGTTGGTCAGTGCGGGTTCCGTTTCTAACAGCTGACCGTCGTCGCGGTGGCCACGCAATGGTATGTTTTGTCGACCCAAAAACATGATTGTTTCAATAATTGGCCGCAGTCTTTCTCGATTTTCTATGACTTGTTGAAGCCGTTGAGTATTTACTTGATTTATAACTGCTTCTTTAGGCGACAGGTACGCTTTAATAAAATTTTTACCAATTTCGACGCTGTTTTTGTGGTAAACATTTTTTTCATGATTTTCTATGAAACCCTCTTTCCCTAACAGCTTTGCAAATGAGGTAACAGGCTTTGTAACAAACGATTGCAAATGAAGAGCTTTATTGTGGCCACTGTACTCTTCGGAGAATAGGGCGCAATACTTGCAATAAAGCCCTCTTTGTACGTCAGATAGAACAAGCCAGTGTTTACTTTCCAAATGACTCCTTCCCAAGTATCGCTTCACCTCTTTTCCACCCTTTTTGTGAATTGAAAATGGATATGAGTAATCTTTTGGAGGTTGCCAATGGTTTTGTAGCACGCCGAACTTAGTAAATTTATCAGCTGGTTTACCAACATAATTTCCTATATCAAAAGTCGATAAGGCGTTACTTGAATCGGGAATAGAAGAAACGCCTGAAGAAGAAATAGATGGTCCCAGAAGCATGCCAGTGTCTTCAGGAGCTTCAGAATTATTTAAGAAGTAAGCGTTTGTAGGTTGCTCAGATGTTTTTGGAATATGAGGCCGTACATTTATATCAGGACACGAGGACGTAGAAGGCTTTGGTTCTAATAGGCTGCTTTCAAGATTTTGTTTAGGTAATTTTCCAAAGTAAGATTCAATTGGGTTGGTGGATTGCCTTTTCGTAATTTTTCCAGGTATATTCTGAAAAAATATACATAAAAATTGTATATATACACACATATATATATATATATATATATATATATATATATATATATATATATATATATATATATATATATATATATATATATATAATATATATATATATATATATATATATATATATATATATATATATATATATATATATGTGTATATATATATAAATATATATATATATATATATATATATATATATATATATATATATATATATATATATATATATATCTATTTATAAATATATATATATATATATATATATATATATATATATATATATATATATATATTTAAACATATTTATATATTAACACAGTACTTACATTTTTGGAATCCATCAGGACTCGGAGACAAAACAAACACACAACAGTAAAAATCACTTTAAAACACAACAGAGGCTTCGAACATGCTTCGAGCCCTTTTCCACTGAGAATGAGAAAATGATAACTTTTTAAAAATTTTAATTTCAACGAAATGACAATTTCAATGGACAAAAAACTGCACGCGCGATGAGTTAAAAAGGAACGAGAACGACCGGTAAGATTAACAAATGCATTTGAAGGCCACTGCGATAGTTTAAAGAGTTGCCATTCTGCCCTTAAAGGTTAATTTTCATTGAATTCTCAAATTAGTTTTTGGGGAAATTTAGAACGACACCCCTGATTGAACATGATCGAATGGATTTTCAATGTGATTTTAGGTAAAAACAACTAAAATGGAAAACGCAAATGGAACAAATTTTAGCAGAATATGTTTGGAATTGAAATTTTACAGCCCAAAAAGAAAAAGAATAAAATCATTCTTTTTCTTTTTGGGCTGTAAAATTCCAATTCCAAACATATTCTCAAACTAACGAAAACATTCGATAGTACAGGGGACTATCGATAGTGGTGCGATAGTGAAATACTATCGATAGTGTCGATAGTGCTATCGATAGTTTTCCTTCACTACCTCTCAGTATAATATCATTGGTGTCGACGTAGGGACTGCAAGATCGTTGCTCCATTGACTCTCGGCAGATATCGGTTTCGGTCGTGCAAAGTCGACATGGCCCAATTCAGATCTCGCTATCGTAGATAATAATTTATTTTGATCAATTTTGATGATGAATTTCCATTTTAAAACGGAGAAACAAATAAATGTATAATTGTTATTGTTAAAAACCGTAGTAAAATTGCCGCTGATGCAGGTATTCTACATAATAACCCAAAAATGTAAACTTGAATTAGGTGTATATAAGTTAATATTATATAGAAATAAAGAAATAAGTTCGTCTTTGCAAATCTTGTACGAAATGGCTTTTCCGATATTGGGTCAAACATAATTTTATATACAATTTGAAATACGAAAAAAAGAATTTTTCTGAGCTGTCTGGAGCCGCCACATTCTTGAACCAGACTGAAAGTCAATCGACAGCTCAATCACCAATTTTATTTTCACGTAACTCATCTCCTTCATGCAACGATGAATTCTCAGATTTTGTAAGGTTATTTAAAAGGAATTGATTGAATTGAATTGATTTTTCGATGCATATCATTTTATTAACCGACTTCCAAAAGAAAGAAGGTTATCAATTCATTGCGTATATTTTTTTTTTTGCTTTTTTTTTGTATGTTCACGCATAACTTTTAAACGGAGATAGATAGAAGAGTCCTGTTTTTGTGAATGATACGTCTTTCTTTCAGTTAGGTCCCGTTTAAAGGATATGAAATTCAAGCAACGGTAAAGTGCTTTTACCGTTAAAACTAAAAAATTTCCGACTTTCACCCCGATTTTTCAGCATAACTGATCGAAGGATGCAAGGATTTCGATTGTAGAGGTTGCAAATGAAGGAAAACATATTGATCCAAAATGTATCGGAACAGAATTGTCGTCCTTTCAAGGACTCTGTAGATATTAAAAGTTCAATATGATACATTGGTGTCGAGAAATTGAATTTAAATAATCTTTCGCACGAAAAGTGCCAATTAGTTGGCACTCTTCAAGGATTCGATGGAGATGCCGAGTCCTTTGGTGATGGATGATAAAAATGATCAGTATCCTTGATTTTCTGCATATACGGTACATTTTCAACCAACTTCCAAAGGAAAGAAGGTTATCAATTCATCACATATATTCTTTTTGCTTATGCGTGAACATAACATTTAAACGAAGATAGATAGGAGAGTCCTGTTTTTGGCAAATGATACGTATTTTTTCCTGTTAGGTCCCGTTTAAAGGATAAGAAATTCAGGTAACGGTAAAGGATTAAACTAAAAAAATTCCTACTTTCACCCCGATTTTTCAGCATAACTTATCGACGCGTGCAAGGATTTTGATTATACAGGTTTCAAATGAAGGACAACATATTGTTCCAAAATGCATTGGAACAGAATTGAAATCCTTCAAAGGACTCTGTATATATTAACAGTTAAATATGATTGATGTCGAGAAATTGAATTTGAATGATATTTCATACGAAAAGTGCCAATTAGTTGGCACTCTGCAATGATTTGGTGGAGATACCGAACCCTTTGGTGACGGATGATAAAAATGACCAGTATCTTCAATTTTCTGCATAAACGGTACATTTTAGTCCATCGTTTCTACCGGAAATAACCAATGAATTACTTCTAAATGTGGCATAAATACAATTCAACAATAGTTAAAGGGAACATTTCAGGATGCTTTTCTCTTCCGCATTCATTCTTTGCTTACCAATGAGCTTGGTATAGGATCCTTCTTACATCCTTAGATGTAGACGTTACATATAGGATTATAAAATACCCCGCAGAAATAATAAGGATTGAGTGATTGCAAATTATAGAGTTGACTCGTTACTTTCCAGTTAACATTATATGTACATTACAAGATATGCCCAGAAATCTAAAATTAGTAATTTCCATACTAAAAACCGGCGAGCATCGCAACCTAAAAAGAGTTACGTTTCCTGCTATAATTGATCATAACTGTACGGATGAAGATGAAAATGCATAGCGGAGTTTTCATTGAACTATATGGTATGATTTTCTTGAAACTCTCATGAAAATTAGGTGCCATAGTTGACTGGAAACGAAGGCGATGGGTATCGAATAAACGTGAACGAATGATGCGGTTAAGACGGATATTTTTCAGTAAATTTCATGAGATTGATTGCGGAGTGAACTTTATGTTTACATATATAAGTACATGTATATATATATATATATATATATATATATATATATATATATATATATATATATATATATATATATATATTATATATATATATATATATATATATATATATACATTTATATATATATATATATATATATATATATATATATATATATATATATATATATATATATATATATTTATATATATATATATGTATGTATATATATATATATATATATATATCTTTATCTATATAGATATATATCTATCTATATATATATATATATATATATATATATATATATATATAATATATATATATATATATATATATATATATATATATATATATATATATCTATATATATCTATATAGAAATAGATATATATATATATATATATATATATATATCTATATAGATATAGATATATATCTATCTATCTATCTGCATATATATATATATATATATATATATATATATATATATATATATATATATATATATATATATATATATATATATATATGTATATGGCTATATTTATGTATGTGTGTGGTTGGTTCTATGTGTGTGTCTACTTAGGATATAACAAAATTTGTGCCTGGGGGTCGTAGCTTTGCTTCGATTTTTGCCAAATTTTCAGCAATATTTCTGTTCTGGCCAAAGTATAACTTCAGTTTGTACCAAAACTAGTTAAAAAGATTTATTCAATTGTGTGATAGAGCTCACAATAAAAAATCCAAAGTAGAACCATTTGAAACGAAATGGTGGCCGCTCAAAGGTCGAAAAAAGCACTTCAGGGTCAGGTCAGAATATAAAAATGGCGGCCAGGCAATTTCTCAAACTACAATTCATATGGAATTATTATGAAATCTAAAATCAAGGTAAGTGTTGATGAGATCATGGATTAAATGTACCCGAGTTTAATTCGATTCCTATGAGCGCTGCAGATTTTAGCCGTAGTGGTTTTTGCATTGCAGTAAAAAATTGTATTTTAATATACGAGAACGATACAATGTACTCAAGAACCTGAGTTTTTATGGTTTGAAATGAAAAAATTTGCCACTAAAAAGGGTGAAATAAAAACCTTTTAAGAAAAAAAAGAAAACCGACTTCGGAATGCGCTAAAAAGAATGAAATAAATTTTATGGAAGTGGTGCCAAATGAATTTCCCCATTTAAACATAAATACTTCCAACATCTGCACCATCACAATAAAATTGGGGAAAAAATGATATGGCACCGCTTCCATAAAATTTATTTCATCCTTTTTAGGGCATTCCGGAGTCGGTTTTCTTTTTTTTCTTAAAAGGTTTTTTTACCTAGGCTAGAATATTGACACAATACTTTCAACAAGTTGTTCCGGTCAATATATTTTGAAGGAATTTGAGCGAAATGGGAGAATTGGGGAGACGTCAAGATCCATTTTAGTTGAAGCTATAGTTACTTGGTGCAATAATCTCTCGAGAAGCATAAAAAGAAAAGATTTTGACTTTTTGTCCGAGCGAATTGCAAAGCGGTTTAACGAGGAAAAAGTATAAGCTTTGAATTGTAGACCTGCTTATTTTATTGCTTTGATTTTTAAGGAGCTTTACTATCGAGCTTCGGAGAACTCTAGAGAAAGTCCGACAGGAATTTTATACAATAAGTATCACAACCGAAGGAAAAGGCTGCGCAAAATTGGTCTTATTCCGACCGTTGCTCAAGGCGATTTCGAGACAAACGAAAACATAACTGATTCCATAGCTACCTTTGAAACTGACGAAGGTTTGAACCTGAGAAGAATTCAACTGCATTTTATAAACTCTTTGTAATCCTAGATTTTAACGCGGATTTGAATTGGTTGAAAGTTTTCAAAGAACCATGGGAAGACGTCAAGTTCCGATGGAGCCGCAGCGTAGACGCCATCAGATTTTGAACGAATTCAATGGGAAAAAAATTGTATCAGTTTTAGAAGAGTGGCCTCTTTTTGGACATACGTATGGATTTTCATTGGTAAGTTCTCCAATTTTTTTAATTTTCATTAAATATTATTATCACGTGATTACAAAGATTTCATTTTAATCTTGAAAAATACTCTTCAAAATAATTTGGTTTGGTTTAGATTGAATTTTATTTCCAATATTTAAATAAAGCACATTGCATGCATGTTTTACTTTTTAATATAATTGAATCTTTCCTGATAAAACTTTAAAATTACAAAGCCTTATGTTTTTTTGTAGATAAATATCGACTTTAATATTATTCATCCTGAACAAAAAGCTTCAAGGTTATTGCTCTTCAACTATTTAATAAAAAAATTAGGGATAAAGAAAGTCTCGAACTTCTACATCTATTGAATAAGAAAGATTATTCAGCTCGTAAGTAGCCTTACGAACATTAACTAAGAAAATACTAAGTTGACTTTTCTTTTGAAGGTTCCGAAGATGTCCTAATTTTGGACTTATTACATGCGCTGTTACCGTCTCCTGTTAAGCGAGTCAAAAGCAATTCTACGGGGCAACATTCAGTGAAATAAACTATAAAGGATTCTCAACAGAGTTTGTTGCTGAAAGTTGACACCGTCAGTGACGTATTTCCTTCGCTTGATAAAACATCTTGAAAATTTCGCCGAATAGGGACGTCTTTGCAACCTATAGTTATACATTTTAAAAGAGAAAATTATTTTTCCGTTTATTTTGATGGCATTCAATATAAATTTGACCACTTAGTTCCTGCTATTGATTTCTGCTTCAAAATATTCTTTGTCTTAAATGTACATTATCCAGAACCATCAAAATCGGTTTGGTACTTCATACAAAAATATTTTTATGAAATAAATGTTAAGAATTTTCGTATTCCCACTAACGTTTTATCACTTCTAAGTGAAACAAAAACAATTCAAAATGAATAGTTCTCTCTTTTATAGAATCGATTCTTTCTCATAAAAAAACATTTTTGAAACTGTAACCGTACCAATATATTTATACTCGTATTTTTAAGCAACATAAATACACACTCAAAATGTATATTTGTCATTTGTGTAAATCAAACGCCACATTTAAGGACATAAATACGTTATCATTGCACTATAAATATTTTCATAATTTGGCATCAACTGATGATTACATATGCTCATATTGTAAGCAAGTTTTTAATCTAAAAAGTTTCAAACGTCACTTACCTCGTTGCTCTAAAAACAACGCAACAAATTTCTACACAGATGATAGTTTTGTTCGGGAGTCATATAATGAAAGCATACCAACTTTAGTCAATGGAACATGCTCCAAATCAGAAAATTTGAAAAATGATATATTTTTAGAGAATATGCTGGTTAGTGCTTTGAAGTTCTTATGCTTTCTATACGGAAAGCCAAACTTACCCATCTCTTTGGTAGAAGAAACATATAAACAGCTTATAACGTTATTAGTTTTCCCGCTATTAGAACAGTTTATAGAGCAGTTTAATCACAATTTGGAGCCAGACAAAAGGGAATATTTTTTAAATATCTTGCTTGGACTTAAATCAATTTTTAAGAAAATAGATATACTTCATAAATTTGTTAATGCACTTAAAGAAAAAAATATTTATTTAGAAAGTCAAAAATACGTTATAAATAGTCAAATATCAAGCACAGTTGGTACTTCCTCTAAACTTATTGCCAAGGAAAGTGACGGGATTTTATATACTATTAAATTTCAAATCAAAAAACTCTTTGAAAGCTCCGACTTTTTTGCAACAATTTCAAAAAATCTTGAAACACTTCAATCCGACCCCAATAATTTCATGAATAACAAACTCTGGAAAGAAAAATTGCAGAAAGTAAACCAATTGAGAGATCATATTTATTTACCATACTTTATTTACTATGACGACTTTGAGTCAAATAACCCTTTAGGATCACAAACAGGATCTCATTCTATTGGAGCTGTATATAACAGTTTCCCTTTTCTACCACAATGGATGCAATCAAGTTTGGAGTACATTCAAATAGCTTTATTGTTTTACAGCAAGTTTAAAGTGTTTGGAGTAAATAACATTTTCTATAAGCTTACAGAGATATTAATTGATATAGAACTAAATGGTATTCGAATCGAAATAAACTCTAAACCCATTGTTATCCACTTCATACATGGCCTCATATTAGGTGATAATTTAGGCATGAATTTTATACTTGGTTTTGTCAAAGGATTCAATTCACTTTATTGCTGCAGATTCTGCACATGCAGCGAATTAGAATCTCAAACTTACTTCAAAGATATTTGTAATAAGTACAGAACAATAGAAACTTATAATGAAAGTTTTCTTAACTTCCGGCATCTTAAAACAAGGATCACATCTACTGGTTTAAGGGATGAAACAATTTTTAATAGCATTCCATCGTTTCATGTTTGCAATAACTTTGCTGTTGATGCCATGCATGATCTATTGGAAGGTATATGCCATTACGATATAAGTAAAATACTAAATTATTATATCTCTGAAAAACACTTTTTCAACCTAGAAACTTTAAATAACAGAATACAATATTTTAATTATGGCTCAGTAGAAGCTGGAAATATGCCACCTGTTATAAATGTCAATCATTTACATAAAATGAAGTTAAATATGCCCGCAACAGAAATGTTGACTTTTTGTAGGCTTTTGCCTTTGATGATTGGAGACTTAATTCCTGAAGATGATTCGCATTGGCATATTTTGCTTATTTTGAATAAAATACTAGATATTGTTTTGAATTCGAAGTTTAAAAAAAATGATGTTGAAAAACTTTCCACGTTAATCGAAAATCACCATACCATGTACAAACAATTGCTTCACTCCCAACATATAACTTAAAAACGCTACAACTGTTCCAATCTTCAAGTTAGATAATTTAATCGATGAACCTGTAGGCCTTTCAGCTCCATTTACTTTAAGCAAGTTATTTGAGAACATTATTCAACATGTTGGGTAGACAGAACTATGCTCATGTCAGAAGGGTTTGATACTTAACCTACAACATACAGATATGTAGAATGATTTAATTCAAGAAAAACTTTCATGACATACACAACACATATATATTCACGCTTTAAAAGAACATCATTTTAATCGGCCAACGTTTTGTTCTGATATTGATAAAATCTCGGTCTGTCATGATCTTAATTGGATCTTTATTATTCACGTTTTCTAAAATTTGGAGAATATCCAATCAAAAGTGTAGTGTCTAGTTCGATGGAAAGCCCATTTAGTAGAAAAACCATCTATGATTGTTGTAATTGGAGGAAATTCAAACGGCTATAACTTCTGTAAATTTTATTGAAGCTTACAGAATATAAGGATCATTTAAAGAACTTCTTAAATGTCTAATTTCATTCAATTTAATGCAGTTTTACTCAACAAAAATGTTAAATCCTGTTAGGATTAATATCAAAACCATGCATTTTAAATATGTTGAAATCCATTTACATAACACTGCAAAAATGCAACACTAGTTCTAAAATTCCTTTGCTCTTTCTCTCTCACTTCTATTACATGTATATGTATCAGATTGCTGCATTATCATTACTTTGTGTTCTTTTGTAAAAGGAATCAGTCACACTGAATATACCGCTTGAGCAAGACACGCTGGTTTTTATTGCTGTAAATCTAACTAACCTCAACAGGTTATGAGCTCAGCCCCAGTAGTAGCAGTTAAAAAGTAAAGAATTTCAAGTGAATCTCGTGAAAAAATAAAAAGTAGCGATCGCGAAAGATGAACGCAACGGCTGTTTCAATAATTGAAAAAGTGCACGATGAAAATTATTGCAGCTGGAAGCTCCAGATGGAAAGTGCTCTAATTTGTCAGGATCTGTGGAAATATGTAAATGGTCCGAAACCGGAGGAAACCGACGCAGCTATCGTCAGAGTGGAATGGTCTAACAAGGAGGAAAAAGCTTAAGCCATCATTATCCTGAATATATCACAGCTTATTCACGTTAAAAACGCTAAAAGTGAAAAGATGCCTAGAAAATTCTAGAGGGAATTCATCAACCTGCTGGGCCTGGTAGAAAAGTTACGCTTTTCAAGCAACTTTTATCATTCAAAATGGCGGAGAGTTTATCTATCTCCACACATATACACGATTTTGTCGACATTTCGGTCAGTCAGTCAGTCGAAGAAGATCTACAATCTATTATTCTATTAGGAGCCTGTGTTAAAACCTTCAGGATCCACCCGGCCTCTTCCGGGGTGTCCTGATGTTATCCTGCAAACACTTTCCAACCACGCCACCTGTAGCTTACCTTTCTAGCTCAAACCCCTGGAATCGTCCAAAATAAACACCTGGTTATATGTTAATTGTTGTTTATTTGATCCTTTTTAATTACAGGTGTACCAGTTTGTTTGGCCGCACGTAAGCGATCCTTGATGTCGGTCTTGATTTGACGCCGCAGCTCCGAAACCTTCCGTTGGAAGTTGGTCCTCTCTGCTTCGGTGACCGATATGCGCGCTAGCCGCCTAAACTCGTAGAGCTGCTGCCTCAACTGCTCCCGACGTCCTCCACGCCGTCGCTCGGCCTTATTCTCGTGGACTGAGGTGTCAAGCGGTGCCTTCAACCTGGCAAGGTACTCCTCACGGGAGATGGGTCGAGGACCCGCCTTGGGGTTTTCCCGGAGTGCTTCTTCTAGGCTCCTCGGGGGTGTCCTATGGGGGCATGCACCTGGGCTCCGCGTTGATGTCGCTCTGGCTACCACTCGGTAAACTGGGACGAGCGATATACAATAAGCCAACCAAGCATACACCTCCATTGTCGTCGAATAACGAATGTAATGCTCTCCCGACCCCATCAATGAATGACCTTTTAGTCCTTTTAGGCATCAGTGACTCGAACAGAGCTTGAGAGCGAATCTTAAGATTTTCCGCTAGGCCATGGACGTGCCTTAACTGCTCCGCACATCCTAAACTGTTTCCTGCACAAAGCATTTTAACAAGGTGTTCAGCTCGTTCGGCCACTCCTATTTGATCCTGTACTTCTCCTAGATCTAAATCCATTACGACATTCCAGGTGCTGTGATAGCTCAACAGACCGCCAATATCTTCAAATAATATTCCTGTGTTCGCTATGCTCTCCAATGAATACGTTTTCAGATCCTCGTTTGGGGTTGCCAAAACTCCAACGCCAAGCAGGCCTAAAATGATGATGCCGGTGGCCATTACTAGAAATACGGAAAAAAAAGAAAAAAGGGACCAGTTTTTTCTTTATCGCAATCGTGGTGTTGACGGGGGAAGTAACGGCTTTGACCTCATATGGTCCTACCCATGCCTGCACGAGCTTGTGCTTACGATTCGCATTTTTAAGCAATACCTTATCCCCTATATGGAAAGTAACCGGTCTGACGTTGTTATCGTAATGAACCTTGGATTTTAACTTACTCTCCAGTATATTCCTACGTGCCAAGATATACATCTTTTGTAATTTGTGCTTTAATAAAAGAAAATAATTCTCATGGTCATAGAGAGGAGCTGGCTCCCTCTTTAGGTTCGACGGAACATCTGCCGTGAATCCATAAAGACAGTCCATTGGAGTGAGTTTCGTGCTATCGTGTTCACTGTTATTGTACACGAACGCGGCCGTACGCAAAAACTGATCCCAAACCTGCGGATTGTCATCCACCATGGATCTCAAATATTCAACAAGGGGTCGTTCCAAGGCTCCATTGGATTGTGGGTGATAGGCGGTAGTTTGCATTTTCTTTATATTTAATAGCTTACATACTTGCCTGAATAATTTCCCCACAAAATTAGCCCCCTGATCGGTAACTAGCTGCTTCGGTATTCTATACCTAGCAATAATCTCGTCAAAGAACACTTTGGCTACTGTTTCCGCCCCAGCGTTCGGTAAAGCGTACCAATCCACAAATTTCGTTAAATTGTCCTGAAAGGTCAAAATGTACTTATTCCCAGAAGTTGTCTCAATGAGGGGCCCCACGATATCCAGATATACTTTATCAAATGGTTTCTCCGCTGTGTCCGTGACAACCATTGGCATGCGATGTTGGGGAGAAGCCTTCATAACTTGACATTTCTTACACGTCCTCACATATTTTTTAATGTCTGATAGCATATTCTTCCATTTATACTTCTTGCGAATCTTCCTGTAGGTTTTCGCAACCCCCTGATGCCCTCCAAAAGGAGAATCGTGAAACTCCAATAAGGCCGCCCTTACCTCCTCTGGTGAACCGAGAGTCAGGATATCAGGTTGTACCGCGGGTTGCGGAGAGACAATCTTAATTGTTTCATCACTATCAGCTGCGTAGTTACCAATGTCCTCCTGGGGCCCTCCTAGTATCGGGCCTGTACAGGGATCTTCGAAAAATAAGTCAGATAAATTCTGTTGCTCCGGCGTTGATTGTGGGAGCGTGGACTCAATCGACCACTCCATACCGTCAGTGGTAATACCATTGTCTTTCCGGCCACCTCCCGGTGCCGGCTCTGCTGAAGAGTCTTCTGGAGATTGATCAGGTAGTTTTCGGCGCTTTTGTGCTCTAGTGAGGACATTACACTGATATTTATCACCTGCCTCCCCGGCAGAATCCTGGGGAATCCTACTCAAAGCGTCGGCATTAGTATTGTACTTGCCCGGTTTGTACTCAATGTGGTAATCGAACTCCGACAACTTATGGTGAAACCTTACCAACCGTGTGGTAGGATCTTTTACGTTAAACACCCACTTTAGGGGTTTATGATCCGCGTAGATGGTGAAACGTCGTCCCTGTAAATAACACCTGAAATTTTTAGCGGCCCAAACCATCGCAAGTAGCTCCTTTTCAATTGTAGAGTAATAGGCTATGGGGTGGTCCTTGCCAATTTCTCCCTGAGATAAGACGGCCCGCAAGGCCTCGTTACTTGCATCGGTGGTGAGATTAAATGGCTGGGAAAAATCAGGATACGCCAGCAATGGTGGTTCTACTAGCGAATTTTTCAGCAATTGAAATGCTTCCATACACTTATCCGTCCATGTAAACCGAACATCCTTCCGCAATAAATTTTTAAGAGGCTTGGCTATCTTCGAGAAATCGGGAATAAACTTCCGGTAATAATTGACTAGTCCTAAAAAGGACTGTAGTCTGCGCACCGTTGTAGGGACGGGAAAATCCCGCACGCAGCTAGTCTTACTTGGATCTGGCCGCGCACCCGTTTGGGAGCAAATATGTCCTAAATATACCACTTCGGGTCGTAAGAACTGACGTTTCTCCGGTTGGAGTTTCAGGTTGTTTAATCTCAGCTTAACAAAGATTTTCCGTAGTTTATCGATGTGATCCCTCAAGTTTTTCCCATAAACCACTATGTCATCCAAGTACACAAAACAGTCAAAACTTTGTAAACCCGTTAATATGTAGTTCATTAGCCTCTGAAAAGTAGCTGGTGCCCCCTTCAAACCAAAAGGCATTCGCTTAAATTCATAGTGTCCATAACTGGTGCTAAATGCAGTTTTTGGCCGGTCTTTCGGCTGCACCAGGACTTGATGATACCCACTGGCCAAATCTAACGTGCTGAAACACCGTGAATGCCCCAACTGATCTAAAATATCTTCTATACGGGGTAATGGAAATTCGTCTGCTATGGTTTTCTCATTCAGTCTCCTGAAGTCAACAACTACTCTCCATTTCTTTGCTCCATTGGCTCCGGCCTTCTTGGGCACAACCAAGAGGGAGAGTTCCAGGGGCTCTTGCTCGGCTGGACAATGTCGCTGTCTAACATTACCTTGAGCTGCTCGTTAATAATATCCTTCTGGGGCTGACTCAAACGGTACATTTTCTGATTTATTGGTGCTTGATCTGTCACCAGTGGAATCTCATGTGTGATCGCCTCCGTGTAACTCAACTTATCCCCTGGCAGGAAAAAAATGTCACTAAACTCCTGACATAGCTGAGTAATAGCAGCCCTCTCTTCAGAGTTAATATGCTCATATAGCGTAAGTTCTTGTTTTAGTAATGCATTGCGTATAATGCTGGTCGGCAGGCCCTGATTCATTGGTCCAGGTTCATTTTCCAACCGACCGTTACTTATCAATTGTGACCCTTCGGCAGTTGTCGATATACCCGTCGTTGTTGATATACCACCTAGATGCTTCACTGGGGAGTTAATGCAAGAGGTTTTCTGGAGCTGCACCCTCTTATTCGTAGCCTCCAGATTATCCACCAAATATTCATCCAGTCTCTCGAGTTCTAAATCAATCCGCTCAAGTGTGACCGGTAACTCACTCGAATTCATTATACCTATTACAGGATGAACCGGATCTAAAAGAGCATTGGCTAGAAACACGCCATCCACTATTGAACTTGCGGTACAAAGCATTTCCTGATCCAACTGAATCGGTACCTCTAGTAGATGTTGTGTCCGTGGCACCAACGTGACGACCTTCTTGAAATCGACTCGGTAGGTTCCCTTGCAACCACTTTAGCTGATAGTGTGTCCTTTAACAGAACCACAATTCACACCATCAGCTTGGTCTGGTGAACCCGCCGCGTTTTGCGCCACCCTTTTGGACATCTTGTATACGCTATTCGGCGCCTGAACCGAAGACTGACGTGAATCTACTGATCCTTCATGGCACTCTAAAGGGACCTTGAATTCATTACTATTTGCTTCCGTGCAAGGAAACACTAGTGACTGAACAGGACCTTCTATATTACAATTTTTCGCTAGAAAGTCGTTTCCAAGAAGACCATCATTGAACGCCCCCTGAATTGTGTCTACTACGTGGAAGGTACAAGGAAGCTTGGTGGGGAGCTCGAAGTTGCCTTGCGTAGAACCAAGGGTTTCTCCCTCTCCAAAAGGGCTTGACAAAGTAAGCTTATGACTCACATCTATTGGACACGAATAGCGTATTGCTGATTTGTTAATTATGCTAACCTCTGCACCTGTATCAATGGTAAATTTTGTTTTCTCCCGTTTCCCAATATCCAACGGCAATGAAGCGGTCACGAGGCTGGATTTTCTGTAACTGTTATCTACCGTATTTCTCCGTGTCACCCTAGATTCAACCTCCTTACTGATAGGTTGGCTTCCTGATTGCACCGTCTTCAATGTAGCCGAGCCGGGGATTTTCGACTCGACTGCGCCTCGTTTCCCTGTTGCTTGGCTTCCCATCTTTTCTTTTGGAAACACGTGTCAACACCATGGCCCCTTCGGCCACAGAAATCACATCCTACTTGAATACTGAAAACTCTTGGACCCTCGCTAATAACTGGAGTTGCCGATGCTGGCCTCGCCTTACAATCCTTCTGATCGTGACCATACTCCTTACATGCTGGACAATAAGGAGTATTTTTGCGACTATAGCAGTCTGCATAAGTGTGACCTCGCTTATGACAAAAGTTACATGTGATTTTCGGACTCCTTGTAAATTTAGATGGCTTTGAGCCAGAGCTTGAGTCTGGTCCCCTTACTACCTGTGGCTGGAAGGATCCAGCGCACGGATTAGGTGTATAGCTAACTTGTTGAGGCGTAAACGCATGTTGGCTAGGTAACCAAGTACTGAAAGTGGGTTGTACCTGTGGTATCTGTGGGTATAACTGCGCCGAATTGCCTTGAAGGAGGAAAACCCCTTGTTGCAATTTTTCCATGTTCAGACCCTTAGTGACTAGATCCTCAAACGTAGAGGTTTCCAGCGTCAACAAATACTGACAAAGGTGGGGGTTACTAACGCCACTTTTAAAGGCATTCTTAGCAAAATCCAAACAGGACTAGAATGAATGGTCTGATCAATGGACGCGTTTGTAGATTCGCTTGCCTCAAACGATAGATTCCAATCGTGGGACGTAATCAGTGTTTTTAATGATTGCGATAAATCGAAAGAACTGGTCAGGTTTAGCGAGACACCGCCGAAGTGTTTAATTTCTTCTTTAAATTGGTTTGTTTGCTCGCGGAACTGCCTTATTCGCTCTACGCGATGTGGATGCAACCTATCAACCGTATCAGCTAATTCAAGGACTGTGTCCAATTCAACGGGTTCGGTTTCTCGCTTCACCTGTTGGTTTGAGCTGTAACAAGAAGGTTCAGACTTACTTTTTGGGGTTGAGAGTGCTTTACCGCTTCGTAATACGAGCCCGTTGCTTTCCTCTGGAGTTAATTGATGAATTCCTCCTGTTAACTGGTTCTTATTATTCATTCGTGCAAATTAAACAGCAATATTATCTTTTTTTTTTAAGTCAATGTACCGGACTTTAATAATAGTGCAACCCTCCCTATGAAAATGAGCTAAAGTCCCTATAGCGCTAACTAGGTGGTTTTGGCTACAATTCCAAGAGTATGAAGCTTGAGCTATCAGGATGCGTGGATGAGTGTGCTTATGTTGAGAGTGTAAGGAAAAGATTTACGACAACTTATACATGCACTACTGCCCTGATAACTCGATCTAAACTTATTTATTACTGAATTCTCTGAATTCGGATACGGTGGTAGTATCATACCAATACTGACTGCTACTGGCTCATTCGGCTGGTTTTAAATGATTCTTCAGCAAGCTTTCGGCCTCGATTCACTCTTAAAACGCTGAGTAACCGAAACGTGTTGCTCTCAATTTAGAAAAGCTCTTTCCTCCCCGCTCCGTCTCACTTGTCCGGATGGTGAATCTCTCGCGGCGAATTGGTGAGTGAGTGAGAGCTTTTCTTTCGGCTCTCTCTCCAGCTTTACCCCGCTGGTAGCATTCTCCAAAGCTTAACGTGTGCGTCTTCGTCGATTCAATCACTTATGTAAAGCGATTTGCGAAGTCTTTTCGCTTCTTCAATGGCCATCCGGTATACAGGTATGATTCGACGACCATGGTGTTATCTACTTGGTTGGCGGAGCGCGAACGTATATGTACAACGTCGTAGACACTTATGTAGTTGCGATGGAGACAAGAGATGTGTTGCTGACTTTCGAAAATTTAAAAACAAAGTTGATCGACGAAGGCCGCAGGAGAGATGCCGAAAAAGATGAAAGTAGAGAGTTCGAACATATTTTGATGTCAAAAGCAAATTCGAAGCAACGGAATAACCCGAGCAAAAGACAGTGACAAATTTAGAAAGAAAATAGAGTGCTTTGTGTGTCACAAAACAGGCCACTACGCGGCCGAATGTAGGAGTAAGCGAAAAGGAAAACCGTTATCCGTATCATTAGCCGAAATGAACACTTCGTTTGCTGCGAATGAATCCATCACCAATAATACTTGGATTATTGACATCGGGGCGACAGATCATATGAGCAATGACAAAAAATTGTTTGTTGAGTTCGAATTAAACCAGGGAACAATTTTTCTCCCGAATAATAAAACAATTGATGCAAAAGGCAGAGGTACAGTGAGATTAACATCCGAAAATTAGCCGGTAAATTTAAAAGAAGTGTTGAATGTACCTGATCTTTGTACAAATTCTATTTCAGTGTCAAAAGCAATAGCGAAAAACAAGGAAGTGAGATTCGAACGCAAGCAGTGTATAATAAAACGAAAATAATCGGTGATTTTAACAGCGAAAAGGGTCGGTAATTTGTTTATTTGCACAAATGATACACAGTTTGCGAATGGAAACGGTATCAGTAATCGTAAAACGAAATAGGGGCTGTTTTAAATGCAAGATTGAATAATTTTGAGTTATTTTTTCCCAACTTCAACGTTGAAGGTGCATGCTTTGAACACTTGATTCAATTTAATGAATGACTGAAGATGATTACCTACAATTAATGCTCATAAGTGAAACAAGTCAAGGAGGTGGGAGAGAGCTCCAAGCAAAAGGGTTTGTAACCATTCTAGGATTCGAAAGAATCGGTTATCGATGATAACAGTACAGGGGAGTGGCCCCTGAAAAAAAAATCTTCAAACGTAGCCGATATGAGTATGAAATAAAAGTTTTCATGGGAGCTTTTCAAAACAGTTGTTAAACTGTCCGTTTTTGCTTCAGTGGGGGCACAGGGGGGAAATACATGAAAAATGTGGTTTCCTCCCTCGCGAATGGACATCTGAAACAATTATCAAGGGAGATATTTATGAGTATGACAATACCAAAAACCTCAGAAGTCGAAATACGTTCAACTTTGTTAATACTAGTATGATCTTCGTATTTCATATTTTCTCCAATGAAATCGTCTTTGACATGTTTCTTGATATGATTCGATCTGGTGACTGCATTTTGAAAATTGAATACAAAACCCTTCTGACATGAGCGTAGGTCTGTTTACCCAGCTTGTTAATCGTTCAATTCCAATGTGAAATTTTAACGTGAAAAGCTATGCATGCGGATATTTTTTAACGGTGATGTTAAAGAGAAGTGAATGAATTCCACATTTCCTAGAACGGTACTTCCAAATGTTCAAAAGTAAACTAGAAATAAAATGTTTCCAAATGTTTCCATGTAATGATTAAACTTTTTTATGTTGGGTACATCGCTTTTTCAATATGAAATTATCGTCTTCTTCGGACTATAAGTTGGAATCGATAATGCGTAATACATAATTAAAAAAATCCCCGTTGGCAGCACCAGTCGGAAAGGTAAATTTCTTGTTTGTAGCGTAAGATTTCGACGAAAAAATTGGCGTGCCTGCTACTAGAGTGTTTACTGAAATTTTCGTAGCACTGCATGGATATTTATTAACATAACAAGAACCTGGCGGCGTTCGTATTGAGGGATCCTTTACAGAGGTTCAAATATTTTGCTAATAAAATTGAGTTGCACTCTCATGGATTCTTCTTTTAGTACTACAGCTGCTCTCGGGCCTTCGCTTCCTGCAAACAGCGCGTCCAACTGTCTCGGTCCATTGACCGCGTGCTCAATTTCCAAATCCGAGCAGCGATGAACTGTCTTCGTCGACTGAGTCAGACCAGCCTTTCCCCACTGGTCTCCGGCCTTCAGTTCTCCCAACGAATATCTTTTTGTGCATCCTTTGTTCGTCCATACAATTCATGTGTCCAGCCCATTGCAGCTTCCGCAGTCTTACAATCGTTGAGACCTCCGGTTCGTCAAAAATTTCATACAGCTCATGGTTGTATCGAATTCACTATTGGTCCCCGTCTAGCTTCGCTTCGATTATTCGCCTCAGGACCCGTCGCTCAAAGGTGTTCAATATATTTGCGGATGCTTAGGTTAGGGTCCATGTTTCACACTCATAGCATAACACAGGTCTTATGACAGATTTGTATACTTGGAGCTTTGTTTTCTTGTGTATGCAGCTGGTCTTCAAGATCGTCAGAATAGAATAAAATATTTTATTTGTGAGCTGTATTCTTCAGCGTATTTCTTTCTCTTTCATTACCCGTTTTCGTTATTTTGGCGCCTAAATACACAAATCCGCCAACATTTTCGATACTGTATTCGCCAAGTGTGATGTTTTGTGTACTTGAGGTATTTTTCTTCGACTGCGTCATGAGCTTTGTTTTATTTTCATTGATTTGTAGCTCTACTAGCCTTGCTTTGCTGTCGAGTTTCAGGAAGAGTTGTTAGGCAGTTGTTAGTGACCGTGACAGAATGTTGATATCGTCCGCATAGGCTACGACTTGGCTCGACTTGAATAGTATATACCTCGCGTGTCGACAGGTAGCTTCCTTATGACGTACTTCTGAGCCAAATTGAATAGCAATGGGGCCAGCCCATCTCTCTGCTTTAGTCCAATATTTGTGTCAAAGGCATCGGTGAGTTAGTTATTGATGCAGACTTTGGAGATCGTCAACGTCATTGTCAATTTAGTAAGACGGAATAATTTGGCTGGGATGCCAAAGCCATGCATTGTTTGGTAAAGTACGTTACGATCAATACTATAGTATGCTTGCTTAAAGTCAACGAAAATTTGGTGTATGTCTATGTTGAACTCCCAGCATTTTTCAAGTACCTACTTAACTGTGAACAATTGGCCTTTTGTCGATCTATTTGCTCTAAAACCACCTTAATACTACCCAAAAGTACTGTTGGCATATGATCCGATTTTATTTTCTAAGATTTTTGAAAATATTTTGTACGCCGTACAAAGTAGTGATATACCTCTAAAATTTTCGCACTGTAGCTTGTCACCTTTTTTGGGATAGGGAAGATAATTGATTGGCTCCACACTTTCGGCATATATTCTTGTTGCCAAATGTGCTGGATGATAGGTTTATGAGCACTGCTGCCACCATATTTGTTGAGCTCCACTGGAATCTTATCGATGCTTGGCACTTTATTATTCTTTTGGGCTTTGAACAAACTTCATCCGGAGTTGGTGGGGCCAATGGCAGCTCTCCGCAAACATCTATAGACTACGATGTTCTGGGGCTGTGTGGAAGATTAAGGAGGTTCTTGAAATATGGCGCCCGTCTTTCCTTAATCTTGGTTACAACAGTGATGACATCGCCAATGTCATCACGACAGAGCGTGGTTTTGGACTGATCACCTCGTTTTAGGCTATTTTACTATTTCGTATGATAGTCTTGTGTTGTTGCTCACTAAATTTACATCTATACTTCTCAATTAGTCGTCGTAGTACTTTCTTTTCTTAATACTTATTATCTTATTTGATACTCCTCTGAGATTTTCATAGTGATCTCTTTTCGGCCTAGTTTTCCTACCTGCGTAATCTTTGTACGCCTAATTCTTTTTGTCCAACGCATTCTGGCACTCATCATCGAACCAACCATTTCTCTTGAGCCGGGCTTGATGTTCGATCGTCTGTTCTGCCACGGTCCTGATAGCCGCTTTCACTTCCATCCAGAGCTCGTTGCTCGTCGTTAACGATTCGTCTGATAAGTTGGAAACTAGCTGGTTGCCGATGGTTTCCGTGAAATTTTTGGCCACAAACGTCGTTTGGAGCCTTCCGATGTCAAATTTTGGTACCAAGCTGGTCTTTGCTGAATATACCTTTGACATACGACATCGATA
The DNA here is from genome assembly GCA_963969285.1 of Odontomyia ornata. Taxonomy (NCBI): domain Eukaryota; kingdom Metazoa; phylum Arthropoda; class Insecta; order Diptera; family Stratiomyidae; genus Odontomyia; species Odontomyia ornata. The sequence continues at coordinate 40,997,174 of OZ017739.1, forward strand.
GGTTAATTTGATCAAGTAATGATCTGAGTTACAATCGGCTCCTTGATATATACGGACGTCAAGTATGCTCGAGTGCCAACGTTGTTGGGTCAGAACACGATCGGTCTGGTTTTGTTTGTTGCCATCCAGTGATACCAAGGGAAGCAAGTCGAACGTATGACTAGATTTCTGCTACATGCAAAGTCGACCAGGTGCTGGCCATTGTCATTTGTTTCATCGTGGATGCTATATCCTCCAGTTGTTCCCCGATGAGATACCTCATTGCCAACTTTAGCATTGAAACCATCTAAAATTATTTTTGTAAGTAGTCCACCTGCTCCACGTGGTGTAGTGATTAGAGCAATAAGTCCGTAACCCGAAAGTCTCTGGTTCGAGTTTCATTGGCGGCAATGAGATTTAGTTCGAGTGATTCTATGGACGGACTATAAGCCCATTCAGTTATAATACGTTCTGGTTTAAAATCAGAATGTATCACAGCTGGGTGGTCGGACACACGGTTAAAGCATGTTAATGATCATATCACCTAGTGGAAGGTCGATACATCCGATCATGACAATGAGATACTTTAACTATCTCTAATCGAAGGCCCGAGCGGGGCTGTAGTGCTACGAATTATTTTTGTGGCGTTTCTAGGCAATGAGTCCACTAGCCTTTCCAAGTGATTGTAGAACGGTTGAATCGTTTCTTCATTCTTTTCTCCGATTGGGGCGTGAACATTGATCAGCCAGATTTTGAAGAATTTCGCTTCTATACGGATCGCACACAACAGTTCATTTATTGCCTTAAAATCAATGACGTGCGATTTGAACTCCCTATCCACAATAAAGACCACTCCGAATTCCACTGTTACACTAGCTGAACCAATGCTCAAAGATATTCATGATACCTATCATTCCTGAACCTTTCATGCAAACCCTAGCAAACCTGTAGTGTCTGAAACGGTAAAAAGCGCATATTGTTCCATAGCCATATGTTTTTGATATCAATATCGCTATAACTTCGTTAAATACCATTCGGTCTTTGTGAAATTTTCAGAACAGGTTAATTTTATAACTTTTATTGAATTTAAAGGGACCGTTAAAATGTTATTCAAGAAAGCGTAAAATTGATAAATCATACTATTACTAACAAAGTTTAGTGAACTACGAATTCTCACGTATTTGTTGTTGTTGTACTTATAAAGCCCTACATTCTTGTTTTTTCACGATTTTCCGGATGAAAGGTGTCCGACCGCGAGAGGGTACGTGAGAAGCTCATGCATATCCCCTTCCACTGCCCCTCACAGTATCGGTAAGGCAATTATAAGACTTGTTTTGAAAAGACCTCGTTAAGGCCTTTCCAATGACACACTACTCAACTACCAATGGTGAAAAAAATTGTTTAAGGATCATCTCCCTATATGGGGAGGCAACCCATTGAAACCCTTTTGAAAAAAAAAATGTTCACCCTTGATGATGGCACCTTGTCTTGGAATTTTCTTTTGATATATTATCCAAGAAAAGTTCGAAGAGTCCTTTCGAAAAAACTTCAATCTTCAACACTTTGCTAAAAAACGTCAATCTTCTTAACACGTCAAACGATGGATTTTACTATTTAAATATGATGTACTGAGTTTCAATACTTCTAAGACTAAATTTACTAGTCAAAGGGTAATTACATGAAAGTGTAAGCCTACGGAGAACAGTGCATGGAGATAACACTATTTATGAACTTTCACATATCCGAGCATGTGATACTTTTCATCAGTTGTTTTTTTTTTGTGGTGCAGCTCTTCCGGTAAGGAAGGAATTCGCATAATAGCAACTATATACGCAAAGGCAAAATATTGTCCTCACATTTTTGCGCGAGTTACGGTAACACCTACACTCTAGAGCTTCGCTAGTACACGTGACATTTACCTGCATAGCGCATCTTCATATTTCATGAATATTCAGATTTCAGTTATTTCACTAAGTTAACGTCTTTTCCTAAAATTGCCAGAAACAGCGATGGAAAATTTGTAATGCTGCTTCAGCACTTTTCATTTTCATACATTTTATATAAAACTGAAATAGAATGTAATTAGTCTCAGTTTTTATGTGAATAAAGAAGTTAAAACTTGCTCCGTGATCTTTTATTTTTGTTGTCCGCCGGTTTAGCGGACATAACTGGCGCAGTCGATTATTCGAGCAGTGATTAAACTTTAACTAAATAGAGTTTATTATTAAAGATTATTTGAGCAGTGATTAAACTTTAACTAAATATAGTTTATTATTAAAGTACTTTCAATAATTATCGATTAGTATTCGTTCGAGTGAATATCGAGTGAACATTAATTAGTTTGAATGAACATCGAACAGTGAAACTAATAATAAAGTGTTCAAACGTACATTGAAACTTTTAAAATTAAGTATTGCGTATCGTGCGTCAAGCAACGTCGAAGGAACATCGCCGTAAAGTGATACGTTTTAAAATGAACATTTACTTCGGAATAACTACCTGGTAAGTTGAATATCACTCCTTCTATTCCTTTACAGCTAAATCCTTTAATTAGTGCCAATAATTAATTAGTGCCAATTAGTGCAATTCATTTATGAAACGATTCCTCAGAAACCCGTACCCTAGACACAGGAGAAGATTTTTGACTTCCATTAGGGAAAACAATTGCGAAGAAATTGAAATTCCAAATATTAGTGCTGTAGTGGGAAGTGCTTTTGAAAATAGTGCCGCGAGTTCCGAAGTTTTTATTGAAAGCCCAAATATGGGAACAGAGGCTATGAACGTTCTGCTTACTTCACTTCGCGTCCCTGACGTAATCAAAGATCTGCCCAAGTTCGATGGCAATCCGAGGCTTCTTTTTGAATTTATTAATAATGTGGAAGAAATTCGTTCAATTATATCGTGCACTGAGGGAACACCTTATGGAAATATCCTTCTCCGATCCATTAGAAATAAAATAGAGGGGCCAGCCAATGAAGTTCTCAATATGTATGGGACCCCACTTGATTGGACCCAGATCAAACAAAATTGAGTTCTTCATTACGCTGATAAGCGCAATGAAACATCTCTTATCAGAGATTTACATAATCTGAAACAAGGCAGCAAAACAGTTGAGGTCTTTTACAGTGAGATCATAGAAATTCTCTCTACCATGACGAACCACGTACAAATACATGAGACTGACGCAAACGTTATCAGTGCCAAACGCAATTTATTCACTGAAATGTGCCTCAGTTCTTTCCTGGCTGGATTAAGGGAACCCCTAGGCTCGACGATAAGAGCAATGAAACCTGAGACGTTGGCAAAGGCTTTCTCGTGTTGCATACAGGAGCAGAATATATCGTATTCCAGACACGATAATCCCTTAACAAAGACCACTCAAATTCAAAAACCTAAAAGCAACTTCTTAGTACAACCATCATCTGCTCCGGTCTACAAACCCGTCAATTTTCAGTTTAAACCACCGAACTTTAATTTCCAAGTCCCTCAATTTTGGAATCCAGCAATAAGGCCGACCCAACCAAATTCCAACAGACCATTTCAATTAAATTACAACCCTTTTAACTCCGGATATAGACCGACGCAACCCCCAAATTTTGTTAGATCACCAAATAATTCATTCTTCAACCAAACACCACAACATCGATCCCCACCGGGCATTAATAATCAGACAAGGCCGGAGCCAATGGATACAACCTCAGCATTCACCCGGCAATCAAAGCAACAGAATCGGGCATTTCATCGTCCTCCTCCTCCTAATAACAACAGGACCTCCAAACTTTGTTTCGGAAGAATTATTCAATGTTGCCTCTCTAGAAAGCAGTGAAGGATGCGGAAACGGAAACTACCAACAGTAAGACCAATATTATAATAACGAAAACCCAGGCTATTATTTCAATGAAGACTCGGAAAACATAAAAGAAATCTGGGAAAATAACCCTGAAAATTCTCAATCAGAATTACAACACGAAGTAGATGACCAAAATTTTCCACAACCTGCCTTGAAGAACCAATCGGATTCATAGACCTAAATAAACATGGATCCGTACTCCCTTACATAAATATAGCCTCCCCTTTCGGCCGTCCTTTGAAATTTTTAATTGACACAGGAGCATCAGCCTCATTTCTCAACCCTGAATACACCCGTCCATAGGACCTTCAGAAAATCAAACCAGTCACCATTTCCACTATCTTCAATAAACACGAGTTGGATAAACAAATTACAATGCCCAACTTCATTGAATTTAACCAACCTGGAGAGATCACGTTTCTCATTTTCAAATTTCACGCATACTTTGATGGACTGCTAGGTCTTGATACCCTTTCAGCTTTGGGAGCTACTGTTGACTTTGCGACGAAAACCCTTAAAACTAAAACTGCCTCTTTACCCCTTCATATTAAACCAAATTACATGTCTGAAAGATTCATAGTACCTGCCAAGTGCAAAATTCATAGTACCTGCAAAGTGCAGTTGATGTGGAAAATGGCGACATTCACATCCAGACAATGGAAATCAAACCGCAAGTCCATATTCCAGAAGGACTCTACCACTCAAAGGATTGGTATAGTTTTATTGAAGTCGTTAACACATCAAACGTTGATGAGACCATTTTGTTGGAAAAACCATTAAAAGCCAATTCATTTTTCAATAGCCATTTAGAAATAAATACTTTCAATCTCAACCTAAATGACGACAATTACTCTGCAGGTCATATAAATAAATCACTTCGGACTTCCCATATGAACAAAGAAGAGAAAGATCTCCTGTATAAAATCTGCCGAGAATACGATGACTTGTTCTTTCGCGAAGGCCAGCAACTGACTCTCACAAATCAAATAAAGCAGCAAATTCAAACTACTGACGACATACCTATATACACTAAGTCATATAGGTATCCGTACGTCCATAAACAAGAAGTGAAAAGACAGATCGATGACATGCTTTCGCAAGGAATAATAACACCAAGTTATTCTCCATGGAGCTCTCCAGTCTGGATTGTTCCCAAACAACGGGATGCTAGCGGAAAGCAGAAATGGAGACTCGTCATCGACTACAGGAAGCTTAATGAAAAGACCGTTAGCGATCGCTACCCTCTCCCAAACATAACGGAAATCTTGGACAAATTAGGCAAGAGCATGTACTTCACAACATTGGATCTCGCCAGCGGATTTCATCAGATAGAGATGGACCCACGCGATATTAAGAAAACAGCCTTGACTGTAGAAGGTGGCCACTACGAGTATATCCGGATGCCTTTTGGATTAAAAAACGCCCCTTCTACCTTTCAACGAGTAATGGACAACATTCTACAAGACCTCCAAGGCAAAATTTGTCTAGTTTACCTAGACGACATAATTGTATACTCCACCTCACTACAGGAACACGGAGAGAACTTAAGGAAGGTATTCCGCAAGCTTCGTGAAGCCAACCTTAAAATTCAACCGGATAAATCCGAGTTTATGCGCAAAGAAATTGCATTCCTTGGACACATTGTAACAACAGAAGGTGTGAAGCCTAACCCGGATAAGATAAGTGCAATAAAGGAATTTCCTATCCCGACATCCCAAAAGGAAATAAAAGGATTCCTAGGTCTACTTGGCTATATCAAAGATTTTTCACGATTAACAAAACCATTCACTGAGTGTTTAAAAAAGGGCAGAAAAGTAATACACAACGAAAAATTCATATCGTCATTCAAGGAGTGTAAAAACCTACTAATGAATGACCCCATCCTTCAGTACCCCGATTTCGAGAAGCCTTTTATCCTAACCACCGATGCGAGTGACTTTGCACTTGGCGCAGTGTTATCTCAGGGCCCTATAGGTAAAGACCGCCCTATCTGCTACGCTAGTCGAACACTTAAAGACTCCGAAATAAACTACTCAACAGTGGAAAAGGAACTCCTGGCCATTGTATGGGCAACTAAGTATTTCAGACCCTACTTATTTGGGCATAAATTCACTATAATAACCGACCACAAGCCCCTTACGTGGTTGATGAACCTTAAGGACCCAAACTCTAAACTAATTTGATGGCGTCTCAAACTTGAGGAGTTTGACTATCAACTTCATTACAAAAAAGGAAGTCTAAACACAAAAGCTGACGCTCTTAGCAGAATAAAAATAAAAAACACACCACATAATAGCAATGAGGAAGTTAACATAGCGGACTCCCAATTGGCCCATGCTTCCACTTCAGCCAATAACGATAACATTTCCACCGTACACTCAGCTAACGAAAACCTCAATGATGGCATACCAATTTCAGAACAGCCCATAAATAATTTCAATTTACAAGTAATCCTAACAAAAACAGACAGAAGACCCCCAATATCAACACAGATTATATTCAGAAACAAGCAACGTAGAACGTTCCGACTTCCGTCCTTCACAGAAGACAATCTCACCAACATTTTTAAGGAATATCTCGTCCCCAACAAACTAACGGCCATTCTTACAGACGATGAAACATTCAGATCAGTCCAATCTACTTACTCGAAACACTTTTCAAATTACAAAGTCATACGTTGCATGGAAATTATTACGGATGTGCTAAAGGACGATGAACAAGATAAAATCATCCAAGATTACCATAAAAAAAGTAACCATAGGGGAATAAACGAAACAGTTATGCACCTCAAACGGACCTTTTACTTTCCCCACCTTAAAAGTAAAATAACAAGAATTATCAACAACTGTGAATCTTGCCAGCCCCTAAAATACGACCGGAACCCACCTAAAATTAAATTTCAGCAAACAGAGAGCCCCCTGAAACCTCTAGATCGCATTCACCTAGACCTCTAAACTATCAACAACCATGCGATCCTTACACTGATCGACCGTTTCTCAAAATTCGCCGCTGCTTATACACTTGAATAAAGAAGCAGCCTTAATATTATCAAAAGTTTGAGACATTTCTTCAGCCTTCAAATTGTCGCCGACCAAGGGGCGGAAATGACGTCTTTAATATTCAAAGACTTCTGCAACCAATATAACATTGAACTCCATATAACCTCCTTCCAACAATCAAGTAGTAATGCGTTCGTCGAGAGACTACACTCTACCCTAACAGAAGCTTATAGGATTATCTACTCCGAAAGGAAAAAATACCACCTCGATATTGATCACACTGACATATTAAATGATGCACTGATAACTTATAACAATGCTATACATTCTCCAACAAAGTTAAGTCCCTACGAACTATTTACTGGCAGAACACACACCTTCACTAAAGAACTGACCTATAACAACGAGCACGACTACCTTAAACGACTTAACGAATTTAGAGCCTTAATTTACCCACAAATTAAAGAAAAACTTGACAAATTAACGAACAAAAACCTAGAAAAGTTAAACTCAGATCGTGAAGACCCACAAGGACTCCAAGAAAACGAAATTACTTTTAGGAAAGAATGCAGACGAAATAAAATTACTCCTAGATTTAAAAAACAGAAAATCAAAACTAATAATTACGTAACCGTTATAACTGATAAAAACAAGAAAACACACAAATCTTAACTCAAACGCAAACTTAAATTTCAGGGCAATTTTGGCAATGGGACAGAAACTCGAGATTCACGACTTACGAAACAACCTGGGACTTCTTCCACTGAAAATAGGGATCGCTAAATTAATCGAAGGACACATCAACCTGATACACATAATAAGACTTAGTGTATACGAACGGGCCATTGACAAAATACAGGATTCACTGGACCACTTCAATCAGACAAACGAACTAACAACTCCCTAACTACAACATCTTCAAAACTTCAAGAGGCCAGAGCAAAATTAAATTCCCTCCTTCCCAGAAAGAGAAATAAGCGAGGATTGGTAAACGGACTTGGGAGTGTCATTAAATTCATTACCGGAAATATGGATGCGAACGACGCATCACTGTTAAACAAACAAATAGAAACAATATTGTTAGCCTAATCAAAATTTCAAAATGAAGTGAACCAGCAAGCATTCATGAATCTGAAAATGATCCAAAGATTTGAAAACGTCACAGACCATATTAATTCACAACAAGATGCAATAACAAATTATCTGAAACACAATCGAGAAATCATTAATAACGGAATAAGACAAGAGCACTACCTTATCCAGCAAGTTCAAATTCTTAACCAAATCAACTTCAATATTGATATTCTATACAATCACTTAGCGAACATAGCAGAAGCAATAATATTAGCCAAAATTAACCTTATCTCAAAACAAATACTAAATTCTGAGGAATTGACTGAAATTCACAGCATATTGGTCAAAGAAAATGTCACAATAGTTTCGGAAGAACACATTTACGAATTATTAGGTCTACAAGCTTATCTGAATGGCACTAATTACATCTTCAACATTAAAGTCCCCATCATCCAAAACAATACCTATGAATTTTTCCATGTAATACCTATCCCATTCCAAGACTCCAAGATGATCCATACCAAACCCTATACGGCCCTAAACTAAGAAGATATTCAACAATTCGATACCAGATGTCCAGAAATCGAAAATATATTTTACTGCAATAAGCCAATCAGTCAACTAAGCACACAAACTACATCCTGCATTGCAAAATTAATAACCAACGAGCCAGTTAATTGCGATTACAGCCTCACAGACCATATTTCGGAAATTTACGAACCTGAGCCAAACCTTCTTCTTTTCATAAACGCACCTGAAACAAATATTACCTCAGATTGTCCATTCAGCCCAAAAACTGTTACCGGAAACATGCTACTTCACTTCAAGGATTGCAGCATCCAATTCAATGGCATCACGTACGAAGAACATTCGAGGACCTTCTGGGATGATATCACAATTCATCCAATTATGTTCAATAAAATCAACCTCACCATAAAACAGGAAAACATCACTCTGAAGCAGTTGGAAAAATATCACTTCGAGCAAAGCGACGTCATTCAACAATCCAAAGTGAAAGCAACAGCAAAAGCACCGTTTTTCTCATCCTGTGGATATCCCAGGCAATCTTTTTGATCGTCATAATCATTTATGTTTCCTACAAAATTAAATCCGCACCATCACCAGCTCCAGCATCAGAAATTCCATTTCTACTACCGTCGCTTTTTTCCAAGGGGGGACGAGTTACGGTAACACCTACACTCTAGAGCTTCGCTAGTACACGTGACATTTACCTGCATAGCACATCTTCATATTTCATGAATATTCAGATTTCAGTTATTTCGCTAAGTTAACGTCTTTTCCTAAAATTGCCAGAAACAGCGATGGAAAATTTGTAATGCTGCTTCAGCACTTTTCATTTTCATACATTTTATATAAAACTGAAATAGAATGTAATTAGTCTCAGTTTTTATGTGAATAAAGAAGCTAAAACTTGCTCCGTGATCTTTTATTTTTGTTGTCCGCCGGTTTAGCGGACATAACTGGCGTTCTTTGCTTACATTAACTGATTTAATACCAATCGCTAAACCAAAACTACTTTTAAACTATGACAAACTGAAGATGTTCAATAAGTTTAAAATGAATAGGAGTCTAACACAGTCGATTCGGTGGACACTCTCTAACAAATATATAAACATACCGCATACATATGTATATATATGCTCAGTGTAGGAAACAATTGAATAATGAAAAAAACTCAACACGACATAAAAACTATTTGTTTGCTACTGAACTACCCAAGACTAATCCTACTCACTCTTCCCATCAACAATCCGAATATTTTCACATCCAATTCATTCAATAACTTTTTATATAATTACACGGATTAATTGACCGTGTAATATTAAGTGTCAAGTAGCAAATCTAATTTAAGGAACCATTGAACTCAAACGTTATTTGATTATTTGATTTTCTTCGGCAAGTGGAATTTCCCAGCTTCTGCCGTTCCCATTGATGGCACGTCAGTGCTTGGACCACCATTCAAGACCTCATTTTACCTGCATACACTCCTAATGATCTACGAAATCAAATATTCATGGTAACTATTAATAGACCCGCATTCTGGTGGCCAATCTGATGGTTAAATGCTCCTTGGCAATGATTTTTTCTTCTTTCTAGCTACTCTTTGTCCTCGTATCCTATTTGAATTGCTTTTATTTTGTATCTGTACATTGCCGTGCTTCCAGTAGCTCGAAAAATTACACGACCGATTTCACCCAGGTGGGCTTGGGAATCCAATATTTCTTGGGCAACCCACATACTCGTATGTGCGGTGTGTTTACATCTAATGCCTTTGATTAAATAATTGATTTGTAATTTTTGATGAGCTATCGGTAAAACTGCTAATCTGTCTTCTGCAATCACTAGAAATGGTTATGAAAAATTGTTTGGTAACAAGGTAAAACTGTAAATGTACGATAATATGTTAGGCTATGAAATGCCAAAGTACGTTTGCTTCGACACAAATATAAGCACTAAAGCGCATGTGAAGAATGAGAAGAGCTGTTCAGTTATTTGTTATATCTATTATATATCTGAGCATCACCGAAGCACGCATATTGTGGCTGAGAAAATTCTTTAATAGAGTAATGGTTGTTGAACATGATAATCCAATTTAATATCAAAGTATCAATCCCAACATTTACAGTTCAGAACAATAGAAGGTACTTGATAAGCTAATGACATGAAGTAGTGTGTCACATGCAACTAGCGATGGTTTAAAGGAAAATTGAGTTAGCAAGTAAGCAATTCTGATAGGGAGTCGTTTTTTGACTTACAAAATAACTGAACTTTCTTCTTGTTTCTAGCGTCTTATAGAAAAGCTTCGTCAGCGCAGCAGATTATAGCCCAAGCATGATGTAGCAACTTGGGAGTGTTCCTGCCAGAAGGATTTTATAAAACAATTAATAAATCAAACAGTGTCTCAAATCTCCCGTAGATGGTTTAAGCCCCTTTGAGGAAGGAAAAAGGCACTGCGTGTCCTCTTTACTCATAAATCCTTGTTCCAAGTCACTCATAAATCCTTGTATTCAAGTTGCGCTCCCCGCTCAAGCCAAGCTACCACAAATGGAGCCTCTCTGAAACCGGGCTCAAGACTGTAATTGAGCCTTATCGCTGTCGAAGAGCCTCTGATAGTGGTGAAATCATAAACGTGGAAACCACATCTTTGTTTTATTAGGGGAACTAAACCTAAGCGCGAAATAAGCGCAACGCTTTTGATTGCATCAAAATTTCCTCGACGAGCAACTGGATTTTTTATTTAGAAGTATCCTTCTTAAAGAGAAGAATGCAACTGTGACGAGGGAAATGGCCGACACTACCAAATATACCCTTGTAAATGTAGTCATAATCGCGAAAATTAGTACCCTGGAGTAGTAATAAGAAGATACAATACCTCCAAATAATTCGATTTCTGTCAAAGAAATGTAGAATCTTTATGGATATATAAGTACCTAGTCTAGCACAACACACTCATCGCGATGACCCTCTGCGGAAGATTGACGTTTGGTAGTTGAAACTGTCAACACGCGTGTGAATTGGTCTATATCGAAATTATAAATATCGAAATTATAAAAAAAACCTATTAGAAAACGAAAATTTATAAGTATATTTCATCATCCAAGATCATATACATGAAGTTTGAAAGTTGAAGACCGGAAAAAAGCAGAAACTTCATCTTGGGCGAGCGCCCATAAAATACACCGTGACCAGTACTACAAAGGTGGAAAAATGGACTAGTTATTGTCAGCAAGCAAACACGATGGCGGATCAAGCAAACACGATAGCGGAGCAAGCAAACACGATGGCAGAACAACCAAAGACCAAAGCCGCCCGCAAGAAAATGCCTTCGGACATGATGGATGCGGACGTTACAACAGCAAAGAATTCAAGCTTCAACGAAGATATTAACCTCATTAACTGTAAGGTAAATGAATTTATATTAGCAAAGGGTAAATTAGTTGCCAAACGTAAGACCCCGGTACCTATGCCAATCCCACCCACACCTAGCACTAACCCTTTCAGCGCACTAGCAAACGATAGCCAAAATAATAACTCAAACACGGCTAACAGTCGAGCAAAAAAGGTATGGTTCCCACCAATATTCATTGAAAATGTTAAAGCAACGGTACTTAAAGGTATCGTGGACAGATACAGCCTTATAGATGGTACTCGTCTAGAGTACTGAATCATAAAATTGTCAAACTCCCGACTTAAAGTCACAGTGGACAGAATCGAGGCGCATGACTACATTAAGAACCTGCTTAAAAACATGGAAGCAGTGGGATACTCATTCACCCCCAAAGAAAAGAAAAAATGTGTCGTGATACTAAAGGGTATTAGCTCAGAATTTGGAGCAGAGGCTGTTCGAGAGGACATAGCCAGACAAATCACTCCAGACTGTCAGTCCACTTACCACTGCATGGTCGAGAGCAAATAAAATTGACCCAGATTTATGTAGGATTACAGTGGGATCGCAAGCTGATAAAAACGAAATAATAAAGCTTCACTACATTTTGAGCCAAAGAGCCGTATGGGAACGCCCCAAAAGGAGTGATATGGTTCAATGCTATCGGTGTCAAAGATTCGGGCACGTATCCACCAATTGTGGACTCAACATGAGATGTGTAGCATGTGGGGAGGAGCAGAATTCCGAAAGCTGCCCCAGAAAAAAAATGGAAACCGCGCCATTCTGCACCATGTGCAAGACCCATCCAGCATCCAGCCAATTTTTCCGGCTGCCCGGAACGGAAAAGTATGTTACACAGGGCAACCGAAAATAAAGCCAAACGGACGGCACCTAAGAACATATTCTCATCACTCTCCAGCTACCCAAATACTACACCAACCCCTACAACCCCATACCACTTTGCCCCTCCTTCCAATCGGACCTTATATTCAGAGGTTTTAAGAAGTGGAACTCTGACCCATAATTTTATTCACTGACTCCTCATCCCGTCAAACGCCTACAACAAATAGCCGTGGAGTGGCTGGGAGTCTCTCCCATTGAACTCCTATCCAAGGTCAGGGCTTTCCTCCCATACTTTCACACCACTTCTGACCAAAAGAAGCCAATGGCACTTCCAATTTCGATTTCAACCTTTATGGTTGCAAATAGACTAACCATTATGTCCCTAAATATCAACTCCCTAATCTCACATGATAAGAGGCTCTACATTGCTGATTTGATCAAATCCTCCCGACCCGACATCCTCCTTCTGAACGAGACAGTTCTTAACCATCACCACAAAGTCCGTTTCGAGAACTACCATTTGCTTCAGAATGACAATGGCAGAGGTACTGCGATACTGTTTCGAGATGATCTAGATATAAAACTAATCCCGTTTGAACAAAATAATTCCTCATGTACGGTAACAACGCTCAACACCAAGCAACCCAATGGAAACCCAGCCAAAATTCTAATTGGCTCCTTATAACTCCCGTGCAATCTAGGTCCCCAGATCCCATTTACACTTAACCAAATCCTCGCAACAGCCTCATCCCACGACTCATTTATACTAGGAGGGGACCTTAATGCCAGACACCAACACTAGGGTGGCTCCACAAGAAATAACAACGGGAACTATCTATTTGAATGGCTCCATGTTGACGCCCTCCTCTCAGCATCCATAGCAAATGCTGGGGTCCCAACATTTCCCAGAGGGAATTCATTTTTAAACAACTTCATAATATCCTCTGACCTCAACGATCCCACAATTCCTTTCACTTGCTCCACATTTACCTCGTTATCGGACCATCATGGCCTCCATCTCAATATAACCCTCAGATCACACATAACAGTTCCTACTTGCCCACCTCACTATAAACCGTTTAATTTCATAAACTGGCCAAACTTCAAAGACCTGCTTCCGAATCTCCCACCGGAAAATATTATTCTCTAACGCAGAAATAGACTCTCATATATCAGCACTAACATCTGCCATTATAGAGTGTCTAGACCAGCATGCCCCTTTCCAGAAACCACGCAGTCCGCTTTATAGATGTCTAACTCAGGAGACTCTTCAATTAGTAAAAACTCGGAAGCATATGCTCCAATGGCTTAAGCGTATTTACCGTCGAAGCTTTAACCGGTACAATGAGGAGTATTTGGAGCTTAAAACGCAAATAACGTTCATTTCCCGTGAAATCCAAAAACGCATCAGATCAGAAGTCAACAACTTCTATAAAACCAGACTGATATCACTGCGACCATCTCCAGATGTTTTTAAAACAATAAATCAATTCACGGGCCGTAAAAGTTCCAAATTCAACATTGAGAAAGACCCTATAAAGCGAGGGAACGAAGTCTTTACTGCACAATCTGAAAAGATCGTTGCATATGAGGAATACTTCAAACAACATCCAACATAGCTTTGAACAACAACGTTAAAGCAGAGGTTCTACTAACAACGGAAGGGTATGAGGGATCTTATTTAACTATATTCTCTAGTTATAATAAAGCATCCTCTCCACAACATCCAGTCTTCACTGGATTTTTCACCCCGAAAACGGAAGTAGAAGACCTCCTAAATGCCTTAAATAGCAAGCTATCTCACGGTCTTGATGGTATCCCGAGCAGAATACTCAAGAAGTGCAGAAAGACCATCTCCTCCTTCTTGACAATATTATACAATAATTATATTAATAACGTATACTTTCCAAAACCTTGGAAAGTTAGCAAACTAATACTAATACCAAAACCAGGCTGCCAAGGTAACATTAATAATTTTCGGCTAATTTACCTTTTGCCTAACATGCCGAACCCCTTGAAAAAGTTATTCTGCGAAACTTGAAAGAATTTACTAGTGCCCTGATTCCCAATTTTCGGTTTGGATTTGAACGTGAACGATTTAAGGAGCATGCAATGATGCTATTGTACAATAGAGTCACCCGCAATCTTTGGCGGAAAGAGTGCAAAGTGGCCTGTGCTCTAGACCTGAAAAAAGCGTTCGACTCAGTTTGGATCAACGGTCTCAAATACAACAGAAAGGAATTCGGATAGAACATCCCAAATCAAACTGGGCAACATCATTTCAAATCTTATCCCTATCAAATCGGGAGTCCCACAAAGCTCTATCCTCGGCCCCGACCTGTTCAACTTTTTCCTTTATGATATCCCACGTCCAAACTGCTCGACTATCGATATAGCAATGTATGCAGATGAAATACTCCTCACTGTCACCCATAGCCTCCCAGAGATGGCCCAAATAAAGCTGCAGCGCTCTGCCCTCAACATCTTTCAATATCTGATGTACTGGGGGCTCGAAATAAATGCCAGCAAATCGGAACTGATCTGCTTCAAAAATGCCAGCGGGAGAGGGCCTTGCCGTATCTCAAAGTAGGAATGTGCAAGCACATATTGCTGGTGAAATCATCCCTCTCAAGGAATATATCAAATACCTTGAAGTCCATTTTAACAATCGACTTAAGGTGAATAGGCATTCAGGAAAAATCCTCAATAAAGCGAAAGCAGCGTCCGCAATTATTTCGTCTCTCTTTTCTTCGAAATCAGTCTGCCCAAAAGTTAAGGCATGGCTAACAATCTCGCCTACTGCGGCCGAAGAAATCCAAATCTTCGAGAGGAAGATTGTAATAAACATAAGCAGTCGAGCAGCCCCGTGGTGATCAGGAGTGGCTGCTCCTGAAGAGATAAGGTGGTCACCCCGTCGAAACTGCTTAGTTTGTTGTTTTACTAGTGTAAAGTGAACTGCATCCGTCAAGTTTCCATCCTTTACGCAGAGATGAGGGGTTCACTTCAGCCACTTCAACATCTTTAGGTTTGACATTCCCCTTGTAATGCAACGACCTTCTTCGGAGAAAGTAACGGTTGCTTTTTGTGTAATGTTTGTGTTTGTCTCAAGCCTCCGTGTCCGCTAACTTCAAGGAGGCAAAAATAATATTGAATTACTGTAGAGTAGCTTAGTTAACACCTAATAGAACATTTCTAAAGATAA
Source organism: Odontomyia ornata (assembly GCA_963969285.1). Classification (NCBI taxonomy): domain Eukaryota; kingdom Metazoa; phylum Arthropoda; class Insecta; order Diptera; family Stratiomyidae; genus Odontomyia; species Odontomyia ornata. The sequence goes on from OZ017739.1 coordinate 41,013,028, forward strand.
TAAAAATTGATCGGTACGTCTTGTAGAGTAGAGTACGCGTGATAAGTATTTTGTAGTGTAGCTTCGTGGCTCGACAAGAACCCGCCTCATATGATCCCGCAAATGCTAGTCGTCAAGCACGCGTACGCGGTCGTTACTACCAATAAACCGGCGTTTTACGTTTCATCCGAACCAAACACATACCGTGGTTAAACAAAATATTTGTAAATTTAGTTAGTGCATAAGTTTAATAAAATAAAAACACAAGATAAATATACATAAATGTAAATTCGAGTGCTGTACTAAACAACTTATAGTTTCAGGTTAGATGTAGGAAAAGATTTAAGTTATATTAGGGTTAGATTTAGATTACGTTTTAATGTATTTACTTGTCAAACTATTCAAGTCGTAAGCCATAAGAGCAAATAGCAAAGCCTATATATCTTAAAACACTGACATATATTCTAACCGTCAAAGTTTATTTGACATCCATATACTGTCAAATGTCACATAGTCATTAAACATACTCTGTGATGTCAAGTTATAAAAAGTCTCAATAAAGTTTCCTTACTTTATTACCCTCTGAGGAAAAGATTAAAGGGGGAAAAAGTGCTACCTGAGGTATTTAGCAGGGAGTAATTCACCTGAAGGAACTAGGAGAAAGTCTATAGAAAGAAAGATACAATGAATCCCTACAAATTCCGAGCAACAGGTGCCAACGACACAGTCACATAAGTCAAACTGAACAAACGAGAAAACGAGGCAGGGATCCAATTATCAAGGTCAGCGGGGATAGTGACCAACGTAGCGGAAAACCAACGCAAAGGACAGCAGAATCAACATACGAGTAGCTGGTCTCATGTGGGAAACATAATGTGGAGGTAAGCTCCAACTTGATTTTATCCAATCAAAGTCAACGATACTTCTTGAACTATAAAACGGTAGCTCTATAATTTGTTTTGAAGAAGTGGTTCCACAACTATGCTTATAGAAGAGCCTAAGTCTATGTGCCAAAAAAGGAGACAGTAGATATGTCCCTTCCACAAATTTAGCACTGGGCAGCATGAATGTTACCTAGTATGTGGCAGCCGCAAACAAAGGCCTATGCACAAAAGGATGGAAGGTGATAAGTACGACGCCAGTAGGGACAGTCCAAACCCCGACCATAAGTCTTGATTAATAGTTAGTATACTTATCGTCAGCAAAGATTTAAGCCTCCGGTGTTGCTTTGATAAAATCCATTTGAGGGTACTGGGAACTGCAGAGAAACCCCCAGTAGCTCCAACAATACAATACGATGGAAGAACTTGATCTTTCTGTTCATGTGATCAGCTCCGACAATGAGAAGCAAGTAGCTCAAATGATGTGGTGAGAGAAGTACTATGGCTTTAACCTAAGGACTTGAAGCTCCGCCACAGTACTCCCTCTGCAGTGGCGGAGCCATGGTATGATGAAGCTATGCTGCGTGTCGCACTGGCATGTGGATCTCTCGCCCTAATCGTGTTGTTGTTACATTCGAAGCGGTAGACTGCTCATCAGATGTAGTAAATGCACGCTCTAGCCTGTCAATGGATATACTCGTTGGTCGTCCGTTCACGTCAACATCGTAGTATCTATCCTTCCGCCGTGTCAATACCAGGTACGGGCCGTCGTAAGATGGTGTGAGTGGAGCCTTAACCTTGTCGTTTCGGACGAAGACGTGCGTGCTGTTTGCCAGGTCCTTGTTCACGAAGAAGTCCTTGGTGTTGTGGTGTGCCGTATTGCGTGGTGTTAACAAAGCCATCCTTGAGCGGAGATCCTTTAGGAAGTGAGAGTCATTCTCGTCAGTTGGGGAAGTGTTAAAAAATTCTCCACGTAGTCAAGCGTCATGCCGTTGACCATATCGGCTGGCATCGATTCAATGTCTTTCTTCAGCATTAATCGTAGTCCTAGTAGTACGATTGGTAGTGCTTTGCTTCATTGGAGTAAGTCGTGGCAGCGGATCGCGGTTTTGACCGAGCAATGCCACCGCTTCACTATGCCATTGGAAGCCGGACGTCGTCTGTTAGTGCATAATTCCGGGTGGTCTGGTTAGCTCCTTAAATATCTGATGCATAATGCGTGCGGGGACTCCAAAACGGCTGATCCGTATGTTGATGAGCGCCTCTGTGGCTGCTGTGGCCGTGACCGTCTTAATTGCGATCGCTTCGGGCCAGCGGGAGAACCTGTCTACAGTGGTGAGGTAGTACCCGAATCTTTCACTCTTAGGGAGTGGTTTGATGAGATCGATGTTGATATGGTCGAACCTCGTATCGCGTAAGCTGTTTTTTTTTGCGACGGTGACTCCATGGCATGGCAGGCAGGCTCGGATGAACTTGTTGGTATCGGAGTTTATCGAGCGCTAGAAGTAGCGATTGGTGATCATCTTCTTGGTCGCTCGGGTGCCTGGATCAGAGAGGCCATGGATTTCCTGCATAACTATAGCTCGGAAATGATGCGGGGTGAATGGTCTTATCCTCTCCAGAGTGATGACGCAGTGAAGAGTTAGGGTGGAGTCATTGAACCTCTAATGTCACCACTCAAGCGGCTGGTCGTGGCTACGTTGTAGAGCTTGGAGCTTGGGGTCATCCTTGTGAGCTAGGGTAATAGTGGTAAAGTCAATTGATTGAATCATATTTACCCTTAAAAGATAGTCAGCGATGGCGTTGTCTCGGCCTGGAATGTATCGGATGTCCATGATGAATTACGATATGAAATCCAGCTGGCGTTGTTGCCTCAGCGATGCTTTTTTGGAGTGCTGCTGAGTTACAAACTGCCAGTGCATGTGGTCAGTGAAGACGGTGAATACTCTGCCTTTGATCATGTTTCAGAAGTATCGAATCGCCATCGCCTCGTGTATAGCCAACAGTTCCCGATCGTATGTGCTGTACCTTTGTTGGGCGTGCGTTAGCTTCCTGAAGAACAATCCAAGCGGCAATTGTTGTAGTACGGCTCCGATGCCGCTTTCTGAGGCGTCAACGCAGCGAGGCCATATGGCATTGGAGTCGGGCTGGGCCAGGATTGGGGCTTTCCCTAAGTCTAACTTGGACTGTTCGAATGCGGCTATCGCTTCATTCATCCAATTGAGAGGCATCTGGTCACGTTTGCGTTTTCTCGTGATCAGTTGCAGTAGGGCGTGCTGGTGTTGAGCTATGTGCGGGAGGAAGCGGCAGTAAAAGTTGACCATCCCCAAGAAGAACATGAGTTGGTGTAAGGTTTTTGGGCTCGGCATTGCAGAAATTCACTCTATCTTTTCAGGTAAAGGTTTTAACTTGTGCTTGCTGATGGCGTGTCCCAGGAACTTGACTCCCGATTTTCCAAACTGGTGCTTAGGGGTATTGATGATCTGTCCAAATTTGGCTAGTCGTTCCAAAACTTGCTTTTCGTGCTCCAAATGCACCAGTTGGTTGGGCGAGAAGATCTGGATGTCGTCGAGATAGACAAAAACGTTGTCCAACCCTCGTAGTACATCGTGCATGAAGCGTTGGAACATCTGGCCTGCGTTCCACAGTCCGAACATCATGTAAATGAATTTGTAGACTCCAAACGGTGTGATTATGACAGTCTTCAGGATGTCACTGGGTTCCACGGGAATTTGATGCTATGGCTTCTGCAAGTCAATTACGGAGAAGACTTATATTCCGTGAAGAGCTGCGGTGCAATCTTGGTGGAATCCATTAAGATAGCGGCCAGGGATTGTGCGGACTTTGAGCGCACAGTAGTTTCCGCATGGTCGCCGATCTCCATTTGGCTTTTTCACCATATGCAAGGGGCTACTCAATGCGCTTTTTGATGGACGGCAAATTCCAAGTTGGATTAGTTCGTTGAATTCAGCTTTACGATGGCTAGCTTGTCAGGAGAGAGTCTTCGTGCCTTAGCATTGACCGATGGTCCCTTGATTTGGATGTGATGCGTGGTCGTGCACCGGGTGTTCGGTTATTGGCTGTCGTCTGAGATATTGACGTAGTCCAACAGCAGGGATCGTTGCTCGTTACTGATATCCATTGGTAGCAAATCCACCTTGGGTGGCTGTTTATCGATGGGCGCTTTGATAGCTTTGAGGTGTATATGCTCGAAGAGTCACCTCCCTTTCATGTCAGTGAGGAGGCCATAGTGCTCGATGAAGTCAGTTCCGATGATGTGAGAACTTACATCGACTATTGTGAAGATCCACTTCAGCTATACTTCCTGTATGTCGAATGTTCAAATTTGTGAACCATTGACGGCCACTTGCCTCGAGATGGCATCGGGAGAATCAAGATCCTGGATGGTTGGTGGGGTACATGAAACATCTGCGCCGGTGTCGATGAGGAAGTCGCCCTTGCTAATGTTATCGTGAATTCTAAATCGTTGAATCGTGCGATGGGAAGCCACTACGTGTGGATGATCAGTGTTTTATTTTTTGAGTGGGGACAGGATTGCCAGCAGTTTTTGGCTTCCGGCCCATAATGTTGATGGTACCAGCAAAGTTACTCGTCAGTTGTCCTGGTACGGCATGTTGGTGACTCTTGCTGCTTTAACAGTTGTGTGCGACGTACGTCATGTCACGAGGTTGAACTATTGCACCGTAACCTGAGCGCGTCCTCTATTTTCGGACTTCGGAGGAGAGGTTGCTTAGCTTACTAGAAATTCGCAGCATCGGTTGATTGCTGTGCCGCGGTTCGTCATCCTTTGTAACCGCTGCCACCAACTGCCTGTTAACCTCGTACATATGATCAGCAATCGTTGTGAGATCTGAGCTTGGGGCATCTTTGGCCGATACGATGCTCCTCAGTGTGACATCGAGACGGGTCAGGCACATTTGCTGTAACAAGGAGTCAGACACATTTCCGTTAGCAAGCGTGCGTATCTAGTTGAGGAGCTACGATGGACGTTGGTCTCCCAGCTCGATCTCCAAAAGGAGCTTTTGAATATGCCGAATGTGCGTAGATGGACAATACAGCACTACTCAGGGCACTGTATTTATTTTCCGATGGCGTTTTCGTCACGATGGTATATATGTACTATCCAATCTGTGTTGTGGGCCTCTTCCTTTGGCGCAGGTCCGGCTGGTGGTGAGGCTAACTTCTATCTTACCCACCCCTCGGGTGGATGTATATTTCCCACTCTTACTTGCACAAGATTGGTAAAATATGGCCTCCTAATTGTAGGTTTTGCCCAAAAGATGACGACAATGCTTGCCATATATTTTTTTAGATAGAACAGGCAGCAAGCCATGTTATTTATTACCTTTGGGTAGTCCCAACAGGTTGAAAAAGCTTACTTGAGCTGTCAGGTGCATTCAGAGTAAGAGTTCACTTTTCTGGCAATCCTTCTCCCTCTCTTCCCGCTAGAAAAGAGATTCCTTCCAATTTATGGTGCCTAAGAGCGTAGTAATATTAGTTCTAAACCGAAATAATGTGCTGAATGGTTTAAAGCTAGACTCACTGATTGATAGGCGATGTATTTAGTGGATAGTTCAGATGGTTTGCATAAATAGCCTGCACACCGCTATCACAAAACCTCTTGCCAAAACTTCTGAGAGGTCATTCTATTTGACTTAATTTACCAAATTTCATATTTGTACCTGTTCTAGTTGTGGAGAAAACTAGATGGATTGTAATGATAAACAGACCAATGGGCAGGCTGCAATTCGATTAGGGTTTCGCCAAATTGTTTTACGAAAACCTAAAATTGAGAAATATAATTGCAACGAATTTCGAATAAAAAAATCTATTCTATCATGTCCAAATCTTTTTCTATCTTATTCGAAAAGCATTGACATCCACCATTTATATGAAACTTACTATGATTATATATCTTCCTCATAATTTCCTTAATAATGGAGGTTAGTTGTAGTGCGTCATCCCTCAACTAATCTAAGAAAACAAAACTTTTTCTCTTTATGCATTCAATAACTTATATTTAACTTATTAATTGTTAATGGTATGACTATATCTTTTAAACTATCCAAAAATGACATTACAAATTTATTAAACTATTTTGTTTATATCTAAAATATACAATCAAAATCTCAGCCCTTAAATTTCCATCCAGTACACCCTTATTGAATATTTGTTTCCACATCCTGCACATTTGCTTCTCTTTCAGCCTTCAACACACGCTTTGATTGTCGCTTGCTACTTCTAATACTATGAGAGCGGCTTGGTGGCAATGAATTATTTGGTGTTCCTTGTAGTGCCTGTGTTACTTCTGTGTTATTATTTAATTGAGTGTTTTGATGAAAATGACTTCTTGTATGACTTTGACTTCGACTATTTCTTGGGGTATAATTCTCTCCTCCTCGATATTTTCGCCACATCTTTTTGAAGGAGTTACGGAAGCCAGGATGCCACCAAGCATAAACTATTGGATTGAGGAGACTATTCGTTACTCCTAAAATTGCTAAAGGGCTTGCAATGGCAATTTGTAATTGTTCTCGGAATTTTGAATTCTTGGGTGCAGAAGAAAATGCATAAATTAAAGATGCAATGAAATATGGTAGCCAGGTTATTGAAAATGCTCCTGTTGTGAACAAAACGACTTTGATCGCCTTCCATTTGCTAGGACTATAAACTGAAGGTATTTTTTGTTGAATAGTCATTCTATAAGAATAAATTGGGAAACCTTGAATTTAATATCAATGCAGTATAGTAGATATACCTACCTGTAACAAAAACAGCATCCTCTACTAAGTGAATGCGATAATCGTCTTTCTTCCACCATTGGCATTATTTCTTGACTATTATCTGAAATTCTTTGAGAATTTGTTCCACCGCGGAAGAATCTTAAATTTCCAGAACTCATGCCACGAACGTCTCTTGCTGCTGATTTTAGCTCTGCTGTTTTCTTAAGTGCATAGTACAGGATTATGCTATAAAGGATTGCAGTCAAAATGAGCGGCACTGCTCCAACAACCGTTGTCATTAAAATCAGTGGAGGTGGCTCAATAAGTATGAACCAGCATAATTGGCCATTATTGGTATCACTTCTATAACCCATGGCAGGTATAAAGCCTACCAGAATTCCAATTATCCAAACAGCGAAAATCATGAGCCGCGCGCGAATCGGTGAGATGTACTTTTGATACTGCATTCCAGCTAAAATATATAAGAAACGATCTATTGCTATTAATCCAATACTGTAAACTGATGTTAAGTTCGCGGAGACAAGCATTCCTGAAAAAATTTATTTTGATTTTCAGTTTTATTTGAAAGGCATCAATCAGTACCGATTTCTATTGCGCAAACGATTTCAGTTCGATACCTGCTGGGGTACCATTGTCCAAATAATAATGAAATTCCAATGATGACATCAGTTAGGGCAATGTTTCCTAAAAATAAGTATGTTGTACGCGGTTGCACACCTAAAAGTAAACTTAGTGTTCATTAAAAAAAAAAAAATGAAAGTGTTAATGTCAATTTCTAATGCAGTAGTACAGATATACTCTTAACGCTGCCTGTACTGAAGTTCAAATTGGATTCAAAGTACATATCTAAGTATTTCAACAATCTTCTTACGATAGCAAAACTATGCCTAGTATGAAAATCCTGATTCGTTACATATTAAACAATTCATACTCTGCGTTCCAGATCAAACAAGTTATTTTCTGCTTCTTTTTATGGCTGGAATCAAACCTGTTAGCCCCTTAGTAAAACGCTATATCTCAGGACAATTAGCGGGGGTTTTGATTTGGTGCCCCTATTGACAATCTGCTGTCAGCGTCAATTTTAGACTCCTAGCGCTTGCATAGTTTTTCAATTGGTCCATTTTCATTGTCACATCAATTGAGCACGCGTTTGCTCATTCACCCAACATAGCCAGTTCATCTCAGTTTTTATATTTTTGATTGCAGTTTTGGCAAGGCTAACTGAACTACTCTTCAGGGCTTGCCACTATCGATCAAGCTTGGAGCAGTTCAACCGCATGATCCTCAATATGGAGTAGGGACCCTTTATATGCGTGTATGTAATACCATGCAGAAATTAATATGCAGCCAAAACCTTAGTTTGAACATTTAATAGGTGGCTACCACAGTAAAATTTGGAAACTATAGTTACGGTTGCATATTATTTGCAGCCTGTACATGTTATTGCATGCATATATGTTACATACTTCATCTTGTGACAATTTGGTCGAGCTGCCCCGAGGCTATCGATAGTGGCAGCTTTTGAAAAGGAAGTTGGTTAGTCTCCCCAAAACCGCATTTAATCCTGGCACGAGCTCTTTTGCTGGAGTCTCTGGTCTCCATCGGGACAATTAAAAGTACCATTAAGCTAATGGTCAAACAGGGCCCAGTAAAGAACAAGTTGTTTTTTCAATTAGGAGACAGGCACGTTATACTTAACACTTTAATATTTTTATTGCTTTTTGGACTTTTTGCCTACACTAGATCAATGATTCTTGGCAATACTTCCCTCTCAAACGTAATCAAAACTTTTTCAGGGAGTTGAATCAGCATCCGACAAGGTTACAAGCCCCAAACAAACGTAGGATGAGATTGGTAACATAACAGGCAACACAAATGAATCCAAATACAGGATCACCGACGATCGACTATCATGTTACAGAAAATTTAGATGAGGATCGAACACCAATCAAAATCTTGAGGAAGTAAACTCTGCAATTCTGACCCTTAAACTATTCAAAGCATCCAAAATTGACGAGGTTCCGGTGGAGCTATTAAAAACAAGGTTAACAACGCTCTATATAAAAGTCATCAGAAAAATCTGGACTCATCAACGACTCCCAGAAGACTGGCAAAAACCATTAGCTACCAATACATAAAAAAGGAGATGAACTATTTACCAAAATTATGGAGGTATTTCTTTAATATGCATATCCTATAAAGTTTTTAATAAAATCATTGAACACCGACTTAAAATCTGCTCTGATAATATGGCCGAGGAACACCAAGATGACTTTAGGGCCGAGCAGTGAACTCTTGCACTGATTTTATTTTTTTGTAGGTTTCCAAGATTTCCTGAATTAGTTCGCCTGATAAAGCCCGCAACGGAAAAAAACCAAGTCCCAGATTAAAACACAAAACGAGATTACCACAATTATATTATTAATTATTTTCATCGTGACATTTGAGCGCGTCCTGAGAAGAATTTTATCCATAAAAGCAAACCGTACGCTGATTGTAAAATCTGCGCAGTTGATGCTTTATGCCGAACCCTTGATAAAATGATCGAATCCCTGCACCGTTTTTAGGAGCCATGATAAGAGCTAGTTCAACCCACGGAAAAAGTTGTAGTAAATGTGAACAAAAAACCTCCCAGAACAACAAATCGTCACATTTGAGTACTTTAAATTTGAACATGTATACCCTCACAGTACTTGTCGATTCTTCTGTCTATCCGTGCGCAACAGCAAGTTTTCACCCAAACAACATATGCTACTACAGAAATGCGGTTTACAAAATAATGCATTACTTTGGCGTTCCAACTAAACTGCTGGTCTGGCTCTGAGCACCGGTTCCCGTAAGGGCTTGCACCAACCCTCGCATGGCCTCCCTGCTCTACAAAGATAACCATGAGATCCAAAAGGCAACTACACACACGAGCGGAGATAGCGGCTTGAGGTGGAACCATAGATGTCAGAGAGAATGGATACGAAATGCATCGAGAGAATTGAAGCACTTTATCATGTAGCGTGAAGTTGGCGCGTTATCAGCTGTTGATTCGAATTTCAAATAAATTTGACGTGACGTCTCCCACCATTTTTCGCATCCAGAACTAAATCAATTTCCCGTGCAGGTATTCTAACTTGAACGATATAAAAGATTGAACATGACTTACCCTACGAAGGATACGTCCCTGACATGCTTCCTAGAGCTGTTTTTATAATTCCACACACGTCACTACATTTTTCATTTTTCGACACAAAAACACTTGCGATCCGTACCAAACTTTTCAGTTTGATTAATTATCACATTTGCAACGCTTTTGCACTAGATTCAACGTGGTTTATCTTAAAAAAATTGTTTTGCGTACAATTTCAAATTCAACTTGATTAGACGTTTCCCTTCAATGTTGAATTTTCATAAATCATATGTTTTCAATCATATGGTTGATATTTTGTTGACAATTCGGGGGTTAAGGTGTAAGAGGAGTGGGATTTTCGTCAGAGCAACTAGAGAGCCACTTGAATGTGTGGATTCTCTAGCGGCGTGAAAGGAAGGGGGATTTCAATTCGCATGCGAGAGGAAGGCATGTATGTATTAAAAGTACTTCACTCACGTATGGATGAAACTAACAACAGATCGAGGAGCTCTTAGCTCGAATACGCCATAACAGGCACAGGTGGCTCAAGGTAGAGGAATTGCAAAAGATTAAGTTTTCTAAAACGTGGTTGAATTGGCTTGGACGTGGAGGAGCCAATGGAGGTTCAGGTTCTGTTGGAGGAGGAATTCAAGGCAGCGCTAACTAAGATAATTAAAAATACAGCATAGATTGCTACCCCAAGAACAGCAAAAAAAGGTCTAAGCATTTGGAAAACTTAGAACCCTTGGATGCGGCTGGAGAGAACAAGAATATAAAGCACTACAAAGCTATTGGGTAGGCAATACTGGAAAAAGTGACCAACGGTTGATCGTATGCAGATGTTCTGCGAGAGATTAAGGGACCTGATAGAACCAGGAGAAATACAAACTGCCATTAAAACCGTATAGCTAGCTTATTCAGGTGACGTATTGGTGGATTTTGGACCAGAAGCCACTAAAAATATGCATTCCGTGACATAGTCAAAAAAATATCCTTGGATAGATGGCAAACGTAGCTTAGCTTGAATCCTAGGGCTGCTCTGGAAATAAAATATATTATATTGACTGTGTTATGGATTTACCCGAGATAGAAGATGCCTTTAAGTGAGATTTTTCCAACTTGAGCGGAGCAAAAATTAGTCAGAGCAATTCAAATAATAGTCCATGGTAAGCTGTGGGTTAGGGCAGACTCCACTTGCACAGCAGCTTCCAAGTTCAAACCTCGGTGGCGGCATCCAATTTGAGCTTCTGATGCTGCTGTCGATATATTACCACGAATTCTATCCGTATCTAACACCAAGGTTTGGATGTGGATTATTATTATTATTATCATTAATCCAAATAACAGAGGTCAGAGCATGCCATTATAAACACCTCAGATAAATATGCCATATAGATGATAGAAAATGGGAAAATCGGAATCGGTTAGGTTATTTGTAGAATAAGGCGTAAAGCGATCCTTCTCCGATGCCTCGGATATGGACATACTGCAAGGGGCTGTAAAGGGATCAAGAGGAGCTCCCTGTGCTATAATTGTAGCAAAAAGAGGACATAAAAAAAGGAGTACACAAAATAAAAGCAATGCTTCCTCTGCCAAGAGCCAATATTGTTTTTCCTGATTTTCCAGGAAGCCCTAACCAAAGCAAACCCACTTCTACAATGAGCTGTATTCTGCAGATCGGATCACACTAGCTCAAAATCTACTCGGGCAGCTCGCGAGAGACAACAAGCCGATTTGCTATTGCTCAGCGGGCAACATCACAACCAAACCTTACCAAAATGGTATCCTGACGAATCTGATACTACCAGCATCTGGGATCGGACGAGTTTTGTTTTCCTAGTGGAGAGCTATGGATTTCCTAGCGGAGAGCTATGGGCGGAAGATAGTTTTGTGTGGGTTTAGGGTTCAAGGACTACATTCTTTAGTATGTACCTAATGCTGAATGAAATGATATCCTCTTTTCAAGCCAAGTTTAATGGTTTGGAGTCCTAGAAACGGCAGCCAGGACAGGAATTATCGTAGTGAAAAATTGCAATACAACAATTTTCGCCGTGCGGGCTGTAATGAAACCATATTCGACGTGTCATTTGCCTCGGAGTCCCTAATACGGAGGAAATACAATCGGAGAGTATTAGAGGATTGATCAGCCAGTGATCATCAGTACATTCTAATTGGGATCCGTGATGCTGTCTCCCAATGCTCATCCTCTCAACCTTCTTTGATTACGATTACGACGTTAGTCGTGGTGCTCACAACAGGTGTTACCAAGGAGCTGTACTGAAAATGCATGGCACATGTGCAGAGAACGAGAGTGCTGAGGATGCTAGTTATTGCAGACATGATACCTTTCGCCCTCCTAGCTAGCGCCGTACTATCTACCAATGTCGTAACGAAGACAGAAGGGGGACAATTGCCCGCAAGAAGAGACGACGCTCACACAATGATTGGCAACAGTCCTGCGTGAACAGTACAAAAAGGAAATGGACTGTGTGCTTCATTTTTGATTCGAGACAATGGGTCAATAGAAGGCATAGTAAGACTGACTTCTAGCTGACCCATTACTTAAGCGGGCGTAGGTGTTTTTAGTCTTATTTGCTCAAGATTAGTAAGGGGTGGTCCGCTGATGGTAGGTTTTGTGCAGGAGGGGGAGACGATGCCTGCCACACATTTTCGCATGCAAGAAATATGACAAGCTGTGCCAAAATCTCTGGAGGGAAAGCTTTCCCTAGATAGTCTATTTGGGGAGATACTTACATTGGTTGACAAATGAAATCATTTGGCACATTATGCTCGAGCAGCTCTAATAGAAAGCAGTCGGGGACATCGGGGTTGGATAATTTTTCCAAACAATCCCCTTTTCTTCCTCCCTTCCCCCTGGAGGAGGTATCTCCCAAGTTGATGCCACCCCCTGGTGCAGCAAAACGAGGCTAAGCCCAAAGTAATGTGTCACGGCTCGAGGCTAGGTTCTCAGGCTGACAGGGGAGGTGTTTAGCGGTTAGTCCAGATGTCTTGCACATCTGAAAGCCCCACACTTAATGCGTTAGTAGTCTTTATCTTCCAACCACAAAAAAAAACTACAGCTTTATACTGGAATCAGACTTAAAAAAGGGGGATGGGCTTGTCTCTGTACTCTTTAAATATTGTCATCAGGAAGACATCAGCTGAAACCTCAGTTATACCAGTGTTCAAGTTCACACAGTTGGTAGCATATACTGATGATGATAATATTATGGCACATTCAATCCCAGATGCCAAAGGGGCATTTCTAAGTCTAGAATCTGAAGTTAACCAAATTGATTTACGAGTTGATAAGCCAAAAATTAAATTCATGACTCAAATCAGGAAAAACACTTCAGTCCGATAAAACTAGACCATATGTAATAATCGAGGAGCTATGGCGCTAAAAGCCAGCGCTGCCACAAGCACACAGCACAAACTCAATTTAACAAGGAGGAACGATTGAGTCACATTCCCCATCGCAACCCTCACTCTTTTTCTTTCCGGGTGAAAAATAAATTAAGGAAATTTCTTTTGTACTGAACTCCCGGGAAACAAAATTCTAAACTTGTTTAAAATTTTAATGTGTAGTGATTTTATTACAATATCTTTTGAATATAATTTAACGAATTGCGGTGTAACGCGGTATACAAATGCTTAGAACGAAACGGTTAACCCCTTCAATTATATGAACGATAAAATCATTGTATCATTTAAACCCCTCAAAAATTGTCAAATTTTACCCATTCCAACCATAATCTTAATTAAAAATTGTTTTGTTTGTCGGTAATTAAAGTGTGCCTGTCTAATTCTTCCGATTTTTCTTTTTCCCTAATTACGCCTAATCATTACAAACGAAAATTGCATTCAATTGATAACTTAAGCGAATCTACAAAAGACGACGTAAATTTTAAAAACAACCGAAACGAGTGTGCACTATCACCATCGCGGATCCACCCATAGATGTCACTATTGAACGAAACTTTTCGCGATTTTCCACTACTGTTTCGTTGCTCGATGGTTCGGCCCGGCCATTTTTGACAACTTGGAAAAACACGAGAGAGAGTGAAAAGCGGAGGGGAGAGAGACGTCGGGATAGGGAGCATAGCTTATCAAATTTAACCTATGAATTAATTTTTATTTATTTATTACTTGATTTTATTATAAAACAAAACGCGTTAAAGGTCGCGAACGGCAGTGGAGGTGGAGTTGAAATTTGAGTGCACGGGAAAGTTCATATAATTCAAGTTGTATGAGTTTTCCACTCAGAAGAGGAATACCTAGCCACTTCAACAAGCTTTCAATGGATTTATTCCGGTTGGGTGGGTATGAAGGGGCTCCACCACCACCCGGTTGCCCCTCTTTCATTTGTGGGCCATGAACTTCGTCGGGTAAAGACGAGGTTACCCCAAGTTCGCCTTTCTTCTCAGGTTTCACTTGTTCTAGTAACAAGTACGTCTCCTTCGGTGAGGTTATCTACAACTTTGCGACTTTGGTCGCCTTTTTTTTTGACCTGAAAGCAATTCGTGAATGCGAAATGTTTTGTAGTGGGTCCTCGTGCCGGGGAAACGAACCCGCCCCACGACACCGCAATGCTAGCCTGCCAGCGCATTCACGCGTCTCCGGACGAGGGCATTCTCGGCAGAAACCGACACCTTCTTCTGCCGGGGCAGCAGACCCTCGCTGCAGTCCTTTACGGACTTTATTGAAAACTCATATTCACTACACAAAGGAGACTATAATCATAAAAGTGTGCATAACTTTATCTACCTTGGATCCAACCTTAACAGAAGAGGTGCCAAAAAGGACTAGATTTAATGCCAAATAAATGCCGCAAATAAAATCTTCTACTTCATACTTTCCATTCTAAGGTCCAAAATTGTGAACAGACAAAATTAGCTCAAAATTGACATATCACTAACTAAACTTGAGCTGTCACATGCAAGTGAAAGATGGACAATGATGAGCGAATCCGAAAAAGCAATCGACATATTTGAATTCAAAGTGCTCTGGAAAATTTACGGCCCAGTGAAATGCGGGACAGAGTGGAGACTACGTTGAAAAGATAAGTAGAATTAACTTTTTGACGAACCACCTGTATGTACTCGCGTAAAATTGCGCGAATTGCAATAAGCGGGAAATGTAGAAAGAATGGAAGAAAACCGGCTACCCAAAAGAACATTAAAGAATAGAGCTAGCAAAAATAATATAGTAGAGCTCCAATTACCCGCGAGTGGATGATCGACGGTGCGCATTATCTGCGAGCACTGGGAAATGATCTAAAATGAAAATTCTATTGCCTGCAGATAGCTCGAATGCTTGCGCATGAAGCAGAAAGCCCTCACCTTACGGCCAGCGTTGCTCTGTTGATATGACAACGATTTGCCTAGGTGATTAGTTGTGTTTTAGCGTCTTTTTCAATGCAGTGCTCAAATTTCTAAAATTTTCTATTTGTGCTGTAAAACATAATGGCTGAAAAATGAAAGAAGGTTGTATTAACTTTTGCAGAAAAACTTGAAATAATTTCGAAAATAGTAAATGGTGCTTTAAGAAATCAGATGTGTTTGAATAACGGGATTGGGGAAACAACCATGTGAGACGTACTGAAGCAAAAAGCCAAACTGTTGGTATTTGAATTAGCGTTGGAAAGTGCTTCTGGGATGAAAAACCGGAAAACCATGAAAAAATTTACATATAACGATCTAGACTCAGCATAAATAGAGTCACTCAATTGCAAAGCGGAGCCACTCCTGTATCTAGTTCTTTCATTACAGGTAAGGTAAAAATACAATATTTTTTGATTTATTGGCCTGGAGGGAGATTTTGATGCATCATCTGGTTGGTTACATCAATTTAAAAAACGTCATGGAATCAGGGAGATTATACTAAACGGTGAGAAACTGGGTGGTGATAAACAAGCAGTTGATGATAATTTTCAACGTGATTTTGAAGAGTTTGTGCTATCTGAGGGTCTCTCATATGACCAAATTTATAACACTGATGAATTTGGACTTTTTCGAAGTGTCTTCTTACTCGTACATAAGCATTTGAAAGTGAAAACAAAGCGGCATGCCAGAAAAGCAGCAAAGAGAGAATTACAATCATTCCATGCAGCAACGCTGCGGGTATTCACAAATTAAGGCTTCTTACAATCGGTAAATTTAAAAACACCGAGGTCTTTTAAGGGGACTCGAGCAGAAAATCTACCGGTTGATTATTTCACCCAAAAAAATGTTGGATAAACCAGCAGATTTTTAAAGAATGGTTTGAAAAGATTTTTTATCTGAAGTACGTAAACATCTTGACTCGAAAAACTTGCCAAAGAAGGTAGTTTTGTTAATTGACAACGCACCTCCACACATAGCTTCAAGTTATCTTAAATTTTCTGATGGCCAAATCTTCGCAAAGTTTTTGCCTCCAAATGTTACTGCGCTGATACAGCCTATGGACCAGGGAGTAATTGCATCCATGAAGAGAACATACAGGAAGAAATCGCTACTGTCAAAAATTGAAGAAGGCTGTGATTTCAAAAAATTTTGGCGGGGTTATATCATTTTAGATAGCATTTATAATATTGCGTCTGCATGGGATGACATCAAATCATCAACCCTTTTAAAATCATGGAGAAAACTTTTTCCGAGTATCGAAATAACTTTCAACCAAAAAAATTATGAAGAAGAGAATATTATCATGCACTTGTTGACTTAGTGACATCTGTTCAGGGAGGTGAGAGTGTCGATGATAATAATAACGAAGAATGGCTGGAATGCAATGCGGTAGAGCCGGGGTTCGAACAACTGACCGACATAGAGATATGAAACAAAGCTATGGAAATGCACGAGAATGAAGAAGAAGAAAATGAAAGTCGAGAAGAAGACGAGTCACTTGAGCGGATAACACAGGAAACTGCATTGCAGCATGTAGACGGTTCGCTTCAATATTTAAAAGAACAAGATGATACATAGCTGCCAGAAAAACGATTGCTAAGGAAAGAATTGCTAAAAAACAAGAGTATTTGGCGAACTTAGATGTACTTACGAGATTCTCGGGCTAATCACCCGACACATTCCTTCGCGGGCACAATTACCATGAAACATCTTGCGACGAACGTAAATATACGGGCACGTAGTCACAAGCATCAGTACGTCCATTGACACTTGGACCAAAACAAATCGATAAAGCTGTTATCGATAATGCAGGACTGCGCGCGAAAGAAGAAAAAGCTGGGTTTGCGTTCAAGTTAAACGCTGCAAGGTTGAGCAGCCGTGGTGAATGTTGTGGCTTTAAACTTGGGTTCTTCAACTCAAGTCAAAGAGCCGTTGGGCCAAGTTGATAAAAGAGCCAGAGAAGATGGAAACGGTCTCTCTTTTACGGATACTTGGCCAGCGAAGAACATTAGAAGGACGGAACATCTTGCGAGTGAACAAGTGCAACTTTCCAGAAGGAAGGACGGAACATTTTGCTAGTCAACAAGTGAAGAACCTCAGGAGGAAGGAGCGTCGAAAAAGGAAAATTGCCCGAGACAACCAGCGAAGAAAACCGATTCAGGCTGCGGCGAGTTGAAGTGCGAGAACTTCAATCGTCGACGGGGCCCCAAATGTAGGAAGTAAGAAAGTTGTTTAGGTGTTAAGACTTTGAATTTTATGAATAATAATTTTGCATCCAACCGAAATCATTTTGATTTATAGTTTAATTTTCTATATGAAATTTTCGTGTAGTGTGAAGTGTAACCTGGGGTGCATAAGGATCCTTCGCGTTGGGGATTTCAATCTGTGCAGACGCTCTCGTGGGAATTAGTGTTCTTAGTGGAAGTTAGTGAAAGCAGCTCGACGAGCCAAGTAATGGTCACCAGTGGTTATTCTGGTGGAAGAACCATTCCGGAGAGCAATTCTAGGGTTAGCAAGTGGCTACTAGGGACCCCAAGGCCCCCAACCGGAATCGCTTGTTGCGACATATCGTTAACGGTTTTAACGTAACACTCTCTCCATTGATATATTTACCATCGCTCTAGCTTGTACAATTCACCTGCTGTGGCGTGTTGGGTAGACGTGTGTTGGTGGTTCTCGTCACGAAAATGGAGAAACGAAATCAAGAGTAACGCGTCGCGATAAAATTTTGTGCCAGATTGGGCGAAACAGCTTCGGAAACCTACGCAGAAATTGTAAAAGTGCATTGTGATAGTGCTCTTAGTCGTGCTCAGGTGTTTCGATGGCATAAAGAGTTTAAGGAGGGGCGTGAAAGCGTGGAAGATGAGATGCAGAGCGGGAGGTGAAAACGATGATTATTGTCTTTTTTGATAGCCATGGAATCGTCCAAAAAGATTTGTCCCATCGGAGGAAATCGTAAATCAAGTCTACTATCGCCAAGTACTCAAAAGATTGCGGAAACGAGTCAACAGGGTGCACCCAGACATCACTCGTTACTGGATCCTTCATCACGATAACGCGCCGTGCCACACCGCCCTCAGCGTGTCCCAGTATTTGGCCTCTAAAAGGATTGCCGTGTTACAATAGACACCTTATTCACCCGATATGTCACTCTGTGACTTTTTTTGTTCCCTAGAACAAAATCGGTGATCAAAGGAACCCATTTCGAGTCGATTACGGACATCCAGGCGGCCGTGACGAGGGTACTCGCGGACATCCCAATCGAAGCGTTCCAGAAATGTTATGAAGCATGGAAAATGCCCTAGAATCTTTGCATAGCTGCCCAAGGGGACTACTTTGAAGGGAATGGCAGAGTTGTAGAATCATTTTTAAATATGCGGTCTTCATGGAGTCAGTCTCATTATTTAATTGTCACACCTCGTAGTATGTATGTTTGAATGTTTTCTGTTTTTTGTACAATAAAACATAGTTTCTATGTTAAGATATTTTTTTCGTGCTTGCACCTAATTTTTAATCTTATGTTATGTTATCCGCAATTTTTGTTATCCGCGGTGCCCTTGCCACTCAATTCCGCGGATAATCGGGACTCTACTGTAGTTTAATCGAGCGTTCAGTTGGTACGTCAACATAGACTAAAACGAAACAAACGGCATGTCTGAAAGTGTTACCATGTAACTTTGTGTAGATTTTTTCAAAAATAGTGCATCTCTCCTGAAATGACCCTATCTTAGCAACAACACATTCAACAAGAAAAGAAAAATGAAGATCAGATAGATGAACATCAGGAAAGCAATTATGATAAACGATAGGAACACCGCCGCCGTTCTTCTTATTTTACATGCCCGAAATCATTTCAAGTACTAGTTAACAAGACCTTAGCGAAATTGCGGGAAAGGTTCTACTGGCTCCACGCTCGAGAAGACGTAGAGGACTGGTGTCGAAGATGCACAGTTTGCGCTTCCGTCCAAGGTCCAAAGCGACGACTGAGAGGACAAATGCAAACCTATAACGTGGGGGTACCATTTGAAAGGATTGCTGTTGACATCGCAGGACCCTTTCCTGAATCTGAATGGGGAAATCGATACACACTGGTTGTCGCCGATTATTTCAGCGAATGGCCCGAGGTCTACCCCACTCCCAACCAGGAAGCAACTACTGTAGCTGAACAGCTAGTGTTGAATTGGGTCAGTAGGTACGGCGTACCTGGCGAACTACATTCGGATTAAGGCCGAAACTTTGAGTCACTAGTTTTTGGCGAAATGTGCGAGCTGCTCGGAATACGGAAAACGAGGACAACACCGCTGCATCCCCAATTCGATGGAATGGTCGAACGTTTCAACGGCACGCTCAATAAACACCTGGCAAAAATGGTTGACGAGAACCAAAGGGACTGGGACCGACATATCCCACTATTTTTAATGGCGTATAGAGCCACTGAACATGCATCGACGGGCCAAGCCCCAGCCAAAGTCATTTTTGGAAAGACTATTCGTTTGCCAGCCGATATAAAGTTCGGAACACCCCCTGAGAAACCCCAAACGGTCTCGGAGTACGCAAGTGATCTAAAACAACGGTTGAACCAGATACATCGGACAGTGCGAAAACACCTCGAATCGGCTACTGACCGCATGAAGACCAGGTATGATCTAAAGGCTAATTCTACTGGCTTCCAGCAAGATGACTTAGTGTGGCTTTATAACCCGCAACGGCGAAAGGGTAGCTCTCCAAAGTTGCAACATAATTGGGAGGGACCATACCGAGTTACGAAGCGAATCAACGACGTCGTATACCGAATACAGGAACATCGTAAGCCGAGAGCTAAAATGAAAATCGTGCATCTGGACCGTCTTGCCCCATATTACACCCAGGGAGAATTGACTACAAATAGCGACACATCTTTTCGGGGCGAAAAGAACTGAGGTGGGGGCAGTGTTACATGTACAAATAATTCTGCGAGCTACTGTCGCAATTGTTAAGAACGTCAACAAATGAATTTACTCGAACCCACGAGAACCCAACAAGCATGATCAACATCTGCAAGTGACGTCACTCCATTCATTAATTTGCTCGAATCTACCAGGTACCTCTCGGTAGAACATTCGCCAATGTACGAGACATGGGTGAATAGGTAGAGACCCTATATGAAGGCGAGCTGAATGAATGGGGGGAACATTCATTCGACCGCGATAAGAACAGCGATAGTATGTGGGAAGCGATATTATTCGAGTAGTAGAAAAGTGATTTTCGTAATAGTGAAGTGATTTAGAAGACAATTGCGATAAGAAATTTATGGACAAGTGTTAGGTTTTTCATAGTGAAAATTAAAATTAGTGAAAGAGTTAAATTGATTATTGTGCACTTTTGTAATTAAATAAACTCTTTTAGACTTAAATTAAAAGATATTGCGTTTTCACTTTCCCGGAACATTAAAATTATTGGCCGCGAACCAATAACACGCGACAATGGTGTCGAGAAGTGAGATTAAAATTTTGAAAGTGAAAAACGTTTAAACAAAAAAAAAAAGAAAAATGCACAATAGTGAAATATAACGTGGAAACTGGTTGAAAAATAAATAAACGCCGAAATATTAAAAATAAATAATAACCACGAAGCTAACATTTCAAACTAAATGAATTTACCATGGCGGAGCTTAAGGGAGACGCAAAAACGCCAAAACCAAAGGAACCAGAAAATGCGCTGATGCAAATGTTGATGCTGATGCAGCAAGAGCAGCGACAACAGTCATCCAATTTAACTGCGAAGCTCAATGAACAGTCACCTAATTTAACAGCGAAGTTAAATGAACAATCAGCGAAGCGAAGTGAACAATCAGCGCAGCTAAATGAACAGACATCCAGTTTAGCTGCGAAGCTAAATGAACAATCAGCGAAGCTAGACCAACAAGCGTTCGAAATCAAGGCAGACATCACACAGAAGCTGGAAAAACAGTCAACCGAAATAAAAGCGGAGCTCAGTAGTCTCAACTGCCAAATTAAATGCGTCGAGGAGAAGGTATACCAGGTCGAGGAGAGAATCAAACTTGAGATCAGCCAGGTCGAGGAGAGAATCAACCACGAGATGGAAAAAGTGAAAAAGGACTTGGAAGCAGCGAAGGCAGTAGTAACCGCCTCACCAGCCCCAATTATAACCACAGCGCAAAGCTTATCTAGAAATCTGCAAGCACCAATATTCGATGGGCAAACGGTCTGGACTATTTACAAAACCCAGTTTGAAGCAGCCGCTCGCATAAATCACTGGAATGAGCAGGAACGAGCAACCGCATTGATTCTTGCTCTAAGAGGCCCAGCTGCCGAGTTGTTGCAGACGATCCCCGTGGAATTGCACTCAAACTCGAATGCTATAATGAATGCGCTCGACATGTGTTATGGAGATGATCATCTAAAGCAGATTTATCGGTCACAGCTAAGGCATCGGGTGCAGAAGTCTGGTGAAACCCTACAGCAGCTAGCCCAAGACAGTGAGCGACTAGCATTTTTGGCTTACCCGGCCTACGACCCAGAACATCGAGATGATGCAGCGACAGATGCATTCATCAGTGCGTTAAAGGACCCGGAATTGCAACAAGCCGTGCGTTTAGCCCAAAAGCAAACGGTTAAGGACGCATTGGCTAACAGTCTGAACTTTGAGGCAGCGAAAAATGCGACTCGTACCACTGCCCGGGTCCGTGAGGTAGTGGCAGACGAGTGCAGGTGTGAGCGCGTGGAAATTGAGCGAGACCCGCATGTAAATGGTGCGCCTAGATGCTGGAATTGCGGAGAGAAGGGGCACCTGCAAAGAGACTGCAAGAAGCGGAGAAAACCGAGCTATTGTCCAGGATGGTGGAGATCCAGACCGTGTCAGGAGCCTAGAATGGAGGCCTATCAAACTGCAAGGGCCAACTTCATGGGGCAAACGTTAGCTAGGAGGATCGACGTATCCAGCACCACCATCACCGTGTCAAGACTACATCGTGGAGAAGCGGACTTATGCCTTCCGGGTCAAATTGACGGAGAACACTGCACCATAACAATCGATACTGGTGCAACCCGATCGATTATCCGACCCGACCTAGTTAGACAGCAACAACTTCACAAGGGCAGAATTTTCTCACTACGGACAGCTACGGGAGAAACTGCACCTGTTCATGGAGAGGTCAACCTCCAGATACAGTTTGGAGACCTTGTGTTCCGACATAATTTTCTGGTCGCAAACATTATGGATGACTGCATTCTCGGAATAGATTTTCTGCGACTACATGGAATCACGTTGGATTTGGGCAAACGTGTATTGAAATGGCAGAATGTCGAAGTACTGATGGCGGATCCCAGCGTCCAAATCCCCAAGATGAATGTAGTGGTATGTACTGGCACTGATGTACCGAATTCTTCCGAAAGCATTGTATGGGCTAAGGTTGATGGTGATTCTGGAGACCACCGATCTTATCTGATAGAGCCAACGAGCATCGAAGCGGGAGAAGTCATCGGCAGCTGCCAGCCTGTTTCCACCATCACCTCTTTGGAAGCTACTCACAACCATCATTGGAAAAGGAGGCAAGACACAGACAAAGCCCGGGAATCCACGTCTGCAATATTGAAGCAAGTCAAATTGCCGGTGCAGCTATTCAAACGAGCCTCTGATCTGGTCACCAAGTACAGTGACATCTTCTCAACAAGCCCGGATGACCACGGCCGAACGTGTCTGGTAACTCACGTCATAGATACACAGGGAGCCAAGCCGATTCGACAAGCACCGAGACGTCTCGCTATAGCCAAACAAAGGGAAGTGAGCGCGCTGATCTCGGACATGGAAAAACAAGGCATTATTGAACCTTCTGTCAGTCCATGGGCCGCGCCTGTAGTTCTAGTAAAGAAAAAGGACGGTAGCACCCGTTTTTGTGTCGACTATAGGCAGCTTAACGACGTCACTAAGAAAGATAGTTACCCGCTCCCACGCATCGATGACATCATGGACACTTTAGCCGACGCAAAATGGTTTTCTACAGTCGATCTCAAGAGTGGCTACTGGCAGGTAGAAATTGACAAGAAGGACCGAGAGAAGACCGCATTTTCAGTTGGGACCGGATTGTGACAATTTGTGGTGATGCTGTTTGGGCTTTGCAATGCTCCAGCCACTTTCGAACGCTTGATGGAATACGTGCTACGTGGTCTAACCTGGAAAACCTGCTTGGTGTACCTAGATGACATCATCGTCATCGGTAGAACGTTCGAAGAGCATGTGCGAAACTTAGAAGAGGTTTTCTCCCGATTGCGACTGGTGAATTTGAAACTTAGTCCCGACAAGTGTCCCTTTTCGCAGCTGTAGTAAAATACCTGGGACACGTCGTATCAGCAGAAGGGGTCAAAACAGACCCTGAGAAAATTGAAGCCGTGAAAAGCTGGCCAACACCAAACAACCAGCGCCAACTACGAAGTTTTCTGAGTCTGGCAACCTACTATCGAAGATTCGTCAAAGACTTTGCCGAAATAGCTAAGTGTCTGCATCAGCAAACCGAGAAAAATCGCCCGTATGTCTGGAATGAACAATGCCAGACAGCCTTTGAGACCCTGAAGGAAAAGCTGTGTGAATCACCCGTGCTGGCGTATCCGAAACCTGGAAAAATGTTTATAGTTGACACCGATGCGAGCAACGGCGGTATTGGAGCCGTACTCTCCCAGCAGATCAATGGCGAAGAAAGGGTCCTCTCTTATAACAGTCGAGTTCTCTCAAAAAGTGAGAGGAACTACTGCGTGACCAGGAAGGAGCTATTGGCTATAATAGAGGCCACCAAGCAGTTCCACAAGTATCTATATGGCCAGAAATTTGTTCTTCGAACGGATCATGCATCACTGAGATGGTTGCTCAACTTCAAAAACCCTGAGGGACAAGTTGCGAGATGGATCGAAAGATTGCAGTCATACGACTACGAAATTGTTCATCGGAAGGGCAGAGTTCATGGAAATGCTGACGCCCTATCCCGCCGTCCATGTCCAGCTAACTGCAAGCATTGCCGACGGAGTGAGGAAAAGGAACCGCTCGTTGATCTGCGATTGATAACGGCGGAATTCAATGAAGGTTGGTCATCGGAGGAGATTCGAAACGCCCAGTTAGCCGATGAAGACATCGGACCATTGCTCGTATGGAAGGATACGACTGGGCGACCTGAGTGGAAAGACGTTTCAATGCATGGCGCAACCCTGAAAAGCTATTGGGCACAATGGAACTCCCTTCAGGTGGAGGGTGGCGTACTGAAGCGGAAATGGGAAACGGCGGATGGCAGCTCCTATAGGATGCAAACTTTACTACCCAAAAGCCGAATCCACGATGTGGTTAAGGAAATGCATGAAGGATCCTCGGGAGGCCACCTTGGTGTTAACAAGACCTTAGCGAAATTGCGGGAAAGGTTCTACTGGCTCCACGCTCGAGAAGACGTAGAGAACTGGTGTCGAAGATGCACAGTTTGCGCTTCCGTCAAAGGTCCAAAGCGACGACTGAGAGGACAAATGCAAACCTATAACGTGGGGGTACCATTTGAAAGGATTGCTGTTGACATCGCAGGACCCTTTCCTGAATCTGAATGGGGAAATCGATACACACTGGTTGTCGCCGATTATTTCAGCGAATGGCCCGAGGTCTACCCCACTCCCAACCAGGAAGCAACTACTGTAGCTGAACAGCTAGTGTTGAATTGGGTCAGTAGGTACGGCGTACCTGGCGAACTACATTCGGATCAAGGCTGAAACTTTGAGTCACTAGTTTTTGGCGCAATGTGCGAGCTGCTCGGAATACGGAAAACGAGGACAACACCGCTGCATCCCCAATCCGATGGAATGGTCGAACGTTTCAACGGCACGCTCAATAAACACCTGGCAAAAATGGTTGACGAGAACCAAAGGGACTGGGACCGACATATCCCACTATTTTTAATGGCGTATAGAGCCACTGAACATGCATCGACGGGCCAAGCCCCAGCCAAAGTCATTTTTGGAAAGACTATTCGTTTGCCAGCCGATATAAAGTTCGGAACACCCCCTGAGAAACCCCAAACGGTCTCGGAGTACGCAAGTGATCTAAAACAACGGTTGAACCAGATACATCGGACAGTGCGAAAACACCTCGAATCGGCTACTGACCGCATGAAGACCAGGTATGATCTAAAGGCTAATTCTACTGGCTTCCAGCAAGATGACTTGGTGTGGCTTTATAACCCGCAACGGCGAAAGGGTAGGTCTCCAAAGTTGCAACATAATTGGGAGGGACCATACCGAGTTACAAAGCGAATCAACGACGTCGTATACCGAATACAGGAACATCGTCAGCCGAGAGCTAAAATGAAAATCGTGCATCTGGACCGTCTTGCCCCATATTACACCCAGGGAGAATCGACTACAAATAGCGACACATCTTTTCGGGGCGAAAAGAACTGAGGTGGGGGCAGTGTTACATGTACAAATAATTACATGTACAAATAATTCTGCGAGCTACTGTCGCAATTGTTAAGAACGTCAACAAATGAATTTACTCGAACCCACGAGAACCCAACAAGCATGATCAACATCTGCAAGTGACGTCACTCCATTCATTAATTTGCTCGAATCCACCAGATACCTCTCGGTAGAACATTCGCCAATGTACGAGACATGGGTGAATAGGTAGAGACCCTATATGAAGGCGAGCTGAATGAATGGGGGGAACATTCATTCGACCGCGATAAGAACAGCGATAGTATGTGGGAAGCGATATTATTCGAGTAGTAGAAAAGTGATTTTCATAATAGTGAAGTGATTTAGAAGACAATTGCGATAAGAAATTTATGGACAAGTGTTAGATTTTTCATAGTGAAAATTAAAATTAGTGAAAGAGTTAAATTGATCATTGTGCACTTTTGTAATTAAATAAACTCTTTTAACTTAAATTAAAAGACATTGCGTTTTCACTTTCCCGGAACATTAAAATTATTGGCCGCGAACCAAAAACACGCGACAATACTGTTAAAATTTACAGAAATTTTAGTTGGATACCTTCTTATTAAGTCAAAGTCAATTACGTGGTCTGAGCTGAGAAATTAAAGCGAAAGTCGCGAAAATTATCATTGTAGCTGATAATTCACTTTTAATATGCTCAGTTGCCACGTCTTGCTTATATGAACTTGCAGGAAATAAATTCAAGAGTTTAGTTATAAGCCAAACTTTTTTACACATCCTCATTCATAGGTTGTGAACTAATATAAATGAAAAAATTCAAAATAAATAGATGCGTTAACATTAATGCATATTCTCTTCAAAATTTTATTATTTACTGTATATTCAATCCATTTTGTTTATTATATAAGAAGAAACATAAAAAGGCACATATAAATGGAATTATTTATTTATTATATACTATGCCTACCTTTTCGCATAATCATTTCACTTGAAACAAGGACAATTGCATTGATAAGTATGATAAGCATTCCGAGAATAGGCATAAGAATTTCATGCAACTCCAATTCGATTTTCGCTCCTTTTATTCCCGTTGTATTGAAAACAACTAAATCGGAATATACTCGAGGGTTGGAACTTTGTACATTCATTTTGGATAGATTTTGTACTAACTTAATTAGCGTTTCGATTAATTGAGAAAAAAATAAATAAATTAGACACAACTATCATTCACAAATAACGATGAATCACATTGTCCGCGATTTTTCTAATTCACTTTTAACCACACTAGCATTAATATACGTTCCACCTGTTAACATATTTGCTAATTAATTTAAGTATTAAAAGACAATATGTACTAAATTAAAAGTTCTTTCAAGCCCTACAACAACCGAAGTCGGAAATACTGTTGAACCCTAATTCACTTTTACGGAAACAGTATTATCTAAATGATGGGCAACCACGGACTATGCATATTAGGCTCAAATACTTCTCATTGGTTTCGGTAGCGTTGACTTAATCCGTGAGTTATTTGAAAAAGATAACTGTGATAATGCTACGTTATCGGTAGATGTCGTGATTGATTGAATTTAGTATTAAAAGCTGTGTAAACAATATAAGTATTTAGTATCTCAGAGATAAACATAATTTAGTTTGTGTTTATGATTAGTCCGCTACTCCTTACTTTCTTTGAGTTGGGTTTTGGCATGATAAAATTGAATTAGATTGAATCCCTTCCGCAATCGGTATTTATTCTGTTGGGTTGTACGTATTTGAGGGGAGAAAGTTGAATGAGATATTAGCAGACCCATTAACTGGTGATTTTCAAACCACATTCGAACTCGGTTATAATGAAACTCCAAGGGACTTAAAATTTGATTCGTTATATCCGGGGTTCTTTATATCTGATCGTTTTCACCATATACGTTTTATAGGCGATTTGAACGAAAAATAGTTTATTTCGCATTTATACATATTTGTTATTTTGTGGTATAAAAAATAAAGAAATAACAAAATTAAGTGATTTAAAGTTAGTATCTGGTATTGAATGGAGTCGAATGATTTGGTCTGAAGAAATCTGTGACTTTATTCAGAATATTTTGAATTTTTAGGGCTTCTTCATTTATATTTCCTTCAAGAATATCAACAGCAGCTAAAAATTCACTATTTTGCGGACTGGTTATCGGTGTAAACTGCTTTATAGTCTTCATAGCTGAACGTGCTTCTTGTAATACAGGTAAGTTTTCTTTAATTTCGGACTCCTCTTCATGTTCACCCTCATTTTCATCAGCTTCTTTGAAGTTTGAGTGCATTAAGCCAATACCATCTTCAGCAGTTTCCATATGCTCATCCATTGTGTCGTCTACATTCAAATCAAATTTATTGAAATCGGAAATACAGTTGCCCCATTGAGCTAATGTTACATCTTCGCTTTCACTTTCGTTTGTTAAAATCCACTCGGCAAGTGTAATATCATCTGCTGTCGTATCAACTTTAAAAACCCAGCATGCTAAGAACCTTTTGATATTGTATTTTTGGTAACAATTCGCCAAGCACTAACCAACAGCAAAATAGCTTCCGTGATTGATACTTTAAAGTCATCCTTTCTGTCATAAGCATCTATCAGTTTTAATTGCAATTCCCTTCAATAGTGAATTTTAAACTTCGAATTACCCCTTGAATTTAAAAATGTAATCGATAGTTGAATTGATTAAACAGATTAAATGCATTGTGTATTGGTCCATTGGCTGCAAAGCCACCATTACATTTGGAGGAAGGTAAACCATCTGAATCCATTGTACATTTTTAACCAGTAGGTGTACTGAACAATTGTCAATAACGAGGAGATTTTTGCTCTCTTCCTAACTCTTCATCTCAACTCTTTAAGAGTAATTTAAAAATTTTGCTCGTCATTTAGGATTCTTTTGTTTACCTCATAAGTGGCAGTGTTGGCAATTTCGAGTGATTTTTTTTTTCTGTTTGTGTTGAAAAGCCATCGGGCCTTCCTTTGTTGTTTTGACTTCTTTGAGTCATCTTTAGTGTAATTCTTTCCTTTGAATTTTTGCCTCAAGAACATTTGTCGCCTTTAAGTTTAAGCATTCTGTCAGGTGTCAGTTTGTGAAAAAGACGGTTTCATCTACACAACTTCAAAATGAACATTGAGTTCATACTTAGCCAAACCGTTGTAAGCAACTCGCCAGTCGTCTCTAAGGATACGCATTCATTTACTCTGTGAAACTCTCCGCTTTCAATGGAATGTCGTTTTTTAATGTAATGAATCCAACTTCTTGAGCAGCTAAAAGCTCCCATATTTACTGCTGCATCTTCACAGGTTGTTCCGCTTTATTTTATAAAATTGATTGCGTTTCGACACAAACCACTTTAATAAGACGGTATCTATATCCCATCTTTCTGACTGTCGAAACTTTTTTGCAACTTGTTGGTTAGGTACTATGAAAACTAGTTACAGAAAAGTAAAGAAAAAGTGTGTAGTTATCATGAAAATATAAAATTATCTTCATAGGGACCATCTCTGATAGCTCCGATGTTGCTGAAACGCTGTTGCATATCATAATGGCCAGTGGCGGATCTAGGATTCAGGTTTGGGGGGGGCTTGACAGTTAGGACCTCAAAAGTTGAGTTGAAATAATTAATTCCAGTTCTAACTTTTCGGTGCAGAAATTTTTCCCCATAAAATTCGTGTGGATACATATTAATATTTCAAGAAAATCAATTATTCCACGAACGCTTTATTTTCTACTATTATAATTACGACAATATGAACAACAGTAAATTAGTATGAGAATTTTCTCAAGTTGCACTACAGAGGCTACAATATTTGACTTCTTGCACTTTTGATACTGAATTGCTTATCGCTGTTACTACATCAGAAAAATTATCGCCCGATCTGCCCGAAGATTTTAGTCGTCGAGGTTTCATATGGTGAATTCACCTCTGAAAATCATCTACCGACCAGTCCAAAGTTTCGATTCGTCGAGGTTTCAATTTGCAGAACGTATCCACAACTTCTTCCGTCTTTAGTCCTATTTCTTTGTGGATGTTAGCTAACGCTAAGCCGTTGAGACGATTTTCGGACATTTTGACTCTCAAAAAACTCTTCAATCGTTTGAGTGTCGAAAAAGTACGGTCCGCTGTCACTGAAGTGACTGGAATTGTAGCGAATAATTGTAGCAGTGTCGCAACGTTCGGAAAAAATGAGCCATAATTCTTCGATTTCATGACTTGCAGAGCATCAATCGCAGTTTGGGCTTGTTGAAAAGCGGTAGTCTTGCAGTGCTTGTGCCAGAGAAGAATTTCTTTTCTCAGCTCTGTTTCGCTGCAGCCGCTCAGATCTCCTTCGTATACTTGTGCAGCTTTCAAAATTTCGTCAACAGAAACTTTGGTACAGAGCGTTGGAATCAGCCCTTCCAGAGGTAGTATCTTCAGAAATTCACCCTTGAACCTCGAAGTCAGAGAAGAGATCATGTGATCCAAATAAGGGTAAAAAATCGTAGCTCTGAAACGCAGAAAGATAAATTCGTTAGAAACGTCAACTCGAGCTAATTTCGAATATTTTCAGGAAAAGAAGTTTTGTTGATATAATTGCATTGAACGCATAATGTATTATATTAGAAATTCAGTATTTTAGATTGAACGAATAATAATATGCGAATTCGAGTAGATTGTCCATTTGTTAGTCAGCAAGATACAGCAAGAAGCAGAAAAAAGTTCAAATAACTTACCGGAAATATCCAAAAGCTGTTTGATCTTCTGTTTGGATATTAGATCGATTCTTCTGCCGGCCACACAAACGAGGGATTTTCAGTTCTAATTCCATCTTGTTAGCTCTTTTTTCGGCTTTCTGGAAGATTTCTTCGAAGGATTTTTCTCCCTTTCTCGTCTCAAGAAACAGCTCGATGATTTGCTCGATGTGAGCACAAGCCGGAGAAATTTGCAGTTGAGAATGTTGGAGAGTCCTACTCACGGTCACGATAGGGGAATTCACATCATTGAGAACTTGCAGAGCAATCAAAAAATCAGACTTTTCAATCGCACCGAGTAGTTGTGTCGCTTTCGAAGACGTTTCGATGTCCTTATCGTACTTCAAATCATCCAACACTTGAACAATATATGGCAGGAACTCACAGACGGTGTTCACACTTTCATGTTTCTCAACCCAGCGCGTAAAGCAAAGTGTTTTCAAATGGGTTTTTTGCGATGTCGGTAACTCTTCTTTTATTTTGTCTTCGAGTAATTGCGTTCTTTTCGATGAACTCGTAAAAAAATTGATCAACGTCGAAACTGTTCCCAGCATATTTCGAATTTCGGGGATTTCACAAGATTTTGAAACGCACAGATTCAATGAATGGCTGAAGCAGTGCGTATAAAATGCCAGTGGTTGTTCCTTGGAAATTAATGCTTGAACTCCATTTTCCCTACCAGAGAAGTTGGATCCTCCATCGTATCCTTGTCCACGCATATCAATGATGTTTAATCCCAAAGCCTCCAGCTCATCTGAGATCACCGTTTTGACATCTCTTCCGACAGTGGATTTTAATCGCATGAACCCCAGAAAATCCTCGCGAACGACGTATTCCTCTATATCAACATAACGCACGCACATGGTCAGTTGTACTTTTCTACTCGCATCTGTTGTTTCATCAGAAATAAGGGCGAAAAATTTTGATTTTTTGATCCTTTCCACAATCTTGCCACGAAGAGTCTGTCCAATGATGTCGATAACTTCGTTCTGCACCGTTTTGCTGATCAGAGTACAGTTCCTGGGTGCTGTTTCCAAGTGAAGTTTCAAATCTTCATCTCCAGCATTTATTCGGAACGCCAACAATGACCGGAAAATACCCTCTCTGCCAGACAACGCGTCTTCCAGTTTTTCGGCTGTCCTCATGTCACCGGAGTCCTTGTGTCCACGTAGTGGCAAATTATTGCGAGAACAGAAGAGCACGGTTTCGACGATTGGGCCCAAACGTTTGCAATTGTTTTCGATGATCTTTCTTTTCTCCTTATCAAGAAGCATGTCGACTGCATTTGAATTCCGGCTGTCAATGTTCTTCATAAACTCGAGAGCTTTTTCTTCAGAGAAAAGATGATAAGACAAATTGCTGTGTCGGTTCATTTTTTCGACTGCCTTCTTATATTTATTCAAAGGCTTGCAGACGAAGGTTTTCAAATCCTGTGAGAAATCAAGTATTTTTAGTCTATATTCTATAATATATTACTCCACTTATGTAC
Source organism: Odontomyia ornata (assembly GCA_963969285.1). NCBI lineage: Eukaryota > Metazoa > Arthropoda > Insecta > Diptera > Stratiomyidae > Odontomyia > Odontomyia ornata. The sequence goes on from OZ017739.1 coordinate 41,044,822, forward strand.
AAAAGTTGTTTTAACGAATCCAAGGATTGAGGTACGACCTGAAGGAAAGCGTGACGATCTTATAGGTTGAAAAGGAATTGTGAACTTGTCGACAACAATATTTCATTTGAGAACGTGAGTCAATGCAAGTTTTTTACGTAAATGTGTTTCAAACTTGAAAAAAACGACAATTTTTATATAGATTTCATAAGAAAAATCTAATTCCGACGGGGATTCCTTTCTTACCTGACTTGAGCGCGAAACACTACTGGTTGGTACGAAAAAAACGCAATATTTGCAAAAAGCTCCATTTTTTTCCTCGCTGTAGGCAAGCCATTTGAAACGCTGCAAAAAATTGTATTGAAACCTTCTGCTCTGTTGCCCTTCCATACACACAGGAAATTTGAACGATGGTTCTGGTGTTTTAGTGTGGATTAAGTAATTGTAGATTTCGTCCTGCTTCAAATTATGGCATTTATCTACAGCTGACCCGATATCGTACTTGACAGTTCGATCTGAATTTTCGAGTGTTGTGGCCTGTAACAAAGACTTACTCATTTGTACATGTGACACCAAATACTGATTTGATTCAATTATCTTTCTGTCTTTTGACGAGTTTGCAAATATTGCGGAAAACTTATTCACTGGTGCTAACATAAAGTATGCAATCTTTGAATAGTTAAAAATTTACCTCAATCGTTGTAGATACCCCAGATGTTTTTGAGTTTTGTGAAACAGATGTCTGTTTGTCGCATCCATCAGACTGATTTGATGAAGGAAAAACCATTAAATCGTCGGTTTCTCCTGCATTCGTACTCTCGGAATTATTGTTTTGCTTTTTTCTCTGCGGATGAAATTTTTATTTTTTTCACATAATATATCTAAATGATCTTAAAATATTAAGTTTCCGAAGCGCTGTCAGCTGCAAAAACACTCTCGTTTCACTTGTCACAATATTCAAACATAACCTCAATTTTTACACTGAAATTTTGTGCGTCAAAAAATCTCCGTCATAAAGGGTATATCATTATGGACAAAATTCATTCTAGAAGCTTTTTTGGGAAAAGTGCCTATGCGAGACAATTACTCTATAAGTGTATGCAGCTGTTCAAAATTACCTCTGATTGTCCATTTTCTATTTCTGGGCTCGATAATCGTGGCCTTTTTGCGAAATAGTTTCTGATGTCCATCTTTATCGAGAAATGCAGCACAAAAACACATTAACACGCGTGAAAACTAAGAAAGTGAAGAATGGCAGACGAAAACGTTGAATACGATCCAACACCCAACCTATTTGTTGCTCATATCAGCTGTTGAGCCCCGGACGCGAAAGATACTGCATATATTATGCAGCACTGAGTTTATGTCGACACAATACTTATGGCCCTATCTTCTCCGCGGGAAGTTCAAATCGATTCGCACGAATCCTGATATAAAATCGACGTAAAGGTTGTTTTTATATGAAATAGGCACATTCGTCTTTCGAAATAAGTAAAAAATGTGCTTTCAAGATTGAAAAACGCACTTCGAAAATTATTCAAAGTATTCTTGTCTGGCTAGAAAAAATTTCGGGAAAAATTGATTTCGGGATTTTTTGCAGTGACTTTTTTTCTGACCGTAGCTATGGGGGGGGGCTACATCCCCCATAGCCCCCCCCCCTGGATCCGCCACTGATAATGGCTCTCCCTCCTTGTAAATAGCCAGCACTGAATTTATACATGTTTTATTAGTTGCGGTCCGCTTTTCGACCGACCAAACATCCTGGTCCCGCTAGAATATCACATTCCAAGATAATTATATTTGCATGGCTATAAAGGAAATATACTCAAACAAAAGGGGTATTAGAATGGTGTTCCCTCGAATCTAAGTAGGGTGAAAGTAGCCCGACTATGTCGGAAGCTCCCGCTGCTCAGTGCCTATAAAGGAGGCAAGCCGCAACGATAAAAAACACAAGCAATATTCAAACGAATTCATTTGCTATGGGTCTGATTTCGTCACAATTGGTCGCTTAGATGTTGCATGTCTCATCCGCACGTTAACTACACGTACAAGCCCGTCTTTCCCAGGATGAACTTCAATAATGCGAGCTAACGGCCATTTGTATGGTGAATAGATCACCTATGTTTGGGTTGTTGGTTTTATACAGCCAGCTAGGACATTGTTGTATAGTCGATGAAAATATTCCTTGAACCATCGTTTCCAAAACTCCTGCGATAAACGTTGTGTTAGCAGCCAACTATTAAGTCGATTAACTGCGGCCTCAGTGACCTCAACTTGTGGATATGACAGCAGCGAGTTCTCGATTAAGAAGTGTCCTGGAGTTAAAGCTGAATCGCCTGTTGGATCATGCATGATGGGATACATAGGTCGCGAAGTATGACAAGCTTCAATTTTTGTTAGAACAGTCGTAAATTCCTCAAACGTTAATAGGGTGTCGAACATGACTCGTCTTAAATGAAATTGAAAAGATTTCACATCTGCCTCGCATAATCTTCCAAAATGAGGGGCAGCAGGTGCGTTGAAATGCCAATGAACTCCTCGCGTTGTTACGTAATTCGATGTCCACCCCAATGAAATTAGATCCGCAATCACTGTATAAATTTGAAAAGTATCCGCTTCTTGCGACAAAGTGATGTAAAGCGGCAAAAACCGCATCGACCTTTCCGATCTCGAATTGTGAACGGGCCGCAGTAGTCAATACCCGTATGTATGAGCGGACGATTGATTTTATCCTGGGGGCAGGCAAATCTCCCATCAGTTGTCATGGAGTGTTCGCCTTGCACTTGAAATATCTAATACATTTAGTGTCGAATGGCATTGTGGCCATCAATTATCCGAATTGCTTGCGAATAATGGCAAGCATAAGTTGCATTTGCCCATGGAAAGTAGTTTTGTGAGCGCGGTCAAGAACTAATTCCGTCAGTTTTCCGCATTTTGGTATCATTATAGGGTGATGTTCTCCGTATGGTATGCGTTCATTCTTGAGACGTCCTCCTGCTCGTAGAATGTCATGTTCAATGAAAGGCTCCAAATTGGTGGCTTGGTACCTCCCTGTTAGTGGTTTTTCAGCTGGGATTTGTCAAATTTCGTTCTGGAACTATCTTTGTTGAATATATTTCACCCAAAATTTGAGAGTTCCATTTAATTCCTCCATACTAAGGTTCTTCGTCAGATAATTTATCTTTATCGCAGCTATTCAAAATCTCATACAATAGGCGCTGATCCTTATGAACGAAGTTAAGGATGAGTATCGATGTAACAATTCGTCCAGTTCCGAATTTTGTATAGAAAAATGTTTTCCTTTCTGCGTTCAAGATCCGTTTCTTGTATATCTCCTAGTTCAGGCCAACTTTCATGCCCTTCTTTAAGCCAATGTGGACTTTGCTGACTAGCAACCATTCCACCATAGCGTGTTGTCAATAAGATCGTGAGCGATTAAACCTTTCAAACCCAAGTTGGCTGGGTTCTGTTTCGATGTAACGTCCGAGTATGGCCATGGAATGTTACTGACATTGTTGTAGGTTTCAGCCGTTCTGTTTATTTATGCGGATGATCTAAAATGATACCATTTTATAGCATCCCAAAGTGATTTACTGTTCTTACAAGGTAAAATGAATTCCCTACTAGAGTGATCTAAAAATATCTATCTATATCTGAACCTTAAAAAAAGCCAGATGATTGGTTTTTCTCGGAAAAATATAATTCTGCTCAGTGATTGTCACCTCAACAATATAAAGCTTTCCAGAGTTGATAGCGTAGTAGATCTTGGCGTCCTTTTAGATAAGAAACTCCACTTTAATTTACACTACGTTGAAGTTCTTAGCAGGGATGCTAAAATTCTAGGCTTCATAAAAGATAAAAGATAAAGAATTTAAAAATCTGTGGGTGGCAACAACTTCATACACATCACTAGTACGCCCGATTCTCGAATACGCTAGTGTTGTTTGGAATCCAATTTTCGGTGTTCATGCAGTAAGGTTGGAGGTCGTTCAAAAGCAGTTGTTGATATTTGGTTTGAGATCCCTGTACGACCCACAAAATTTCCATAATTTGCCATCATAAGAAAATCGGCTATCTATTTTCAATATGAAATCACTTGCCTCCCGTAGGACTACGATAAACTCTTGCTTTGCTTTTGATGTCCGTAGAGGTACTACGAGTATTAAAGTTCCGTACTTTGCCGACAGGATAATCTTAAACGAATAAGCAAGATTTACGAGACATTTTCGTTTACTTGTCGTAAGTAAACATTCTACGATCTATGGTGAAAACGGGCCAATAAATAGATTTTGCAAAATTTTCAACCGGGTAAGTCATCTTTATTCTCAAACCATCTCGGGATTCCAATTTAATACACACGTTTCCAACTTTATTTTGTCCTAATTCCTACTCTTTTCAATCCTTTTTTCTAACTTTAAAGCAATTAAAATGTGATATTATGATACATGTTATTATTTCAACTTATTAACGAAGTTATATATATTAAAAAAAAATCTTAAGACAAATGTTATATCTTAGTTATAAGGAAATGTATCTGTATTCTTTTTGTGAACACCTTGTTTGGTTATTAAATTAATAAATCCATATTCAACGACTCTCCCATTTCGATACCTTCTTTAGGTACACCTTCCAATAGCCGCAGATCATTCGCCAGCCACTTCCGCAGTTGAAATCTTCCTTTACAACCTCTTGTCTTTTTGAATTACTTTCATTAGGTCGTTTTTACCTGAAGGCATTTCATCAACATAGAAGTCCTCAAGTACTATCTTTGCTCCAAGGGGGGCATGTGAAACGGTCATCCTCTGCAAGTTGACACATTCGGCCTCCATAGAGGTCTTTGAAATTGTAAATCCGATTTATCCATATTTTTTTGGCAAAATATTTTGCTTTTATCCACAACCATAGCAAATCTGTATCTTTGAAATCACATGAGTATGTAATGAGTTCGTTCTAGATTTTTGGACCCGTCAATACAGCGTCATTTAATGATACGCCACTGCTGCTTTTCGTGACGCGTCGAACACCAAGTAAAGTTTTGTACAGGTGCTTTCTTTAATGACGGCATTATGTGGAAGATAATTCCCCTTATTGATCATGTACTCATGGTTGACTAAGCACATATATCCTGCGTCAATATCATCATTCATGGTTTTCACATACTCTTCATTTAATTCCGAATCTCAAACAAATCTCTTTTCCAAAGCGTCAAGTGATGTGTCGTGAGGGTCCAATACTCTCCTTGGCTTGCTGAGATTTGAATGCGAGACTCAAGAGGAAACGACCATCGTCTTGTCTCCTGGTGTTTGCTACGTAGTGATTTTCATATCGTTGATCCTCGTTATTCAAGGTCTTTCTTCAATTTCCCAGCATTTTTTCAGCTGCTCATAAAGTTCAAAGTCGGCATTTCTCGAAGTTACACCATATATCCAATTCTAGTCCTTTGTGTAACAGCCCCATCTGTGAGCTAAACAATGCCATCCAAAATCAGTCGAGCATACATATTCGTCCCGAGTAAAATGTCGATCTTATTCGGCCCATGTCAAAGTCAAAGTCAGAGTCAAAAGCGCTTTATTCAATACTAATCGTTATAAATTTTAAAAGAATATAAAGCAAAATCCAAACAACAACAATAAAAAACTTAATGGCCCAAATGGCTCTCTAAATTCGTACGTTATCATTAAACACATTTAAAAAAAAAACTATATCAAATTCAAATCAATGAAGATTATTACATATTTTTACAATTCAATTGGAAAAAGGAGAAAAAACCAACCAACACTATTCTAAAATTATTTATCATCTTAACACTACAGTGAACTTTGATCCTACACCTAATATGTTTTAACTTAATTCTAATAAATGCATTCAAAAACTTTATCTTATACTAAAAAAATCTATAACTATGTTCCTAACCTAAGCGTTTTACCTTATCTCTAACCTAATATAATAAACATAATATAAACCTAACATTTAACTCATTTTTAACAAAAATAAACAATAACACTAAATGTAGCAATAATGAGCTGAAACTCAAAAGCTAAATAACGAAAAACACCAAAACTGAAAATAAACACGAATAATTTAGACATTGTCATTCAGCCACCAATACCTAGATTGCCCCGTCTCAACTCGATCAGCTTCAACAAATCTAGCAAATGAGTATCTCCATTGGAATTGTTGGTCTCGTGAACTCAAATCAGGAGGATATTTTATCTTCTTATCGGTGGCCCGTCGATATATGTGATATATAACTGGGACACCGTCAGAATCAAAAACATATCGATTCATGTCCAAATACACGAATGCTTCTGGAGGAATGAAGCCAGTAGCGAGGCACGTCACAATATACCCGTCTGTAAGGTGGAACGGCTGTGAAATCCAAGGGTTTTCACTCACAGTCACAGATCTTGCGATATGATTCCGAAGAAGTTTCAATATGAAGATATCGACTCTTGTCACTTCAGCAGTTTGATAAATTCTTCTATTCGATATACGAGTACAATGTTTCCAATCCATCTCAGGCTTTTTGTATAAACCAGTAAATGCACGAAGACATTTCCTTTCGAAAACTCTTAATTTTTCCATTGTACTAGCACTCTGGTTGTACCAGATCTGACATCCATATGTCAAAACTGGTCTAACCAGGGTCTTGTAACAGATAATTTTGACCTTTTGATCAATGTATTTGGAATGAAAGAGCTTTCGTAGGGCCATGACTACTTTAAGTGCCTTAATGAGCATGATTTTCACATGTTCAGTATAGTACAGATACTGATCGAGATAAACACCGAGGTATAGAACACAGGATTTATGTGGAACTCGTTCTGAACTACCCTCGCCAGCCACGATGTGGAAATCTTTCCAATTACGTTTCAGGTCTTGACTGACCCCCTGCAGCGTTGTCCGAAACAAGATTTTTCACACTTCTGGGCATTGATTTTCATTCGCCAATTGTCAATGTACAGCTGCAAATCATTGAACATTTTTTGGAGATCGCTCTGAACTATTGTAGCTTTTCGGTCTGCCGTATAGATGATCAGATCATCAGCAAACGCTACCAATGATCGCGTTGGCGAGACGTTAAAATCAAAGCCGTTCAATAGCTTGCGAATGAAGATTGAGAAAAGCAGAGGCGCAGAAACTGTTCCCTGCTGTAGACCATTCAAGACCTTGAACTCGCGCATTGTTGTCAGATTTCCATCAGTTACAACAAACGACTTCCCGTATAACATATTACACATTATGGCGACAAGGTGTCTGGGGAACCTGTCCTGAAGGAGTTTAAGAATTAGTTCATCTAACCATACCGTATCAAAGGCTTACTCCATATCAATGAGACATGCTCCAACACATTGTCTATCATTTAGTTTCCAACAGATGTCTGAGGTTACATTCGTTATTGCATGTGTGGTCGAATGCCTGGCACGAAAACCAAATTGGCAATTCGGCATCAACTCATTTTCCTCAATGTGGGCGTTTAATGCTCTGTTGAGTATCACTTCAAACACCTTGCTGATGTTAGGCAGCAAGCTGATTGAGCGATAGCTTTTGGGGCATGAAGATTCTTTTCCTTTCTTCAAGATTGGAAATACCTTAGCTTTTCCCACTCATTTGGGAAACCTGCTCAACATGTTGTTGAACAATATGCAATAATTCCTAATAGCAACCTACGGCAAATGTCGGAGAACTATATTTGGAATACCGTCAGTACCACATGATTTCTTGTTGTTTATCTTGCGAAATATGAAACACAAGTCTTCATAGCTGACAAAAAAATCAATAAGATTCAAACTCGGTATGAGGTCAGATGTTAATGTTTCATTGAAATGAAGAATTGATTGGCCGTTCAGGCTTGATTTGAAGTCGGAAACTTTTGCTTCAACGACCTCTGAAAATATTTGGTTCCCTCTCTCAGGGTTTGGTAGATGAACCAATTCAAAATGTGTTCCAATCAGAGCAAGTTTATCCAATCCTTCACAAATAATCCTGTTTCCATTTCTATCCGGAGTCGTACTATCAATTTCGATACCAGCCCTATCGAGAAGATTTATCTCATCACTAGTGACTTCAAGATTCGATACCTTCACTCGAGACTTCTTGCAGAATATGCTATTCACTTTCGCAAACACGCCGTCTGGGTCCTGTGGGCTAATACCCCTCAATTTTTCCGCCCATTTATTGCTGACCTCACTCCTGAAGTATGACCGGATTAAGTTGCGGACATTCTTCAGATGTAATTTCAACAAAGACAACGAAGGATGGTTGTAGTCCAAAAATCGTCGATAAATTTTGTTGACGCGTGTGAGAAGAAGGCTTTTCAATCTTTTCAACCTTGCGATGGTTGGTGTTTCATATCCTTCCATATTGTTTCGATGTTTAATCTTGGGAACTACTTTCTCAATCGTTTCCAACGTCAGCTTCTCTAACTTCGACAAATAGAGATCTATTTCATCGTTAGTTAGATTCCTGTCATTAGGAACCATTGAGCAAGAGTTGCCACCATCAGAAGGGGGACATTTCTCCTGGTACTCGCGATTAAACTTCTTTTGAAACTTTCCCCAGTCTGTTTGTTTGAAATTCAAACGATGATTTTCATGTTGAACTGGAATGAGGAAGAAATCATCCCTGTGATGATTGATTTCAATCACGATTGCGTTATGGTCGCTATCATAAGGAAGCACCTGCAATTTCCGTTGAGGACTATTCAAGCTGAATTCGAGTCTTGTGTCAGCAATCCAAAGGTCCAAATATGAATTTGTCCTAGGGTATGTTGGGAACTCCGATCCATATAGGGTGCACCTGTATTCAATTTGGTTCTCTGTTATCCATGATTTCAGAAATACACCTCTTGGATTATTGGTGGCGTTCAGCCATGATGTGTGCTTGGCGTTCAGGTCACCAGCAAGAATATAATAGCTTTGCAGCCTGTTCAATTCGAGTATTTCAAACAAGGAATTGAGTTCCTCCTTGAGCTTGAGAACAGTTGCATAGGCAGAGATAACGAAGAGGTTATCCCCACCTGGCAGTGAGATTTTGATAACGGACACTTGAAGTAATTCAAAGCTTTTGAATTCGACTTTTTCAATATTTTGGAAACGATAGGGTCTTCGTACCAATATCCCGGTGCCACCTCCCCCATCACCTATTACCTTATCGTTTCTTACGAATTCAAAATCCTTGAATGTCATGGAGTGCCATGAACTGAGGTGGGTTTCGGTTAGAAGCAGGATGTCAGGCTTTTGTCTGGCAATGAATTCAAGGAGATAATCACGCCGATGTAAAGTAACAATGGAGTTGACGTTGATCGAGATGAGACGAATCCTATCCATGGGAATGTGACTGGATGACAAATTATTTTGAGACATTTGAAACCCCTAGACGATGAAAAACAAGATTAATTTTTGTATCTTGTTTATCGATTCTTTCCGATAGAGAATTTAATTGCTGATAAATTTTGAGAAGCAGCTCATTATTGCCACTTACATTATTTACACTATTTTCCTCATTTTCTGCTGGTCCTCTAGCGGCTTGCGCAAATGATACTCCGGGCTTAACGAAGTTCGGAGCTAAGACACTGCGGTGTAGTTGTGTTTGCTTTGGGAAAGGTTTTAATCTCGCATCCTGGTATCGGAAGCATCCTCGATATGATGCCGGGTGACCAAAAACACCGCAGTTAACACAATATAATTTCTCTTTTGGCTCCGTCTCAGCCAATTTGCACTCAGCGGGAGCATGCACGCCCTTACATTTAACGCATCGGTAATGCATGGCGCAGTTGGCAGCCAAATGCCCAAACCGTTGGCAGCGATAGGACTGGTTGATTTCTCGTTTCTGGAGGCGTTCCCACCTCACCACTCGGAAATTTAAATATCTGATTTTCTGAAGAGCGCTTGGACTGCTCTTATTTGTTATTTGTACTAAATAAAGTGGTAAATTTTTTTTTCTACCATCGACCTTCTTGTCGCGAATGTTTTAACTGAGATAAACTCGATTTGTGGTGCTGTTTCCTTGAGAACCTGAAGAAGATCGACGGTATCTTCTCCGCAGTCCAAGCCCTTCGGCAAGAACGTCTGGTTCTTCTCGCTTTTGGAGGTATAAGTGAAGTGCGGAACCTCCCCAGAATTCAAAGCATTTTCGCTGATTTGAAATCAACCAGTGATTTCGTTTTAGTTGATAATTTCTCGGAATTTATTCGTTTGATTTCGAAATTTGTTGATTTGTTTTCGGCTGCCAACAGCCGAACCATGTCCTTTACGCTTTGACCGAAGACATTAATTGGCGGAACTTTCTCAGTATTCTTGGCTACTTTTTGAGGAGGACCAGCAGAACTACGGGCTGGTTTCTTCCCCTTATTTCTATTTTCATTATTTTTATTTTTTAAATAAATTATAAAATTATCATCTTTATTACCTTCGTCTACCTCCATATCCTGTTGGAGTACATCCAGCGCTGCAAAGTAATTCTGGCTTTCGTTGGTGCCACCAGTACTTAATACTTCTTCAGTGATTATTGGATTTGCAGCTTTCTTCTGTTTTGCGTGCTTATCGATTTTACGTATCGGTTCACTGTCTTGAACTTTTTTCGCCGTCTTGAATATATCTTCGTACGTTTGAATTCTTGCTTTTAACTCTTCGATTTCACTTCGAAGTCGACACACCTCCTGTCTATCGTCGAGCACTTGCGTCTTACGGCCGCCATCTGCGGTATCCTGGGTGCTCGTGTGTCTCCGCTTGTTGACACTTGCTGCCAATTTCACACTGTCACTCTCCCCGGGGCCCCCCAACGGAGGGAAGCCGTCGGGCTCCTCCATACAGCAGTCCCGAGTTGTCTTTGGTTTGGCCTTTTCTTGATTTATGGATATCGTTGGTCGATGCCTTCGATGATAAATTTTTCCCCAATAAAATCAAAACTTGCTTTTGACTGGCTCGTAAAAAATTATTTCAATATTTTGAAACTGACTTTTGTGAAAAATTAATTAATTTTTAAAATTAATGACAGGAGCGATTAAAAACACGTCTACACGCAACGAGTGCTAGACGTAGAATCCTTATTCGGCCCATAGATGGTAGGATCTGCTAGTTTAATATCCCCAAATCCTCTAAAGAATTTTTGTTTGACGGAATTAGATTAGTTATGCAATCCAAGACGTAAACTTTGGGACAGGTATCCGCGGGAAATTAAGGTCTTCACGATCGAAACGTTATTCATTGCAGAGGACGCACATTCATCTGCCAGCTCTTGGAGATCTATCGTAAGTGCCATATATACATCTTTGATTTTTCTCCGAATGTTTGACACGAAATAGGGAGATTATAATTCGGCATCGTCCCCTATCAAAAGGTCTCTAATTTGCCTGCCTTTGATTTCGAAGTCCACCTGCATGGGCTGCAATCTTTCTTTTAAATTTTAAGCGTATACCAGCGTTCTCTTCAGTTTAGCCACTTTTTTAGGGTTTTGTACTAAAATACAAAACCCTATTGCAATCATGACCTGTGTCCGTCTGTCCGTCCGTCCGTCCGTCCGTCCGTCCGTCTGTATGTCACAGCACTTTTTCTCCGGAACTATAGAGGCTACAGCCATGAAACTTTGTGGGAAGATCAGAAGTGGTGACCTCTTGAAAGTTCAAGGGTGAAAAAATTTTTCAAAGGGGCTTAAGGGGGTCTCCCCATATAGGGAGCTGACCCCTCAAAAAAAAATTTTCTCCATTGGTAGTCGAGTAGGGTGTCATTGGAAAGATCTCAATGAGATCTTTTGAAAACAGGTCTTAAAATTGCCTTATGAGTACCGAAGGGGGCAGGGGAAGGGGAAATGTACGAACTTGTCGCGTACCCCCCCCCCCCCCCCCCTCGCGATTGGACACCTTCCATCCGAAAAATCTGAAAAAAATCATAAATGTAGGCCTTAATGAGTACAACAACAACAAATACATGAGAAGTCGAAATTCACTGAACTTTATTAGTAATAGTATAATTTATCGATTTTATGTTTTCTCGAATAAAATCTAAATAGTACCCTTAAATTCAATGAAATTTAGCAAACAGATGACTATTTATAAGATTGATCTTTTCTGAAAGTTTCATAAAGATCGAATAGTATTTAACGAAGTTATAGCGATTTGAATTTTCCTATATTACTATGGAACAATGTGCCCTGTATTACTATGGAAACATATGGCTATGGAGCCATATGCGCTTTTTACCGACTTAGACACTACAGCTTTGCTAGGATTTTCATGAAAATTTCAGGAATAATAGATATCATGAGGATGACTACATACAATTGAAACAAGTCCCAGAGGCAGGAGAGAGCTCCTAGCAAAAGGGCTTTGTAGCCATTCTAGGATTCGAAAAAATAGGCCATGAATCGATGCTTACAGTACAAAGGAGTGGCCCGTGAAAAAAATTTCATGAAAGGTAGCCAATATGAGTATCAAATGAAAGTTCTCTATGAGAGCTTTTCAAAACAGTTCTTAAACTGACAGTTTTTGCTTCAGTGGGGGCACAGAGAGGGGGGGAAATACATGAAAAATGTGTTTTCTCCCTCGCGAATGGACACCCGTGATCTAAAAAAATCTGAAAAAATTATCAAGCGAAATGTTTATGGGTATAATTTTAAAAAATTCCTCAGAATTCAAAAATTCTTTCAACTTAGTTAATAATAGTATGATCCTCGAACATGACGTGTTTCTTAATTTTATTCGTTGCTGGTTACGGCATTTTGTAAGTTGAGTACAAAACCCTTCTGACATGAGCATAGGTCTGTCTACCCAACTTGTTGTGGTTTGTGAAGACGCGGTTTAACTCTCCCAATGTTAATTTTTATTAAGCTATTAGATTCTCTATGCTTTAAGGATTTCGTTATATTCACTAGGGCTTCTTCTTTGTATATAGTCCCAGTATTTCAGCAAATCTGAAATTCAAAAAGTCAAATCAGTCTGAAAAAAACAAAACGTTAGATGTGCATTTGTATCTTTGAAGGTGTCCAAACAGCACTATCTAGCATACACAAAGAACTGATTTTATTTAGATTGAAATTTATCCCCGCTACATATATAATACAGTAAGTTTCGAAACTAACTTAAGCACTACTTGGAAAACTGGAAAAGTACAACAATCGAGCGTAAACATCAAATTGACGTTTTTCAAATTGAATTTCTATTAATAGAAAATGATTTTTCCTGAAACAAACGAAGATATATATCAGTTCCTAGCCATTTCGTCTCTGATGTTTCGTCGCAATAGCCGAGAGAGCGATATATCTGAGTTCGTTCAAAGTCAAAGTCAAAAAAGCTTTATTTAATACTAATCGTTATAAATTTTTAAAAGAACATAAAGCAAATTCCAAACAATAAAACTTTAAAAGACTTAATGGCCCGAATGGCTCTCTAAATTTAAACGTTAACAGTTAAACACATTTAATGAAAAAAATACACTTGCAAATTTAAATTAATTAAGATTATTTCATATTTTTTGATTCAATTGGAAAAAGGAGAAAAAACCAACCAGCATTATTCAAAAATTACTTATATTACTAACACAACAATGAACTTATATCCTATACCTAATATGCTACACCCTAATTCTAAATAAGTTCAATCAAAAAAAAAAAAAACAAAAAAACCTTACCTTATATTGAAACCTATACCTGAATTATAATACAAATAAACAACAACACTAGATGTAGCAATAATGAGATGAATCTAAAAAACTAAGTAACGAGGAAAAGCACAAAAACAGAAAATAAACACGAATAATTTAGACATTGTCATTCAGCCACCAATACCTAGATTGCTCCATCTCAGCTCGACCAGCCTCAACGAATCTAGCAAATGAGTATCTCCATTAGAATTGTTGGTCTCGTGAACTCAGATTCGGAGGATATTTTATCTTCTTATCGGTGGCCCGTCGGTAAATGTGATATATGATTGGGATGCCGTCAGAATTAAAAACATATCGATTCATGTCCAAATACACGAATGCTTCTGGAGGAACGAAGCCAGTAGTGAGGCAAGTCACAATATACCCGTCTGTAGGGTGGAACGGCTGTGAAATCCATGGGTTTTCACTCACAGTTACAGATCTTGCGATATGATTCCGAAGAAGTTTCAATATGAAGATATCGACTCTTGTCACTTGAGCGGTTTGATAAATTTTTCTATTCGATATATAGTGCTTCCAATCCGTCTCAGGCTTTCTGTACAAACCAGTACATGCACGAAGACATTTCCTTTCAAAAACTCTTAATCTTTCCATTGTACTAGCACTCTGGTTGTACCAGATCTGGCATCCGTATGTCAAAACTGGTCTAACCAGGGTCTTGTAACAAATAACTTTGACTTTTTGATCAATGTATCTGGAATGAAAGAGTCTTCGTAGGGCCATGACTACTTTTAGTGCTTTACTGAGCATGATTTTGACATGTTCAGTATAGTACAGATACTGATCGAGATGAACACCGAGGTTTCGAACACAGGATTTATGTGGAACCCGTTCTGAACTACCCTCACCAGCCATAATGTGGAAATCCTTCCAATTACGTTTCAGGTCTTGACTGGCCCCCTGCAGCGTTGTCCGAAACAAAATTGTTTCGCATTTCTGCGCATTGATTTTCATTCGCCAATTGTCGGTGTAGAGCTGCACATCATTAAACATTTTTTGAAGATTGCTCTGAACTATTGTAGCTTTTCGGTCTGCCGTATAGATGATCAGATCATCAGCAAACGCTACCAATGATCGCGTTGGCGAGACGTTAAAATCAAAGCCGTTCAATAGCTTGCGAATGAATATTGAGAAAAGCAGGGGTGCAGTAACTGTTCCCTGCTGTAGACCATTCAAGACCTTGAACTCGCGCATTGTTGTCAGATTTCCATCAGTTACAACAAAAGATTTCCCGTATAACATATTACACATCATGGCGACAAGGTGTCTGGGGAACCTGTCCTAAAGAAGTTTGAAAACTAGTCCATCTAACCACACCGTATCAAAGGCTTCCTCCATATCAATGAGACATGCTCCAACACATTGTCTATCATTTAGTTTCCAACAGATGTCTGAGGTTACTTTCGTTATTGCATGTGTGGTCGAATGCCTGGCACGAAAACCAAATTGGCAATTCGGCATCAACTCATATTTCTCAATGTGAGCGTTTAATGCTCTGTTGAGTATCACTTCAAACACCTTGCTGATGTTAGGCAGCAAGCTGATTGGGCGATAGCTTTTAGGGCATGAAGATTCTTTTCCTTTCTTCAAGATTGGAGATACCTTAGCTTTTTTCCACTCATTTGGGAAATATGAATTGTTCAACATGTTGTTGAACAATATGCAATAGTTCCTAATAGCAACCTCAGGCAAATGTCGGAGAACTATATTTGGAATACCGTCAGTACCACATGATTTTTTGTTGTTTATTCTGCAAAATATGAAACATACGTCTTCATGGCTGACAAAATAATCAATGAGATTCAAGCTCGGTATGAGGTCAGATGTTAATGTTTCATCGAAATGAAGAATTGATTGGCCGTTCAGGCTTGATTTGAGGTCGGAAACTTTTGCTTCAACGACCTCCGAAAATATTTCATTCCTTCTCTCTGGGTTTGGCAGATGAACCAATTCTAAATGTGTTCCAATCAGGGCAAGTTTCTGCAATCCATCACATATAATCCTGTTTCCATTTCTATCCGGAGTCGTACTATCAATTCCGATACCAGCTCTATCGAGAAGATTTATCTCATCACTAGTGACTTCAAGATTCGATACCTTCACTCGAGACTTCCTGCGGAATAAGCTATTCCGCCCATTGATTGCTTTTCCGCCCATTGATTGCTGACCTCACTCCTGAAGTATGAACGGATTAAGTTCCGGACATTCTTCAGGTGTAATTTCAACAAAGTCAACGAGGGATGGTTGTAGTCCAAAAATTGTCGATAAATATTGTTGACGCGGGTGAGAAGAAGGCTTTTCAATCTTTTCAACCTTGCGATGGTTGGTGTTTCATATCCTTCCATATTGTTTCGATGTTTAATCTTGGGAACTACTTTCTCAATCGTTTCCAACGTCAGCTTCTCTAACTTCGACAAATAGAGATCTATTTCATCGTCAGTTAGATTTCTGTTATTAGGAACCATTGAGCAAGCGTTGCCATCATCAGAAGGAGGACATTGCATTCTGGTGCTCCCGATTAAACTTCTGTTGAAACTTTCCCCAGTCTGTTTTTTTGAAATTCAACCGATGGTTTTCATGTTGAACTGGAATAAGGAAGAAATCATCCCTTTGATGATTGATTTCCATTACGATTGCGTTATGGTCGCTATCGTAAGGAAGCACCTGCAGTTTCCGTTGAGGACTATTCAAGCTGAATTCAAGTCTTGCGTCAGCAATGCAGAGGTCCAAATATGAATTTGTCCTAGGGTATGTTGGGAACTCCAACCCATATAGATTGCACCTGTATTCAATTTGGTTCTCTGTTATCCATGATTTCAGGAATACACCTCTTGGATTATTGGTGGCGTTTAGCCATGATGTATGTTTGGCATTCAGGTCACCGGCAAAAATATAATAAGTATGCAGCCTGTTCAATTCGAGTATTTCAAACAAGGAATTGAGTTCCTCCTTGAACTTGAGAACATTTTGACCAGTTGCATAGGCAGAGATAACGAAGAGGTTATCCCCACCTGGCAGTGAAATTTTGATGACGGACACTTCAAGAAATTCAAAGTTTTTGAATTCTACTTTTTCAATATTTTGGAAACAATAGGGTCTTCTAACACATATCCCGGTGCCACCTCCCCCATCACCTATTACCCTATCGTTTCTTACGAATGCAAAATCTTTAAATTCCATGAAATGCCATGAATTGACAATGAATCCAAGGAGATAATCACGTCGATGTATAGCAACGATAGAGTTGACGTTGATCGATATGAGGCGAAGCCTATCCATGGGAATATGACTGGATGACAAGTTATTATTAGGCATTTGAAAGACCTAAACGCTGAAAAGCAAAGTTAATTTTTGAATCTTGTTTGTCGATTCTCTCCGATAAAGAATTAAATTGTTGGTAAATTTTGAGAAGCAGCTCATTATTGCCACTTACATTATTTACATTATTTCCAGCATTTTCTGCTGGTCCTCTAGCGGCGAGTGCAAATTATACTCCGGGCTTGACGAAGTCGGAAGGTATGATATTACGGTGTACTTGTGTTTGCTTTGGAGCAAATTTAACTTTTGCATCTTGATATCGGGAGCATCCTCGATATGATGCTGGGTGACCAAAAACACCGCAGTTAACGCAGTATAATTTTTCTTTAGGCTTCGTCTGAGCCAATTTGCACTCACCGGGAGCATGAACGTCTTTGCATTTAACGCAACGATAGTGCATGGCACAATTGGCAGCCGAATGTCCAAATCTTTGACACCGGTAACACTGGTTGACTTCTCTTTTCTGGAGGCGTTCCCACCTCACCACTCTAAAATTCAAGTACCTTATTTGTTGAAGGGCACTTGGACTGCTCTTATTTGCAATTTGTACCAGGTAAAGTGGTAAATTCTTCCTTTCTATGGTTGACCTTCTTGTCGCAAAGGCTTTGACTGAAACAAAATCAATATCTGGTGCAGCCTCCTTGAGCACCTGAAGAAGATCGACCGTATTCTCTCCGCTGTCCAAACCCTTCAACAAGAAGGTCTGATTCTTTTCACTTTTTGGGGTATAGGTGAAGTGTGGAACCTCCCCAGAAATCAGCGCATCTTTGGCTGACTTGAAATCAACCAGTGATTTCGTCCTTATAGTTAATTTTTCGGCATTAACTCTTTTGATTTCGAAATTGGCCAGTTTATTTTCGGCTGCCTATAGCCGAACCATATCTTTCCCGGTTTGTCCGAACACGTTGATTGGCGGAACTTTTTCTGTCTTGTTGGAAGCTTTTTCAGAGGAACCAACAGAACTGCGGACTGATTTTTTCTCCTTATTTTTGTTCTGTAAATATTGAATGAAATTAACGTCATTATCTTGATTAAAATTACCTCCGATGTTTTCTTCAATTTCCATATCTTCGGTTAATCCCTCCAGTGCTACAAAATAATTTTGGCTCTCGTTGGTACCACCAGCACTTAGAACTTCCTCTGGATTTACTTGCTTTGCACTTTTCTTCGGCTTTGTTACCTGTTGCCATTAATTTTGTGGCTGCGTCTTTTGAGGCTTCATCCCTTTCTTGAAAAGATCCTTGAGAGACTGTATCTCTTGCCTTAGTTCATCATTTTCTTTCTGCAATTTGGCCATTTGTTGATTATCCGCTATTATTTGCAGCTTGCACCCTCCATCTACGGAGTTTTCTTCGTTATGTTTTCTTTTAGTGATTGTCGCCAGTTTCGTATTCGTCGTTTCCCCAGGTTGCCCCAACGGTGGGAAGCCGTCGGGCTTCTCCATACCAGCGGCGAAATTTTCTTTGTGAATTTGTTTTTCGTTATCAATCGAAGTAAAAATATTCGATAGAAATTTCCTGAGTCGATTACTTCGACAATATAAGATTTTTTCCGATAAAAATTAACTTCGGCCTAACGTTTTTAAAAAATTAATTTAATTTTTGAAAACTTTTGACAGGAGCGATTTAAAAGACGTCTATACGCAAAGACTACTACGATCCAATTCTATCTGAGTTCGTTATAACCGAACAAAAGTGCATGTATTTTTTAATAATTCATTCGCTATAGCCAAGTATTCTTTATATCCTATAAGCGAATTCGACTGAATTTTTTAAATTTACATTTGTGACTCATGGGTTCTGATAATTGATTGAATTTTATTTTTACCAATTGAATAAAGTATTCAGGAAATACACTTCCTTACTACAAAGCACGCGAATTTTACGTTTATACAAGCATTGACGATTTGATGTTAAAAATTACGTTTAACTTTTCACAGGCAAGTGAGATTTCTGCCTCGGTTAATTTCTCCTATAACTTGAAAACAAATGAAACAATTTTTAAAACAAATGAAACAATTTTAAAAACGCATAAAATCAAATTAAACTTTCTTGCACAATACCTAAAGAACTGCTGCGACCATTAATTTAAACTAAAGTAATAACTTATATATTTTTCCTTCCCTATTATTATCAATTTTGCCTTTTTACAAGAAACATTACAGTAACTTTTTCTCAGAAAAAACATTGACATATTGAACAATAAATACATCAAATGTTACTCCAATAACACAACTTCTTTATAAATGAAGAAAATTTTCTTTTCTATTCTTATATTTTCTGTCACGAGACTTCATTGTTGCCCGCTGATTATGTCGACCGGAATAAAACGGAAAATATGCAAATCATGAAAATTTATGTTTTATTCTTTCCAATTTTAATGCTCAAAAGAAAAGAATACTTTGGACATGTTTAAACTTCCATTGGCTTTTCCCGAGGGTTATGTTGCAGTGGCGGTAAAGAAGGTCACGGGTCTTGAGCATAAACTTTCCGTTCTACTGACTCCAAGATAAAAGCGGAAAACTTGATTTTTCCCTTTTCGATGAAAATGTTTCATATTTTCAGTAAGTGCGAAAAATCTATTTAAGAGTTTGCGGAACGGAGAAAATTATTAATGAATAGAACGTTACTCGGCTTTTCTTTCTTTACATTAAAGCAGCAGAACTTCTATAGTGTGATTGATTTCTTGGTGGCTTATGTTTTGCGATTCTAGTTCCTGACGATATCATTCGCTGAGATAAGAATTCGATAAAAATTCAAAAATATCCTGAAAATAAATAAGATTCAGTCGATTTTATAATGCTGGTAAACCAGCCGTTCTTAGTATTGTGAAAATCTTCCATAAAATAAAACTCATTATCCTTTAACCCCGTTAGCCAGAAATTTAAATTTCATAGAGTATTTATTTCACTGTGACGAATTCAAATTTGTTTCGCTCAGTTCACTGCCAAAAGCTGCATCTCCCTTTGCTATAGCGGTTAGTTCACGTTAGTCAATATGCAATTCACATGTTTAAAATAAACTTGATGAAGTTTGCAGAAGTAATTTTCTTCTCATGATCTAAATAACAACAAGCGGTACATTCCCCACAATTACGGGCACCAACTTATATATCTATGTAAGTTGATATTTATTCGTATGTGGGATACTTGTAAGACTCCAACGAAATACTCTTACATGGTTCAATTTCATGATTTTTATCATGATATGATTATCCGCACGGACTTTAATGATGCCTCTGATCACGTTTAGACAGTGTGACGAATCAACAAGCATTACTTTACCATTTCACGGTGAATTTAAAGTCAATACGTTATCGGTTCGTTCTTATTTAGGGAATGGTTAGGTTGGTAAATATGTAAGATGGATTTTGTTTTTTAATTTTACCTGCTTTAGCTTTAAAGGGACAATTTAGGGAAATCTTAGGGATTATCATTTTCAGACTGGATATCTTGAAATTTCGGAAATTTATCTTAAAATTGAAAGAAAAACCAAATATTTAATGATTTGAGTAGCTAGTATTATGATTTCATTGGTCACATTGCTTGGCCATTACTTAAACCAAATTTAATTTTTGACTGAATACGGAAATTCACAAATTATCATTAAAAATATAAAATACTTTAATTGCAGGTGTCCTCAAAAACATATTAGCGGTGGTTTTAGCGCGGTATTTTATTTTTAAAATAGTTTGAGAACGTATAACGTGAAATATATGAGACAGCATTTTCGACGCTCTGTTGTGTTTTTCTCTCTCTCTCTCAACGCCCCACCTTCTTTTAAATACCTGCATCTATATTTATAATAGACTTTTCGTAACGCACATCTGGCTGTACACTGTTACCCTCTAGTTACCCTCGGCGTGAAAGTTCCTTCGGCTAGGGGCCTCGGACCCGGCTTGCCGTCGGAGACGGTCGTAGGAGGCACCACTCGCTTATCCCCTGGTCCTAAATAGCCGCTAAGCGAGAACGCGGCCACCGAACATCCCTCACACAGCTTGAAATTCCTCTAACAGGGGAGGATTAGTGTCACCGGGTGACCACTTGCACAACTTTGCCAGGCTCCGGTTACCCGGCGTAACTCACATCGAGCGAAAATCTGAAAACACCTGCGCTAAAAAATCACGGATCAATTCGCACTAAAAATGTATTCCCGAACACACCCGAGCAAGGTGTACAATTTACCTTCGTTGCAATCTTTTTAGGGTTTTGTACTAAAATACAAAACCCTATTGCAATCACGACCTGTGTCCGTCTGTCCGTCCATCTGTGTGTCACAGCACTTTTTCTCCGAAACTATAGAAGCTACAGCAATGAAACTTCGTGAACAGGTCAGAAGTGTTGACTTCTTGAAAGTCCAAGGGTGGAACAATTTTTCAAAGGGGTTTAAGTGGGGTCTCCCCATATAGGGAGGTAACCCCTCAAAAAAAAATTCCACCATTGGTAGTCGAGTAAGGTGTCATTGGAAACATCTTAATGAAATCTTTTCAAAACAAGTCTTAAAAATGCCTTACCTGTACCGGGAAGGGGAAATGTACGAACTTTTCGGGTCCCCCCCCTCGCGATTGGACACCTTCCATCCGAAAAATCTGAAAAAATCATGAATGTAGGCCTTAATGAGTGCAACAAATACATGAGAAGTCGAAATTCGCTCAACTTTGTTAGTAATAGCATGACTTATCGATTTTATGTTTTCTTGAATAAAATCTAAACGGTACCCTTGAATTCAATCAAATTTCGCAAACAGATGACTATTTATAAGATTGTTTGTTTCTGAAAGTTTCATAAAAATCGAAAAGTATTTGACGAAGTTATAGCGATTTGAATTTTCCTGTATTACTATGGAGCAATATGCCCTGTATTACTATGGAAACATATGGCTATGGAGCCATATGCGCTTTTTACCGACTTAGACACTACAGCTTTGCTAGGATTTGCATGAAAATTGCAGGAATGATAGGTATCATGAAGATGAGTACATATAATTGAAACAAGTCAAAGAGGCAGGAGAGAGCTCCTAGCAAAAGGGCTTTGGAACCATTCTAGGATTCGAAAAAATAGGCCACGAATCGATGATTACAGTACAGAGGAGTGGCCCCTGAAAAAAAATTTTATGAAAGATAGCCGATATGAGTATCAACTGAAAGTTCTCTATAAGAGCTTTTCAAAACAGTTTTTAAACTGACCGTTTTCGCTTCAGTGGGGCACAGGGGGGGGGGGGGGGGAAATACATGAAAAATGTGTTTCCTCCCTCGCGAATGGACACCCGTGATCTAAAAAATCTGAAAAAATTATCAAGGGAGATATTTATGGGTATAACTATAACAAATACCTCAGAAGTCAAAATTCTTTCAACTTTGTTAATAATAGGGTGATCCTCGAATTTCACCTTTTCTCCAATAAAATCGTCTTTGACATGTTTCTTGATTTTATTCGTTGCTGGTCACTGCATTTTGTAAGTTGAGTACAAAACCCTTCTGACATGAGCATAGGTCTGTCTACCCAACTTGTTTTACTTTACTGAGCATGATTTTGACATGTTCAGTATTGTACGAATACTGCTCGAGATGAACATTGAGGTATCGAACACAGGATTTATGTGAAACTCATTCTAAATTACCCTTACCAGACATAACGTAGAAATCCTTCCAATTACGTGTTAGGTCTTGAGTGGCCCCTTGTAGCGTTTTCCAAAACAAACTTGTTTGCACTTCTGCGCATTGATTTTCATTCGCCAATTGTCAGTGTACAGCTGCACATCATTAAACATTTTTTTGAAGATTGCTCCGAACTATTGTAGCTTGTCGGTCTGCCGTATAAATGATCAGATCATCAGTAAATGCTGCCAATAATCGCGTTGGCGGGACTTTAAAATCAAAGCCGTTTAATAGCTTGCGAATGAATATTAAGGAGAGCAGAGGCGTAGTAACTGTTCACTACTGTTGACCATTCAAGACCTTGAAGTTGTAAATTGTCAACGAATTTCCATCAGTTTCAACAAATGATTTCCCGTAGAACATATTGCACATCATGGCAAAAATGTGTCTGGGAAACTTGCCCTGAAGAAATTTAAAAATTAACCCATCTACCCACACCGTATCCTCCATATCAATGAGACATGCTCCAACTAATTCTCTGTTGCTAGGTTTTCAACAAATGTCTGAGGTGATTTTCGTTATCGCGTGTATGGTGGAATGCCTGGCATGAAAATCAAATTCGCAATTCGGCATCAACTCATATTTCTCAATGTGGGCGTTTAAAGCTTTGTTGATTATCACTTGCTGATGTTAGGCAGCAAGCTAATAGCTTTTAGGACACGACGATTCTTCTCCTTTCTTCAAGATCAGAAATATCTTGCCTATTTCCACTCATTTGCGAAATATGAATTGCTCAAAATATTGTTGCAAAATATGTAACAGCCTTCGCATTTAAAACAGCCACTATTTTGATTTATGATTACTGATACCATTAGCTATTCTCAAAGATATTCATTATACCTATCATTCCTGAAACTTTCATGCAAATCCTAGCAAACTTGTAGTGTCTGAGTCGGTATAAAGCGAATATTGTTCCATAGCCATATGTTTCCATAGTAATACAGCACATACTTGTACAGGGTTATCCATTTCGTATTAATGAAAGTATAACCCTGCTATTTGACATTTGTCAGAATTAAATGTCATTTAAAGCGTGTTTTTTTAGTTGAAGGTTTGCCATTTATCGTTTAATAGTCAAAGAACGTGCTAAAATTATTGAATTTTATTACAAAAATGGTGATTCTGCTGTATCAACATTTAGGGCTTTACGAGCCGATTACGGTCGACATAATCGACCTACACAGCAAACAATTTCGATCACAGTGAGAAAATTTGAAAAGACTGGATCGGTTATTGATATTGCAAGGCCTGTGCATTATTGCAACATTCGTTCTGCTGAAAATATCGCTGTCGTTGCTCAAGGTGTGGAGGCAGACCCGAATTTGTCGATTCCACAACGTGCTCAACTTTTGGGCTTGTCTTACGGCTAATTGTAGTGGATTTTGCATTTGGATTTGCATCTCCATCCATACAAAATCCAACTCACTCAAGAACTTAACCCTCAAGACCATACACAACGCAGAATGTATGCGAATTGGGTGATTGAAAACAAGCCATTGATAACGATTTTTCGAACAAAGTTTTCTATAGTGATGAGGCTCATTTTTCACTCAGTGGTTACGTAAATAAACAGAATTGCCGCATATGTGGCTCTCAAAATTCTCAAGTGATCGCAGGAAGGCCTTGGTATCCGGAAAAAGTGACCGTTTGGTGTGCATTATGGTCTGGTGGTGTTATTGGCCCGTATTTTTTGAAAACGATCAAGGAAGAGCCTTTACAGTCAATTCTGACCGCTATGGACGGATGTTAACCGATTAGTTTTGAAGAGCAATTGAAGATTATGATCTGGAGAACATGTGGTTTCAACAGGACGAAGCCAAAAGCCACACAACACAGGCTAATCGAGCGCTTTTGGAAGAGAAATTTCCAGGACGCGTAATTTCGAGATTGAGTGATGTCAATCGGCCCGCAAGATCCGGTGACCTAACACCTTTGGATTTCTTTTTATGGGACTATGTGAAAGATCGTGTTTACGCGAACAATCCTCAAAATCTTGAGCAATTGAAAAACAATATTCGGGAAGTTATGGCCGCGATATTGCCGGAAATGTGCCGAAAAGTCATTGAAAATTACCTCAAAAGGATTGAGGCCTGTAAGAGGTCCCGTGGAGGACATTTGAATAATGTTGTGTTTCACGTATAATCTTAATACTGAATAAAAAATATTGTTTCCATCTGAATATTTAATGTGCTTTTTAGCTTTACTTTCCCAAGCGTAAAATGGATAACCCTATATTGCTCCATAGTAACACAGGAAAATTCAAACTTTATGAAACTTGCAGAACAGGTCAAACTTGTAAGTAGTCATTTGCCTGCCGAATTTGGTTGAATTTAAGGGTACCGTTAACATTTTATGTAAGAAAATGTAAAATCGATAAATCAAACTATTACTAACAAAGTTGAATGGATTTCAACCTCTCGCATATTTGTTGTTGTTGTACTCATAAAGGCGTACATTCATGATTTTTTCAGATTTTCCAGATAAAAGGTGTCCAATAAGCGAGGGGGGGTCCGCGGAAAGTTCATACACTTCCCCTACCCCTGCCCCCCACGGCACATATACGGCAATTTTAATACGTGTTTTGAAAAGATCTCATTAATACCTTTCTAATGACACCTTACTCGACTAACAATGGTGAAAAAAAATTTTTTTAAGGGTCACCTCCCTATATGGGGAAGCCCTCTTAAACCCCTTTGGATAATTTTTCCACCCCAAAATTTTGAAGAAGTCGTCACTTTTGACCTTTCCACAAAGTTTCATGGCTGTAGCTTCTATAGTTTCGGAGAAAAAATGCTGTGACATACAGACGGACGGACACAGGTCGTGATTGCAATAGCGTTTTGTATTTTAGTACAAAGCCCTTAAAAATTTTTATAAGGTATTTCAGTGGGGTCTCTCCATATAGGGGAGAGGCCCCCGAAAAAAAATTTCAGCAAAGGTTACCGATATGGGTATCAAATGAAAGGTCGTGATGAGAACTTTTCAAAAGAGGTCTTAATTTGACACTTTTTCCTTCGAGGGGCCCACAGCGATGAGAAACTCACGAAAAATTTGTGGGCTTCCGTTGAGGACTATGAAAGCTGAATTCAAGTCTTGCGCCAGCAATGCAGGGGTCCAAATATGAATTTATCCTAGGTTATGATCGGAGCTCCGACTCATATCGGTGAACGGTGAAATTTATTTTTACGACGAAAAACGTGTTGGTACTGTGTGCATTCGATTTATACGTTTCTTTGGAAATGTAATTTACATTCGTTTGAAATTGATTCAAAAGTGTTGTGACAGGATCGTTTTAAAGAATGGTTTTCCAGCGTTCGATTGTGCTCAAGGATACGAGCAGTTTTCCGAATATCTTACAAGTGTAAACGCGATTTGGGTATATTGTATGTTTCATTTGTGTGTTGAAAAATCGGAACAAAAGCTTTGAAAATAGTCAGCAGAAGCGTGGATGATAACGAAATTTGAATTTGAATGTATTCGACAGTTTTCAAATGGGGCATCCTTTTGGAGTAGTTTGATGTTTTCACTGAAGGCTGTGATTTCTTAACACAATCAAAGAATAACGAACTGTGAAATTGACTTAATACATGTAAAATATTAGGAAAATATTTTTGCTCATCTCGTTCTATCATGGCTTATCTTGCTAATGATGAAACCTATGATAAAACACCAATTTTTAGCTCAATCGGACGAAAGACAAAAAATTGGATAAAACGATACAAAGAATTATATTAAATAAAATAATGCACATAAAAGGCATTTTGAATTTAAAGCATATTATGCAAAAATATTATTTAAATTTGAAATTTCATACTGTAAAAGTATGTTGCATTTTCTATTAAAGTTATTACGAGTATATTTGAAGAAAAATGGATGAAGCTATAGCTCTTGTCGTAGTTTGTACAATTATGAAAAGAATAAGTGCATCTCGTAAAAAAAAAACAAAATAACTTGTTGGACTTCGCGAATGGATTCGCAAAAGAAATTGGTATGGAGCCTCGGACACTCTGATGAGGAACTTCGGTATGAAGACCAGAAAAGATTTATTCCAAATGGATACAGAAATGTTCGATTCCCTTTTAAAAAAGGTTTGTTGAATCAGATAGCTACCTAGAAAGTTGCGATAATGTCTATACCATTTTCAGGTAGGAAGCAGAATACAGAAGCAAGACACTATCATGAAGAATGATTTAAACTTTCAATCCATTATTATTTTTTTATTAATTTTATCACGCAAATCTTCATATTGAAATTTCTGACATGACAATATTGATTTAGTGCATTCCATCCATGTATTGTATTGCCGAATGCAATCTAACTCGGCTGAGCTAACAGCTGATTACAATTTACCGGTGCGACACCGAAATTATGCAGAGGTTTGGACGGTTCGAGGAGTCTGGTATGAACGGTCACCATGAAGACGTCGTGGCTGTCCGGTCCGAGTCTGCGACATTCTTCCATATCTCGTTTTGTAGACAAGTTTATGAGTTGTACTGTCAATTCACACTGTTAAAACTCAAGCAACGTGTTACGAAGAAACTTAGATTCCGTTGACGTGCTTCAACCATACGAGCGGAGCGAAGTGAAGAAAAAAAGAATAATGGTTGTATGTATCAAACCAAAATAAAAACAGAAAACGTGCAATCGCATATCTCGCCGAATATTGGAATAAATGAATTTAACTCAAATCGGTGGGCGTAAATTTATCATTATCAAAGTGACACACGACCCGAGCGAAAATTTTTCGGTGGTAGTAAATCGCAAAAAGAATTTTCTCATTAGAATTTTTTCGCCTATAATCAAACCATGTGATAATTGATTCGATCGCATATTGTGCATGTGTGCGTTTCTGATGAGCACCAGTAGCGCAAACGTGTGGTGAACACGCGCCGCGCATTGACACACAACGCCCACGAAAGGCCTGGACGTTTTCGGTATGCCGTCGTGTCGTGTCGACATCTACGCGAAGAACTGCTCGAGTTTCAAACGGGAACTGGAGAGTTTAGCGGCAAAAAAAAGAACTCTGAAATTTGTCGACGCGCGTGAGCGATGAACGAAGCTGACGTGAAGGTGAAGTTGAGTGCGTAAGGCACGGATGTTGGCTACGGCGTGATTTAGATTCACGCGGAATACCATCCCCAGTCCGCCGCAGGCTCTTGTGAAGCCCACGGGATGCATTACGCTGACTGTGTAGTAGCTGGCTGGGTGCGTGTGAAGGGTGACGTGTGTGTTTACGTGTAAAATACGTATGAAGCTCATGTAGAAGAGGAGTAGAGCGAAAGAGAGTGTCGGATCGGGTGGGCAGTGAAAGTAGAAGCGCGAGCGAGATAGTGCGCTAGACACACGGGAATCTCAAGTGGAGCTTCGCAAAGTTGGATACGAGATCCCTTATCTCTACACTCAAGTGGAAATAACGCACAAACCAACCATCAACGAGTTAGGTCGTTCAGAAACATGTGCATAACATGCTGGAATTTCTCAGACATTTTTTTTGTTACATAACTCTTCATGCTTAGTATCATTATCTTTTTGCATTCAATTCATTTCCATTAATATTAGTTTCAAGCCATTTGTCGTCGCCCATTATTTCGCTATTAGTTCATTCAAGAATAAGTTCCATTACGTATAATTCCGATTATTTTTCTTTAGTTGTTATCGCTAACTTTTCACATCACACAAAGTCAAGTTAAAAAAAATTAGATACTTAGTATGTGTGCCATTATAATAATAAGTGCCGATGGGAGGGATACGAGTGGGCACTAACTCCACCAGGATGCCTTACCTCTTAACGTGGGGCAGAATTTCACTCGTCTAAAGCGAGGTTTCACGAATGAGTAGGAAAAGTATGCAGGAAAGATAAAATTAGTTGGTTCTGGCCTAGTATTTTCGTGTTTTTATAAATTTGGTGCTAAATGAAAGAACTCGTCCCAGGACACCATAGACACTATCCCGCCAGCGCATATACATATCTTTAGACAAGATCATTTCCAGTGAGCACGAATTTTTGGCTCCCTGTGGGAGCATAACACCACTGCAGTCCTTTACGGACATTTTCATACAACCCAATTTAATACAGATAGAATTTTAATGCCCCTTTTAACCAATATAGTGGATAATTCACTGTTTCCCTGACAACTTTTCATTAAATTTGCATCAGTTCTTTTTACGATTACTTTTAAAAGTATACCGTGTTATTGAGGAATAGGGCATGTCATGTACTTTTTTTAAAGCGCTTCGGGCATAGTTTAAGAGGTAACTATACAAAATGTCACGGGACACTTTCACACGCAATTTTATAAGCAAGACCCGCGATCTAAAGTTATTATGTACCGCGCCAGCCAGGCTGAATTAAAGATTTAAATAAATTTTGTAAGAAAATGAATAGAGTTTTAGAATTTGTAAATCCCTTGCAAGGGTT
Organism: Odontomyia ornata; assembly: GCA_963969285.1. Lineage (NCBI taxonomy): Eukaryota > Metazoa > Arthropoda > Insecta > Diptera > Stratiomyidae > Odontomyia > Odontomyia ornata. The sequence continues at coordinate 41,073,850 of OZ017739.1, forward strand.
AGGTTAAGTTGGATTGAGCAGTCCATTTGCGGAACTTCATCAATCGAGGATGCAGAGGAATTCCGAATTGAAGCGGAACTTCAACCGAGCGTGGAAATGACAAAAATTAAAGGCATTGATTACCCTATCGAATGGAATCCAACAAGATATACAATTGTTATCCAAGATTAAGTCTTGCTAGACATCCGCAAATATAATTATTTACGATGAGAAGTGCACTTTTATGGTCATCGTTTGTTTCTTTAATCAACGATGGCTGTGTGACAAGAACGCCACCTCCTATACCGAGAAATCCAGAAAGTAATGCAAACAATCATGTCATAACTTACAAATAGCTTTTGCCACCCGAAGTTGAACGGCCGCCTATTAGTTCACACGTCAATACCAGCTACAATCAAATGTTCCGTGCGTCAGAAATCTTTCTCCATATGTACCACAACTGTCTTACAAGTGCCACCAGTAATTCGTTATGAACGACGCTGAAGATCCCACCGAAAAGTGTAAACTACGTACTCAATTTATCAACTTTAAGATAATACTCAGCTTGAAACTACGGCGATAACATGTCCAACGGAGATAATATGAAACATCCTTCTAATCCCTCGAAACCCCGGCGTAATAAATGCGGGTTCTACGAACTAAAGGCACCTTCTGGCTTAACAATTACGAGGTTCATATACAGAAACAATATTATTATCCGCCGTGTCGAATTATGCCAAGACATTCTATGCAACAAATGACATGAGTAAACTGTCCAAAACATGGGGATCGCAAAGAGCTTCGGTGATGCCCCATGGAAGCTGTGGAGTGATAATGCAGAACGGCAGTGCCACATCGCCAATTGAAACATCGAAAGCTCGTTGCACCGAGGCTATAAAAGGCCTAGAATTGGGCGAAAAGGGGAGCTTCTTTTTTTGGTTTGAACATCTGGAGTTAGAGGTTAGATAAACGGAACGAGGTCCAAATACGGCGGGAAAAAAAGATGGAGTTTTGAAAGCAGGTTGGAAGCGGGCGAAAAGGAGAAATGAGGAAGCAGTGTGAAGGACGAGGAAGGAGGAAAGGCGAATAGGAAAGCTGGTGCGGAGATCACGGGAAGAATCGAAGTAACGTCGAAGCGCGCCATCGAGAAAAGTGGGGCCCCCGATCATATTGGTTAGGTGATTGTTAATAGGTAATTGGTCAAAAGAACAGTAACACATATACACATTTTTATTGTAATTTTATTTTATTTCAATTGAATTGAATTTTTATACTTTGAATATATATGTATTGTACTGAATTCAGCCGGTCTATTCAATGAAAGGAAATAGTGTGGAGCCTGGCTCGCGGGTCCAGTTAAATCAACCGTGGTGAAAAATCGGGGTGGCTCAAGACCACCAAGTGAAAGTGTCCCCTGAGAACGTGGAAGCATGGTAGTAGGACTTTGTTACGTATCAGGATTTTCCTACGTAGTCATTCGGGATTTCACCCTGACCAAATGTTTGTCTCCCGCCAAGATTTCACCTGCGAGCCAAGTTACATTTTACCACACTCACGTATATGTTAACGTCAATTAACCATCATCATTTAAATGAATGTGTAAAAGTAGTAGGAAAGTAGTAGAATCCAAACAATGTCGGATCGTGAAAGATGTCCTCGATGCTGGACCATGTCCGAAAATGATCACTGATTTGTAATTGTCGCGTTCACACGTGGTGGTGCATGGTGTCGGAATAAAAGATTTGAAAATAGGCTTTAACAAAAACAAAGGACGATGAAACATCTCTACGTCCTTTACGAGCATGCGGCAGGCTACGCGCTGTTCAGTGTTTCGGAGTTCGAAGAAGTGGCGATGTTTCTACCTCAAGTCGAATCATCCGTCACTGATTTATCCAAGTTCAATTCACTCGTAAAACTGGGTGGCTTTTCGCCCTTCCAGACAGCAGTCGCGGCCTTGGAAAATGTTAATGCGATTTCCGAAGGTATTTGTCCACAAGACTTATTGCCATTCTTGGACGGCATATTCAGTAACGTAAAGAAGAAAAAAATGTACGATTGGAGTTTCGGATGCAAAGCTAGGTGCTGCTATAACAGAAACACTTGAAGTGTCTTGTTCACATATTGGAGTAGTTCCGGAGATTTTGAGAGGCATACGCTTTCATTTTCATAAATTGACTAAAGGATTCACTGACAAGAGCGCTGGAGTCACTCAACTCGGCTTGGGGCATAGCTACAATCGCGCTAAAGTAAAGTTCAACGTACATCGTTCAGACAACATGACCATTCAATCGATAGCTTTGCTGGATCAGCTAGATAAGGACATTAACACATTTTCGATGAGGATACTTACCACTCGCTGCGGATCTGACGCATCACTCCAAGGTCGCCGCCGGCTTATCTATTCGCCCGCCTACACCTGACGAAACATCTGAAAATGATCACAAAGAATCACATGCTTCGAGAAGAAAACGCGGATATTTACCTGACGACATCGACCACGATGTTCCCAGATTCACCGACTCCGTATCCCTTATCAAATGCTCGCCCGGAAATTAGCTCGCAACAAGAATGAAAACACCGAACAACAACGACTATGGACATTGCCAGAACCAAAACCGGCAACTATCCCGCCCGCATTCCTGAACAGCCCAACAACCGGAGACTCCTTCAGTTCGATGCAATTTAAATATTCGTTCGAATTCACATCGTACACTTTGACGAATTTGTTTAGGCGGCCAACACAATCCTTCGTGAGGCTCTTGATGCCTTGAAGATCCAGTGTGCGCGCCTACGGAAATTTTATGACATTATGCATCACTTGCATTCTTGAAATTAGCAGTTGGGAACTTCATTTCGGCAGCACAATACTTCTTTCCACCCAGCGAAAAAAACTCCAAACGAAAAACACATAACACCGGCGATGTTAACACGGCCTCATTCGCGACATATTATCATGAATGATCACCCGCGAAGCCATTGTCAAGACCTGTCACTCCGCAGTGATGTAGGTCACGATCACTGGAAACTAGGTCACGTCAGCTGGAACATCCACAACATCCAGTGACAAGTGGACGCCGCACTGCATTATCCCCGTTCCAATGTAACTCGCAGTGCAGGAAGTTCCTCGCATGGAATACGTAAAACCACTCGCATGCGAGAGGGTTCAATTTCCTCAACTGGGAATTTAACGGCCGCGGACGACGGATAGGAGGTTTGCTGGAAGGGAGAATGGAGGAACGGGGCTCTTTTTCTTGGCGGACGACGGTGCGAGAGATCAGACGGCGAGATCAAGCTACGCAAGTGGGAATTGGCGATTGGGAGGATATTCGCGAGGAATTGATCAAAATCGAGTGGCGGTTACAGCAGACAAAAGAAGGGTTGTACGACATCGAGACCAGCTGACGGCACGAAATTACCAATCGTCTTCGGGGATCCCCAAAAATAAGGTATAATTTTAAGTGATAAAGTAAATATTGGCCAGTAGATTTAATGAGAAACTAGAAATTGGATAATTGAACAGTAGTAGTGAATTATATATTTGAAGCATACGAGTGTTGTTTCCATCGTGAGTGTCTTATCTGTGAAGGTTGTAAAACTTGGCTCGCGGTAGGATTCCGCTTATTTCGGTCGGAGCGGAATTCCGAATATAATTGTGTCGAAAATTACGAGTAATTGCAAGGTCGAGCTGAATTAAGAGCTAGATTCTGCTTTCTGCTGGTCAGAGCGGAATCCCGATTAGCGTTGTGGGGAGAATTACGAAGTCTGGCGAAAAATAGAAGCGAGGGTGAAAAATAGAAGCGAGATTTGTTTTTTTAAAGTAGGGAAACGCTGGTAGATTGGGGAAGTGCGCTACGCAGCCGCATTCTCGTTTGGCGGCTAATTGGGGGCCAGGAAAAAACGAGTGGCGTCACCCACGTCCGTCTCCGGACGAGTTGACCGGGTCCGCAGGTTCCTTCGTGGCGAGGAGAGTTAAATCCCCCCAAAAAAACGGTGGTTACGAAATAAATTTTGCAATAACTTTGCGGATAGGGTTAGGTTTCGTCGCCGAATTTCGGAAGTAGTGTGGGTTGGTCCGGGGAGCCTAACCTCGCCAATTGGCTCCTGAGACAATTTAACGGGTTGGCGAGTGGCGCTCACCTACCCCGTCTCCACGGGTTAGCCGGGACCCCAAGGTCTCAGCCGGAGCACCCAACTAAGGGATTGTGACTCCCAGTGGAAAAAGGTAACAATAGATTGGGAAAAGAACATACTTTGGAACCCCAAATGCTAATGAAACTCTATTTTTGTGATAAAGTCCCAATCAATTTGTAAGGTTTAAAAATAACTTTGTTTTAAAATATGCAATCAAGTCCCCGCGTGTAGCACATTATTATGCCGACTTTGACTTTGCAACAATTCAATTTTTTTTTATTTAATCAAGAGAACATTTTCGCAGAAGATCTGAATAAAATTCAAACAACGTTGAAGCTTACATTGTGGGACAAAAAATTCTTTCACGCAACATGGACTACTGTTTTACCTATGATTCTTCTCAAAACCATTTGAAATTAAAAGAGAACAAATCATTTGTTAATGATATAATTTGCATAGAAATTAAATTATTGAATCATCACTAATTTATGGTTAAATGAACTGTGATAGCTAAAAGGCTATTTAATTTCCATAAATTGAATTAAGTCAATATTTTAATAATCCAAGCGCAAACTAATAAAGTTTGGAATTTAGAAAAAGCAATTCAATCGCTTGAAAGGCAGAAATTCTAATCAAAATAAACATTCCATGAACACAAACGCTAATTATTACAAAGCGATTAAAACAAATCGTTTTCAGCTTATAAATCAAGAGCTTTATTGGTCGTAAATGTGCGTTTTTGCGGCATATTTACAATAAACTTCGTTAATTAGAACAAAGAAGCGAAACTAATTTGCTTAGTTGTAAATTTTGCCTCATTTTTTCTCAGATTTTGGTCTTTCGAAATTTTTGTTGCCGACGGAAGAGATTAGCGACAAATTGTTTAAGGTTTTGGTAGGATGGGAGATTGGACAGTAAAATGTTCAGTGATGTTAATGCGGCCATGTAAAGTGTTCATTAGTGATGAAACAATGATTTGAAATTAAGAATCTCCAAATGAAAGGTGCATTAGTGAAAGACAGAGGAATTTTTTGGGAAAATATTCAAATCCTATTTTCGCAAAATCTGCAGGTCATGTGCGGGCCAAACAAAACTTGGTCAAAAGATCGTGGGACTCGCTGATACGTTCATTGTTAACATTCTTCGAACATCCTAAATGGCGCCATCATTTCCTACTTTTCATCAATCGGAGCGAACAATGGAACGGTGTTGTAACACACAACGCGAAATTTTAAAACAACATATTGTTGAAACACGAATTTACCCACTAACATCGACAGGATTCGATTCAGTTCAGCAAGCAACCACTTTTATTTATTGAACTTTAAAAATCATCTCAAAGAGATGAATTGCTCACCAAATGCACCCTGCTGTCGTTTGATTGACTCCAAACAAAAACCGCACTCGTTGATTTGAAGAAGTCAAAGAAGAAGACACAGAGGTTGCATAGTTACACTGTGGCACAGTGTTGCTCTGGTGGTAACCTGCGGTCAATTTCTTGTGGTTTTCACACACTGGTCGGCCCTTCTGATGTTCGAATCGCAACACCAAGTGCGAAGAAACAATTCCTTACACAGTTCGGCAAATGTATAACTAAGTTTGGAAAAGAAAACCTTACAATCTTCCCGCCGAACATGAAATCTCCTCAGGCCACCATTATATTTAGGTAAACAAATCTGTAGATGATAAATCATCGAAAATCGATTTTTCAACAAATTTTTTGTCGCAATTTCGTAACTGATTTTTACAGCGCCTTTTGAATACAAATACTTAATTTGATTACGTTAAAAGTAATTGCATTTTTGTTGTTGCATGTTACCGCAGCGGCGCGGCGGCGGCTTAAACATTTTGATTTTTCAGGGGTGGTCTTGGATGCTTTTCGAAACGAACAAAGACACTTTGAAACGAAACCCTTTGTGAATTAATTATTTTATTGTCTTGGGAGATTTTGAATACCATGTTCATGTGGACTTAAAAAAATTAGTGAATATATTGATCCCGCTTTTGTTGCTGTAGCGATAGTTTTTATTTTGTTTGAAGAAGTCATTAATCATTCTTGGTGTAGTAAGCCATAAAAATGGAACACAAAGAGTTTTGAAGGAGGTTATTGAATAAGAATGTTTCGGCCTACATTAAAGTTTTAATAAAAAGTACAAATGTTCATAAATTGGTTTTTACTTACCTATTCCTTAAAGTTTCAAATGAAGCAAAACCTTGGATCCATTCATCGTTGGATGAGCATATATTTATCAATTATTTTTCATTTTTTCGGAAATTTGTAAAGCGAGTTTAACAAGGACTTACTAGTTTCAGGTCCTAAATATTCGTCCGTCCGTCCATCTGCAAGCCACAGTGACTTGTCTCTGAAACTATAAAAGCTACAAGTGCAGAAGTGGCGCGTTTTTAAAATTTCTTATCGCCTTATCAAAAATTTCATAGGTTTTTAAACTGGGGTCCTTCCATTTATTGAAATAACCGTTAAAGTTTTTTTTTAAGCCAAGGAGGCTTCAAATGAAATTGATAGCAATTTTGGGATACTGAAACTAAACGATTTCCCATCATATCCTGAAATACGAAATTTGAAAATTTAACTCAAAATTTCGAAATTCACGAAAAAATCTATGACCACAAAACATATTTTCACAATTCATGGAAACAAACTCGATAAACTACATAGAAGTTCATAGTCGGACAATTGATAATTTGATAATTAATTTATAGTCCTTAATTTAAATATTTCACGTATACGGTAAAATTAAGAACGACAAATAAGCTTCGTAACGCCGCCATAAAAGGTTCCAAGTCCCGCTGAGAAAGGAAGAGATATCCCCTTGTTTCCCCCACCCTCAGCTTCCATGATCCCTCACATTAAATTTCACGATCAAATGGTAGTAAATAGCCTCGGGGTCGCACATTGGGTGTACTGGTTCCCTAATAATGGGACACTAAATGCCGATGCAAATAACTGCAAATACACCTGCAGCTCTGCTACTAAATTCTAATTACAACTCCTTTGTGGTGATGTAAGAGGGTGAAGGCGAGTCTTCTACACCTGATAAAGGAGTTAAAAGTAATAACCATGCCAGCGAAATTGAAGTTGTGAAAAATCGGAGTGGCCTTAATTGTGGATCGGGAGTTAAAACCGCACGTTATTTATTTCAAGGCAATCAATGAACGGTTGTGTTCGACTTGTACAAAATCAAACCTCTTTAAAATTCGGCTGATAAATGTATACGCCCCTACCGAAGAAAAGGACGAAGGAACAAAGGAACTGTTCTACAATCATCTGGAAAGACTAGTCGAATCATTACCTACAAACGACACAAAAATAATTCTGGGTGATTTCAACGCTAAGGTTGGCAATGAGATATCTCATCGGAGAATGACTGGAGGATATAGCCTCCACGATGAAACAAATGAAAACGGACAGCGGCTGATCGACTTTGCATGCAGCAAAAATCTAGACATACGTTCTACTTGCTTCCCACATCGACGCATTCATAAAATGACCTGGGTATCACCGGATGGCAACACACAAAGCCAGTTCGATCATGTTCTGATCCAGCAACGTTGGGCTTCGAGCATACTCGACGTCGGTATATACCGAGGAGCCAATTAAATTACCTTATCGATGTCATATGTCAAAAGCGTATTCGACAAAGATGAGCTCCTACAGAAATTTGACACCTAAAGGTTCCAAACGGCGTCTGAGGCAGAAAATTTCACGGAGACCCTCGACAACCAGCTGGCTCCCATCCTAGTAGATAACATGCATCGCTTAAAAACAAGCAACGAATTTGGATGAAAGTGAAAGTGGCGATTAAGACCGTGGCAGAACAGACGATTGGACATCAAGCCCGGCGCAAGGGAAATGACTGGTTCGATGATGAGTGCCAGAGTGCATTTGAAACAAAGACTCGCGCATTTAAGCAATGTTCAGGTTGGAGGATCAGGACGATGAGTGAATATTATGAAAATCTCAGAAGAGTAGGGAATTAGATAGTTTGAATTAAAAAAAGAAAATACTAATAGGGGTACCGATTAATTCGTGCGGTTTTTTTCGAAAATTGAAGCTTTATTGTAAAAAAAAATTGTTACAAATTTAACATTCAAAGTATTAGCAATCGCTAGCCATAACTTTTCCCCATTTTTCTGGTAATTCACGAATTGTCCTCTCTGATAAATTCGGCCGGCTTTTCCGCTACCCACGAATCGATCCAATCTTTGAATTCTTCATAATTGGAGAAGTGCTGGTCAGCCAGGCCATGTTGCATTGATCGGAAGAGACAGTAATCGGATGGTGCAAGGTCTGGACTATACGGCGGGTGGGGTAGGACATCCCATTTGAGCGTGTCAAGGTAGGTTTTGACGACCTGTGCAACATGTGGCCGAGCATTGTCATGTTGCAAAATTACCTTGCCATGCCTTTGTTCATATTCCGGCCGTTTTTCGCGCAGTGCTTGGCTCAAAAGCATCAATTGTTGTCGGTAGACTTCCCTGTGATTGTTTTATTCGGTTACAACAGCTCATAATAGATCACACCCAGCTGGTCCCACCAAATACACAGCATAACTTCAGGCCATGAATATTCTGAACAGCCGTTGATGATGATGCATGGCCGGGGTATCCGTACGTTGCCCGACATTTTGGATTATCGTAATGGACCCACTTTACATTGCCAGTGACAATTCGATGCAAAAAACTTTTTATTTTGTGCTATTGAAGCAGTTGTTCACACGTGAAAAATCGATGTTCGACGTCTCTTGGCTTCAATTAATACGGTGCCCAATGGCCTACCTTCCAGATCATTCCCATTGCTTTTAGACGATTGAAAATGGTTTGTTGAGTGAAGCCAAGTGATTCTGCAAGTTCTTCTGGATCTTGGTCGAGCAATGTCTCCAATTCGTGATCTTCGAACTTTTTTGGCTGCCTGGGCCGTTCATCGTCCTCCAAGTCAAAATTGCCACTTTTAAACTGTGCAAACCACTTCTGGCACGTACGCTCAGCTAGAGCATGTATACCATCACTTCCAGCAAAATACGATGACTTTCGACAGCCTTTTTCTTCATATAGAAGTAATGAAGAAGTACTCCCCGCAAAAACACTTTATTCCGCACAAAATTCGACATTTTCAGAGTAAAAAAAGTATTGTTGTTTACGCTACAGCTAAACGACACATACTGATTCTGAAACTATTGACAGTAGCTTTTCAACACGCATTTGGAAAGGTGAATCACTGGAATAAAAATCAAGTTACGCCATCTGTTAGCAAACCGCACTACTATTATGACTTAACCGGTGCTACTATTATGATTACCAATCCAGAAGTGTCGGGGTTAGTCTAGCGAGCAACAACGCAAGACAAATATATAAAGTGGTGAAAAGCCTGAAACGTGGTTATCAGCCCAAGACCACGCTCTGTCATGATGGTATTAGCAATATCATCGCCGATAAAAATAGGATTAAGAAATAATGGGCACCTTATTTCAAAAACTTCCTTAATCCTCCGCACAGCTATAGAACATCGGGCCCTATCGATGTCTGAAGAGAGCTTCCATTGCCATTACCAACTCTGGATGAAGTTTGTTCCATCATCAAAGCCCAAAATAATAACAAAGTGCCTTTGACGCATATCGGATAGAAGCAGGAAGATGGGCTGGCGCATCTAGAGTGAATCATAAGAAAGCTACCTGCAGATACGAGAGGCACGTTATTATACAAATCAAGCCAAGTAATAGCCTAAGCGAAACACAACAGCGAAGCAAAACTAGTGGGGCTACAAATTAATGAGAATATAACTAAGCTCATGACGCAGTAAAGAAAAAATACCCCAAATGCCCAAAACATCACACATGGAGAATATGATATCAAATTAGTGGGCAAATTTGTATATTTGGGGGGTCAAAATAATGAGAACTGTTAATGAAAGAGACGCAATATGCCGACGAGTACAGCTCGCAAATAAAATAACAACTTGAAGACCAGCTGTATAAAGGAAAAAGAATCTCCAAGTAAACAAATCTGTGATAAGACCTGTGTTATGCTATGGGTGTGAAGAAGAAATAAGCTTCATGGTTATAGCTTGCAACGATTTTTGTTTGAATTACGTTTGGTATGGAGATATTGTTTGAAAAGTTTTGCCCGTAAAAATTCCTCCAATATAACATCTACCTGCTTTTGAGCGATTGCTGTTGTTTTTCATTCATTTGGCTTAGGCATTAGATAATTGCTTGACTTTTGACTATCAATTCACTCAGTTTCCCTTATATAAATGAGTCTTCAATAATAATTCCTTAGTGATTACGTTCACAAATTTTCGAATCCCATCACTCAAGCTCTTGAAAGCTTAATGATTGAGGTTGCGGAAATATTGTATTTATTAATGCCCCCTAGATTTATCTTTGGAAAAGAATAAGTTGGGTGGACAAAACAACACTCCTGTCAGAAGGGTTTTACTCTCAACATACGATGTGCAGTCACCAATAATGAATAAACTCCACAAAAATTTCAATGAGATGTACTCCTTCTTCTTCGTAGCACTACAGCCACTCTTGTGCCATCGCTTCCTGCTAATAGCGCCTCCAACTGCCTCGGTCTGCTGACCATATCCTCCAATTTTGAAATTCGAGCAGCGATGAGCTGTCTTCGTCGACTGACCCAGACCAGCATTTCCTCGGTTTTCCCACTGGTCTCTGGCCCTCAGTTCTTCCAATGAATACCTTTTGGGTATCCGTTGCTCATACATACGATTCATGTGTCCTGCTTATTGCAACTTTCCCAGTTTTACAATCGTTGAGACCTCCGGCTCGTCAAAAATTTCATACAGCTCATGGTTGTATCGAATTCATCATATGTCACCGTCTAGCTTCGCTCGGATTATCCTCGGGATCTGTTGCTCAAAGGCGTTGAATATAGCTGCGGATGGTCCGGTTAGGGTCCATGTTTCACACCCATAGCATAACACAGGTCTTATCAGAGATTTGCTTACCTGGACCTTGTTTTCCTGTATATGCAACTGGTCTTCAAGATCGTCAAAACTGAATATAATATTTTTTTTTGGCAAGCTGTATTCTTCAGCGTATTTCATCTCTCTCATTACACGTCTTCATTATTTTGGTGCGTAAGTACACAAATTTGCCCACATTTTCATACCGCATTCACTAAGTGTGATATTTTGTGTATTTGAGGTATTTTTCTATGACTGCGTCATGAGCTTTGATTTATTTTCATTGATTTGTACCCCTACTAGCTTTGCTTTGCTGTCAAGTTTCAGGAAAAGTTCTTTGGCATTTGTTCATGACTGTTACAAAATGCTGATGTCATCCGCATACCTCATGTATCGACAGACAGCTTCCTTAGGACGTGCTGCAGAGCCAAACTGAATAGCAATTAGGCCAGCCCATCTCCCTGTTTTAATCCGGTATTTGTGTCAAAGGCGTCAATGAGTTGGTTAATGATGCGGACTTGGAAGGTCGTTGACGTCATTGTCATTTTGGTAGAACGGACCAATTTGGCTGGGATGCCACCGCAAAGCATTATTTGGTATAGTACGATACGATCAATACTGTCGTATGCTTTTTTAAAGCCAACGAAAATTAGGTGCACGTCTATGTTGAACTCCCAGCGTTTTTCAAGCACCTGCTTGACAGTGAACAATTAGTCTGTTGTTGATCTACCTGCTCTAAAACCATCTTGATACTCCCCAATAATACTATTGGCGTATGGTCCAATTTTATTTTCTAAGATTTCTGAAAATATTTTGTACGCCGTATAAAGTACTGATATGCCTCTATAATTTTCGCACTGTTACTTGTCACCTTTTTTGTGGATAGGAAATATAATTGATTGGCTCCACTCTTTTGACATATGCTCTTGTTGCCAAATGTGCTGGATGACTTCATGAATAGCTTTATGAACACTTCTGTTACTATATTTGATGAGCTCCACTTGAGTCTTATCGATGCCCCGCGCTATAGTATTCTTTTGGGCTTCGATGATGAAATGAACTTCATCCAGAGCTGGTGGAGCTAATGGAAGCTCTCCGCTAACATCTACAGACTCCGAAGCTCTGGCACTGTGCGGAGGATGAAGGAGGTTCTTGAAATATGATACCCATTATTTCTTAATCTTGGTTTTAACAGCGATGATATTGCCGATGTCATCGCAACAGAGCGTGGTTTTAGGCTAATAGCCTCGTTTTAGACTTTTCATTACTTTGTATGCTGTCTTGTATTGTGCTCGCTAAATACGTATATACTTACCAATTGGTCGACATAGTATTTTCTTTTTTTATTTCTGATTATCTTATCGCTACTTTTCTGAGATTTTCATGGTGCTCTCTCTTCGCACTGGATATTCAACCTACTTTTTACGCCTGATTCTTTCCATCTAACGCATTAATGCACTCATAGTTGAACCAATCAATCATTTCTCTTGCACCGGGCTTGATGTCCGATCGTCAGTTCTACCACGGTCTTAAAAGCCACTTTCACTTCCATCCAGAACTCATTGCTTGTCTTTAACAATGCGTTTGATAAGATGCGAGCCAGATGGTTTTCGAGGGTCTTCGTGAAATTTTTGGCCACAGACGCCGTTTGGAGCCTCTCGATGTCAAATTTTCGTAGCATGCCGGTTTTCGCCGAATATGCCTTTGACATACGACATCTATACGTTAATTTTTTTTTTAATTTGATCAAGTAATGATCTGAGTTACAATCGGCTCCTCAGTATGTACGAACGTCAAGTATGCTCGAGGTCAAGCGTTGTTGGATCAGAACATGATCGATTTGGTTTTGTGATGTCCAGGTCATTTTATGAATGCGTTGATGTGGGAAGCAACTCGAACGTATGACTAGATTTCTGCTACATGCAAAGTTGATCGGTCGCTGGCCGTTGTCATTTGTTTCATCGTGGAGGGTGCCGACCTTAGCGTTGAGTCGACTAGTCTTTCCAGGTGATTGTAGAGCATTTCATTGGTTTCTTCGTCCCTTCCTCTGATCGGAGCGTGAACACTGATCAGCCAGATTTTGAAGAATTTCGCTTTTATACGGATCACACCCAAGCGTTCGTTTTTTTGCCTTGAAATCAATAATGTGTGATTTGAGCTCCCTACCCAAAATAAAGGCCACTCCGAATTATACCCATCTGTACGGTGGAATGGCTATGAAATCCAGGGGTTTTCGCTCACAGTTACAAATCTTGCGATATGATTCTGAAGAAGTTTTAATATGAAGACCTCGATTCTCGTCACTTTAGAAGCTCGATAAATTCTTCCTTTTAAATAAAGTGTTTCAAATCCGTCCCAGACTTTCTGCACAAGCTAATACATGCCCGAAGACATTTTCGTTCGAAAACTGTTAGTCTTTCCATAGTACTGGCACTATGTTTGTACTCGATCTGATATTCATATGACAAAACTAGTCTAACCATGGTTTTGTAGTAGATAGCTTTGACCTTTTGATCAATGTATCTGACATGAAAGAGTCGTCAAAGGAACATGACTTCTTTTCGTGCTTTATTGAGCATGATTTTGACATGTTCAGTATAGTACAGATACTGATCGAGATGAACACCAAGGTATCGAACACAGAATTTATATGAACACATTTGCATTTGTGTCAACCGTCCTCAGTGCGTGTTCCCTTAGATCAAGCCTTTCTTCAACGCAGCGGTTAACACCTTATTGAAGTAAAGTTTTATATAACGAATTCAAATCCTAATCATAAAAAAGAAAATGCCTTCTAAATAGAAAAAAAAAGTTATAATGTTTAATAAATCAAGCACTTATCTGTATATCTCATTTTAAAGACTAATTTTCATAGTAAAAAATAAAGGGAAATTATTGTGAAGTAAAAATTTTCCAAAATCCATTGAATCCTTATCTATACTTTCATTTCCACAAAGCTAAAAAGTATGACTCAAAATACCAATTTCAACACCACTTAATAATATAGTATGCATAGTGTAGGTTTAGCAAAGAAAAAAATCCTGACCCGTTAAGTAATAATGCATATTCAAAAATTCTGTACCCCAGGTTGTTTGTTGAGAATGTTTTATACAGGGTGCGGCAGCATAACTTCCTTTTTTGAAATGCCCACCCTTAAAGTGCTAACTGTTATAGCGCGGCGCTAGTAGTCTCATTCGAGAGAGGTGATTTTAAAGTTTTGCTCATCCCTTGGTTAGTCGCTATCATGCGTTGGAACAGTGCGGAGCGTGCATTTACCGTTGAAGCGTACTTTTTTTGTTTTGTTGAATTTTGAAAAAAGGAAGTTATGCTGCCGCACCCTGTAGTTGTTACATTTCTACGAAAGTATAAATATCCGTATTAAAAGCTAAAAAAATTTTGAAATTTTATGCATGTATTTTAATGAACTCTGGGGTGAAAATAATTACTAATAATCAAAGGATGCAAGAATAATAATTCTTATATAGCCACAGATATGTAATAGTCTGAAAGTAATGGGTGGCCTGTGACTGCTTGAGGTGTTTGTCTAACTATTGCTTCCTTTCCTAGTTATATCCACCGATGCATTTGCATAGTTAAGATATAAAAGTAAGCACTCCTTTTTAATTTTCCTTACCACTAAATATTGCATTCCTTTCTCTGTAGCTATTTCATTAGGTATGCCAATAGAAACATTTTTAAATAAGATATTATGTTGCTATGTAATTATTAGTCATAATAATCAAATGGAGTATATCAGAATGTACCACTTCTACTTTTGGATAACTAAGCTCATCAAGTCACCATTTACTTCAGAAGAACCAATATCTGTAAATCACGCTGACAACATTTTGTAGCTATTAAATTGAAATTGGTCACTTGAAGGCAAGTGTGGGTTTAAAACAGGCAACTAGATAAATTTTGAAAATACATACACATAAGAATTGCTGAGCTAATACAGTCTTTCCTTTTCAACAAACCTGTTCTTTTCCGGAGGGAAGCGACAGCGAAGGAGAGTATGCCGCCGAGGGGGAAGATTTAAGTAGTCCTAAGAAGTGCTGCGATCGGTACGCGGCACCATAGTTTCGTTTTTACGTTTTTAGTTAGCTTAGATTGATTCAGTTTTGAATTCAAGTTGTTTATTTCGGGCACCGCGTCAGTGAATACTCGGGAATGTGTGGTTTTTGGTCAAGGATGTTTCATGTTGTTCATTTTTTTGGACCGAAAAAAAAGAAAATTGAAGCAAAGTGTAGTCGAGTCGGTGGAAGTTGTTTGACGCATTTTAAATCGGGCATTTGAATTGGTGACTGATTCGTGTATGCTAGAAATAGTCTGCTCGCGGAAGACCAGCGACCAAAATCCATCTCCAAACTAAGTAGCCTGTCAGCAGCCATCTCGGAGTGGACTAAGTGTGTCCGGACTTGTAAGCCTGTCGATTGATGCATTCCCAGACTGCACGTCCATAACCGATGAGAGGTCGGCTTATATCCTATTATCTCGTAGTGAGATGGACGAAGAGTTAAAATCATCACAAAGGTTGACGCAGTACAATTTTTCTATAGGGTCAGTCTGAGCCGATTTGGACACACCAAGGGCATGAGTTCCTTTGCATTTTACGCTCTAATAGTACATGGTGCAGTTGCCAGCCGAATCACCAAATTGTTGACACCGGTAGCACTTGTTGACTTCTCTTTTCTGGAGGCATTCCTACTTCACCACTCTGAAATTCAAGTACTTGGACAGCTTATATTCGAAATTTATAACAGATAAAGTAGTAAATGCTTCTTTTCTACGGTCAATCTTCTTCTTGCAAAGGTTTTGACAGATATGAACTCAATTTTTGGCGCAGAATATTTCAGCACTTGAAAAAGATCGATCATATCCTCTCAATAGTGTTGGTTGGTTTCGTTCTTTTCTCCAATTGAATCAGAAAATATGTAATAATTTTAATCAATTTGAATTTACTATTGTTTTTTTTAATTAAATGTGTTTCATTGATAACGTATCAATTTATAGAACCATTCTGGCCATTAAGTTGTCGTGATTTTATTTTTTGGAATTTGCTTTATATTCTTTGAATATTTATAATGACTAGTATTGAATAAAGTGCTTTTGACTTTGATCGTATCCTCTCCGCAGTCTAGACCCTTCAACAAAAGAGTCTGATTTTTGGCTTTTTGGGTAAAGGTGAAGTGTGGAGCCTTCCCAGAATTCAGCGAACCTTTGGCTGACTTGAAATTAACCAACGATTTTATTTTAATAGTTGATTTTTCTACATTCATTCTCTTGATTTCGAAATTGCTTAATTTATTTTCGGTTGCCAATAGCTGAACTATATCTCTTCCGCTTTGTCCAAATACATTTATTGGCGGAAGTTTTTCTACCTTGTTGGTGGCTTTACAGAGGAACCTGCAGAACTGCGAGTTGATTTTTTTTTTATTTGTATTTTGTAAATATTCTATAAAATTTATATTATTATCTGTATCAGAATTTCCTTCGATACTTGCTTCAACGTACATATTCTTTTTTAAGTCCGACCAGCGCTGCAAAATAGTTGTGACTACCGTTAGTGCAGCCAGCACTTAGAATTTCTTCCGGGATGATTTGTTTTGTACTTTTCTTCACTTTTGTTTCCTTTCGGACTTGCTTTTGCAGCTGTGGCTTTTGGGCCGTCACTCCTTTCTTGACTAGATCTTTGAGGGCTTATATCTCTAGCTTTAGTCCATAATTTTCTTATTTTTTAGTTTGATTATTCGTTCATTGACTGCTGGTACTTGTAGCTTGCTTCTGCCATCTGTGGAGATTTCTTGATTATGTTTTCTTTTGTTAATTGTCACCAGTTTCGTATTTAACGTTTCCCCAGGTTGTCCCAACGGTGGGAACCTATCGAGGTTCTCCATACCAGTGGTCCTAAAGTTGTCTTTGGATTCTTTGCTTCGTTTATGTATCAAAGTAATGTACTATTCAATATAAACTCCTTAAATTGATTGCTTCGACGATATAAGCTTTTCCCAATAAAAATAAATTTTGGACTGATATTTTAAAAATTAATTTAATTTTTGAAAACTTTCGACAGCAGTGATTTAAAAACACGTCTACACGCCGCAACGCATGCTAGATATATTATCAGCGGGAAGACCAAGAACTCAATGGAAAGACACAACAGAAGCTAAAAGAAAGTCTTTGCTGAGGATAATGAACTGGCAAACGAAGCTACAGAACCGTGATGATTGGAGATAATTAATCCTGGCCTCCAAGGTTTGGCTTAGGCTGTTCCACCGAAGATGATAATTATTTTCGTCGAATATATCCGCACACGAGAAGGTCATATGGTCAGTACTATGCTTTGGTCATTGATTCGTCCACCCAGCTGCCATATGTCCTGATTTGAAACTAGTACGTACCATAACCGAGCGGGCTTATAGTCCGTCCGAAGAATCACTGGAAACTAATATCATTGTCACCAACGGGCTTCGAACCAAGGACCTACGACTTACGCAGCAAGTATTCTAACCACTTTACTCCGCGTGATGTGGTCCGATGATTAGTCGAAATAAAACAACCATGAAGAGTCTTACTTACATTGGATGTTTATTGTTCAACGATCAGAGGAACACACAGAGAGATTAATGTGAGCACTGCTCCTATATATGATATCCAAACAACTTTGTTTGTGTATGAATTCTGTTGTACAACTGTGATACTCTAAACTAATTTATGAGGCAAATGCAAAGAATCAATACATGACGTTCAATTTTAAACTCTTCGTCGTTTACGTTACGTTATAATTTCATTTCTTCAAATAACTCTTTTCTATTTCCAACAGCTCTACTGAATAAATTATTTCTTCATTTTCCTATTCAATAAAGTTATGCAATAAATTATACTAAATTTAATCGGAGAAAATCGATGAAGTCGGACCATATTCGAAGTTTATTGTTCCGGTCGCAGTATGATCACGAAGAAAATGATGACGAATGTCAATGTGTTTAGTTCTGGTATGGTTGGCAGTGATATTGGAAAGATGAATAGCACCCTTGTTGTCGCAGTAGATTGGGTACTTATATTTCTCGGCGAACAGCTCACCGTACAGACTTCACAGCCATAATGCTTCTTGGGTCGAAGCCGACATAGCCATATATTTAGTTTCCATCGTTGTCAATGCCACCGTTTGTTGCTTCTACGAATTCCACGAAACGCCGCCATTCTGCACAGGTAGCCAGTTACTGAACGCTGGTCGAATTGATCGTTGCCAAAGCCTGCGGCGCAGTAGCCAAGTAAAAATGGTTTGTTTCCACACATCGATCGATTATATGTGAGTTTGAGATCACTGATTCCTTTGAGATAGAGAAAAATGCGTTTCACAGCCATCCAGTGAGCCTTCCTTGAGTCATTGTGGAAACAGCTCATGTTGCTCATGACATATGTATTGAATGTCTGGCCTAAACGCTTGAGCGAGGAAAAGCAATGACTCAACTGCTTGCTTAAACGGCACCTTGGCCACATCATCACGTTAAAATTTCGATGTCGGTCGCATATCGTTGGTTAGCCACTGATTGACATCGCCCGGTGTTGACGTTGGGTTGCATTCACTCATGCCAAAACGTTCCAGAATGTCTTTGATATATCGGCTCTGGTCAATCAATATGGACTTTTCACTCGTCGTAACCTGCATGCCGAGGATGAATTTCGCTGGACCGATATCCTTGCATTACATCAAATGTTTCTTCAGTTGCATTTGGCGGGTGGAATTGTTGGACACAAGGATGATATCATTGACATGAATTGCCACGATGAGAACTCGTCCATTCAATCTGGCACGTTTTAAGCCGAAACGCTTCAGCGCCTTATCCAACTTCTCATTCCACACACGGCTGCTTCAGGCCATACAGAGATTTTCGCAAATGGTCCCACCGTCGTACATGTACGGTGTAAATTTCGTCCTTCAAAGTTCCATACAAAAAGCTGTGAGGGCGTACATTTGACGGATGGATCAATTTATCTTCGCCACCAGTACAATCAAGAAATGAACTGTGTTGTGTCGAACTACAGGCGAAAGTGTTTCCTCTGATAACTAGCCTGGCTTTGTAGCCATTTTTGTTGCGTTTAGTTTTGTGAAACCAACAGCCGCAGATGACCTTTCTGCCCGGTGGCAGATCCATGAGAGTCCACGTTTCATTTTCTAGCAATGATTGGTACACTCCTCTTCCATGGCTGATTTCTATTCACTAGCCTTATCGCTGTCGAGTGCATCACGGACAGTGACTGGATCATTGATGCCACCAATCGCCATCAATGCGCTAGGATTTGCACGTTTCGGTGCTCATCGAACGGCTGGAGAAATATTTCGCCCCCGCCGAAACGTTCCATCGTTCACATCATAGATGGTGGTATCTTCGTCGCAATCGGTGAATGCCTCGCCCTCACACGACCAAGTGCTGTCGCCGATCGTGATGACTTCATCAGCTTCCACTTTCGTTGGCACAATATCGGCATCCATACTTGAGTTCACTGCCAATGATTCGTTGACCACTTGCCCACCATCACCGTTGCCAACCGCATCATCATTTCCCTCCAATTCCTCCAATTCACTTGTATCTTCGAATAGATCAAATTGACAATTATTGGTGGGAAAATCAATTACCTCGATGTCTTTCTCCATAAAAACGACATCACGACTGATGATGACGCTGCATTTCTCCAGATCGAAGACTCGATATGCCTTCCGATCCATCTCATAGCCAATAAAAATACATTTGGTTGACTTCGCGTTGAACTCGCGCCGCTTCTCCTTGGAAACATGAGCCAGCGCCTTGCATACAAATACTCGTAGATGTGACACGTTCGGTATTTTGCCCGTCCAAATTTCTTCGGGCGTTTGATTCTGAACAGATACGTAGCGGTGTTCACCGCTTCGGCTCTAAATTTCGATGGTAGCTGCACGTCGAAAAGCGTACATCTTTCATTGTCGACGATCGTTCGATTTTCGCACTACCACTTGCCATTCTGTTGCGATGCGCATGGAGCAGATATTTGATGAGAAATACCTGACTCACCAAGTAACTGTTGAAACGCCTTATTAACGTATTTGTCACCGCCATCACAGCGCAATTTATTCAATTTTAGTCCAGTTGTGCGCTCAGCCATTGCCTTAAATATTTTGAATTTTTCGATGACAATGGCTTTGCATGTTATCATGTACGTGAATATTTTGTTGCTATAATCAAGCATCCGCAAATATATTGAACGCCTTTGAGCGGCGGGTCCTGAGGCGAATAATTGGAGCGAAGATAGACGGGGACCAATTACGAATCGTATTGACAAACAACGGATACCCAAGAAGGCATTCGTTGGGAGAGCTGAAGGCCGGAGGCCAGTGGGGAAACCGAGGAAACGCTGGATTTCGGAATTGGAAGACGCGGTCAACGGACCGAGAAAGTTGGAGGCGCTGTTTGCAGTAAGCGAAGGCCTGAAAGGGGCTGTGGTGCTTAGAAGAAGAAGAATCGCGAATTCGATATAACCATGAGCTATATGAAATTTTTGACAAACCGGAAGTCTCAACGATTGTAAGACTACGGAAGCTGCAATGGACTGGCCACATAAATCGTATGGACGAACAACGGATACCCAAAAAGGTATTCGTTGGGAGAATTGAAGGCCGGAGACCAGTGGGTGAAGCCGAGGAAACGCTGGTCTTACTCGGTCGACGAAGACACTTCATCGCTGCTCGGATTTTGGAGTTGGAGGGCGCGGTAAATGGACCAAGACAGTTGAAGGCACTATTTGCAGGAAGCGAAGGCCTGACAGGGGCTGTAGTGCTAAGAAGAAGAAGAAAGATGTCTCCTGCATTGGTCCACATACATCAGAATGAACGATCTCCAGCAGCTGACTTATTTTGTTGTCACTGCAGTCAAACAGCTGTCGTTGACGGTCGATCTGCCAATGAGAATTCGAATTTTTCGTTCCCAGCATGCCCGAACGCTGGATGTGACAATGATTGTGTTTCGCTGTACGATGCAATAAATCCATGTTCATTTTCTGTTTGCACCACTTTATACATATTGTCCGTGAGCATCGCACACCCAACGACTTCATCTTCACGGCGAATCACGCAACCTTGCTTATTTAAAACAAAAAACACTAGTTGTGAAACCGATAACGAATTCGTACAAAGTCCCGGAACATAAAACGTGTCTCGAGCAGTCACTGGATTCATCGATAGTTCCTTGCCGCATTCCAAACACAATTTCACGTCGCCTTCACATTGCACCATCAATCTTTCATTGTGCGATTGTTCATGAGGTATTCTTTTGTGTTCGTGATGTGACAATTCGAACCGGAATCGATTGACCAATCTAAATAGTTCTTGTTCGTCACAATTTCCGCAAAACAGGTAAGTGATGCATCGGTATTTTTCTGCTTACCTGGGTATTTTTGAGACAGATGCCCCATTTTTCCGCACGAAAAATATTACGCCTTTTGAATCCATTTGCCCTTTTGTTCTTTGCTGCCGTTGCTGTTCGCGCCACTATTCCACTTGCCTCTACTAGAACCAAACTGTCCACACTTCTTCGTGAACAACGCATTTGAATGATCCATTGCGATTTTGGCCGATACATGCTGTAGCAGTTTTGATTTAAAAAAATTCGAGCTAATTGTCTTGCCACTCGAATCGATCGTCATAATCACGGGTTTGAACTCGTCATCCAGACCGGCCAGAAGAATTGTGCCAATCCATTCGTCGTCAACTTTGAGATCTGCTGCGGACAACCGATGCGCTGTTGAAATGATTGTATTCACATACACTTCCATCGAGGAACAATTGTCGAGTTTCGTATTTATGATTGCTCGCAGTAGACCAACACGCCGCATCAATCCGCCGTCGTCGAACGCCTTGGACAATTTCTCCCACATTTCTTTTGCTGTTTTAGCGCCCCGAATGGTGCTTTAATTAGTTTCATCAACCATCGGCGTCAGTTTGGCCTTCGCCTTCAGCAATTTTTGTTGGATCTTCCTTGACGACTTTTCTATCAACATATTGCCAAAGATCCGATAATTTCAATGTAGCTTGTACCAAAATCTTCCAGCAGTCATAGTTATCTCAGCGTTTCAATTGACTCAACAGGCCAATTTGCGAAAATATTTGCGATTGTTAAGCGGTAATTACTTTTCAATTGAATTTTTCTTTCACGATTTTATTAGAAAAAACCAACGGAATAAAGGAACCCATAATTTGATGTGATCCAATGATTATTCCAAATAAAACAGTTACAAAGAGTCTTACTTACATTGGATGTTTATTGTTCAACTGTCAGAGGAACACACAGAGAGATTAATGTGAACACTGCTCTTATATACGATATCCAGCCAACTTTGTATGCAAATTCTGTCGCACAACTGAGATGCGCTAGACAAATATATGAAGCAAATGCAAAGAGTCGATACGAATACATGATGTTCAAATTCTTTCTCATTTACGCTACGTTACGATTTCATTTCTTCAAATAACATAATTCTATTCTATTTCCAGCAACGCGGACTACTTTATGGTTACGATTCTTGAGATGGTGAATTGCTTTACTTTATTCTAAAGCTTCTGAAAGTGTTTTGAGAATACTATTTCGCATTTTTCATTATGCCGGCTTTCATTGTTAACATTCGAACCTAACTCATATTGACCATCTAATATTCTGATTTAATTGTTTGCTCTTCGACACCTTCTACCCGCAAGGTGCTACCGCTTATGATTGGTCTGATTTGTATAACTCTGCATAAAATTTGCTTATTTTTTGTGGTCACCCCCTTAAACTAAATGCATTCCTGTTAGGATCAGTTAGCTTTAGTTCATGCATGGATCTGCAACGACTATATTTTATCTGTCTTTAGTGGAGAGTTGGAAAATGAATTGGAACGAGGCACAGAAAGTTTTTATGTTTCAGTTCTTCTATCTATAAAGTTGGCTAAATCTTCCAGCTTACCACAAATGACGAGAGTTGCAGAGTTGGGGGTAAGGCTGAAGTCGAATTGCTTGAATTTTATCCTTCCACTCCTTCAAAATTGAATACTAAGCTAGCCTCCTCCTTCACCCCTAGAAGAGCGGAACCACACGAAGAAAGTCAAAGTCAAAGTCAAAAGCGCTTTATTTAATACCAATCGTTATAAATTTTTAAAAGAACATAAAGCAAATTCCAAACAATAAAACTATAAAAAACTTAATGGCCCGAATGGCTCTCTAAATTTATACGTTAACAGTTAAACACATTTAATGAAAAAAATACACTTGCAAATTTAAATTAATTAATATTATTAGATATTTTTTGATTCAATTGGAAAAAGGAGAAAAAACCAACCAGCATTATTCAAAAATTACTTATACTACTAACAAAACAATGAACTTATATCCTATACCTAATGTGTTACACCCTAATTCTAAATAAGTTCAATCAAAAAAAAAAAAAAACGTTACCTTATATTGAAACCTATACCTAATTTATAATACAAATAAACAACAATACTAGATGTAGCAATAATGAGATGAATCTAAAAAAACTAAGTAACGAGAAAAAGCACAAAAACAGAAAATAAACACGAATAATTTAGACATTGTCATTCAGCCACCAATACCTAGATTGCTCCATCTCAGCTCGACCAGCCTCAACGAATCTAGCAAATGAGTGTCTCCATTGGAATTGTTGGTCTCGTGAACTCAGATTCGGAGGATATTTTAGCTTCTTATCGGTGGCCCGTCGGTATATGTGATATATGATTGGGATGCCGTCAGAATTAAAAACATATCGATTCATGTCCAAATACACGAATGCTTCTGGAGGAACGAAGCCAGTCGTGAGGCAAGTCACAATATACCCGTCTGTAGGGTGGAACGGCTGTGAAATCCAAGGGTTTTCACTCACAGTTACAGATCTTGCGATATGATTCCGAAGAAGTTTCAATATGAAGATATCGACTCTTGTCACTTGAGCGGTTTGATAAATTTTTCTATTCGATATATAGTGCTTCCAATCCGTCTCAGGCTTTCTGTACAAACCAGTACATGCACGAAGACATTTCCTTTCGAAAACTCTTAATCTTTCCATTGTACTAGCACTCTGGTTGCACCAGATCTGGCAACCGTATGTCAAAACTGGCCTAACCAGGGTCTTGTAACAAATAACTTTGACTTTTTGATCAATGTATCTGGAATGAAAGAGTCGCCGAAGAGCCATGACTACTTTTAGTGCTTTACTGAGCATGATTTTGACATGTTCAGTATAGTACAGATACTGATCGAGATGAACACCGAGGTATCGAACACAGGATTTATGTGGAACCCGTTCTGAACTACCCTCACCAGCCATAATGTGGAAACCCTTCCAATTACGTTTCAGGTCTTGACTAGCCCCCTACAGCGTTGTCCGAAACAAAATTGTTTCGCACTTCTGCGCATTGATTTTCATTCGCCAATTGTCGATGTAGAGCTGCACATCATTAAACATTTTTTGAAGATTGCTCTGAACTATTGTAGCTTTTCGGTCTGCCGTATAGATGATCAGATCATCAGCAAACGCTACCAATGATCGCGTTGGCGAGACATTAAAATCAAAGCTGTTCAATAGCTTGCGAATGAATATTGAGAAAAGCAGGGGCGCAGTGACTGTTCCCTGCTGTAGACCATTCAAGACCTTGAACTCGCGCATTGTTGTCAGATTTCCATCAGTTACAACAAATGATTTCCCGTATAACATATTACACATCATGGCGATAAGGTGTCTGGGGAACCTGTCCTGAAGAAGTTTGAAAACTAGTCCATCTAACCACACCGTATCGAAGACTTTCTCCATATCAATGAGACATGCTCCAACACATTCTTTGTTGTTTAGTTTCCAACAGATGTCTGAGGTTACTTTCGTTATTGCATGTATGGTCGAATGCCTGGCACGAAAACCAAATTGGCAATTCGGCATCAACTCATATTTCTCAATGTGGGCGTTTAATGCTCTGTTGAGTATCACTTCAAACACCTGGCTGATGTTAGGCAGCAAGCTGATTGGGCGATAGCTTTTGGGGCATGAAGATTCTTTTCCTTTCTTCAAGATCGGAAATGCCTTAGCCTTTTTCCACTCATTTGGGAAATATGAATTGTTCAACATGTTGTTGAACAATATGCAATAATTCCTAATAGCAACCTCAGGCAAATGTCGGAGAACTATATTTGGAATACCGTCAGTACCACATGATTTTTTGTTGTTTATTCTGCAAAATATGAAACACAAGTCTTCATAGCTGACAAAATAATCAATAAGATTCAAGGTCGGTATGAGGTCAGATGTTAATATTTCATCGAAATGAAGAATTCAGGCTTGATTTGAAGTCGGAAACTTTTGCTTCAACGACCTCCGAAAATATTTCATTCCTTCTCTCTGGGTTTGGCAGATGGACCAATTCAAAATGTGTTCCGATCAGGGCAAGTTTCTGCAATCCATCACATATAATCCTGTTTCCATTTCTATCCGGAGTCATACTATCAATTTCGATACCAGCTCTATCGAGAAGGTTTATCTCATCACTAGCGACTTCAAGATTCGATACCTTCACTCGAGACTTCCTGCGGAATAAGCTATTCACTTTCGCGAAAATGCCATCTGGGTCCTGTGGGCTAATACACCTCAGTTTTTCCGCCCATTGATTGCTGACCTCACTCCTGAAGTATGAACGGATTAAGTTCCGGACATTCTTCAGGTGTAATTTCAACAAAGCCAACGAAGGATGGTTGTAGTCCAAAAATCGTCGATAAATATTGTTGACGCGGGTGAGAAGAAGGCTTTTCAATCTTTTCAACCTTGCGATGGTTGGTGTTTCATATCCTTCCATATTGTTTCGATGTTTAATCTTGGGAACAACTTTCTCAATCGTTTCCAACGTCAGCTTCTCTAACTTCGACAAATAGAGATCTATTTCATCGTCAGTTAGATTTCTGTTATTAGGAACCATTGAGCAAGCGTTGCCATCATCAGAAGAGGGACATTGCTTCTGGTACTCGCGATTAAACTTCTTTTGAAACTTTCCCCAGTCTGTTTTTTTGAAATTCAACCGATGGTTTTCATGTTGAACTGGAATGAGGAAGAAATCATCCCTTTGATGATTAATTTCAATTACGATTGCGTTATGGTCGCTATCGTAAGGAAGCACCTGCAGTTTCCGTTGAGGACTATTAAAGCTGAATTCAAGTCTTGCATCAGCAATGCAGAGGTCCAAATATGAATTTGTCCTAGGGTATGTTGGGAACTCCGACCCATATAGGTTGCACCTGTATTCAATTTGGTTCTCTGTTATCCATGACTTCAGGAATACACCTCTTGGATTATTGGTGGCGTTCAGCCATGATGTATGCTTGGCATTCAGGTCACCGGCAAAAATATAATAATTATGCAGCCTGTTCAATTCGAGTATTTCAAACAAAGAATTGAGTTCCTCCTTGAACTTGAGAACATTTTGACCAGTTACATAGGCAGAGATAACGAAGAGGTTATCCCCACCTGGCAGTGAAATTTTGATGACGGACACTTCAAGAAATTCAAAGTTTTTGAATTCGACTTTTTCAATATTTTGGAAACAATAGGATCTTCTAACCAATATCCCGGTGCCACCTCCCCCATCACCTATTACCCTATCGTTTCTTACGAATGCAAAATCTTTGAATTCCATGGAATGCCATGAATTGAGGTGGGTTTCAGTGAGAAGTATGATGTCAGGCTTTTGCTTAACAACAAATTCAAGGAGATAATCACGTCGATGTATAGCAACGATAGAGTTGACGTTGATCGATATGAGGCGAAGCCTATCCATGGGAATATGACTGAAGACAAGTTATTATTAGGCATTTGAAAGACCTAAACGCTGAAAAGCAAAGTTAATTTTTGAATCTTGTTTGTCGATTCTCTCCGATAAAGAATTAAGTTGCTGGTTAAATTTTGAGAAGCAGCTCATTATTGCCACTTACATTATTTACATTATTTCCAGCATTTTCTGCTGGTCCTCTAGCGGCGAGTGCAAATGATACTCCGGGCTTGACGAAGTTGGAAGGTATGATATTACGGTGTACTTGTGTTTGCTTTGGAGCAAATTTAACTTTTGCATCTTGATATCGGGAGCATCCTCGATATGATGCTGGGTGACCAAAAACACCGCAGTTAACGCAGTATAATTTTTTTTAGGCTCCGTCTGAGCCAATTTGCACTCACCGGGAGCATGAACGTCTTTGCATTTAACGCAACGATAGTGCATGGCACAATTGGCAGCCGAATGTCCAAATCTTTGACACCGGTAACACTGGTTGACCTCTCTTTTCTGGAGGCGTTCTCACCTCACCACTCTGAAATTCGAGTACCTTATTTGTTGAAGGGCACTTGGACTGCTCTTATTTGCAATTTGTACCAGGTAAAGTGGTAAATTCTTCCTTTCTACGGTCGACCTTCTTGTCGCAAAGGCTTTGACTGAAACAAAATCAATATCTGGTGCAGCGTCCTTAAGCACCTGAAGAAGATCGACCATATCCTCTCCGCTGTCCAAACCCTTCAACAAGAAGGTCTGATTTTTGTCACTTTTTGGGGTATAGGTGAAGTGTGGAACCTCCCCAGAAATCAGCGCATGTTTTGCTGACTTGAAATCAACCAGTGATTTCGTCCTTATAGTTAATTTTTCGGCATTAACTCTTTTGATTTCGAAATTGGCCAGTTTATTTTCGGCTGCCAATAGCCGAACCATATCTTTCCCGGTTTGTCCGAACACGTTAATTTAATTTTTGAAAACTTTTGACAGGAGCGATTTAAAAGACGTCTATACGCAAAGACTACTACGATCCATCCTCACACGAAGAAAGTCTACACATACTTCGAGGGAATTTTTTATATTGTTTTAAGGTGAAAATGGTGTGCAAGGATCGACTCTTCCAATAAAAAAAAATCCAAAAGATTCTGAACAAAATTCGGAGTACAATGTCTGAACAAGATGGTGAATAAATACTTAATTAAAGCCGCTTTACTAAATCATGTCTATTAATACAAACTTTCAATAAATTGTTTTGTCGGATATCATATCTAGCATGCAAATTAGATATAAGCTTATCTTCTCACAGAATTTGTCTTAATAATCGATTTTCTCTGAAATACGACCAATTAAATAAATATTAAACTCCGAACCGATTAAACGAGAAATAATTTGAAAAACATTCTGATTTAGCCAACACAAAGTAGAAACAAGAAAACAAATTATTTTCCAATAATCAAAATTCATAGTCTACCGTGACCATTTAGCAATAAAAATAAAAATATCGTGCTTTGTTGAATTCCTCCGTTTCTCAAATAATACAGCAACCAGACAAAATCCGCTGAAAATGATGACCGAATCCAAACCTAATTCAGTTAAAACGATTGGTTTCAACGTCTTTCGCATAATAAAGGAATTTCACAGCAATATTTGCTTATTAGTGATTCTTGACGCAGTCATAAAAATTCTAAAGTAAACATGCATAGCGACAGCACAACCGATTTGCATAAATATCTCATTTGTATCTTTTCAAAGCCTACCTCATTCTTACCTTGTACCTTGGTCTACCTACTCACAATCATCCCCCGAAAAAAGAACACCGACTGCTGCAAGCTCACCTGAGCGACGAGCTTCAAAGGCCGAACGAACGCCATCAACATTTGTATGTGTACGTTATTAATTTTTAATTAAATTACACAAAAATTTGTCGTAAATCTCCTGTTATGTGGCATCCGAAATAAGAAAATTATCACCTATGCAGTAAATTTAGGGATTAAAATGTAATCCGGTTGCCTGGAAACGTTTTTTCGATTTTCTCTTGAGGGGCAGTCAGGCACTCGGCACTGAACTGTGGACTGAGTTTTTTTGAATCCTACAAAATTTTATTAAGTCGGAATGTATTTTTAAGATGAAGCGAGAATCAGCTTCGTGTGTCACTGGCGGCAACAAGTTTGTAAATTTATTTATGGGTTTACAAATAAAAATTTGATGGGGATTAAACTTAATGCTGTTGTTATTGGAATGAATAAGCATACAAATTGGAAAAGCTTTACTTGCAGTTAACAATTCGCAAATAAATGATAATTAATTGGTTTCGAGAAATTGAATGTTAGCTTAGAGGTAATTGCTGCAACCTGGATTAATATAATGGTTAATTCGTAATTAAGATTGAAGAGTGTTGTGATCGAATTAGTCTTTCCACATTTAATTGTTCGTTTTATTTTGGAAATGAGTTCCACTCTAATATCTTAAGGGTAGACCTCTTTTAGGCTTAATGCTCCAAAGGCGCGCAATGTTCAGGATATAACAGTACTATAATTTTCCTCAATGTCCAATGAACTTGATTTCAAAAACCATTTCCAAACGTTCTGATGCCGGACTAGTTGAATCTAAGTATCTATATATATAACAAGAAGTGTACATTTCGATTGTCGGATTGAGAACGGCTCAACCCATTGCCATAAAATTTTTAGGGAAGGTGCAGGGAGGAGTGATGATGGTTAGTCAAATCCAAAATCGGTCCAGCCATTCTCGAGTTTCATGAAATGAATTCGCTCTTTGTCAAATCGAAAAATTGCAAATATCTATATCGAAAATGGTGCGTCTGAGCGAAACAATAAGGTCACTTATCCCTCCCTACACCCCTTGCATACACTTTGTGATCAATTGGGTATGCTCCCAGTCCCCCTCTTAAAAAAAATTGTAATTCAACATTTGAAAAAAAAAAGTTTAAATTTTGGTCCGAACTAACGAAAAAAATGGATCCAAACTAATACACAAACTCATAAATACCCATATTCATTTGATTGACAGCATAGAAATGTCCAACAGATGAACCTGTCAAAATGCACATGTTTGCCAATCACTTTCTTTCACTTTTGGATTTTGATACAGCCGGTCATACATTCGTTGCTTTCCAATTGGAATTTTATTACAAGTGATTTTTTTTGGGTTTCATAAATATTGGTAAGTATTCACAAGATAAAAAGTGATTTTAAGTGTGTTCAGTGCAAAATATTTTCCAAATAAACAAAACAAATTTGTTTTACTATAATTATTTTTTGGGAAAGTTTAATTGGATGCAACGCATACCAGCACTCACACAACAACAATACTTTTTTGAATTATTCTTAAATAAACAATCCTTAATTCATATTGAAATAATTTCATTGATTTAGAAAAAAATGCCACCAACAAGACGATCAACTATACGAGGTGTGACAATTAAGCAATGAGACTGATTCCATGACAACCGCATATTTAAAAATTATTCTACAAGTTTGCCATCCCCTTCAAAGTAGTCCCCTTGAGCAGCTATAAAACGATTTCAGCGCGTTTTTCATGCTTCGTAATATTTCTGGAACGCTTCAGATATTTCAGCCAGCGCTATTACAACTTTTGTGGCAAAGGACAAAACGGTTTGGAATAAAAATCCACCTCAAACCAGCAAACTCCGGCTAGAAATATTATTAGGCAGAGACCTGGACCACATAAAAGTACGAAAATGTTATCCACCTCTGGCACATTCGAAAAATTTATCACGTTGGAAATTGTTGACATTATCGTTCGGTGCACAAATAAAAACACAGAAGTCTTATATCAAGATTACAATAGCAAGCATCCACAGAAAGGGCCGTGTGTATTGAAGAAAGCTACGGTAGCTGAAATGTACTCTGTTTTTGGAATCTTAATAGGCGCTGGGGAAAACAATTCAAACACAGATCACATGAGTGAAATATGGAAGGAGAATTCTTATCCACTTTATCGTGCAACGAAGGTGATTTCAGTAGCTTTTACGTTTAATACGTTTTGACGATCAGACTACACGCCAAGAATGAGCCGTCAATGATAAAGCTGCACGTATTTCCGATGCTTTAAATATGTTGAATGCAAATCTAGGGGCGATGTTTAAACCTACGGAGTACTTGACTGTCAATGAACAGCTCATTCCTTTTCGAGAAAGAACGAAGTTTACCCAGCACATGCCCTCAAAGCCTGCAAAAGACGGTCTAAAAGTATTTAGGTTGTGCGAGGCAGGTAGTTCTTATCCACTCAATAGGATTTTCTACACAGGTAAGCTAGATAATACTCAAGAAGTTAATCAAGGGCAACAAGTTGTGAAAGAATTGGTCGCCGCTTACAAAGGATCTAGCCGAAACATAAGCATGGACAGATTTTTCACGACCTTACCCTTGGCAAAGAGTCTTTTGTCTTAAAAGCTCACTATTGTCGGTACTTTGAAAAAAAAAAATAAAATACATATCCCACAAGAAATGAAACCATCAAATTCTAAACCGCTATTGTCAACGCGTTTTGGATTTCACGGAAGGTTACCATCTGTTCGTATATTCCGAAGAAAAACAAAGCATTCTTCTCAGTACGATGATGCTACTTACTCTGATCGATCTCACCAGAAACCAGAAATGTTTTTTTACAACAAAACCAAAGCTGGTTTTGACACTATGGATCAAACATGCATGAGATATTCCACCTAACGGCGAACGTGCAGATGGCCGCTAGCTTTTTTTACAATATTTTGGATATTCCCGGTGTCCCTGCAAAAAAAATTAACAGATGCAGACTTTTCCTACGCCAGCTCTCAGAAGAACTAGCCATGCCAATGATAGAAGACCGATTTTCTAACCAGCAAATTATTCGAAAGTTACTATGAAAGGCCAGTAACAGAAGTGGTAACTGATAACGCTGATCAACGAGACGCTAGTGGTAGAATCATGCTACATTTACAACGAGCAGTGTATTTGAAAGGGAAGGAAGTCTTGCGTTGAATATAATAAGCCCGTTTGTGATCAGCACACAGCAAAAATCATAAAATTTTTGAATTGTAATCATTGATTTCTAATGTATCTTTGAAAAAGATTAAATTTTTTTTGTGTTTTGTAATTTTTCACATTGTATCGATATATTACTGTGTAAAAATGCAAACTTCAAAATACCCAAGGTACACGGGTGGCTAATGCATGCTGTTTTTTAAGGCAACATTTTGAAGTAAAAATTTTTTAAAAAATATTTCGAATCCGAATTTCGGTAAAGCATCCGTGAAAACATGAGAAGTTTTTGGTCAATTTTTTTATGTAAGGTCCGAGAGATGGCACCACCGGCACGTATTGAGGTCCTATTTAGTAAGTAGCATCTCTTGAATGAACACACACCAAGTTTCAGATATATTGGTCAATTTCTTTGTGTTTGACATTCGTGTGAATCAAGGAAGTCGAGTGATTTTTAAAAAATTGACCATTACACACCTCAGCAGTTATGGTCACAAAATTACTGGGAATAGGATTCCAACTCGTTTCACATAGCGCTATTTTCCAGACTAGGCTCCCTCGGACAACTATTTGTTTCCTAATTTGAAGAAATGGCCGTCGGGACAAAGATTTTATTCAAACGAGAAGGCGATTGCAGACACTAACGGACATTTTGCAAACTTGGACAAATCTTATTATTTGGAAGGAATTAACAAACTAGGACATCTTTGGACGAAGTGTACAAGCCTACAAGGAGACTATGCCGAAAAAAAAGGTTTACCCCAAAAATGTAAGCAGTTTTTATTTTTGCATGGACTTTTCAAACGCTCCTTGTAACTTTAAAAAAATCACCGCCAAAGACATTTCCTACGCTGTTTCCTGCGCAAGATGCGTTCGGCTGCAATTTGTCGAGTCTCCAATGTTAAATTAGTTTTTTTGTCAGCATTCGGGGCTTGCTCCTCTCGATTGGCTGTTACGTTATAGTTAGTTGTAAATCATATACTAACTGCTTTGGCGTAAATCCAGTTGTGGAATGCTGTTGAGAGTTCAAAATCCACTGAATCATCAGTAGATCTTGATTCCATTCATTCCGGTTGATCGTCGAGCAATATAACATATTCTTAAAAGTATGCTACGGTTAAGATACTCCACTTGGCCATTAGCGCGAGATGTGCGTACAGGAACTTGAACGTGTTGTACGAGGTGTGGCAATTAAGTAATGAGACTGATTCCATGAAAACCGTGTATTTAAAAATTATTCTACAACTCTGCCATCCCCTTCAAAGTAGTCCCCTTGGACAGCTATACAACGATTCCAGTACGTTTACCATACTTGGTAACATGTCTGAAACGCTTCGACTGAGATGTCCGCGAGTACCCTCGTCACGGCCGCCTGGATGTCCGTAATCGACTCAAAATGGGTTCCTTTGACCATCGATTTCGTTCTAGGGAACAAAAAAAGTCACTGGGTGACATATCGGGCGAATAAGGTGGCTGTTGCAACATGGCGATCCCTTTAGAGGCCAAATACTAGGACACGTTGAGGGTGGTGTGGCACGGCGCGTTGTCGTCATGAAGGATTTAGTTACGAGCGATGTCTGGGCGCACCCTGTTGACTCGTTTTCGTAATCTTTCGAGAACTTGGCGAAAGTAGACTTGATTTACGGTTTGCCCCGATGGAACAAATTCTTTGTGGACGATTCCACGGCTTTCAGAAAAGGCAATAATCATCTTTTTTACCTTTGACTTGCTCATGCGAGCTTTTTTCGGGCAAGGGGCGAGCGGAGACAACCATTGTGTGCTTTGGTGTTTGGTTTCGGGGTCGTACTGGAAAACCCAGCTCTCATCGCCTGTATTAACTCGATCAAGCACCTTGGGATCGTTTCCCATTTCTTCCAAACAGTCTCCTGCGATGGTCGTTTGATGCTGCTTTTGCTCCTCAGAAAGGTTCTTTGGAACCATCTTCGTGCACAACTTTTTCATCCCAAAATCGTCAGTTAAAATTTGTCTGACTGTTCCACGATTCATACCCAGTTCCGAGGCCAACATCCGAACTGTTAAACGCCGATTTTCACGGATTAGAGTGCGCACACGCTGCGCATTTGCATCAGTCCGCATGTCAACTGGTCTCCCGCTCCACGCCTCGTCTTTGACGCTTTCGCACCCCCCTTAAACTCTTTATGCTATAGAAACACCTGGGCAGGACTAAGAGCACTATCATCATGCACTTCGCCCAATTCGGCGCAAAATTTTATCGCGACGCATTGTTCTTGATTTCGTTTCTCCATTTTCTTGACGAGCCCCATCAACAGACGTCTACTCAACACGACACAACAGGCAAATTAAACAAGTTAGAGCGATGGTAAATATATCAATGGAGAGGAGAAGGATGCCGGCGAAGGGAAGGGAATTTCAAGCTCGCAGGTTTAACACAAGCGTGGCAATAAAATCAGTCTCATTGGTCATAGGTCGATGCACGCGTAATTCTACCAATAGATTTAATCAAAGAAGAGCGCAAAGTGTAGAGGAACACTCACAAAAAAATTAAGTACAACAATTATGAAACGCACGTCGTCATTGATCGGCAGATTCAAATACATTAAATCCAGCGTCGAGACGGACAACACGACTTTCACGTTGTGCTGTGCAAGAGATGGAATATGCTGCTTTCGCTTACAATAGCGAAAATGATTATAGTGAGCATGCCAATATTGGTGGAATGACGGTGAGATGTCCACTTTGTGATACAGCCAAATTTCAAGGTGCAACGCCTGGCATGTGTTGTGCTAATAGTAAATTTGACTGCCAGCATTTGAATCTCCCCCCGACCCACTTCATTCATTCATTTTCAGAACGTCGCAAACGTCTAGGCATTTTTTGCCTCATATTCAAGAATACAATACGGCATTTCAATTGACTTCTTTTGGTGCGACCAAAATTGTAAGAGACAATTTCATGCTGACGTCTAAGGTGATTACTTCATTTGGAATATCATATGAAAAATGCTATCTGAGCAGCAATTTTTTCGATGTGTTCAAGAATTCTGGCCCAGCATCTAATTACATTTCACAAATATTATAGATCCAAGGTCAGATTTATCATCGAACTGGTTCCTTATTGCCATATGTTGATGCTGATCATCATTTTTTGCAAATCTATTTTATCGGAGACTCAAATCGTGCGTGCAAGGCGACAAATTGTTTCTGAACTTCAAACATTCTTACATGAGCACAATGAATTAATTCGATTGTTTAAAACCGCACTCGATCGTATGCCATCTGATGATCACAGAATCGTTATCAGGGTTGACAAAACGCCCTTTAGAGAGCATGCGAGACGATTAAATGCATCAACAATTGATGAAGTGGCCATTGTAATTGTTGGAGACCAGTTTCAATCTCGCGATATTGTGCTACATCGAAGAAATGAAGAATTACGGCGTGTTGCAGAGCTTCACCGCAGCTATGATGTATTACAGTATCCATGATTGCACTGGAAAGGTGGCGATGGCTTTCGTATCAATATACGAATGATAGATCCACAAACCGGTAAAATATATATGAATTCAATTTAATATGTATTTATTTCAAAACAAGAAGACATGATTTTAATTTTCTGATAATGTATTCATCATAGATCGTGAGGTAGAATAAAAAGTTAGTGGGATAAATTATTATTCGTATAAATTCGAAATTCGCCCACAAGCAGACAGCTTTATTATGCGATGTGGCAAACTTTTCCACCAATACGCTGTTGACACTTATGCGAAAATTGAAGCAGAGCGTCTTAATTACTTTCGATTCAATCAAGCCAAATGTGATCGGAAGAATACATACACTTGGAAGATGCAATAGTGAATGATGGTAATCTTAATGATATCGGACGTTTAACAATATTACCATCGACATATGTTGGCATACAATGTCATACGTTTACAAATATAAATATATTCATAACATTCACATGCAATCCACAGTGGGCTAACATAAAAAACAATTTATTTGGTGGTCAGAATCCAACAGATCGACAGGATATAACTGCACGTGTATTTCGACAGAAAGTAAGCGCAACGATGGATTTGATTATCATATTGCGAATTTTTGGAGAGGTGCGTTGCTGGATGTATTCAATTGAATGGCAAAAGAGAGGGCTACCTCACGCGCACATCTTGATATGGCTGGTTCATAAAATAGCATCTGATCAAATTGATATTATTATATCAGGTGGAATTCCAGATGAAATCAGCAATCCAGAATTATTTGAAGTTGTCACGAAAAATATGATCCATGGCCCTTGCGGTCAAATAAGTATGAATTCACCATACATGATCGATGGAAAATGTACAAAACGGTATCCAAGAGCATTAGCTTTGGATACAATTACGGGTGACGACGGATACCCGTTGTACCGACTTTGGTCACCGGAAGATAATGGCTATACAACAACAATTAAAATACGCAATCAAGACATTGAAGTTGATAATCGTTGGATTGTGCCTTGTTCTCCACTATTGTCAAAAGTATTTCAGGCTCACATAAATGTTGAGTATTGTAATTCTGTGAAGTCGATTAAATACATTTGCAAATATGTGAATAAAGGCAGTGATATTGCTGATTTTGGAGCAATAGCAATGATGAAGCCACTCAATATCAAATGGGGCGCTACATTAGCACTAATGAATTCATGAGCGGTATCCTGCTATTGTTCATTTCGCTGTTCATCTTGAAAATGGCCAGCGCGTGTGTATTTTACCGATGCAAATGTAAAACAGAGACCAACACAGGCACCAGCAATAACATTAACTGCATTCTTTCAATTGTTTGAATGCGATGAGTTTCCAAGAATATATATGCCACTTCAGGTCCAGCGTTAAGCGGACAAGAACTTAATCTGGAGGGAATGTCTAGCACTACTGGCCAACAACATTCACATCCTGAACGAGAAGGTTCAACACCGTTTAGAGACCAGAATCGCCCTAACAAGATGAGTTGTGGAAATGCACTGACCGACTTCAATATTGTGTATCATGACGAAGGATTGCCTGCAGCCAAAGGTTAAGAAGGCAAATCAACATCCGAACTTTTAAATCGCACAATATCGAACAACTCCGTCAAAGGAGAACGAGAAAATCGAAAAAGTTTCTAGGCTCCCACTACAAAAACGGGTTAGGACATCTTCTTCAACAACCATGAGGCATAATTGTAAACGTTATGTGGAATTATGGGAAGTCGACGCGAGATTTACCACGCTTGGCCAAAAATAACAAGCTGACCACGTGCGAGATTATTCACTGTTCACGGAATTACTAGGAAGTATGTGAGGCCGTGATGCGAAAGTCATTGAATTGGCACCGG
Source organism: Odontomyia ornata (assembly GCA_963969285.1). Taxonomy (NCBI): domain Eukaryota; kingdom Metazoa; phylum Arthropoda; class Insecta; order Diptera; family Stratiomyidae; genus Odontomyia; species Odontomyia ornata. Next base: position 41,111,064 of record OZ017739.1, read on the forward strand.
TCAAAAGTGTACTATGAATCAATAATGAAAATAAACATCAGGGATGAAAATATAAAAACAAACATCAGAATCAATAATAGAAACAAACATCAGAATCAATTGCGCATGCAACCATAAGATTTTCCGCGCTCTGATACTGCCTTCCCCTATGTATTTCCACTAATTACTTTCTGCATTGAATGCATTTCATGAAAAATTACGCGTGGACGTAAATTAATTGAATTGTGCGGTCTTTCATAACACTTACCGAGAAAACTCACTTGCAACCCTTTTGGGGAGAAAACACGGTTTTTGGCAATGCCGACCCAAGAATGACCCATATGACTCAAGGCACTTTATTAACGACGAATCAGTTCACTTGATTAACGCCGACGATAAATAACATTCCACTTCTTCTCTACTATTTACAATCTGATCAATTCCACTTCTATTTACAATTGGATCTGACAGTACAAACTGTGAGGGAATATGTTCAGCCGTGATCGCCACTAGAGTGATTGAAGGTGGAGTGGAAATCACGCTGAGTCTAAGTGAAACCACTCCTCGGGAATAAGAAGAACCATTCCGAAGAGGTGGCTGAACCCGAGACAAAGAACACGGTTGGAGAGCGGTACATTGGCCGTTAAAGGGAAATTATTAAAGAGCGCGACGAATGACGCACCTCCTCTTTTTCTTCTTGGGTTTGGCGAAGTGAATAAAAAGTGAAGCGACGAGCGTCGGTGGATTTTTGAAGAGCAGTGGTAGCAAGTGGCGACGCAAGGAAGACGGAGAAAAGCGACGAGGAGGTATTTCGAACCACAACTGGCGACGCACTGTCACGGAAACCATTTGCACTTTTTTTCTGCGGTCGTTAAGATACCGCCCGAGCCAAAATTAAAGATAAAATTGTTTAAAGGTTAAAATAATAAAATCAAAAGGTTAAAATAAAAACGTTAAAATAAAAAAAAATGGAAAGGTTAAAATAAAAATGTCAAAATAAAGATGTCAAAGTAGAAATGTTAAAATAAAAATGTTAAACCAAAAATGTTAAAGTAGGAATGAACAAAATGTTAAAGTAGGAATAAACGATCGAAAATAACAATAATCAGAAGGGGCAATCAGAAAGAAAACTCAAATTATACGTAACGAAATCTCAACAAGCAAACCACAATATATTTTGGACGATAAAGTCCTACCAGCAAATGAGAGTATTGAAGATGACGAAAACCATGACGTTGATCCTGACGACAAGAATTATGGTGATGGTATTATTGAAGATGTGCGGATCAAACAACCAAAGTCCTGATGACGAAATTCACTGAAATTCCCAACAATATCGGACTCTGTGATGAATGAAATTGATTCCATCGTCACAACAACTACAGACTTGCCTAACAAAATAGCAACCAATACTCCTAAACCTACCACAACAGCAACAACAGAACACATCTAATTTATAACTATTGCTGGCAATCTTTCTTTTTTGTGTCAGTGCTCATTCTTCTCAAATTCGCCTACCTTTTATGAATAATAATTTAATGTATTCAATTCTGCTTACGTCAATTGTGAACCCGCTGAGAGAAGCAGCATCCAGATCCAAAAATGCGTTTTTGATGTGGCGACTGTCCATGTTGGGGATGAGAATCGTGGAACGGTTGCATTCAATGCTGGCGAATATTTTATCGCGTTGATTTTATCTGAAAATTGAAGAAATTGCATCGTGAGTAAACTAATTTGTGGATGATCTTAAGTTAGTTTCAAACAGCTAAAACTATTTATTTCAAGATACGAAGTTGATATGACCAATTATTTCTTAGTATCTACAATGCCTGGCATAAGTCGCTTACTAACCACTCAACAGAATCAGGCGTAATATTTATTAATAAAGAAAGTTGAAACTTACTTGAAATAGGAAGGGAATCGTTCTACTTTTGGAATTTTTTTATACTCACCAGTAATACATTTTTTATGGTTCTCGTCCTGCTGGCCTCGGAATGGTTTCTGTTATAGAATTATTTATCTCTAGCGTAAACAAACAAACAAGATCACAACACAGAATGTCAGTCACTTTGACATTTACACCTGATGGGCGAGTGTACTAAAAGAAGGGAAATTTGGATTTCAATTGCCCGATGAACACCAGTTGGGGGATTGCAATTGAACGTTGAATCGTCCAGGGAAAAAGTTAACGGCTCGCCGGTTGAAACCAAGCCGATGAAAAATCAAAAAAGAAAGAACGGCTCTTTCTCTTTTCTGGCGGACAAGGATCAACAACCGAGGACCAAGTGTGGATAGCCATACGAAATATTTCTGGAAATTCATCGAGGGAAGAAATTTGCGACAGGGGAAATTATAGCAGCGGCAACGATACAATAAAGGGAGATTGGCGATATCAACTCAACAATAAGCGCGCTGGCAGTAGAGCTTCGCACATTTCTTTGGGGGGCCCCCATTAGGTAGAGTAAGTTAAGTTTCGCATTTCAATTAATTAAAGTTCTATTTTTGAACTTTCTTTGCACTTTACCATTAAATATATGATAAAATAGTGAAAATATTTTTGGTAATTTAAAAAAAAATAGGATTGCCACGAAGGTAAATTGTATACCTGGCTCGGGTGTGTTCGGGGGTAAATTTCCATTGCGATTTATTCCGGGATTGTTCAGTGCAGGTGTTTTTCTTAAATTTTTGCTCGGTGCGAGTTGCGCCGGGAAATCTGAGGCCGGCAGAGCTGTACAAGTGGTCGCTCGGTGAGTCTAATCCTCTCCTTTTAAGAAAAAATAGTAAGTGGTGTTTCGAGCTGTGTGAAGGATGTTAGACGGCCGCGTTCTCGCTTGGCTGCATTTTAGGACCAGGGGATAAGCGAGTGGCGCCTCCTGCGACCATCTCCGACGGCAAGCCTGGCCGAGGTTCTAAGCCGAAGGAACTCCCACGCCGAGGGTAACTATACTCGTCGAGTAACAGCACGTAAGACGGAGTGAAGCGACGAGGAGGTATTTTATGCAACAAGTGGCGAATCAATGAGAACGGAATAAAGCAACGAGGAAGCATTATGTGCGACAACGTCAACGGAGGCAGCGGAGAAGTTGCCCCCTTAAAACCCGTAGGCAGTAAGTTTTCCTTCTAAAAAACTTCTTCTTTTGAAATATTACACATAGGGTGTTCACCACGTGTGATATTTCATGAAATTCTGCGATGGCAAAAGTTTTGCAACAAGCAGCAATAATTCTTTTGGATGAATGTACAATGACGCACAAAAAATCGCTGAAAGCATTACAACGTACAATGCAAGATCTACGTCAGAATCAATAAATTTTTGGTGGTACATTGATATTTTCATCAAATATTGCCTGTGGTTCCACGATCAACACCAGTGGATATGGCGACATGTGCAAAAATAGACATTGAACATAAATATGTGCGTTCAATTGCACAACGACCAATCTGCGGATTGGTTCTCGAAGCAATGGTTTTATATTGGAAATGGCAAAGTTCGAGCCGATGATTACATTGCCGAACAAAATTTGTCCCATTCTCCAATCAACGGAAGAGCTGATTGAAAATGTGTTTCCAAATATTGTTCAAAATTACAGGAATCACAATTGGTTGAGAGAACGATCAATACTGGCACTTAAAAAATATACACGTCGATGCAATCAATTATCAGATTCAAGAAAAATTACCAGGTGCAGTGACATCATATAAATCTGTTGATAGCGCAATGAATTCAGATGATGCAATGAATTATCCAATTGAATTTTGGAATTCATTGGAACATTGTTTGAATTTAAAGGTTGGCTCATCAATTATTTTACTGCGAAATTTAATTGCAACAAAACTGTGCAATGGCACAAGATTGGCAGTAAAAAAAATTGATGTCGAATTTATTTGAAGCCACATTATTGTCCGGAACAGCGAAAGGTGAAATTGTGCTCATACCACATATTCCACTGATTCCAACAGACATGCCATTTGAATTTAAGCATTTGCAATCCTAGTGCGTCTATCATTTGCCATGTCCATCAATAAGGCGCAAGGACACACGCTTCAAATATGCACATTAAATTTGGAGGAGCCGTGTTTTTCACATGGACAGCTATACGTGGACTGCTCAAGAGTTGGAACTCCAAATTGTTTGTTTGTGCTCGCTTAAAATGGGCAACCGGAAAATATTGTATATCCCAATGTTTTGGATTAACATTATATATATAATATATATAATTATGGACCTAACTGTGACACGTGAACAAACACGATTGGACTATAAAATATACAGAAAACCAACCACAACTGATCATACCATACATGAAACATCTAACCACCCCGCACAACATAAGCTAGCAGCGTACAGATCAATGGTGCAGAGGCTTCACTCCATCCCCATGACTCCTACTAACTACTCCAACGAACTAAACAACATTTACAGAATAGCTAATAATAACGGATACAAACAATGCGACATTGACAAACTAGTCACACAGTACAAACAAAAACAGGAACGCCAACCGACGGAAACTCATAAGAACGACCAACAGTGGGTATCGTTAACATACGTAGGCAAAGAGACATACAAACTATCAAACTTCCTTAGGAAATACAAATTGCAAACTGCATTCAAAACGAACAACAACATTGGAAACAAACTGAAGCCAAAACTGAATGACACATCGATATACGAAGGCAGCGGCATATACAAACTGACATGCAAGGACTGCGACATGGTATATATAGGAAGGACAACACGAAAACTAACGACAAGATACAAAGAGCACCTACGATCTTTCTTATACAACAAGGCAGACTCCAATTATGCGACGCACCTTCAAAACCACGCACATGAGCCTGATGCTATGACAAACTCTATGAAATTGCTACACAAACAAAACAAAGGACCAAGACTTGACATCCTAGAAAGGCTTGAAATTTATAAACATAGAAAGACAGACGGTGACATTATCAACGAACAACTTGTTACCAATTCCGACGCAATTTTCTCAGTCCTAGACCACACTCTTAGACGAAAACGGAAACGAGATGAAACAGAACAAACGGACAGCCAACAAGCAAAAAAACAAAAAAAAACAAAAACATAATATCCCCCTACGTGGCATAATTGAGTAAGTTACTTCCTGACCTCATTACCCATCCACTAATTACCCATCCGCTAATTACCCATCCGCTAACTACCCATCCGCTAATTACCTATTCGCTAATTACCCATCCTACGACTATATAAAGTCGCTCCCTTCAACACATCCTTTAGACACTGAAGATGACTCAAAGTAGTCGAAACGCGTCTGCTCACACAACTAAGCAAGGCCCGACGGCTTTTAAAGAAAAAAGAGGATTGGCCTGCGGATATCAAATAAACAAAGTTATTGACTACAACACTGCCAGCCAGGCAAAACTGTTGCGTTCATTCCAATACCTTACCTTGAAACTTCATCAAACAATAGCAAACATATGGTTCAACAAACAGTGCTCGAAAAACAACATTACACCAGCATTTGCAAGAATCGTGATAAAACAAAACACAATCGCTGCACGTAACACACAACGTAGCGCACAGATGCTCCGCATTAAAAACGAAATAAGAACACTGTACATAAAAAAGGACGAAATCAACCGACAACTACTACACTCACACTTACAATTAACTAACACTATACAAACTGAAAACTTTCTACAGTTTTATAATGACGTGAGGCAAAACATTGATATTCAGCTCAAAACTAAATATGAGACCATGACGAAAAAACTTGACAAATTGATGAAAAAACAAAACAAAATGACCACACCAGCGAACAGAACTTTCTATCCACGGACTGTAAACCTATCAGATACGCCTTTTGCGACACAAGAAATGGAGCTATTAAATAAGGGACTGAAACACAACTTACATAATACAAACCGCAACAAAGACCTAGAACAACTAATAATCGACACTGAACTAGCCATTAACAAACTGCCGCAGGAACAACAGACACATGCAAGACATACTGCAGTAGACATACTACAAAAAATACGCACTAGCATAAACAAAACGGATTTCCACGAAGACCATAAGATATTAAGACACATTCAGACAAAGCTAACGGATAACCTACTAACAGTGACGAAGGCTGACAAAGGACATACAACGGTGATCCTAAAAACAACGGACTATGTACAAAAAACAATAGACTTCATTAACGCCAACGGCTACAAACTGGTAAACAAAGACCCCACCAATAGGTTCCAAGCGGACTTACGTACCGCCATTATACAATCTCCACTAATTATTCCTCCTAATACTAAGCAACGCTACATAAACCCAAATCCATGCACACCACCCCTTAAAGCACAACCTAAGCTCCACAAACCCAATATTCCTATCCGTCCTGTCGTCAACTACCGTCCAGCTCCTGCATACCAATCAGCACGGTACTTGGCAACGATAATGGCTGATGTCGTGCACCTTGACGACAAATACGCATTAAAGAACAGCCGCGAGCTAGCAAATTCTACCACTTCTTTAAAATTGACTGAAAATCGTCAACTTTTATCATTAGACATCACCAACCTCTATACGTCTATCCCTGTCGATGAAACACTGGCCATACTAAAAGACGATTCACAGATCAAATACTCAATCTCATAAAGACCACAATCAAACAGAACTATTTTAAGTTCAATAGCAACACGTACATTGCCAAAGACGGTCTGGGTATGGGACATCCAATGTCCTCAATAATGTCAGAAATATTCTTACAATCTTTGGAAGAAGTCTTTATACCCAAAGTTGTCAAAAGATTCAATGTAATATTTTACAGACGATATGTGGATGACTGTTTCATTGTTATTGACTCACAAGAAAATAAACAAGACGAACTACTTGCCTATATGAATGAAATTCACCCGAATATAAAGTTCACTATGGAAAAAGAAACAAACGGACAACTCAACTATATGGACCTAACTGTGACACGTGAACAAACACGATTGGACTATAAAATATACAGAAAACCAACCACAACTGATCATACCATACATGAAACATCTAACCACCCCGCACAACATAAGCTAGCAGCGTACAGATCAATGGTGCAGAGGCTTCACTCCATCCCCATGACTCCTACTAACTACTCCAACGAACTAAACAACATTTACAGAATAGTTAATAATAACGGATACAAACAATGCGACATTGACAAACTAGTCACACAGTACAAACAAAAACAGGAACGCCAACCGACGGAAACTCATAAGAACGACCAACAGTGGGTATCGTTAACATACGTAGGCAAAGAGACATACAAACTATCAAACTTCCTTAGGAAATACAAATTGCAAACTGCATTCAAAACGAACAACAACATTGGAAACAAACTGAAGCCAAAACTGAATGACACATCGATATACGAAGGCAGCGGCATATACAAACTGACATGCAAGGACTGCGACATGGTATATATAGGAAGGACAACACGAAAATTAACGACAAGATACAAAGAGCACCTACGATCTTTCTTATACAACAAGGCAGACTCCAATTATGCGACGCACCTTCAAAACCACGCACATGAGCCTGATGCTATGACAAACTCTATGAAATTGCTACACAAACAAAACAAAGGACCAAGACTTGACATCCTAGAAAGGCTTGAAATTTATAAACATAGAAAGACAGACGGTGACATTATCAACGAACAACTTGTTACCAATTCCGACGCAATTTTCTCAGTCCTAGACCACACTCTTAGACGAAAACGGAAACGAGATGAAACAGAACAAACGGACAGCCAACAAGCAAAAAAACAAAAAAAACAAAAACATAATATCCCCCTACGTGGCATAATTGAGTAAGTTACTTCCTGACCTCATTACCCATCCACTAATTACCCATCCGCTAATTACCCATCCGCTAACTACCCATCCGCTAATTACCTATTCGCTAATTACCCATCCTACGACTATATAAAGTCGCTCCCTTCAACACATCCTTTAGACACTGAAGATGACTCAAAGTAGTCGAAACGCGTCTGCTCACACAACTAAGCAAGGCCCGACGGCTTTTAAAGAAAAAAAAAAAAATATATATATATATATATATATATATATATATAATTTCTTGATTAGAATGTATGCGGTACAGAGGCCTTATAATATAGTAGGTGTTCTGACAAAGTCATTTCACCATCGTTTGAACATTACCTAAAACTATGCATATTATCGTATTTCTATGTGATTATTACAATTAGCTAGAGGAAAATTTAGGCAAAAACCTCTTGGATTAACATTAAAAATCTAGAATTTTCATTTTTTTTTTTTTGGTTGGTTGCAACGAAATGCTTTGGGGTCGGCCAGTTGATGATAAAAAGCAAATTGACAACATATTAAAGATAAGTAAACGAGAAAATATTTTATTTTAGCCTTATGTACCTGGCATACATGTACATTTACAGACCAAACCTACAACTCTACAGCCTTATCATATTTTCTTGTTTAAACCATGAACGCCTAATTAACTAATTGTTATGAGATCATAAAAGCCATATGAAATTTAATAAAATTTGCATATAATCACAAACCTCTAACCATCCGTCCATAGCAACAAAGCATCCAACGATAGGAATTTATGGGAAAATTCCCTTGCTCATTTTCGCTAACATTTTCATTATGGTAAGTACGTGCATTTATTTGCGGTAAGCAATATTTTTTTCATCGTATACATACTCATCCTCCAATTTATTAATTAGTCAACATATTTAAGAAGGCTAGTTAGCATGAGTGAGAAATTGCAGCAAAAACTAAGACATTATCAATTTCTTGCATGCATCTCTTGCGCCTTAAATGGAGTTGCATCGTTTTTATGCTAATTACGACGAAATTAAAATTAATAGACACCACTCGATATTTAATTCATTATTAAATTTATTTACTTTCATCGCGTGCAAATTGGAAGTAACAATAATGAGTCCACTAATGGTATTTTAAACGCTGCCAGTAAACCGCTGGATGGCATTCAGGGGAAGCGAAGTGAGATGATATGCAGATTACATTGCTTGCCAAGTGCATTGGCTAATAAGACATAATTGCTTAGTAAAACCTCAACTTGAATACTTTGTTGCATTCGTGTCAGGCTGAGGACAATCTGACACCGTACTCTTCCAAATCACGAACAACTGGTTGATTCCACCGCAATTTGCCGTCTTCAATCCCCATCTGCACCACAAAGCATCACCGAGTGTGATTAGTGCTGAGCTAATTGAGTAGCGCTAATCTCATTTCTATGAATTCGGCAATCTGTTCATCACACCCCTCGCCTAATGCCTACCTGTGTAACCTGGTCGAAAGATTTCACACAATCCGATGACGGCGCTTCCCCGCCGATACATGGCTGACTGAGCACAATAATCATTAGATCCTTTTTGTTAGCTCATCCAAGGAGAAAAAGATGATCATTATAAATGATATAAGATACCTGTGTAAAACACCTATTCTTTCACCTATGTCCACTTTTGAAAGAAGCAAACATGCCGCCTGATTCGGATGGCCGCGTTGGCCGTGAATGATCGTTTCGTCAAGATAACATGTGTGAAGTGTTTTGAGTCACTTTATAAGAGCTAATGATTGAGGGATAGATCGCAGCCACGATAAAAAACGTCCTGAAACATGAGATCTATTTGATAAAATAATGATCGCAGGTCAAATATTAGCTGGACCTTTAAGCACCGACAACCGAACAATTTTCGTAATTGATGAGCTGCTATTTCCGACAGCTGAAAGTGCCAGAATTTTCAAAATTTCGCTCACCCGATGAAAATTGTTTTAGGCTATTGGCAATCGTAAGAAGGATCGTGGGGAAGGACGCGTGATGATATCAGGTGTTTCGTTAATTCACTGATTCGTAATAGATAATAGCAATATGTTCGCCAACTGTAATGTGATCTCATGTGTTTTAAAAGGTATAGGAATAGTGTGAACGTTGATAAAAATCAGTACTAAAATAAGTTTGAATATTACGTAAGGATTGACAATCCGTTTGAAGATTTTCCGGTACAAAACATAGAAGGAATGTGTGGAGTAAATTTACCAGAGGGATCGTGCAATTTAGGGGGTCAGGAGTTTCAGAAATACTACGCTTAGGTGCGCGGGGGAAAGAGAGTGGCAAACTGTATGAGTAAGGTTACAATATTTCCTACAAACTTTTTAGTCATCTTATAATTTCAAATTTGTCACATGGAACGTATTAATACGATTAACTTACATATCATAGGTGGCAGTGCGTTCCACCTTTTGTGGGCACTTAGTCTATAAAGTGAACATTAAACACAATTTTAAACATAACAATGATTTATTAAACACACAAAATACATGAAACGGTTGAAATAATTTAGTCCGTCTAACGATGCCATCTGAAGCAGGAAGAAAGAAATCGTGTACTCTTGCCGCTTTCAGCGCTGTTAGCGGTGACACCGCCATTTTATTCAGTAGTAGATGTGTTAATCGCTACACGACACCCGCCTGAATATGTTGGTCGTCTGACAGCGATTTGTTTTTATTTCGTCAATAAATTGTTATCTTGGAGTTTGAACTTCCGTATTTCCTCAATTGCTGATTGTCGATGGGATAAGTTTTTGGATCCAAAGTTGATTCAAAGTACGCCGGCTTGACTCGGTCGGTACTAATGTTAATTTGTTTTACGCCTATTTCCAATTTGTATACATTTTCAGATCACTCTACAACTTTATACGGAGGCTCCAATGGCTTTTTTACTCGGTCGATACGGACGAAAGCGTGTGAGCAAGTCGCAAGATCCTTATGAATGAAGATTTTGCTTTTGTTATGACGTGATGCTAGAATGGCTCGTACGGTCTTCATATGTTCGCGAAACTTTTGAACAAATAATTTGGAATCCGGCGGCATGTCTTCGTCGAAGAAAAATTCACCGGGAACTCGGAGAGGAGTCCCGTACACAAGTTCCGCAGCTGTTGCGCCAATATCTTTTTGATGCTTGTACGCAGTCCTAGCAGAGCAGTTTGTAGGATTTCAATCCATTCCTGATTGTTGTGGCACATAACCGCGGCCTTTAAAGATCGGTGCCAACGTTCAATCATTCCGTTTGCCGCAGGGTGATATGCCGTAGTTCGGGTTTTTCTGCAACCGACTAAATGTGTTAGCGATTGAAATAGGACCGATTCAAACTAGGATCCCTGGTCCGACGTTAGAATGCTCGGTGCTCCATAGCGTGCAATTCAGTTGGAGTAAATTGTTGCGGCAAATTCTCCGCCAAGATAGTTTTGATAGGAATCGCCACAGGCCATCTTGTAATCGATCAATTATCGTTAAAACATACGAATATCCTTTTGACGGCTTTAGTGGTCCAACAATGTCAATATGCATGTGACTAAACCTTGTATCAAACATGTGACTAAACCTTGTACTAAACCTTGCAGTCCGCGTGGCTTAGTGGTTAGAGCAATAAGCCCGTAAGCTGAAGGTCTCTGGTTGAAGTTACGTTGGCGTCAACGAGATTTAGTTCCAGTGGTTCTTCGGACGGACTATAAGCCTGTTCAGTTATGATACGTGCTGGTTTGAAAAAAATCAGAACGTATCGCAGTTGGGTGGACGGACACACGGCCAAAGCGTGATAATGATCATATCACCTTGTGGAGTGCCGATACATTAGATCATGATAATGAGATACTCTAACTATCTCTAAGCAAAGGCCCGAAAGGGGCTGTAGGGCTACGAAGAAAAGAAAGAAACCTTGTATCAGGCATATCAATTTGACCTTGTGCAAGCTTGGCATGTCGTCCAATTTTACTCCGCTGACATGGGAAACAAGTCCTCGCGTATTCGAGTATATCTGTGGACATACTTGACCACACATACTTTTTACACAAAAGCTTCTTCGTAGCTCTGCCGCTGAAATGAGAGAATTGATGAAACAAGTCAAAAACTTGTCGTCGCAATGGGTTTGGGACGTAACGACGAATATTGCTTGTTGAAATATCGCAATAAATAGCTACCTCGCTGTCGTCTAGACGTAGTCTCCGGAACTGCACGTTCATTTCGCCTCAAAGTAGATGATTCAATTCTGCATCCTCCTCCTGTGCCTTCGCTAAATCTTCCATTGTCACGGCAACTGGCATTACAATAGTGGCAATCCGGGATAGTGCGTCAGCTGTTTCGTTGTCGCTTCCGGTTATGTGAATAGTATTTGTTGAAAATTTCTCAATGAAATCGAGATGTCTCAGAGATGCCTTGTCAGCTTTTTGATTGAACGCGAAAATCATGGGCTTATGATCGGCTTTAATAATGACTTGCCGTGCCTCAACCATGTGGCGGAAGAATTTGATGGCACTGTAAATTGCCTGGAGCTCCCGATCATAAACACTGTATTTGTGTTGCGCTTCACTAAACTTCTTGGAGAAGAATCCAAGCGGTTCCCAAACGTTGTTGTTTAATTGCTCGAAAACTGCTCGCATTGCAGTGTCAGAAACGTCGCATTTGACTGCCAGCGTATCATTTTTGGTTGGGTGTCGGAGCAAAATTGCATTGGTAATTTGGAGCTTGCATTCCTCGAAAGCTGCATCTGCTTGTGAAGACTATACGATGGCACGGTTATCCTTTCTTTATGCTCCGACAAGGAACTCATGGAGAGTTGCTTGAATGGCAGCTGCATTTTTAAACGATTTCCGATAGAAATCTGGGCAATTCCATGACAGTTGCTGGTATTTTATAGCTTAGGATTGTTTCATCTCATGTTGGAATAGGCCTTATACCGTGATGTTCGACGAGATATCCAAGATATTCGATAGTTGGTTTTCCAAACGTAGCTTTCTCGATGTTTATACAAAGGCCATACTCACGCAGTCTGTCTAGGATGATTCTTAAATTCTCACGGTGTTTTTTGTGTATCTTACAGACAATTAATAAGTCTTCAATGTATGAATAACAAAAATGCAGGCCTCGTAGAGCATGGTCAATGTAGCGCCGGAAAGTTTGGGCGGCGTTGCACAAACCAAATGTCATCAGGGTAAATTCGAATAATCCAAGTGTCGTTATGACGACAGTCTTCGGAACATCCTCAGAACCCACCGGAATTTGATGGTATGCCCAAATCAGGTCGATCGCCGAAAAAACCGGGCATCCACTGAGTCGGTGACCAAAGTCACTACGATTAGCAATGGGATATTTATCCGGGATGGTGACTGCATTCAAACAACGATAGTCACCACAAGGTAGCGGACTTGCCTAATGACTGCTTGACGGCTGACAAATTCCTTTATTGAAGCATAAATTCGAATTCTGCTTTTGCTACTCTCAGCTTCTCAGGCGTAAGGCATCTTGCCTTTTCTGCAACTGGAGGGCCGTTTGTTACAATGTGGTGGTAATTGCCATGAGCCATAACCTTCCTGGTATCAGATGGTACAGTTAAAATGGCATAATCCTTCAGCAGAGCGTAGTACTCCGAGTTTTCTTTTATCGTAGTAATAGTCGCATTGGCTTGGTTAGTAAATTTAGCATTGGCCTTTAATTTAGTTTCGCAGTCAACCCACTTCTTCCGACGTAAATCTACTATAAGGCCCAAGCGTCGCGAAAAACGAGCTCCGATTATTGATTGTGTTACATTTGCAGATACGAATCTCCAAGCAAACGGTGCCACTAGTTTCTGGCCGAACGTTTTAACCGGAAAATTATTTGGGGCATGTAGCTCCAATTATCGAGAGGTGATGTGACTTTTGACCTATAGCAGGACTGAAATGTCGAATCCAGTATTGATGAGGAAGCGATTTCCGCTTTTCCGATCAGGGATTATTAGTCGACGATTGTCTACATGATGTTGGTCGTCCTCGGCCGCCATAATTCGCGACGGAAAATTTAGTTTCCCAAATCCGGTTTATCAGTGGCTGCCCGCTGACATGGTGGATGACTATTCCGGGTACGCTTTCCAAAACGCTTCTGGAAAAAACGAAAACCTTCGTTGGCTCGTGAATTTGATCGGCCTCTTCTGGTCCTAGGTCTGAAGCGTGAACGGTTTCAAGTACGCAACTCCAGGTGATCCATTCAAATCACTTATTGAGTTAAAATGTAATTTGTTGATTCTCTGTGGACTGCCGCAACACCGGAAGGCTGCTGAAGTTCTATCATCAAATCCGCCATTTTTGACAATTTTTCAATGTCGGTGTTTTCCGGAAGTTATTCCAGGAGCAGGGATCACAGTATTGCATCAGTAACTTGCTCCCTTCCATTATTGCGAAGATCCTTTAGTTAATGCGAAGGTTTCCTTCCATCCGGATTAAGTCCTCGTGATAAGCTCCTCAACTTACCCTCGGTGAATCCCGCAAACGCCGTCGAAATTCGTTGCTTCACTGCTTCGTATTTGCTTTCAGCTAGTGTATTCGCACGATGGAGATGACGTGCAGTAGAATATTGGCCTCTGCATACTGATACACATATTTGAATTTTGTTTCGTCCCGTGTTATGTGATGCGTATGAAATGCAGCTTCAATTTGGTCGAACCAAAATGCCAGATCTAGCTTATAAAATGTCGGGGACTTTAAAAACGTTCATAAAAATCTAGAAACTTTCAGAAAAGCTACTGAGAATCTAATAGTAGACATCAATCAAGAACCACCCCGTAAATCATCGAGTTTGTTAAATTACTTTATTCAGGTAAAATTAAATTAAATCGTTATTTAAGGTGGCTCGGAGACATATTCCTAAAAATATAGTACATATATACGTAGCTCTTACTTGCTTACTTACCCATGTGCTAAAAGTAGTATCGTTATAACTCGTTTGTCTTACAATTTAGCTCCTATTTCTTACTTTTTGCTTCTTATATTGTTGAAATAAGCACCCGAAGAACTTTTTCTTAGAATTTGAGTGCAGTTATCTGCAAACATGGAATTATCGAAATACTTACTTTGTGCTCTGTCTTCCTTTAATTCTGTTCGTCTTCCTTCAATTCTGTTCGTCATGAGATTCAACTTTTATTACTATTTAAAATCCTCTTCATTTTACTTTACTTCAGTTACATTTAGTTTTTAAAAATTTTAAATCTGCCAAATAAAATTTTGAGTATGGGAATACTGATGTAGTATAGCCCAACGGTGTATTACATCACGGAGTGAAGCTAACCCGGCTGAGCTAGCAGCTGATGCCATTTAGCAGTACACGGAAAAACGAAAAGAAGAAAGAGAAGTTTGGGGACGGGTCGAGGAGTTCACTTGAAATCGCCAAGAGGGAGGTTCTATTTAATCGTCGTGCTGAAAGAATTTGGAGGTGTGTCGCTTGCTCTCTGTCGCGATTCGCTCAATTTTCGGTGAAAATTTTCTGACGAGATGTGCCACTTTTTGTATTGACCATTTTACTTCAAATAATTCCCTCCAAACAAGCAAATCCCTGAAGTATTTTATTTTTACAATTCATGAATTCGAGGTGAAGCCAACTCAAAGCACAGCGGATGAGAAAGCGAGTATTCGGTCGATTCGTTGTAGCAGCACGTACATGAAAGTGAGCAAAGCGATGAAGACTAGCAGGTCAGTGCTGTAGGAAAGTAATAAAAAACAAGTTGGGTTAACGGACCTACGCTCATGTCAGAATGGTTTTGTACTCAACTTCTCAGAAGTGCAGTCAGAAGTGCAGGCAGAATTTTTCGTGTATCTCTGTGCGTCCCTCGAAGCAAACTTTGCAAAATTAAGACCTGTTTTCAAAAGTCCTCATCAAGACCTTTCATTTGATACCCATATCGGCTACCTTTGATGAAATTTTTTTTTCGTGGGGTCACTCCCCTATATCCCGCCTTAAATACCTTATAAAATTTTTTTGTAGTTGAACTTTAAGGGAGCACCACTTTACTCCTGCATACAAAATTTGATGTTTCCAGCGTAAAGTTTCCGAGAAAAACTGCTGTGACACACGGACGGACGGACAGACAGACGGACAGACAGGGCGCGATTTTAGTAGGGGTTTGTAAAATTATTTTACAAAACCCTAAAAAGAGGAAAGAATCAGAAAGCATCTAAGAAACGAGAAAAAATATTTCGACGAAAAGGAATTGCTTTACGTGTAAATGGTTTCTACTTTTATCAGTCTCCTGGATATTTAATCATGGTGGAAGATTCCTTGCATAGCACACTTTTGTTCTTTGTCTAGTTCCGCATTCAATCTACCAGATATTGACATAGAAGATTTGGAATCGGCCCTATTAACTGATAGGACAGAGGATACTGTTGGCTTACTGCCGGAGCTTATAGTTTGCCTATTGTAGGGTTGCGATAATTTGAAAAACCGCAACGAAATAACGGCGAATGTGAATTTTGGAAAAAAACGAATACCAACGTGTAATTTGAGGTGCTAAACTAAACTTTGCGTTCCGTGTTATTTGAGAGGAACAAAGAATATAAGGAAGCGTTAATTGACTGCACGTCTTCTATCAAAAAACAAAAAATAATAATAATAATACATAGTTGACGTCACGTTTAAGTGCTGAGGAAGATTGCAATGCATATCAGGATAGTTTTGTCATTGGTTCAATTATATTCAAACTAAGATTCCGATCATAACCTGCGGATTTTGTTCCGTCTTTCGGTGAATTGAATCATTCGGCAGATATAAATTCCAAAATTGCATTAAGACGAAAGAGTGCAAGATTTTCAAAGATTATTTTCAATGTTTTAGTTTATTGATTTGAAGTGATCGAATATAAGAAAGTAAGAAAAACGTATTTATACGATTATCAAATTTTGTAAGATTTGAAATTTTTGAAATTCCCCGTGGCCTTCTCCCTTTCAGTGCAGAGCGCTCTGCAACAAAATGTGGGATAAGTAGAAAATTGACTTATGATCTAAAAAAAAAGAACCATATTGGGAAACTAAGTTTTTTTCAATGACCTCATTTAAATTGATTAGATTTCAGTCTTGTTTGGGGCATAGTTTTGTAACTGAATTACTTTGCTATCAAATTCATTAGAGAAATTTCTTTGTTGCTAATCTTGGTAGAATGAATAAAATGAATTGTTAAACCGTAACCGACGGTCTTTCCATTTCGCTTTACCTGACCGGGTATAGGACCCACAACGCTGGCAGGCTCCTCCTATAACATGGGCTAGCCATCGGGTGCATTTCTCCGTTTCTTGTTGTTTAACAGGGGCTCTTGCCGGGTAGAGTGGCCTTCCGCTCACGTACCCTTTTATGATATAGGGTTATGTGAATTCATCGCATAACGCTATAGCAAAAATCAGTTACGTTTACATTTCTCATTTGAGGGAAAGAGTCATACAAAGTTCTTTTGTTTGAATTTTTCACTCAAATGGGAAAAGCATGGCCACGTCTACGTTTGGATCTTGATCAGGTTGGGAGGGTGTAAGGGGGTACCATCTCCATCTGGATGCCTCACTCTTACTTGTAGGCCATAAGAGTCGTCGGTAACGACGAAGGCCTCTTAAGTCCGTCTGTCTTCTCAGGTCCAGTTTGTCCCTTGCTTCAGCAATTTTCAACCCTTAGTAGAATACTTCGACCTCGATACCAGTCGATCGGCATTCGACAATGTTTAATTCGTGAATGCGAATTTTTTGTAGTGGATCCTTGTGCTACGAGGAAAGAACCCGCCCCACGACACCGCAACGCTAGCCTGCCAGCACGTTCACGCATCCCCAGACAAGGCCAATCTCGGCGGATATTACTATCCTCTTCCACCGAGGCTGCAGTCCTGCACGGACATTTACCTTCACTATAGAGTAGTCATCATTAGGAAGTGAAAACTTATATTTAACTTGCTTCAATGATTGCATTACCATAATAATAACCATTCTTCTTCTTTGCAGCACTACAGCCCCTCTCGGGCTTTCGCTTAGAGATAGTTGGAGTAACTCATTTTCATGACCGTATTGATTTTGTCGGAAGTCGATTTGGTCAGTACCATACTCCCGTGTGCTTGCTCAGCTATGAATAATAATAACCATTAACCATAATAATTAATCCATTCAATATCCCACATTATATTTTCTTCTAATTTATATTCTTCTTCTTAGCACTACACCCCTCTCGAGTCGTTGCTTCCTGCAAGCCCATTTTATTTGCTCTGATTGTCAAGGCTATCAACAAAAGCTTAGTGAGATGTATGATCGCATAATAGCGCAAATCGAAGTGATGATGGGCGACAAAGAGCAACTTATCGCACGGCAACATTCAAAATTTAGAGCAAATAACGGAAGTTTTAATGAAATGGCCAGTTGCTTTGATGAACTTTCTAGATCACTATTCAGTAGCAATCAAAAAATATGCAAAGCTCTAGATATGGTCAACACCCCACTGATATCAATGAAGGAGTTATTATCTTCTAGTCAACCTACAGTAAGCGATACTTTCAGTAGCAGTAACATCAGTGAAATGCTTTGCTTGGCCACCAAACTATCTAAACAAGAAGCTGGACACATCGTACAAAACTCACGTATGAATGCAAAACTAGAAAGTATGGAAAGACAAATTTCTCGTTTAGAAAGCAAACTTGAGGAGCTAAATACAGTACACATAGTAGTCAAATATGTGGACTGTTTTAAGCAAATGGAACCTGGTAACTGTGCTTCCCCGATGAAGGAGAATCTAAACGCCTCAGCTCAATTTCCAGTTATCAACAAAAGTATATTCAAGCTTAATGTGAATTGGTCTGAAGAAGACTGGAATAATAGAATATCCAAGCTGGAGGCTACAAACTCAAGGAATGCTCTTGACGTGTCATCAACTGGGACTAATTCATACGCCGTCTTCTACTTCAAGAAAGTTCCTCACAATATGGGGGTAGATGGAAACTCGAGTCAGATTTTTTAATCCAAGGCTGCAGAGTAGAAGGAATGGCACATTTTGGCAAACGTAGACGCACATTCAAAGTTTTCATCCCACAAAAATATGCTTGGCTTTTCACAAACGTAAAATCTAACAATAAAACCTACACCTGGGATAGTATGATTTTTAAAAAGTGTAAATCAGCAACTAAATTGCCAAGGCTGGAGATGGACAATAGTACTACAACGACGATGACGAAATCAGCAAAAGGTTTAAAAAAATCCTCAGTTAGCATTAGTTCTACTCTAACAGGTAACCAAATTTATAATTCTGTTGTAACTCCACTTTCCAGGCAAAATCCTAATTCCAGAGCTGTCCCAGGTAATATAACTCCAGATAATTCTTCATTAACTGCACATAGCTAAATTATCAATACTGTAGACAAAATTTCCACTTCTTCTACACACAAGACTGATAATGCAATCGGTTTACATTCAACAACGTACTACTGGCTTTCGCAAGGGATCGAGGCTTCCTTTTCCACCACCAGTATTACGGAAAATACGAAAAAATCTTCGCAGGTGTATACGCCTTCTAATAAATACCCGAATTTTGTACATGGAGGTTTTCAGACACCTTCATCCCCACCTTTGATTCAGATGCCAGCACCAACGGATAATCTATCAATTACCAGCAATTCCTTTATAGATCCCCTCACACCTCCAGTTGCTAAAGCATCTGTAAATTCGAGCGCTGATCTTGAATGCAGATATCTCTTATCTAGACTAAGAGATCATAAAATCTATGAATATGTCAGATTGTACCCAGCATATATGTACAAAGCTCCCGATACTACGTGTGTTGATGGCAAGACGAAGACCAACCTGAAAGTTATGATCCAACGGGAAGGTCTTCCTCTAGAAATTGAGGCTCTCCGTGCACTATATTTAAGATTTCACACAGAACTAGGCGTGACATCTGACCAAGCAAAAAAAGACTTGGATACGTATGCTTCACATATTAGCTCAAATTACATTTCATCGCTTCAGAGATCAAGAGAGCAACATCATAAATTTTTTCGTCCCCAATAATACGCTCACTTCTAAACGCCTTACACTTTTTTACCACAACTGCGGAGGTATGAGAGGAAAGGTCAATCGACTTTTTTTAACGCCAAATCATGCCATTTCAATGTTCTTTGCTTGGCCGAAACTTGGTTGAATGACTCTTTTTTAAACGAAGAGATTCTTGATGGCAGCTGGACTATTTATAGAGAAGATAGGGATTTCCGCAGTACTGGGCAAACTAGAGGAGGAGGGGTTTTGATTGCAGTTCATAACTCTTTTTCTAGCGAGCTCGTCACTACAGTCCCTAACAAATCCTTCCAGCATAAAATTGTCTGCATCAAAATGCCGAAATCAAACATGTACATTGGAGTTTTTTTATCCCTCCTAAATCCAATGAAGTATTGTACAACGATGTATGTGATATAATTTCTTCACTCGCTGCTTCCATCAACGTAGAAGATAAGATTATTATCTCCGGTGACTTTAACCGACCTGATTTGATATTCATGACTGATGAATGTGATAAAGGTCTTCTTCCAGTTAATCTCCAGGATCATATGGACTTCAACCTGATTAGCACTTTCTATGGCAATGATTTGCAGCAAGTTAACATGTCCCCCAACCATTATGGTAACTGGCTAGACCTTATTTTTACAAATGCGTACGACGAAGTAGTAGTCAATCCAACTAGTGAAGTGGACAATTTGTTTTCAAATAGCCTCCACTATTCCGCACTGTCTATTGAATTGTCCACTGCTGAAGAAACAAACCATCTATCTTACAATAATTCAATTGTATATGATTTCTATAATGCTGACTTCGAAAGCATTAATAATCATCTCAGCGCAATCGACTGGACTGGTACGCTTACAACGTTAGATGTAAGCGATGCAGTAGATCATTTCTACAAGTATTCTATGGACGCCGTTGAACGATACGTACCTAAGATCAAAAAGAAAAATAAACTTTCAGAGCCTTGGCTTGATAAGGATCTCCGATATTTGCGAAACCAAAGAAATAAGCTCAACAAAATTATTCAAACGAAAACCAATGTGAATCTTCAATTGAAAAGTAAATATGATGAGCTGGCAAAAGAATTCCGATTGAGATCTAGGGAAGCATATAAGTCATATGTTAACTCAATTGATGATCATCAAAAATCCAAAAAAGTTCTTTGAATTCATAAATATCAAACGCATGTCTCAAGGTTTTCCCAAGTCCATGTCCTCTGACATATATTCCGCACCTCTAATTGAGAACATCTATATTTCCACAGAAGAAATATTTAAAGCGATTGAGGAGCTTGATTCCAATAAAGGACCCGCCCCTGATTTAATCCCTCCGCGCCTTTTGTGCCAGTGCAGAGGGCAATTAATTTTACCACTTCACATTATTTTCAATAAATCCCTTTCTTCTGGAATTTTCCCGTCTCTCTGGAAGTCATCTGATTTGACCCCTATTCATAAAAACAAGGACAAAAGATCTGTTGAAAATTACAGAGGTATTGCAATTCTATCGGCTATCCTTAAACTATTTGAGAAAATAGTTTGTACGAAGATGTCTCCTATAGTAGAACCTCAACTCAATGACGAACAGCATGGCTTCCGTAAGAATCGCTCTATGACAACGAATCTTACAGTAATGGTCTCTAGCATTCTCTGTGAGATGGAAAAGGGGTACCAGATCGATGCGATTTACACTAATTTCAGCAAAGCTTTCGATCGTGTCAACCACAAAATTATGACTCATAAGCTGAAAAAGTTTGGGATTAGTGGTTCGTTCCTGGACTGGATTGACTCATATCTCCAGAATCGGACTCAGTTTGTTAAATTTCAAGGATTTGTGTCCAAGAAAATCGATGTTTGCTCAGGTGTACCTCAGGGCAGCCATCTGGGTCCCCTTCTATTTAACATCTTCATTTCGGATCTTTCTGCAGTTCTGTCTGATATTCCTCACCTATTTTATGCCGATGATCTTAAACTATACCACGTGATAACTTCCCAAAAGGACTCACTTTTCTTACAAAACAAGATTAGTTCCCTACTAGAATGGTCAAAAATGAACCAACTGTCTTTAAACTTTGATAAATGTCAGGTAATTAGCTTTTCTCGTAAAAACTCCGTCATCGCTTCTGACTATCATCTAAACTACCAAAAACTTAGCAGAATGGACAGTATAGTAGACCTCAGCGTCATTTTGGATAGTAAATTGCGCTTCAATTTACATTACGATGAGTCTCTCTGTAAAGCCTATAAGCTCCTTGGCTTCATTAAGCGACGATCTGAGGAATTTCAGGACGTATGGGTTTCAAAATCATTATATGTTTCTTTAGTACGTCCCATTCTTGAATATGCCTGCCTTGTTTGGGATCCTGCCTTTGATGTCCATATAGACCGACTTGAGCCTGTTCAAAAACAGTTTCTACTATTTGCGTTGAGATCAGTGTATGACCCGAAGAATTATAAAGATTTACCATCCTATGAGCATAGACTCCGTATTCTCAATATGTCCTCACTAGACTCTCGAAGAAAGGTGATAACTTGCTGTTTCATATTTGATGTTCTCAGTGGCAATATAAAAATACCGTCCTTAGTTGAAAGAATAAAAATGAATGAGAAAATACGTTTCACAAGGCATTCACGTCTGCTGGTTGAAAAGCATCATCACACAATTTACGCTGATAACGAACCTATAAACAGGTGTTGCAAAACATTCAAATCACTAAGTGTGCATTACTCCCCAAAAATTTCCAGATCCCAATTCAAAACTTTGTTGTCTAATGCTCTATCCTCTTAATCCCATTATTTCATTCATAGATTAAGAAAAAATATTGTACTTTCATAAAATTTCAATAAATTGTAAAAGGTATTTTTAAATTTTTGTACCTCTGCCTTGTTTGGCAATAAATAAATAAATAAATAGCACCTTTAACTGTCTCAGCTTATTGATCGCGTCTTTCAATTTTGAAATCCGAGCAGCGCTGAACTATTTTCGTCCATCGAGTCAGACCAGCGTTTCCGCGGTTTTCTCACTGATTTCCGGCCTTCAGTTCTCCTAACGAAGACCTTGTTGGGTATTTGTTGTTCACCCATACGATTCATATGGCCAGCCCATTGCATCTTCCGCAGTCTTACTATGATACAGCTCATGGTTGTATCGAATTCACCATTGATCCCCGTCTAGCTTCGCTCCGATTATTCACCTCAGGACCCGTCGCTCAAAGGCGTTCAATATATTTTCGGGTGCTTGGGTTAGGGTCCATGTTTCACACCTATAGCATAACACAGATCTTATCACAGATTTGTATACATGGAGCTTTGTTTTCCTGTGTAAACAACTGGTCTTCAAGATCGTCAATACTGAATAAAATATTTTATTTTCGAGCTCTATTCCTCGGCGTATTTCGTCTCTTTCATTGCCCGTTTTCGTTATTTGGCGCCTAAATACACAAATTCGCTAATGTTTTCGATACTATGTATATTTGGCAAGTGTGGTATTTTGTGTATTTGAGGTATTTTTCCTCGACTGCTTCATGAGCTTTGTTTTATTTTCGTTGATTTGTAGCCCTACTAGTTCTGCTTCGCTGTCGAGTTTCAGGAAGAGTTCTTTGGCAGTTATTAGTGGCCTTGACAGAATGTTGATGCCGTCCGCATAGGCCACTACCTGGCTCGACTTGTATAGTAATGTACCTCTCGTATCGACAGAAAGCTTCCGTATCACGTACTCCAGAGCCAAATTGAATAGCAATGGGGCCAGCCCGTCTCCCTGTTATAGTCCGATATTTGTGTCAAAGGCATCGTTGATGTTTAATGCGGACTTGGTAGGTCGTTGACGTTATTGTCATTTTGGTAGGACGGACTAATTTAGCTGGGATTCCAAAACCAAGCATTATTTGGTACAGTACGTTACGATCAATACTGTCGTATGCTTGCTTGAAGTCAACGAAAATTTGGTGTACATCTATGTTGAACTCCCAGCATTTTTCAAGTACCTACTTTACTGTGAACAATTGGTCTGTTGTTAATCTACCTGCTCTAAAACCACCTTGATATTCCCCAATAATACTGTTGGCGTATGATCCCATTTTATTTTCTAAGATTTTAAAAAATATTTTATACGCCGTACAAAGTAGTGATATGCTTCTATAATTTTCGCACTGTAGCTTTGTGGATGAGGAATATAATTGATTGACTCCACTCTTTTGGCATATGTTCTTATTGCCAAATGTACTGCATGACTTTGTGAACAGCTTGATGAACACTACTGCCACCATATTTGATGATCTCCGCTGGAATCTCATCAATGCCCGGCGCTTTATTATTCTTTTGGGCTTTGACGATGGAGCAAACTTCATCCAGAGTTGGTGGAGCTAATGGAAGCTCTCCACAGACATCTATAGACTCCGATGTTCTGGAGCTGTGCGCAGAAATACGGAGGTTCTTGAAATATGATGCCCATCTTTCCTTAATCTTGATTTCATTAGCGATTATATTGCCGCTGTCATGACGACAGAGCGTGATTTTGGGCTCATAACCACGTTTCAGGCTTTTCACTACTTTTATGCTTGTCTTGTGTTATTGCTCGCTAAACTTACATCTATAAGCTTCTTTTCTGAGATTTTCATAGTGTTCTTCTTTCGTCCCGGTTTTCCTACCTACATATTCTTTGTACGCCTGATTCTTTATATCTAACGCATTCTGGCACTCATCATCGAACCAATCATTCCTCTTCCGCCGGGGTTGATGTCCGATCGTCTGTTCTGCCACGGTTCTCATATCCGCTTTCACTTCCATCCAAAGCTCATTGCTCGTCTTTAACGATGTCTGATAAGATGGGAGCCAGCTGGTTGTCGAGGGTCTCCGTGAAATTTTCGGCCACAGACGCCGTTTGGAGCCTTTCGATGTCAAGTTTTTGTAGCGGGCTGGTTTTCGCTGAATATGCCTTTGACATAGGACATCGATAGTTTAATTTGATCAAGTATTGACCGAGTTACAATTGGCTCCTCGGTATGTACGGACGTCAAGTATGCGTCAATGTGGGAAGCAACTCGAACGTATGACTAGATTTCTGCTACATGCAAAGTCAATCAGGTGCTGGCCGTTTTAATTTGTTTCATCGTGGAGCCTATATCCTCCAGTCATTCCCTGATGAGATAGCTCATTGCCAACCTTAGCATTGAAATCACCCAGAACTATTTTTATGTCGTTTGTGGACAATGAGTCGACCAGTCTTTCTATGTGATTGTAAAACGATTCCTTCGTTTCTTCGTCTTTTCCTTCTGTTGGGGCGTGAAGATTAATCAGCCTGATTTTAAAGAATTTCGCTTTTATACAGATAGCACACAACCGTTCATTGACTGCCTTAAAATCAATAACGTGCAATTTGAACTCCCTATCCACAGTGAAGGCCATTCCAAATTCTCGTTTTCCAGTAGGCTTCCCTCTTTTAAATATTGTGTGCAATCTCATGTTTTGAATGTCATTTCCAGTCCAATTCGTTTCCTGGACTGCCAGCATTTTTAATTGATATTGACTGGCCTGTTGTAAAAGGTCCTTAACAGCGCCAGGGTAATTGAGTGATCTGACATTCCGGGATCCAATGCCATAGTCCTGTAATGATTTTAACTTTTCAAGTTCGAACGCGGAACCAACCTCTCATCGGTTCTAGACGTTAAGTCTGAGTAGTGCCAACGGATGGTACCAACAGGTCAACCAATCCGTGCACCGTAACCCATTCACGCGGTGGCTGCTTGTCGGCCAGCTAGTTCGGAGAGGATTTCGGTCGCGGGTCTCCGAATGGGTTACGCTCAATTACAATATTTTCAGCCACCTGAACTTGCCCGTTTTCAAAACGCGTGATCAACAGAAAACAAAATCATACAGAGAAGAAACCTACTTTACGTTACTCCGTATTTTTCTTCCATTACCAGTCAAAGTACAAAAATCTAATTTTCGTTTCGCGTTCCCGAATTTCCGACGCGGTACCGAAAAGTATGCTACTTTAAATTAACCCGACGAAACCTACTCTAAATAAACGACAAAACAATCAAAGGTACCGCGTACCGCGCGCGACGCGAAACCGACCTCAGCGGATTTGTCGAAACCCTACCCTCGCGACGGCATACTTACCCTACACTCTCTGTTCCCACTGAAAAAGAAGAGTCACTGAAAAGGAAAGTCGTGGGTTAACTTAGCAATTCATGTTGTTATATATTTTTTCAAAAGAAAAAAAATCGTTTTCCTTCTACAAATGTTTTAAATATCATACAATTAATGTTCGGCAATTTTTCGCATTTATAACTGTGTATGCTTCGAGACTTGTATTATCGAAAGTATGAAGTTAGTCGTTTCTAATAATTAATGTTCATTCGTTTCGAAATAAACATTTTTTTTTCCAATTTCAAATTATACTATTAATGTTTTGTCATATAGCATTCCGCAATTTGGATAATCAAATTTTTAACCCAAAAATATATGTATATAAGCGCGATCACGAAGAATTTCTCTATTAAGACTATTCATTTCAATTATCTACTAATGCAAATTAAATATTGGTTTGCTTCTTTCATTGACTGATTTTGTCGTGTGTTTTTGTAACGTATAACTAACGCTAAACAAGTCTCTAATTTTCCTACGTACTAACTAACGATTCCTTCGATACAATATAAATTTCTAACTAAGGTATTCTACTTAAAGTAATAGTAGCTCTTTTTTTCTACAGTTTGATAATCAGTTTGTATTAAATGGAAATTTTTCCTTGTTTTTTTTTTTTTTTAGCACTCATCTACATCAACTATAAAAACAAATTAATAAAATCGTGTGCCAGTCTACATGCGTTTCGTCTACATGCGTTTCGTCTAAAAGCAACCAAAATACGGAGGATTCCAACACAAAAAGTGTTTCTGATAAATATCATCTCTCGTATGAATTGGACGTAAATGTTCTACCTTTTAATGTCTTTAATTTATAGTTATGCCTAAAATCAACGAAAGTACGATTTTCCGTCGTTTTTTTTTTTTTTTTTGATTATCTAGATAGCATTCTGTCATATAAAATTAATTAACCTCTATAATCTAAGGTTTCAAATGAATTTGGTATGCATTTATTCATATGATTAATAACTGACCGGTGAAAAATTTTTTATGACCATTTTATATTTGGAATAACTTCATGCTTTCTTTCGAGTAGATAAAAATGGTTTCTTATTTTATGTATAGTTACGTTTAAACAATAAATTAATATTTTGCTTGTAGTAAGAGTTTAAATGTGTCGATGTGCGACATCAACAGGCGATAGCGTAAATACACGCCTAAACTTACGATGGTAAAACTATTCCTGTAAGCAAATATAATCTACTTTATTTCGTTTTTTTCTTATCCGACAGTTGAAATTGTTCTTTTTCTAAGGGCATTTATTCGGAATTTTCGCGCATTTTTTTGTTTCACAGGACATTCATCTGCATTCGTTTCACACTTGTTTACGAGAGCGCATTTAGGAAGCCATTTAGCCAGTTGCTCTTCGAAAAATTGTTCTAGACAACGGGCATGCGCATATGTTTTGGAATCCTCCGGATAATATAAGCATACAGTTTTGGACAACAATCGAACGTCAGCTACAAATGTGGCAATGTCTTTGTAGTGATTCGGACTTGATGGATCCAAACGAGTTCGAATAACATCTAGCGACATAGGTTGACAAATTATTTCATAATATGCAGTGTTTGTTGCAGGTTCTGGCTCTCTAAATGGTAAACTTTGTTCGTATTGGCAATATAATTTTAAACATATCCTCTGTATAATCTTTAATTCATTTGCGCCAAGTTCTCCTGCATTATGTCTTTCACATTCAGCTGAACTTGCCAGTTCCGCTAAATTAACACATAACAAATCTTGCCACGTTTCACTTTCATCTGGTAAGGAACTTATAGCTGGTATGTGACAATTGTGGTGAAATACTTTTGGATATTCATCGCAACACATCAATTCACCACCATCCAAACAAACTGCACACCAATCTTCATTTGGATCGTCTTTCTGGTCAGCTTTCTCTTCAGCAACATTCGCAATAGCTGCTGAACTTTGGACTTGTGGCGATGTCGTCTTATTCCTACCTTCCGGAAGAACTCGTACTCCGTTCGAATCTAATTTCGCTATTGTTGCCATCAAATCATTTATTGAATCGTCTCGGACTTTTAATAGTTATTATTTTAACACTAACCTGATCCGATGTTTGATCCACGACCGTACTGACAACGAAAGATGATCCATTCATCTAGGTCGATATTGTCCTGACCTTGACCGTATGCTTCTATATTTTTGGAAAAGCCTTTTTGGCAGCAACACTTTCGCCTTCTCGATTCCTTTCCTTCGGTGTTTTTTTCGGCGAATCCACTTCATGGGGCGAGGAACTACAACCAAAACAGGGTAAAGCATTCGTCGATGTAACTCGAACGAAGAAAAATTTACCTCTCTATTCACAATCCTTTGACAAGCTTCGGTGCTGTGTTGCTTCTTAATCTTTGTACATCCACCGGACACAGCAACAACCTCTAAAATCTCTTGCACTAGCGGCCAGTTTGCAGCTTTGATGCCTTCATTCAGCCACATATGAGCTAAAAGCCAGCCGCCCACGCCCATAAATTTTCCTAATAATTCTGTATCCGTGCTTTTCAATATTTGTATATAAATACACTTGGACACCAATTTCTTTGAGTTTTTCGCCACTAATTCGGCTAAACGTTTAACTTCATTCGCACTGCGAATTCCACCATTTGGTGCCAGTAGCACCTTCAGGCAAGTTAATAATTTCAATGGATCAATTCGCGGCTTCACTTGCGCTGAAAACTTTTCTATTGCATCATCATATGCAATTGTGAGGAGAAACAACACTTTGGTCTAGATATTACTTGCTATATAGTTCTAAATAATTTGTTTTATAATTTTAAAACAAAACGAACTAACGGGGACCGTATATTATCAATGGTTTTAGCTATCAACGAATCAGGTTACAGCTTCTAATTGTACTTCTTCGCCTCCATGTGGCTGTCAAAATCACCCGGTTGTCACATCGGACAAAACAGCGGTGTGTGGAATGGCACGCCATATGGCGGCTATGTACCTCTCCAGTTGTCGCCAGTGGCATAGTTTTCTCGATAGCCACGGTGGAGGGGCATTTCCAAATGGCTATGTCTCGAAATGTGCCAGGGTTTGGATTAATTCTATATTTCGAATATTTATATCCACAGATCTAAATATTTGGACAGAAAAGAAAAATATTTTCTGCGCAACGATATCCGCACGACAGATGAAGTCCGCTGGCACTTCGAGGACATATCCATCTGGCCGGTTGCAAGGGTTCGGGATCGGAATCCTTCGATTCCCGGGCGTAGGCATCACATTACAGTCCTAAGTCGTTTGCGAGGTCGTTGCCGTGAGTCCAATCCATTCCGAGGCCCATTTGCAGGTTTTGAAACAATTAAAGGTTTTCCAGGGACGGGGAGTTAGCCCGGTGCCCAATCTCCATTCCGGCGGCATGGTTATTACGTCGCTTCCATTATCAGGTGCGGAAGATTCGCCTTCACCCTCTTACGTCCTCACAAAAGAGGTGTAAGTAGGATTTAGTAGTAGAGCTGTAGATGAATTTACAGTTATTAGCATTTCTCGACATTTAATGTTACATTATTGGGGAGCCAGTAAACCCAATGTGCACCCCGAGAGCACATTGGGTTTACTTTTTTAAACGGCCTTGGGACCGTCTACGGCGGAGTTATATATATATATATATATATATATATATATATATATATATATATATATATATATATATATTCGGATTTACTTTAACACTATTTAATTAAGTTCTCAATTTCGCTTATTATATATGGTAATCACATAAAGTCCAGTTGAAAATCAATTAAAATATTCATAAAGTCCGAATTTTTTAAAGTTGAAGCTCTATGAAACTATAAATTTTCACAAGTATTGCGAAGCTTGATCACAATTCTTATGTGTCCGTAGTATAGATTCTTAAAAAATTACACGTCTGAAAACACATAAAATATTTCCAAGTCACTGTAGTATAAACCCAAAATTTTCACAACTCCATAGAATAGAATCTCAAAGATTTTACAAGTACCAAATCTATAGAACTTTTCCACAGTTCACTTTTGTTAAACACTCAACTCCCGGGAGATTAATAAAACAAATAAAAGACTAATCACAAATTCTATTCGAGTCAACGCTGAGATTATATAAATTTTGTGTGAAAATTTTAATTTATGAAAGCGCTAATGTCGGAAAACATTGATACTGCAAAGACGGATTCGTTGATGACTGTTAGTTTACTATTTGGAATTAAGCCAAAACGAAGACTATACCACATAATTAATTTCATTTGAATTTCTTTTCTGTTTTGGGCGAAAGTGAAAGAGTTAAATGTACAAAGTATTAATATTAAGTATAAGTGGTTAATTTAATGACAAGCATCGAGGAGTCATACCAATAAAGGCCCTTACCCGCCCCAACAATGAGCGCTTATTGAAAGAGGACTGGGTGAATACCCTTATTGTTTATTAATAAAAAAAAATATTGCCACATCAAGTCAAAAAAATAAATAAATAAATAACGCTATTTTAGTTTGGTCTTATAATATCTAACATTTTCATTTTTTTTCAATTCCATCTAGCAAAATATTTTCACTAAAAGTAGTTAGTATCAGTTCTATATACTCGTACATAGCTAAAAATTATATATTTATAAATTTCTGCATTATGTTCATAGAGACAAATCTTTCATCTATTGCTTTTCTTCTGGCAACTGAAAGAGAAACTTACTTTTATAATTTGTAATGAATTCACCTAAACTAATAAGGAAAATAATGAATTGTGAAAACCTGAAAACCTCGGTCTTTTCATCTTTATGGAACCCTGAAAAGGTATGGGACCCGCCACGGTGACTGAGCAAGCAATCGGGTGAGCTCACTCCTTTTTCTTTGTTGTTACAGGTGCTCTTGTCGGGTAGAGTGGTCTTCAACATGGTTTCCCATCTATGTTAAAGCCATATATGATTCCATCATATGAAACTTTAACATAAATCTGAAAAATTTTTATTTTTCATTCAAGGAAAAAGCTCATACAAATTATGCTTGTATGAATTTTTCATTTAAATAGAAAATATATGTCCACGTCTACAATGGATCTTGATCCGGATGGGAGGGTGGAAGGGGCACCGCTTCCACCTGGATGCTCCGCTCTTTTTTGGGAGTCGTAAATATCGAATAGGAACGCCGAAATCCTCTCGAATTCCGCGCGAATTAAAGTTATAAGTATTTAAATTTCGAAAAAAAACAAAGTTTTAATCGTTAGTATTAATAATTTTTAATGTTTGCTGTTCGACAGTTCAAATACAACTCAACTTATTGTTTAAAAACTGCATTTTACATTTCTTTAAAAAATGCTTAAGGTACATAAAAGTCCAGACGAAATATTAGATGTATATTAGGTAGTCTATTGGGTCTAAAGGTTAGAGCATGAACGCATAAGCCGAAGGTCCCAGGTTCAAATCTCGTTGGGAGCAACGTGATTTAGTTCAGGGGATTTTTCGGACAGACGGCGAGTGTTTACTCAATGGTGATATGTACTGATTTTATCAGATCATATCATAGCTGAGCAGGCACACGGGAGCATGGTGCTGACTAAACCAACTTCCAAAAAAATTAATATGTTCATGAAAATGAGATACTCTAACTATCTCTAAGTGAAAGCTCGAGAGGGGCTGTAGTGCTACAAAGAAGAAGATTGGGTTGCTCGGGTTCACTCGCTCGTGGAAACGTTGGGTACATGTGAGGTGTTTGCACTGTCTTACGT
This sequence comes from Odontomyia ornata, assembly GCA_963969285.1. Taxonomy (NCBI): domain Eukaryota; kingdom Metazoa; phylum Arthropoda; class Insecta; order Diptera; family Stratiomyidae; genus Odontomyia; species Odontomyia ornata. The sequence continues at coordinate 41,142,745 of OZ017739.1, forward strand.
TCATGTTCAGAAACATAATGATGATTTCGAAGGTGATACCGTAATTCCTCCACCCTTTGTTGAAGGTATCAGCCGGAGGAATTTCATTGTGATAGGTTCACACGAAGGTGTTGGTAACATGTCGCTTTTGGGGCTTCCGGTAGTATGCTACTTAGAGGATGATGATCATGATGATGATTGGTTCTTTTTCGACGTAACTTTCCAACATAAATTGATTTCGTAGAAGATTGTTGGATAAATATTTATCTCATCCCAATGGGTGCTTGATCTAGCGTCATATGTGATCTCGTTTATTGTGATCTAACAATTCCGAAATCGGATGAATAGTGTCCTTGTAATTTTGATTGGATTTGGTCGACAGGTTGTGTTGATGACTGTTTCTGGGATGTTTATGAAAATTCGAAAATTTCCACGTCCTTTTGTCGATTGTGTATTTCGTACTGGGCTAGTTCGTTCCACAGGATCTTCGCTATGCACTTGGGCTCTTCGTGATCGCGAAATTTTTTTGTAGTGGGCCCTTTTCCTGGGAGAAATAACCCACCCCACGACTCCGCAACGCTGGCCTGCCAGCACATTCACGCATCCTCAGACACGGCCAATTCCGGCGAGCACCAATATCTTCGCTCGCCGAGGCAGCAGACCATCGCTGCAGTTATTTACGGACATGAACATCCCTAAATTCACTACAGGGCTCACTGAAGGCTTCTTCACGGACAGAGTTTAGGAAGAGAAAGATGGTCTTGCACCTACGCTCTTTAACCTGACACTTCTATACGTCAGCACAAGCGTCTCGTCCATCGAAGTGAACAGCATTCTGATGGTAAAATCAGCGTGATAAGTGGCGTATGCAGTTTTCGTGGTCGACTGAAGGAGGTATTCCAAGAATTTGAACAATGGTTAAAAAAAGTTAGGTTGCAGGTTAGCGAAAACAAAACTAAGCTTATAGCACTTATGCCAAGAAATATAACCCGCTCAACAAAAAGTTTCAATCGGTGATGTCAACTTTGAACAAATGGACCACTTTGTATACCTATGGTGCCGGGTCTCAGAAGACGGTAGCGAAAAGGATGAAGTCCAGTGTCGCATGTCAACAGCAAATAAAATTTACTTTGCAGTCCGCTCCCTGATGCGATCCAAAAAGCTGCACCGCGAAAGTAAGCTAGAACTGTACAAAATTCTGATTAAGACTCACATTCCTACATGGTTGTAGAACATGGACACTTACTAAGGCATTGGAGAACAAAATTGAAGCTTTACAAAAGACGAGTACCATTATGCATGGAAAAGTGTGACAAACCCGGTACAATGCAGGCGCGGATCTACGAGGGGGGACTTCGGGGATATGTCCCCCCCCCCCAAAATCACGGCCACAAAATTCGAATGTAGATTTTTACACTTTATTCAACTACAATAAATTATAATGTTTGATAAAATTTGATAAACACTTTCAAATATATGTTTTCCCGCAATATGTAAAAAACATCGTTATTTCAAATAGTATCGATCGTCTATTCCGCATCAATATATCGATTAATCTGTTATCGCAATCTGAGTCAGAGTGCCCAATTTGGATGCACAGACGATGGTTTGTCTCTGTCACACAAGTGGCCTTCGATTTTGTGATAGAGACAAACCAGCTTCTCTGCATCCAAATTGGGCACTTTGCTGTGAGTACATCACCTATAGTTGGCACATATTGGCACAACATCTTGATAAAATCCTAAGTTTTGTATATATCGTATGCATATGTATAACAGAATTGACGGTTATCATTCAAATTTCTGAAAATTACCACTTATTAGGTCTTTGTAAAAAAAATTTTTACAAAGACCTGTCTGTCCGTCTGTCCGTCCGTCTGTTCGTCTGCCCGTCCGTGCGTCTGTCCGTTTGTCCGTGCGTCACAGCTGATTTCCTCAGAAACTATAAAAGCTAGAATGCTCAAACTTTGTGAAAAGGTCAGAAGTGATGGTCTCTCGAAAGTAACAGCCTTAACAAAAATTTAAAAATTTTTTAAGGGGGGTCCCCCCTAATAACGAATTGGCCCTTAAACATTTTTTTTAATCAAAGGTAGTCGAGTGGGTTATCAAATGAAAGGTCTTGATTAGAACTTTTAGAATCTGAAATAAAAAAATCATTTTATGAGTTAGGGGGTCCAGGGGAAGGCAAAATATACCCAAAATTTGTGTCCCACCCCCCTTGCGATTGGACACCTTTCAGCCGAAAAATCTGAAAATTATCACGAACGTGGCCCTTTATGAGTACAAGGGCAACAAATACGCTCAACTTTCGCTCAAATTCGCTCAACTTTGTTAATAATAGTATTCGCTCAACTTTGTTAATAATAGTATGATTTGTAGATTTTACATATTTGCCCATAAAAATCAAAACGGTACCTTTAAACTTTTTGAAATTTTGCAATTATATAGACTGACTATATACGTTCACAAAATTTAATATAGATCGAATCGTAATCAAGTGAGTTATAGCCATTTCAATTGTATGGAATTACAACAACAATAAAACGTGTTTATGGTTGACATAGGGTTTTCGAATAAGAGGTGTTATTTTGATATTAAAAGAAAAATGCTATTTCTTAAAATAAATGATTGGGTGTTTATTTCATTATAAGGAAAAAGATATGCCGTTAATAGCAAAAATAAACATCAGGCAAATAATCACTAAGACACGCTTACAGGACCATATCTTCATGAAATTTTCCATACCCAAATCGCAAAGTGGCTGCCCTATGTCCTCGATAGCCTTACGAATTTCATCTTTGAGATCTTGAATCGACACTGGACTATTGGTGCAGACCTCTTCTATCACCTGGCTCCAAAGGAAGAAGTCGCAAGGTGTTAAATCACAAGATCTATTCAAAATAATACCTCTTATTGGAAAACCCCATATATATTTAAAATTGACTTAGGCACTTTTATTTTCTTTAAGTTTTCATGAAAATTTAAATAATAGTGTTTAAATTGAACATATTCAGTCGGCCGAGCATTCAGAAAAATCATTTAAGCTAGATTAAAATGGCGGCTGCACTGTGTTTGTGAAAGAAACTGTGCATCTTTTGTATAAATTTGAACGATTTCATATCCAAGTATTGGATGAATGATTCAAGTTATGGATTCACGCCATTAGAAAACTTGTTGCTAACCCTAGGATGTTGACAAAGACCTTCTGGTAGGAGCACTCTCCTGTTTACTCAACTTGTTTATTGTTGCTAAGACGATGCAGCTTGAAATGTGTGTCGTGGATCTCTGCAGCGGCTTTTGTGAACAGTGAACATCTGTATCAAACAATGGTAAGTATATTTCTTAATTTTTGGTGACAAGTATTGCGCTCGCAACAAATAATTGACAAATGGATGGATACTTTCAATTTTGCTAGAATGTGCTTGTGCTAGAAAACATTATATTACAATAGATACAAATTGTGTTCTGTCTGGTGGGTATCAGTCGTATTGATTTAATGTTTTTTATTTTTGCGTTAGGAAATTTAGTAATCAGAAACAAAAATTAGTGATAAAAGTATAAATTCATAAATACGTGAGAGATTGAAGTTTTCAATATAAATATAAATACGATAAACCAGCGTTGTTTTTGCTCCAAAAAAACGAACTTTATGTTTGTTTACTTTCAAGTTTTTTACGTTCGGTCTAGTAATATATACATTGTTTTTTTTTTAATCTATGAATTTTTCATTGAAAAATATTACCCTGGTAATTTTTCATGTAGATTTTGCCCGTTACGGCTTTGTTCCATTGATCTAGAAGAACATAGAAAAAGATTAGTATTTCTTTTGAAGCGGTAATTAGAAAAGAGCTCAAGCTTACTTTGTTTTTGTTTTTCTGTAGATGCTGTACATGCTAAGAAAATAGATGAACTATATTTTCCGCCTCTTAGAAGTATAAATACACTATAAACGACACTATAATGATGATAATTGAAAATTAAAGACTTACACATATTATATTTATAAAGTAAATATGAATCAATATTGAAAAACTTATTAGTATTGCAAAAAAACATACATGTAAGAAATTACTGATCCATTTCATTTTTTTCCATTTGGCCATATATAAGGCATGTCTGATTTGTAAAGTTATCAAAATATATGTTTCATACATAGATATAATATCGGTTTTGTGTTTGATTCATACATGTTCTATCGTAGAACATATGTATATTAATCATCTTATATACGTTCTATGTATATAAGATGATTAATATCAAGTTGTAAATTGATTTTTTTTTGACCAAACCCAAAAGTTGAGGGGGATTCTTCGGATCAACTGAATAACGTTGAAGAAAATCATCACTCAAATGATGATTCGAATGAGTTGAATACATTCATTAGACATCGATGCCCTTGAAGCCTTTCCATCACTTCCATCAAACAAAAACTACAACGAAGTTGGAGCGGCCGTACTAGAGTTCTCTAATGACATAGGCCATTTTATTGGACAGAAAATAAGCGACGAAGTTAAGCGAGAATTATTAGAAAACCCATGGAGACCATCGAAAGACTTCAAGTTTCCTTTTTCTTCAAGGATATTCTCAGGGAAAGAAAGAAAGCATTATGCTTCACATAAACATTTGATTGATCATGGAGACTGCCTGGTTTTCTCTGACGTGCAGAAAAGACTTTTTCGAATTTTGTCCATGGTTTACTGTCCACGACTTAGGTGGATACAAAAAAAATAAGCCCCTGTGCGTCCTCATCACTGAAGCTTTAGTACATTTTAAAGACCTAACCGGACAAAAAGGATATCTAGAACTCCACAAACAGATCCGTTATCACAAAGATGCAGTCGCTGCTGGGAAAGATTGTTTATACAATTATCATAACCCACAGAATTACGTCAATAATGAAGAATATCCTACTCAACGTCAAGAGAACAGACAAGAGCGGTAATTTTTCTTGGACGACGCAATTTAGCATTCCGGGGGAATCGGGACGATGGGCGTTTGCTAATAAAAGCAGGATCTGAGTGAACTGAAGGAACCTTCAGGGCGCTGCTGAAATTTCTCATTGAAACAGCAGATACAGAACTCGAAAAGCATCTGAAAACTGCGTCATCAGTAGCAACCTCTATCAGCGAAACAACTCAAGAAAACTCATCGACTGCTGCAAGGTGCATATACAGAAGAAGATTATACAACTCGTGACTGATGCCGAATTTTACTCCATCGGCTTCGATGAAACTTCAAATCAATCCGGAAAAGCACAAGTATTTCCTTTTTACTTACATTTAGTGAAAAATTTCATAATCCAACAAACACTGTAACGCCAGACAACTTCAAATTGAGATAACGCTATCTTGAGTTATTTCAGAAATATCATCATAAGAATAATCAATACACGAAATAAAATTAAGAGTTTTTGTTTGTGAACATATAAGTTCATATTCAGTCACTTCTGAGCGATGTAAATTTGAACTTTTTCCAAAACAATAAAGTTCAATATTACTCATTTGTAGACCTAGGGTTTGGAGTAAAAAAGACTTCAGCTAGCTTATATTTTAATTCTGTTCCCAGTCTATTTGTGAACAACATACGGGTATACTGAAAAAATAAAAAAATTATAAAATTTCCTTTAAAAGCGCTATTTATTCTTAATGTTCTACCAGATACCGGTATTTCGAGGACAAGTTATCCTCTTCATCAGTGGCGGTATTCTGAAGCTCTTCTAATAATCATCCGAATATTTAAACCTATCACATTTAATGGTAATAAACATAAATATCCTTAAGTACTACTACGAGAAATAACAAACAATTATAATGCAATTAAGGGTATACAAATTAACAAAGGGCTTAAAGGTAAATTTATTGCAGGGAATTAAAAAAATGGTAAAGTAATTACGGGTTAGCTATGGCAAGTAACATAATTGTGGAGATTTAATTACAAAAAAATTATTAGTTAATTGATGATTTTCATTAGGTCACTGTATCCATTCCCTAGATCCGTATTTAACCGTTGTTCACTGGGGACTCTCGAGATCCATAAGGATTCGCAAGCATCCAACTTTTTCCAGTCCCGGACTTCCTGTACTATGTCAAGATTAGCCCATTGAATAGTATGAGATTCCTCAATAATATGTCTGGCTAATGATGATCTTGCTGTATCTATCCCACCTCTTCTGATGATCTGTTCAGCCTCCTTAATATGTTCTTGGAATCTAGTTTTTGCCAAGCGTTTCGTCTGTCCAATATATACTTTATTACATTCTGGGCAACTGATCCTATAGATTCCACTCTTTTCCTCTTTTTTCTTGCCATCCTTAGTTGATCCAAGGATTGTTTCAATGCTGTATTTTCTGCTCGTGCTAGCCGTATTGCATCCTGTCTTTCTCAAAATGCGATCCAATCTTTTGGTAGAAGATGAATGAGTGATTGGCATCCATTTTCGTACTTGTCGTCGTTCTTGTAGAAATAGTGAAGTGAGCCCATTTCTTCTATGTTGTTTCTCCATTTTTTGAATACGTTGCTCGATCAAACTCCTCCTATACCCATTTTTGCTAGCCGTGTCCACGATGTACTGTTTTTCTCGTTCCAGACGCTGGTTATTCAAAGGTACTGTTAACATTCGGTGGATCATACAATTGTATGCAGCCATTTTCTGTGCATAAGAATGGTTAGAAGAACAGGGGATTGTTCTCTGGGTACTTGTGCTCTTCCTGTAGATATCAAATTCTAATCCACCTTTGGCCTTTATGATCAAAAGATCCAGGAACGGTAATTGGCCCTCACTCTCTTTTTCCATCGTGAATATTATTTTAGGGTGTATCCCATTGAGTACATGTAGTAACTCATCCGCCTCATTTGCTTTAACCATCGTGAAAATGTCGTCCACATATCTGGCCCATATCTTAGGCATCATTCCTTTTTTCTCCACCTCGAACTCTAGCCAATCCATGAAAATATCACTCAAAAGAGGTGAAAGAGGGTTACCCATAGCTGCTCCTATCGTCCCTTTGAAGAAGTTGTCCCTGAAAATGAAATAGTTTTCATTCATACATACAGCTGCTAATTTGCTATAGCATTTGACCCGTCTTCTCCATTCCATTGAATCACTGTGTTTCAACAGCCAGTCCTCAAATAGTGCCAAGGACTGCTTAACTGGCAAGCTAGGAAACAGTGATTTGACATCATAGGAAATCAATAAATAGCCCTCCTCAACTTTCACATTTCGAAGCTTCTCCACCAGTTCGTCCCTATTCTTCACTGATCGCGTGCTAGGTTTGTAAGGAAGTTGTGCGCATTCTTTTAAAAGCCATTGGGCTATATTCCTAGTAGGTGCATTAGTGGCTGCGATAATTTCCCTTAGTTCATTCCCCTCCTTATGGATTTTGGGCAGACACTTAATTCTAGGTAGGCAGGGGTTTGACACTCTAAGTTTTTTAATGTCACCAATTACTGGTTTTGATTCTTTCAGGACTTTTTCCACTCTGTTTATCAAGTCCGGTAGGGGGTCTGCTCTTAATTGGTGGTAATCTCCGCTATTCAATTTATCAAGCACCATATCATCATACTGCTTCTTGTCTATAATTACGACAGAATTCCCTTTGTCTGCCCTTACATAATACACTGGTTTTTCTTTGAGTTCTTTAAGCAGCTTCCATTCAGTATTTCCGTTGATTCCTCCTACTCGACTTGCTCCAATTATCTCCGAAGTTCTTTTCCGTACAAATTGCTTTTCGTCAGAGTCCAAGAATCGTATTCCAGCCTCAATATCTATGACAATGTCCTCCGCTGGAAATTTGTTGCTAGCGACCGCGTATTTTAAGCCTTTATTTAAAAGCCTCATTTGGTCCTGTGTGAAGGTTTCTGATGATTTATTTATTATAAAGTTTTGGATAAAGTCAATCTTTTCCCGTTGATCGCGTTTCGTATGAATTTTCTTCTGCAAAATAACCAACTTTTTGTCTAAGATCTTCCTTTTTCTCGCCTTTTCACACTCCTTAGCCCGTTGTATTTTGTCTACGATGTCCAATATATCTCCTTTTCTTCCAATTACGCTCTTCGCTATCTTCAGGTGCAGGGAGTAGCTTTCCAAACTAGCAGAATCCAGTTTTGAAAACAACCGGTTGATACTTTTTTTAACCAGGATTCTTTCAATGGCTAAAGTCTCCCTTTCCGTTTCAAATATTGATGATTTCAAAAAAACCTTGTGACTCTTTGGTGTCACGTTAAACTTAAGGCACAGTCTCAGAAACCTGATGTCTTCTGTCAACCCCCCTATAGACTTGTTGAGCTTCAAGAATCTGTTGAATTCCGAATTTGACCTGGTCGTCTCATCTACGATTTGCATTTCGGCAGTAATAGCACCTGTAATTATACTGAAAAAATAAAAAAATTATAAAATTTCCTTTAAAAGCGCTATTTATTCTTAATGTTCTACCAGATACCGGTATTTCGAGGACAAGTTATCCTCTTCATCAGTGGCGGTATTCTGAAGCTCTTCTAATAATCATCCGAATATTTAAACCTATCACATTTAATGGTAATAAACATAAATATCCTTAAGTACTACTACGAGAAATAACAAACAATTATAATGCAATTAAGGGTATACAAATTAACAAAGGGCTTAAAGGTAAATTTATTGCAGGGAATTAAAAAAATGGTAAAGTAATTACGGGTTAGCTATGGCAAGTAACATAATTGTGGAGATTTAATTACAAAAAAATTATTAGTTAATTGATGATTTTCATTAGGTCACTGTATCCATTCCCTAGATCCGTATTTAACCGTTGTTCACTGGGGACTCTCGAGATCCATAAGGATTCGCAAGCATCCAACTTTTTCCAGTCCCGGACTTCCTGTACTATGTCAAGATTAGCCCATTGAATAGTATGAGATTCCTCAATAATATTATTGAGGAATCTCATACTATTCAATGGGCTAATCTTGACATAGTACAGGAAGTCCGGGACTGGAAAAAGTTGGATGCTTGCGAATCCTTATGGATCTCGAGAGTCCCCAGTGAACAACGGTTAAATACGGATCTAGGGAATGGATACAGTGACCTAATGAAAATCATCAATTAACTAATAATTTTTTTGTAATTAAATCTCCACAATTATGTTACTTGCCATAGCTAACCCGTAATTACTTTACCATTTTTTTAATTCCCTGCAATAAATTTACCTTTAAGCCCTTTGTTAATTTGTATACCCTTAATTGCATTATAATTGTTTGTTATTTCTCGTAGTAGTACTTAAGGATATTTATGTTTATTACCATTAAATGTGATAGGTTTAAATATTCGGATGATTATTAGAAGAGCTTCAGAATACCGCCACTGATGAAGAGGATAACTTGTCCTCGAAATACCGGTATCTGGTAGAACATTAAGAATAAATAGCGCTTTTAAAGGAAATTTTATAATTTTTTTATTTTTTCAGTATAATTACAGGTGCTATTACTGCCGAAATGCAAATCGTAGATGAGACGACCAGGTCAAATTCGGAATTCAACAGATTCTTGAAGCTCAACAAGTCTATAGGGGGGTTGACAGAAGACATCAGGTTTCTGAGACTGTGCCTTAAGTTTAACGTGACACCAAAGAGTCACAAGGTTTTTTTGAAATCATCAATATTTGAAACGGAAAGGGAGACTTTAGCCATTGAAAGAATCCTGGTTAAAAAAAGTATCAACCGGTTGTTTTCAAAACTGGATTCTGCTAGTTTGGAAAGCTACTCCCTGCACCTGAAGATAGCGAAGAGCGTAATTGGAAGAAAAGGAGATATATTGGACATCGTAGACAAAATACAACGGGCTAAGGAGTGTGAAAAGGCGAGAAAAAGGAAGATCTTAGACAAAAAGTTGGTTATTTTGCAGAAGAAAATTCATACGAAACGCGATCAACGGGAAAAGATTGACTTTATCCAAAACTTTATAATAAATAAATCATCAGAAACCTTCACACAGGACCAAATGAGGCTTTTAAATAAAGGCTTAAAATACGCGGTCGCTAGCAACAAATTTCCAGCGGAGGACATTGTCATAGATATTGAGGCTGGAATACGATTCTTGGACTCTGACGAAAAGCAATTTGTACGGAAAAGAACTTCGGAGATAATTGGAGCAAGTCGAGTAGGAGGAATCAACGGAAATACTGAATGGAAGCTGCTTAAAGAACTCAAAGAAAAACCAGTGTATTATGTAAGGGCAGACAAAGGGAATTCTGTCGTAATTATAGACAAGAAGCAGTATGATGATATGGTGCTTGATAAATTGAATAGCGGAGATTACCACCAATTAAGAGCAGACCCCCTACCGGACTTGATAAACAGAGTGGAAAAAGTCCTGAAAGAATCAAAACCAGTAATTGGTGACATTAAAAAACTTAGAGTGTCAAACCCCTGCCTACCTAGAATTAAGTGTCTGCCCAAAATCCATAAGGAGGGGAATGAACTAAGGGAAATTATCGCAGCCACTAATGCACCTACTAGGAATATAGCCCAATGGCTTTTAAAAGAATGCGCACAACTTCCTTACAAACCTAGCACGCGATCAGTGAAGAATAGGGACGAACTGGTGGAGAAGCTTCGAAATGTGAAAGTTGAGGAGGGCTATTTATTGATTTCCTATGATGTCAAATCACTGTTTCCTAGCTTGCCAGTTAAGCAGTCCTTGGCACTATTTGAGGACTGGCTGTTGAAACACAGTGATTCAATGGAATGGAGAAGACGGGTCAAATGCTATAGCAAATTAGCAGCTGTATGTATGAATGAAAACTATTTCATTTTCAGGGACAACTTCTTCAAAGGGACGATAGGAGCAGCTATGGGTAACCCTCTTTCACCTCTTTTGAGTGATATTTTCATGGATTGGCTAGAGTTCGAGGTGGAGAAAAAAGGAATGATGCCTAAGATATGGGCCAGATATGTGGACGACATTTTCACGATGGTTAAAGCAAATGAGGCGGATGAGTTACTACATGTACTCAATGGGATACACCCTAAAATAATATTCACGATGGAAAAAGAGAGTGAGGGCCAATTACCGTTCCTGGATCTTTTGATCATAAAGGCCAAAGGTGGATTAGAATTTGATATCTACAGGAAGAGCACAAGTACCCAGAGAACAATCCCCTGTTCTTCTAACCATTCTTATGCACAGAAAATGGCTGCATACAATTGTATGATCCACCGAATGTTAACAGTACCTTTGAATAACCAGCGTCTGGAACGAGAAAAACAGTACATCGTGGACACGGCTAGCAAAAATGGGTATAGGAGGAGTTTGATCGAGCAACGTATTCAAAAAATGGAGAAACAACATAGAAGAAATGGGCTCACTTCACTATTTCTACAAGAACGACGACAAGTACGAAAATGGATGCCAATCACTCATTCATCTTCTACCAAAAGATTGGATCGCATTTTGAGAAAGACAGGATGCAATACGGCTAGCACGAGCAGAAAATACAGCATTGAAACAATCCTTGGATCAACTAAGGATGGCAAGAAAAAAGAGGAAAAGAGTGGAATCTATAGGATCAGTTACCCAGAATGTAATAAAGTATATATTGGACAGACGAAACGCTTGGCAAAAACTAGATTCCAAGAACATATTAAGGAGGCTGAACAGATCATCAGAAGAGGTGGGATAGATACAGCAAGATCATCATTAGCCAGACATATTATTGAGGAATCTCATACTATTCAATGGGCTAATCTTGACATAGTACAGGAAGTCCGGGACTGGAAAAAGTTGGATGCTTGCGAATCCTTATGGATCTCGAGAGTCCCCAGTGAACAACGGTTAAATACGGATCTAGGGAATGGATACAGTGACCTAATGAAAATCATCAATTAACTAATAATTTTTTTGTAATTAAATCTCCACAATTATGTTACTTGCCATAGCTAACCCGTAATTACTTTACCATTTTTTTAATTCCCTGCAATAAATTTACCTTTAAGCCCTTTGTTAATTTGTATACCCTTAATTGCATTATAATTGTTTGTTATTTCTCGTAGTAGTACTTAAGGATATTTATGTTTATTACCATTAAATGTGATAGGTTTAAATATTCGGATGATTATTAGAAGAGCTTCAGAATACCGCCACTGATGAAGAGGATAACTTGTCCTCGAAATACCGGTATCTGGTAGAACATTAAGAATAAATAGCGCTTTTAAAGGAAATTTTATAATTTTTTTATTTTTTCAGTATAATTACAGGTGCTATTACTGCCGAAATGCAAATCGAACATACGGGTGTTCTTTCACACTTTACAAATTGCGTTCAGAATTTATTATTTAGTTGGAAATATCGGTATACGTTACTATCTTGATAATATTATGCAATTCGTTGAGTATGTTGCTTTACTTAACTTAGTTATGACTATTCAAATACTAAAAGAATGTAAACAAATGATAATAAAAAATTTCCTTTTTCTTCGCTACAATAACTTCATTTATGTTATGCAGACACCGGCATTTCGAGAGCAAACTACTGTCTTCTTCAGTGCAACTAATCTTAATTTTACATTTCATTTGCTTATATAGCTGACAAGTTAGAAGTCAATCCATACTATCTAATTACATTTAAAAAAAAGAAGATACAAGATATTTGCAAAAAGTAATGAATTCTGCATTTTGAACATCGCCCTGCTTAATTAATCGACCGCTGCCGCTGCTTCTTTGGCTACCTGCCCGTTGTCATAATGTTGATCACAACTTAGTTTCAATAGGCTGCTGTATGGGTTTCCCATGTCTGTATGTAACCGCTTTTTCTCTGGACTTCTCGATATCCAATAGCTCTCCGTAGCGTCCAGGTTTTTCCAATTAGTGATTTCTTCCAACGGGGTTGCGTTTTCCCTTGCAATACTGTGTCCCAATTCGACCATGTGCTTCGCTACCGTAGATCTTATTGTCCTTCTCCCGAATTTTCGGGCAAGCGCTGCTTCTTGGAGATACTTCGCTACTTGATTTTTATCGATCTTCTTGTCTGACCTACGTATCCCATGGAGTATTTGGGGCTTGTGATTTTGTATATACCGCTCTTCTTCTCGACCTTTTTGACGTCCTTTGCTGATCTCAGAATATTTTCTAGTTGGAATGATCTCGAAGAGGGTGTTTCGCTGTTTGTTGCCGTTTAGAATGTGAGTCGCGTCCTCCCTGTTTCGGATTTATTTTGTGTAAACAATGTTTAAAAAGCCCGTTTTCGATGCTGATCGTCCAGTTTTCGGATTTGATTGGTAATTAGTTGTTTTTCGTACCCATTCATAGTCGCAGTTTCAAGTATGTACTTGATTCCGTCGTTCTTCCGTTCAGTTATCATTGGTACTGTTTTAAAGTTGCTCGTTTCGTGTGTTTAGCACTGTTTTGTTCATAGGCTTTAAGTTTTATTAAACACACCGAGTTATAATAATTCAAATAGTTTATTCACTACCAGGTATTCAATTCATTTAATACAATTTAATACAAGATATTTAACACTTGATATTGGCGCGCGATATCACATGTTGCGGCTCGAAAGGTTAGGGAAGAAGTCCCCGAACTCTTGGGATGCAAATGTGTATAATGATATATGACTGTATTAGTAACAAGAGCAAATATATTTCATTTGTATGCATATATAACAGGTACTGTGAGCATCCTCCAGATCATACTATTATTGGCTGCCATTTTTTGTCCAAAAGAATGGTTTGAATAGTTCGGCATCGTTCTTCGTGAGTGAGTTTTCTTCATATGAATGTCGGATTCAACGCCAGTCGTGCTCCTTATTATCACTATATCTAAGAATGCTAGTTTACCGTTTTCTTCATTTTCCATAGTGAATTTTATATTTGGGAGAATTTTATTAATTGTTTCTAAAAGCTTGTCAGTCTCTTTGGCCTTAGTAATGGCGAAATTATCGTCTACATATCGCATCCAAATGGTTGGTAGGAGGCTCTTTTCTTCCATACTGGTTTCGACGTATCCCATGAAAATATCCCTGAATAGAGGGGAGAGTGGGTTGCCCATCGCCACTCCCGAAGTTGTTTTATAGTAAGCTCCTCTAATGTAAAATAGTTTTCAGTCATGAAAACACTGGCCAGTTTTTTGAGTGTTTTGAAAAAAAAGAACTTGTTTATCAAGATGTGTATTTGAATACTTAAATTTCCTGTTATTTATACATTTCATGACACAATGGTGCATTTTAGATTGCACCTTTGGTACATTGAGTTCGTTTCTCTCAGTAATCTGCAGTCTTCCTGCTTTTCATATCGCGAAAGTTTCTACCAATATTTTGGAACCTTAACAAAATTATACGTGTCATTAGTTCATTAATGACAAATCTTTGAAATTTTTTTGAGATTTAATATTTTGAAACTGATAGCTTATCGATTATTACCAATCTATAAATTGCTACACCCTGGTTTCCATTTTCTGTATACACTTTTTTGAGCACTAAAATATAAACCCGTTGACGCATTAAAAGGAGCTGATGTTTGCTCAGTTAATGTTTCGGAAAATTGTGGAGCTGCCAATGAAATGAAGAAAGAAGCAATAAACCCTATCATGATATTGTGCTTTTCCCACAAACTAAACAGCAGCTCATGAAAACATCTAATGTTCACTCGATGAAAAAAGTTTCTGACATTATACGAGAGATGACGAGATTTTCCCAGAACGCACATCCGAAGTGTAATACCATATTAGCTAAATTTCTTGACCATAAGCTGAAGCATTTGTGCCAAACAAGGTGGGTTGAAAGACATGATGCTGTATTGCAGTTCGTCGTAGATTTGCCAATGATTATCGAAGCATTAACGAAAGTCAGTATTTGGAAGAATAGAGATACTGCAGGCAAAGCGAGAGTACTCATTTCCGCTGTAAGCTCATTCGACTTTATCGTAGGCTTGTTTTGTTTGTGCGATGTTTTATCTTTGACACGTCCTTTGAGTGAAAATCTTCGGGAAGAAGATATGGATATGGCCAAAGCTTCGCAAAAAATAGAATTACTACTTGTAGTGTTGACAAGTCAAAGACTGAAGCCAGAGAAAAAATTTGACTATATATATACAGACGCAACAAATTCACCAGATGAGTTAAACATAAAAACCAAGAACTTGGAGTTAACAAACACGACGAGAAAACCACAATATATCTGACTGTAAAGAATATTTTAGAGTCTCAATGTCAATTCCTTTATTAGATAACATTATGGAAGATATGAAGTTTCGTTTCTCTCATGATGTTTTGAATGGTTTTCAGTTGAGCTTATTACTTCCTAAAAACGTGAGTGACAAGGCACCGAACGACGTAACCGATCTCATTAACAGCCTCATAGAACGATTTGGTAAACTTTTGAAGGACGCTAAAAAACTCCAATATTTGAGACTCAAGGGAGAAATGAATCACTGGCAACAGCCTTGGAAACTCAAAACAACCCAGGGCTCTCAACGAAACGCTGCGCCACCAAACAGTGCATTAGAAACTCTAGAAAGTTTTGACAAATATGTGTAACCAATGATTCACGCTCTACTCCGAATTTTTTGTACGATGTGTGTAACCAATGCAAGCGCCGAACGGTCATTATCAAAGCTACGCCGTAAAAAAACATGGCTCAGAACAAGGATGATCCAGAAAAGGATAGTCGGTCTGGCACTACTGTGTATTTTATTCGCCATACTTGCAATCCCCCATGCATTTCTATCAAAATAGAATTTTTCTTTCAAATTTAGATAGTATCTCCATTATAAATGGTACTTGTTTTCTAAATGTATGCTGAAAAAATTTAAAAACCGAGCTCCCCCCGCCCAAAATTTACCCCTAGATTCGTCGCTGGTACAATGATGTCTTTTTAATGAGCCACAAGCATTCATAATCATAAAACATAAAAAGCTACGATAGGCCGGCCATATCGAGCAAATCCGCAAATCAAGAGTACCCAGGAAAGTACTCAAAGATTAGATGAAAGGCAATTGATTTAGAGAAAAACCACGAAAATGATGGGAGGTCGGAATTTTAGTAGGGTTTTGTAAAATTAGCTTTCTTTCTTAAGGAAGTCGGTTAAATTTTTTTTGTCCACATTATATTGTGTGCCCCTTATACCGATGTGTTAAACATTGTCTGGGTGAGACAAAGGACCAAGCGACGTAATGTGAATGCAGATCGCACGAGCGTTGTGCTACGAAGAAAGAGTGATGGAGAGAGTGGTAGGGAATGGAGATATTTAATAAAAAAAAATTGCAGTGATCTTTCTGCATCTTAGCCAGGATTTTCTTCAAAAAAGTTTCTCAGAAATCGGCTAGAATTGCAATCCTTTGAGGATATTAATAGCCTTCATCTCCACGTTGATAATATTTGACTATAGAGAAGTGGAATGATATTAATACTATATGTAATCAATTTCAATAAATATTGTCGAGCAAAAGAAAAATCAACTTCCATTGTATTACTAAATGAGAGTATATTTCGAAACAAGGAACATTCTTGCATTTTCCTCACTCCCGTAACCTTTCCGCTATTTTCTGCAAGAAGCAGAATTACATATATCTACCACTAATCAACCGTGATATTGTTTTTATAATGATTTTTTGCTTACGTGCCACACAATCGCAATTGAATTCAGAGCAGGTATTCATTCGGCTCTAAATCAAACAATATGCTAAGACGTTTTGCATATTGTACAATAGCATGAATACAAAAGACGTTTACCGTGTCTAATTAATGAAAGTTAAACTATAAAACTTGTATACAACCGTACAATATTGTGAGTTTCATATTTTCATGTTTAATCGTCCGCAGTGGGAGAACTTGAATATTCGTAGCAACTAAGGAAACAAATAATAACACATAAAACAGTCAAATAGCGACAATCTGCATGAAATATGGCCGTGCGCGGAAGCAAAAGAAAAGTCAAATTGCCTCCAGTGGAAACTTAGTAGGATGCCGTGGAAAAGACTGCCGTAAAGAGGAAATGCGTGCGAATTTCGACATATGGGTAACATTTATAGCATTTAGCTGTGCCGTATCTAATGAAATTACTATTCAACAATTGACTTGCCTCCTTGTTGAGCAACCAACCAACTATCAACGTTCGGGCTTGGTACTAAAAGGGTTTCCGATGGGTGGTTATTGTCATTAGTTATCTTCTCGTTTAGGGTTAAATGACGATTTATTACGTAAACTCGATTGAAGGCAATTTTTTTTCCTGTTTTTAATAAAACATTGTATTTTGGTGTATACTATATTGCAAGGGAACATTGTGAAAATGTAAGCTGTAGATACAAATCTATTACAAAATTCTTTGAATCCACGAAAAAATAGATAAATCATGGAAGTTCAACATTTCCAAATATTTGTACCTCCAATCCAATCTTTACTCTGAACCAATGTTATGTCCGACAGCTTTCCCATTTCCGCTTACATTTATTTTGCATAACATTTACAAATACTGCAAATTATCTACGGTTAGCTGAAAAGTGTCTCAAATAGACGAAAGTACAATCAACAACGAGAAATTAAACCGAAATTAATGCGTGAAAATCAGATACATAAATTTTAACTTTAAAACGTTTCTTGTCCAGCCGCCGTCGCTTCTTTTGATGGGAATATTCGTGTATATGTTTTGAATTATTGTTAATTCAAACGGGCCCTGTTGTATCCTTTCCCCCTGAACAATTTCACAACAAGAACTTTCTCGGTTATCTGTGTACATAATCGAAAAATTTTATCGGTATAATCAAATTGGAAACGGTTCACTCCTAACTACAATTCATAAATCTGACCCAGATCCCAATATTTCCATGTTTGTAGGTTTCCATTTGAATTGTAGAGCGGAATCTGAACGACAATGGGAAATTCTTTATGAATGCTGCGGAAAATTAGTTCCTACCAATGTGATTTGTGTTGTAACTGCTTCCAAATGATGGAAGTGGTTTTCTCGGTAGGCATTCTATTCAGAAAGATGAAGGATCCGGAAGGGTGTGAGGCTAAGGATAACATAACAAATATTAATTTAATGATCATGTAACAATAATTTGTAACAAGCACATGTTCTTGGAAATAAGGGGACGCGAACATATGCAAAGCGTTGCAAATTGATATGACAATCGTTTGACATGTTTTGCGTACACAAGATATACGTTATTCGTTAATAAATTGATATAGATAGGGTTACGCCTCAAAAGCCATTTATATAAATTAAAGCACTATTAAAAGTAAATTATGCATTCTGCATATTTTTTACAACATAAAATGATTGTTGGAATTAAATTGATAAACAATTAATTCAATATCAGAAATGTATTATGCTTTTTATAGAATATCTTAAGAAGCTATTGGATTCCTTTTAGATGAAGCCGTTATTTCTGATTGATGGAATGTCCATATTATCATGTACGAGGGTGAACCAAATGGTGATTTGGCTATTTTGCTTAGTACGCACACGGCTAAGTTAGGGGCCACGCTCGGATCTGTCCTCAGTGCAGCCCTGACTGAGCAAGAGGTAAATCCATCGGTTGCACAACGCGTTATCATAAAGTTTTCAACCAATGAAGGCGTTAAACCGTCGGAAATTTTTACTAACATATTTTGTAGGTGCTTTTAACATAAAATTATCCATTGTTGTTGAGTTTCTGACACCCCTGAGAGCCCACCACGGCCTGATCCGGTAACCTCAACGCTTAGTCATTTAAGGTTAATTCACCATAAAAATTAGCTCATTTGTAATCAATTCGATTGATTTATCAATCGATCGATCATTTCAACTCAATTCACCGATCGATTGATCAATCATTCACTGTTCCCTTTAAGAACAATTGAATTGTCCCTTCGCCGGCGTTCCACCTTCCGTATCCTTCAGCTGGGGGCGGACTGCACTCTCAAAACCTACACGGCAAGCATCCAGGGGCACCACATGTACGAGGGCCAAGCCATAACCGTACATGATTTTTTTCAACACATTTCTACTGGTGGCGGATCGAACTTTGTGGACTCTTTCAACGAGTCAACTCATTTCACTGAGCCTGCATCTGAAATCGATGAGCTGTGACGACAACTACAAGCGCAAGATGTTTCATGGACCGCCCATAACATCCACCAGTACACAATCGGCTACCTGGGCATTCTCGGATAAGTCGTACTGGTGATCTACCTCCGCTGGCGGTTCTACAAACAACAATCCAACCTGCAGGTCCAACCACCCGTGGCGTTACCTAGATGATACAGCCTACCGCACACCTTGGAGGAGGTTGAACGGGCCGTTCAACGGGGGGTAGATGTTGAGTTCCTGACACCCCTGAGCGCCCACCACTGCCTGTAATTAGCTCATTTGTAATCAATACGATTGATTTATCAATCGATCGATCATTTTAACTCAATTCACCGATCAATTGATCAGTCATTCACTGTTCTCTTTAAGAAAAATTGAATTGTCCCTTATCCGGCGTTTCACCCAAATTCAGTAATTTTATTGAATTCAAATATTTTAATTCAATTCAATACTCATGAATACTAAATTTTGTCACACACTGTAATACCATTTGCTATTTTTCATTCCCAGCCAAATTGCTGACCATGCACATTCATCGAGTGCATTTATCCATGGAATGGATCCGTAATCGAAGAGATTGGGCTTTTTCAGACGCAGCGTTAAAAGTCAGCGGTAAACAGGTTATATGGGCAAGAAGAGTGAAAGGCGTTGAGGGGACCTGATGGTAAAAACAAGCCAACATTTTTTAGGGTGAACGAGCGTAACGCACATACACAAACGCATTTTGTTGATCATTTGGTGGGGGAAATTTTATACAAACGCCGGTAATCATTCCGAATTGAACATTCGGTGAAGAAGGTAGTCGTCATGAAATTATTGCCTTTCTTAAATTTGCGTGCAAAGATGGATGCGTGGACGCGAGAAGCTACGCGTTAATTAATGAATTTATGAAAGCGGAGGCCATGTTCAATTTCAGGAAACAACACGACGAATATCACGATTTCAATAGAGTTAAATTGCCTATTGTAAATCCATAGAAAATGAACAGTACGCATAATCTTCATAGAGTCACATTATAATAAGCCAGTTGACAACACAACAAGAAAAATATGCGACTAAAAGGATATTCAAATTTGGAATATATTTTTCAGAAAGCGGAAAAACACGGAGGTTCTAATAAATCCAATAGAAGTTTGAATCGATAAACTTTAACAATCATAAAATACATTTTTCATTCCAGTTTTTGTTACCTCGTGCACAATTTAAGGCTAAAACATCAATTCTCAATCGCTTATCTCTCTGTCTTCGCTTTCATGTTGTCCGCACGACGTTTAACGATCAAGTGATCCTTTTGACACATACACTCGCAAGACGTGTATCGTATACAAAAATAGGTTGGCTGAACTATGCAACGTGTAAACATTAGGGCGTAAGCGCGAAACCTGTTTGGATATGGGCTTTTACCATTCCCGTGTGAAAAAGCCCATTGGATTACATATCATGGACAACGGCAGACGTGCCAGTGAAAAGACGCAAACTCAGCGTTCTTTCTCTGGCGCGTTTGTCTGGTCAGCAAATTGCGTTAGAAATTGAATGTGGGTGAAATGCTCGGCTGGCTCAGTTGTTGAAGGACGGCGAACGAGCGCGGATAAAGTAAAAATAAGTAAAATCAAGTAATCATGCCAAAGTGTATAGAACTCGCATATTCTCAAAAACTTTTGACTCTGTCAACCATGGTCTTCTACTGGACAAGCTCAAGGCATTAAATATTGACTCGACCCTTTTCCACTGGCTATACTCCTACCTCTATAATCGTGAATGTGTGCTAACGTATAAATCTTATAAGTCTTCCTCCTGTTGTCCTCAGTCTGGTGTTCCTCAAGGCTCAATACTTGGTCCCTTATTATTCTTAGCTTTCATAAATGATCTGCCATCCTTATTTAATTCTTCGTCGCTTATCTATGCTGACGATTTGAAAATTTTAAAAATTATCCATTCTCTAGATGACTGCTTGCGACTGCAAGCAGACTTAGATAATTTTGTTTCCTGGAGCAGCTCTAACTTCCTTCCTTGAAATATTAGCAAGTATCTCCTTATGTCTAACTCTCGTAAAAAATCTCCATTTTTTTTTTGTTTATTCGATCAGTGGCACTGCTCTTGGGGTAATGGCCATCATAAAGATCTTGGTGTAATTTTTGACAATAAGCTCCGCTTTGATCGCCACATTTCTTATATTGTTTCGAAGGCATCTAAAATGTCTGGTTTTATTTTAAGAACCTCTAAAGGCTTCAATAATATACGGTCTTGTACCTATCTATTTCTATCGCTGGTTCGTAGTCTATTTGAGTATTGTGCCCAAGTATGGTGTCCTCATCAGCGTTATTTAATTGATGCGCTTGAGACAGTGCAGCTTAGATTCACAAGATCTATTATTTTCAAATTTCAGATTGCATACGTTTCCTATAGCGAGCGTCTCGTTATGTTACAGCTCCCCTCTTTATTATCTCGCAGGATCTTCCTGGATGAATGCCTCCTGTACAAACTTTATTACCATCTTTTGCCACCAGCTTTGTGCGACAATATATCGGCCTTTACTCCTGAACGTATGAGTAGATCTTCAGTAATCTTTAATATCCCGTTCGCCCGAACCGAGATTTTTTTTAACTCGCCTTTTGCTCGGATACCCCGCAATCACAACATTCGTGGTCTTGGTCCTATACCTTCTTCTTTTTATGAATACAAATCTCATTCAAAACGGGATGTTCTTGAATTCGTTTTTATTAATTAAGTTTTCATTTTTACTGTTTAACGGATTATTAATTCCATTATGCTTTTATATGTTTGAATATACATTCTTTTGCTTTTTTATTATTAATAATTTTTGGCTTTTTTCATTGTTTTCTTACTTGTCTATATATAATTGGAGTTTACTCTGTACATATAGATATTACAATAAATTAATAAATAAAGAAATTATTTGCTTTTGTATAAATTCTAAAAATAGTTGCTATCTATTTGCTATATTAACGAGAAATAATTTTATCTTTAGTCAAAGCTGTTGAATTAGTTGAGAATAAAGAAGTGAAATAATAATATCCATTGCTGTCGACGATTTTCAAAAAGGATCATAAATACAAAGGTCGGGACAAAAGAGTTCTGGCTCAACATTTTGAGCCCCGGCCGGATACTTGGTATTTATTTGCCGTACCTATTTAAATAATTATCTTTTCCCTGGTGAACAGGTCTTGAAGTGCTGTGTGGTGCTTTGGTGTAGTTTTGTGGTGTATCCGCGCTTTCTGTTTCCGTCCGTTTGCCAACTTTCTACGCGATTGCGAATGTGGATCGCATAATTGAGGACCCAACAGGTTTGGCTCGAATCTTCGAAGGTATCATTTCCAATCATAAAAAGGATTCACCCTCAAGGGAGCAGGAAGCCAGGTATTATGCAGAGCGATTGACTAGAAATTGACTAGAGGCCACGTGGGAAGATTTTGAACTAGGCGATAGTCACATCCGATCCCTACTGGAGGTCGCTCCGTCGCACGAGTAACATATATACGACACTACCAAAGGCAACTACCTCCGTTACCAACAGCACTTCCACGATCAAATACGTGCCAAAACACACGCGGACACGCCAACTGGGGAACTGTCACCAAAAAGGCTCGAAATCCAGGATAGCGATAACAAGGACTATACTGCAGAAGCCTCAGCACCAAGCGATGTCAGTGTGGTCAGGATGCTGCGTCGCTACAAGGTCATGGCAGACTCTTTGAGGAGGATCACGGACCGTTAGGACCAGAAGGAGTAAGCTCATGACCCTCCAACGAGGTTGGCAACAAGTGGATGAATATCACCAGCAGATCATCGAGTTCCATGATGATCCTGAAACGTATGGTTTTAACGTGCAACAGCACATACATTTGGAAGAGCTTACCCAAGATCGGATCATACGTCTGGAATCAAAAATCGTTTAACTCAGCGCCACACCTGCCTTAACGACTCTGCCTGGGACTCCTCTTACCATGCCTCTGCCGAAAATAAAACTCCCGACCTTCGATGGGAACAATTCCACGACTTGTTCCTGCAAATGGTGCATAGCCAATCGATGTCCAAGTGTGTCACCTTGTTGATTTTTTCTTCTTTTCTCAGCGGTTGTTGAAATTCCACCCGAGCCAAGGTTAATATTAAAAATAAAAATGTTAAAATAATAAAATAAAAATTTCAAAAGATTAAAATAAAAATGTAAAGTAAAAAAATAGGCAAAAAAAACGAAATGTGAAAAGATTAAAGTAAAAATGTAACATAAAAATAGGGAAAAACGAAATGTTAAAATAATAAAATAAAAATATTAAAAGATTAGAATATAACTGTAAAGTAAAAGAAAAATGTAGGCAAAAAACGAACTGTTAAAAGACTAAAATAAAAATGTAAAGTAAAAAATAGACAAAAACGAAATGTTGAAAGATTAAAATAAAAATGTAAATTGAAAATAGGCAAAACCAAAAGAAAAGAAAATCGCTGAGCAATAGGACAAGAATGGCATACCACCTTTACAATTTTATAGCGGCAAACGAAAGTAGGCAATGAACTCTTTTTACGAGGTATCAGAGATTGTGCTGAGTCAACTGGACTACCACAAACTACAGGATTGAGTGCACGATAATCTTCTATCAGCTCCACATTGAAGTCAATACATACTGTGTCGTCATCAAAAAGCCAAATTGGGATTTTGTACGGTCTTGAATACCACTGGACAATTGCCTGATGGATGGATCGTCATCGCTTTGAAAACCATTTTTCAATTCATACAAGTTCTTGATGCTGGCGATCTCGCAACTTTCTACTGAACCTGAATCTACTGACCCTGCGCACGATATCAGAACAAAATCTCCAACTTTTAATGTTAGACCCGTAAATGCACTTCTTGTAGAAATAGCAGTTTTTCGTCACTACCTCCCCGTGCTGGGAGTGGGTAATTTACGCGCATGCTAAGGATCAAAAGTTCTTTATAGGACTTCTTATTGGACAACCAAATGTTGATGGGAAGGATTACATTGTTCATATCGCTCGAACATCAGACAATGGCAGCGGAAGTGAAGAGCATATTTCAAATTCACCAGTAGAATCTTTGGGAGCTGTCAATCCGCAATTGCTGGTCAACCATGCCGTGATGGCAACGCGAATTATCCCGGGCAGCTTCTTTTTTCAAGGTCCTTTTGTGGTAGCCGAAAACAACATCTTCCAGTCCGAAGCCTCCACTAAGAAGATTCGACACTGTGCCCAGAAAATTAATAAAATTCTTTCAGATGCTAAAATATTTCGCAGTGATACGGAACGCTATGACAAAGGAGAAAAGTTAGTTTGGTATTGTTCACCATATGGAGAGTGGGTCTGCCGTTCCATAAATATTTCCGAACCCTCAGGATCGTTCAAACCAGCAGATTGGAAGACAATGGATAAGCAAGTATCCTGGCATATGGTCGAGACGAATTACGACATTGATGAAGTATTCCCGCTTTACATTAACGAGAAAGTTGTGAATCTAGAAGAGAATTGTTTACTAACCTTCAAAACCATCAACTCGTACTTAGAGCACAGTGCAGTCTTTATACACCAAGACAACTTCGAGGACGACCTTAGTCTCGAACACTTATTAAAACGCGTAGGGGTCGCAAAGAGAAAACGGACAAGTTCAAGCTTCGGTTTCCTTCCCAGCTACAGTTCCTGAAACGGATTTGTCACAAGTTATTCAAGTCAATACATACTGTATCGTCATCAAAAAGCACGATATAAACAAACACGACACTGACAGAGTGTCAGTAACTTTGGTATTCTACACCTGATGGGCGAGTGTACTAAAAAGGGAAATTTAGATTTCAATTGCTCGATGCACCCCAGTTGGGGGAACTGAATTGAACATTGAATTGCCCAGGGAAAAAGTTAACGGCTCGCCGGTTAAAACCGAGCCGATGAAAAATGCAATAAGAAAGAACGGCTCTTTCTCTTTTCTGGCGGGTCCAAGACAACAGCGAGGGACTAAGCGAGGATAACGCTCTGAAACTTGTGAAAAATCTATCGAGGAAGGAATTGCGACCGGAGAAAAATTTCAACAGCGATCCAACTAAGGGAGATTGGCGACATCAGGCAATAATAAGCGCGCTGGCAGAAAATTGCAACGCAGATTACTTCGGGGGGCCCCCGCTTAGGTAGAGTAAGTAAAATTTTAACATTTTAACCCATTATATTTTTGAACTTCATTTGCATTTCGCAATTAAATATAAATAGTGAAATAGTGGAAGTTTTTTGTGTGCTTGTTGAAGGAAGAGTAAGATTGCCGCGCATGTTTATTGTACACCTGGCTCGGGTATGTCCGAAGGTAAATTCGGTGGTGATTTATTCAGAAATTTCTGTTAGCAAAAGTGTTTCTTTATTTAGTTTTTCGCTCGGTGCGAGTTACAGGTGCGCTCGGGAGGAATTTACCAATCTAAACTATTCCGGGATTGTTTAGCGCGGGTGTGTACCTCAGCAGTTTCGTACGAGGTGACCGATATACTCCTCAGAAGCTGCCACTTCAGTCACCTCGGGGCAGCTCGACTGCGGGGTTCCAGATGACCACGAACCCATATATATATATATATGTTGCAGCATGGCAGTGCTGCAAGCTCTATCGAGCAGTAATTTCCACATTTACGCAGTGGTGGTGAACTTAAAAGAAAATTTTGTTTGAGGATTGCTGGTTGTCCTAAATGAAAGAACTACATTGTTCTTTCACCCGAGCATTTTAGCTATCAACATAATAGCATTATTCGCTCGATGGACTTCAGCTGGTTCCAGCATATAGGCTGGTTCCATTAAAAATCTCGCAGTTTCGTACCTCAGATTTTTGCTCGGTACGAGTCACTCCGGAGAATCTGAGCCCGGCAAGTTGCGCAACTGGTCACCCGGTGATTCTAATCCTCCCCTGTTGGGAAAGAACTTAAAGAGTGTTAGTGCGTGCTGTGTGAGGGGTGTTCGGCGGCCGCGTTCTCGCTTGGCGGCTTTTTAGGACCAGAGGATAAGCGAGTGGCGCCACGTACGACCGTCTTCGACGGCAAGTCGGGTCCGAGGTCCTTAGCCGAAGGAACTCCCACGCGGAGGGTAACTGATGGGTAACAAGTGCCAGAAGGTATGGTACCTCAAGGCTGGTCTCACCGGAGAAGTGGGGCTTTTGATTCACAGTTTTAGATTGTCGGATGACAACTACGAGGTGGATTGGACAACCTTGAAGGAAAGGTACGACAACCGACGATTATTGGTAGCGAAGCTCATCAACAAATTGATGAGTCGGCCATCTCATGCCAATGAAAGGCCATCATTGGCAGCAATGAAGGCTCTACATGAACACAAGAGTGTCTCAGAGGCCTAGAAAACCTGGAAGTATCCACAAGGGACTGATATCCGTTGCTGCTACATGTGCAAATCCGAAAATCGGATCCAGCGACTCACGCATCATACAAAAAATCTTTATCCTTGGAACTTGGACTTCTTGGAAACGCGTTTCCAGGCCCTCGGCCATAAAACATAGGAAGCGGAGATCAATCGATTGATTGATTGATTGATCAATCGATCGGTGAATTGAGTTAAAATGATCGATCGATTGATAAATTAATCGAATTGATTACAAATGAGGTAATTACAGCCAGTGGTGGGCGCTCACGGGTGTCAGGAACTCAACATCCTCCTCCAAGGTGTGCGGTAGGCTGTATCATCTAGGTAGCGGCACGGGTGGTTGGACTGCAGGTTGGATTGTTGTTTGCAGAAATACCAGCAGAGGTAGGTCACCAGTACGACTAATCCGAGCATGCCCAGGTAGCCGATTGTGTACTGGTGGATGTGTCGGTTTTGAGAGTGCAGTCCACCCCCAGCTGAAGGATACTAGAGCCCTGCAACGACAGTATGGAAGTGTTACTGCCACACACTAGGTTAGCAATGTTTGGTTGACGAAAGCATAGATCCATTCGTTCGATTGATGGATGTTGGACAAGGCAGATCAGGTGTTTAATTCCACCGAGGTGTATTTGGGCGCGGGTGTAATTCTCTTCAACAAGTCGAGTTCGCATCGACTCATGTTGGATTCCCTACTGTATAATGGATGAGTCTGTCGGCAAATGTGAATGCTGGACTCCGTTTGGATGCAGGATGAGTACTTCGCCTCCGAGAGTGGGTAATAAATGTCAGGGTGCGGCGTGATTATCAAATCCTGTGAAGATGGTTGTATGGCCACTAATTTGTTGGACCTTACCCTAGGGATTGCGAGAAGTCTATAGAGCTCAAGGGTCATTGCTGCTACCAGTGGAATCTTTAGTTTAAAGATGACGAAATCGGTGGTCACTTTGGCGCTGATTGATGTTATTTGGAAGAGTTACAGGACATTCTCTTGGAGCATAGGTAGCCGCTGGTTCTCGGGTAGATGCTCTCTGATCTCTGTCACCTCTGTGCCCAATTGTTGATGTGACAATAATAAGAAATCGAACTGCCCATGTTGAGTATCCGTGACTTAGCTGGTGAGAAACGATTGCATTCTCTGCAAGTTGAGGGTTATGAGTGTCATTTGCAAGGAGAGCGTGGTGATCAAGTTGAGCATCGGGGTTTAACTTCCCTCAGGATGAGGAGCCTTGATGGCATTGGTCAGTCTCGTGAACGTCTGCTCTATTGCTGTGAAACATTTTTGGGAAATTTGCCAAGGATGTTTAGCGTTGAGTCGATGATGGAAGTTTGGTTTGTTAGCAGTGAGTGCAGCTTATCTTATATTCCTTGCATGGTTTTGATGGTCCGGGCCATTTGATTGGCATAGTCGTTATCAAGAACACAGAACAATGATCGTGCAAAGCCACCCACTATATTGATAGCACCTCTCTTGGAACTGATTCTCAAGATTTGGCTGATGCTCGAGAATTCCCTTTCAAAATGCCGGAAATGATCTATAACATGTAGGCAGTTGGTCTGCAGGATTCCACCTTCACACAGCTGATTTAAGAGGTTCGTCCCGTTCTGTAGAACAGCCAATTCCCGCCAATATGATCCCAAATCGTAATAAATGAGCAACTTCCACTCGTTGGAAGATAAGTAGGCTCGACCTACTGGTTAAAAATACAGACCCGTATGGGGTCTGGTTGTTGAGCATTGTGTTGGAAAGGCGTGCGCTATAGGAGCTAGCAGGCACATCAAGAGGAGCGCCACAATTGACTTGCCGGTTCCCATCGATTGCCGCCTTATCCTTGGGATGTTGTCGCCGCTGATCTGGGACCCTTCCTTCATCAAGTGGGGGAACTTGCTTTGATGGTTCTTCGTTAGACTGTGCGTCGTCGAGTACTGGTAACGGGGCCAGTATATGTTTTGACCTTTTCAAGGTTCCGGAGATGGTTTTGACATTCGCGATGCGTACCAAGCCATCGGCGCCTTCGTACATTTTGATAATTTGCCCCAGTGGCCAATCCATCGATGGGGTGTTATTTTCGCTAATGATGACCACTGTTCCCGGTATTACATTGCGGTGTGACTGTCTCCACTTAGCACGATGCTGCAACTGCGCCAAGTACTCGTGCGACCACCGTCTTCAGAATTCGAGTTTGAGGTGATTGGCTAGCTTCCATCGGGCATGCAGACCTCCGGTGACTGGCTCTGCGCGACCATCCACGATGGCCGTGAGATGTTCTCCAATGAGAAAGTGTGCTGGAGTTAAGGCTGCCAACTCATCGGGATCGTTTTACAGCGGAGTCAGTGGTCTAGAATTTAAGATAGCTTCCACCTCAACCACCAAGGAACGTAGGTGAGAGCCGCTGACGAAACGCCTCGACAGATCAAATTTTTGGCTGATTTGAACACCGCCTCCCGCAAGCCACCAAAATGAGGTGTACGTAGAGGGATGAAATGGAAATTGATTCCCCGGCTGGAGCACGCTGTTGTTACTTCTTGACGCGCTTCTTTGGAATATAATGAGGACGACAATTCTGAAAGCTGGTTGTGAGCTCCCACAAAGTTGGTAGCGTTGTCGCAAAATAGGTTTCGGCAGTGTCTTCGTCATCCAATGAAAAGTTTGAGAGCACAGAAGAATGCCTCTGGGCTTAGATCACTGACTAGCTCCAGATGGACGGCCTTTGTAGCGAAACAGCAAAATATGGTTAGGTACCCCTTTTGCGATCGGGTACCTCTACGTCGGTAATGGATCGTCATAGGCCCAAAGAAATCCATGCTGGAGTTGACAAAAGGACGACACCGACACCGATACAGATTATGCCCTCTGTATCCAGGAATGACACCAGCCCCACCAACGGACTGTGCTTGGAGCCTTGCCTCCCCGACCTGATGTCGAAAAGTTAACAGTTAACAGTTAGTAATTGTACATACCTCACGATGAACTCCAGGGCTGTGGATAATCCATCACTCATGGGTGTTTGATTTGTCAGTTGAGGTTGCTTGACTGCCAGCTTGAGACCACAGATAAACTGCATAATATAGGCACTATGTGCTGCAGCCTCATGAAGGAGTTGCCGTGTTGCATCCACTGAATAAAATGTTTTTCAGAAGCTTCTGCCGTTACCATAACAGTCTTGGTCCGTTTCGTCTCTAAGTCGCAAGAGCCCCCACTCCAATACTCGCAAGGCCAAACTGATTCTGCCCCGGATAAAAATGGTGGTCCTTGCCACCACATACTACAGCGGCTCAATTCAGCTGGCGCCATCCCACGTGACAGGATGTCAGCTAGGTTGTCTTCAGAAGCTACGTCTCACCATCGGTCTGGCCTTGAGAGGGTTTGTATGGCCGAGACCCTGTTCGCTACAAAAGTATGGAACAATGATGCAGTAGAATTGACCCACGCCAAGACGATCTCGGCATCGATCCAGAATACCTGAAAAACCTCCTGCAGATTGAGCGCTGTCTTAACTCGTCTTGTGAACTCAGTGCCTAGTTTCACTGCACACGACTCCAGGCGCGGAACAGTAAGTGTCTTGATCGGGGCCACTCTTGACTTGGCGCACAGCAACCTGATGATGACTTGAACACTCCTCAGTGTAGAACGCATGTATATTGCTGCGCCATATAGGCATCACAAAAGTTGTGCAACTGTACTTAAACGTGTTTCTCGCCTGTGTTGATGTGACGAGAAAATCGGGATGATGGCAGGTCACTGTGGAAATTGGACCACCGGGTATGGATCTCAGTCCGATTCCAATCGCCATAATTCCTGCAGGAACCACTATCATAGGAGCAAGAATGGATCGAACATCCTAGCTATATCAGGTGCCATCATCCCTTAGGAGAACTTCACCTCGGTTGGAGCCAGGTTGATTTGGATTTGGAACTCGTCAGTCTTTGGACGCCAGATGACTCCTAACGTCTTAATATAGTCCTGATGTAAACTACAGAAGTCCAGCTGCACCTGTTGGTCTTCAGGTTTAATCTGCTTCAACAAGAGAGGATGGTTGGCACAACATTTGCGCGAATGCATACTTACGCTTGAGAGTATCATACATCGCTCCACCTGTTTGCGAAGTGCCTCCTCTAAGCTGCCTGCCCCGGGAATAACGTCGTCGATATAGCAATCCTTCTCCAACGCGCTGCTGCCCAGGGGACTCTTCTGCCAGTTCTCCTGTACTAGAACCTGGAGAAATTTTGTAGTTAGATACGGGGCTTACGTTGTGCCGTAGGTTACTGTTCTCAACTGATAGTACCGCTCTGAAGGACATCATTCAGTGAAACGCACGCATCGAAAACCACCCATAGCTTGGTTTTACTGCTGTCAGCCTTCAGGACACAATGATGTGGAAGAAAGTATCGTAAATCCTCTCGCTGCTGCGACGACACCTCCTCCATATGCCCAAGCTGAATATACTCCTCGATAAAGTCCTCGTATGGAAGTGTTAGATCAGAGTTCCTCTCCAGTCGACGCTCTAAGGCAGTGAATCTACGAGTGGCCATCGGTTGGGGATCACCTAACGTCTCAGGATCCTTATTGAATGGGAGTCTAACCAAGAAACGGCCGTTGGGACATTTTGTCATTGTCTGATAGAAATGTTCTCCGCAAGCCCTTTCAGTTAACGTAAGCTTGTGCTGCAGATCCTGTACTTCTTCGACCTCCCAAAAACCCTTGATGATCTGATTAAGCTGGTTATCTTCTGCCAGGATGCCGCATGTCACGGAAGACACTTGAGGTGTAATCACTCTTCCAACTTCAATCAACCCTAGGAGTCCAATGGTTAGGACCTCGTAGAAATGTTTGGCATTCAGCAACATGTCGATGCGCTCCATTTGGTGGAAGTCTACATCCGCCAGCCTTATGTTTTTGGGAATGTTCCATCCCGATGTGTTCAAGTTCTGAGACGGTTGCTGTGATATTATTTTGTCCATGATGTAGGCTTCCAACTGCGCGGCATTTCCTGATAATATGGATCTCAGGCCAAGGTTCACGTTGTGGTATGCCTTTAAGAACAATTGAATTTTCCCTTCGACGGCGTTTCACCCAAATTCAGTAATTTTGTTGAATTCTAATATTTTAATTCAATTCAATACTCATGAATACTAAATTTTGCCACACACTGTAATTCCATTTGCTATTTTTCATTCCCAGCCAAATTGCTGACCATGCACATTCATCGAGTGCATTTATCCATGAAATGGATCCGTAATCGAAGAGATTGGATTGCATTTCATGGACAAAGGCAGACGTGCCAGCGAAAAGACGCAAACTCAGCGTTCTTTCTCTGGCGCGTTTGTCTGGTCAGCAAATTGCGTTAGAAATTGAACGTGGGTGAAATGCTCGGCTGACTCAGTCATTGCAGGAAAGCGAACGAGCGCGGATAAATAAAAATAAGTAAAATCAAGTAATCATGCCAAAGTGTATATAACTCGCCTATCATTTTCTTTTGTATAAATTCTAAAAATAGTTACTTTGCATTTGATATCTAGTTGCTATATTTACGAAAAATAATTTTATCTTTAGTCAAAGCTGTTAAATTAGTTGAGAATAAAGAAGTGAAATAATAATTGCCATTGTTGTTGACTATTTTCAAAAAGCATAATAAATTCAAAGGTCGGGACAAAAGAGTCCCGGCTCAACAATTGTATTGTTCATATTCCAATATTCTTAATGATAACGAAATGAATATTCTCTAACATAAACTTTTCATTGTATCGGTCATATTCCAAATAGTTTCAAATCAATGACGTTAAATTACCATTTAATTGTAACCATTCGAAAACATTTGCAATCATAGCAATCAGCAGAGTTCTGTCATTCACCTTTAGCACAAATTGCAAACATAATTCAGCTATTCACCTTTAGCACAATGTAAACAAAATTCAGTTATTCACCTTTAGCAAAAAAGATTTGTTGACAAACTCAGCTAAATGCATTAAACATGCATTGTGGACGACCTATGCTAAATAAGCAATTAACGATTGATAATTATTGCTCAACTTCGACAGCCTTAACCGGATCATTGCTAGTGCAAAGAAGGATAGACCTAGTCGCCACTCTCTGGCGTATTTCGAGACCAGATTGCAGCGTCTTGAAGAACGGTGGAAGGCATGTGAAGAAATACATGCCCAAACACATGATCAGCCTGAAAGTGGAGGAAGACAAGAAAATACTGAAGAAGTATACTGAGGATCATGAGCACCTGAAACATCTTGTCTTGGAATGCAAGAGAATTTTTAAAAATGGAATCAACCGATTCCACGATGCATCGTTTCAAGCCGGATCTTCAAGACAGCCATCGCCGCCGATCACAAGTGGAGGAGATGGTCTTCAGTTAGACTGGGTCAAGTTGCCCGTCTTTCTTGGAGATTATGGCAAATAGACAGTGTATCGTGACCTTTACAAAGCACGGTTCATGACAGCGCAACTTTGCCCAGCTTACAGAAGATGCAGTACCTTCGCAGCAATTTGAGAGGAGAAGCTGAGTGACTTATAAGTTACCTCAACATAGTTAGTGATAATTATGAAGCCGCTTGGCCGCTACTGTGCGAACAGTACGACAACGAGAAACTGATAGCACAAGAACTTATGCAACGTTGGTGGAACACAAGTCTATGTCAATCAAATGACGTCACTGGATTGAGGGACATGGTCAACACAACCAACCAGCTTATCGCAAGAGTGAAGACGCTGAAAATCGATGGATTCCACCTGGCTATAGTTTTCATTCTAAACTGCAAGCTCGATAAGGAATCAAGATCTGAGTGGCAAAAAACCTTCAGCGGGAGTAAGGAAGTGGCAACACTTGAAAAGTTCATGATCTTCTTAACCCAACGATTTACAATGTTAGAAGTCTTAACATTACCCTCCTCTTCAGCAAACACAAGGTCATCGAAAAGGAGTGTGACTCACGCCATTTAAATTCAACCGACACACTGAAAGCATAGACATGGATTTTCCTAAAACACGTCACTTTCCTTGGCAGATCTCTAGCTTCGATCGTTCACTGTACCCACAATTTCTATCCGATTTTCAAAATTTTGGTCTCATCTAGTAGCTGCCAGTGTATTCTTTACCACAAGTACAAGCTTGTAATAGTATTTACAATAACACTATTTTCTATGAAGGTTAAAATAGGAATACATCCCCCCAAAACTTTAAATCGCCTTTTCGCCCCTTAAACGTGCGAATTCCGGGTTTTTACGATTTAATTTAAGGGCTTAACCCAAACTAGTATTTTGGTAGTCAGAAAATATTTTAGGCAAATTATCTAGCATGCAGGAGGCGCAGGAATGGCTGTTTCTAGTACACGTGCACTTTTCGTGCAGATTTCCAGGTTTGGTCGCTTACTGTGCCCGCAATTTCTATCTGATTGTTACAATATTGGTGTCATCATGAAGTTTCTCTCATGTAGTTTCCGTCAAATGTAAATATGTAGTACTTTGCATGAAAATACTAGTTTGTATGACGTTTAGAAGCATAGACATGGATTCTCCTAAAACACGTCAATTTCTTTGGCAGATCTCTAGCTTTGATCGCTCACTGTACCCACAATTTCTATCCGATTGTCAAAATTTTGGTCTCATCTTGTAGCTGCCCATGTATTCTTTAGCGCATGTACAAATTTGTAATATTATTTACAAAAACACTATTTTCTATGAAGGAATACACCCCTCCAAAACTTAAAATCGCTTTTTCTCCCCTTAAACGTGCGAATTCCGGGTTTTTACGATTTTATTCAAATGCTTAACCCATGTTGTTGTTTTGATGGTCGGAAAATATTTTAGGCAAATTATCTAGTGTGTAGAAGATGTAGAGATGGCTGTTTCTAGAACACGTACACTTTTCGTGCAGATTTCCAGGTTTGGTCGCTTACTGTGCCCGCAATTTCTATCTGATTGTTACAATATTGGTGTCATCTTGAAGCTGCTCTCTTGTAGTTTCCATCGAGGGCAAATATGTAGTGCCTTGCATGAAAATACTAATTTTTATGACGTTCAGAAGGCATAGACATGGATTTTCCTAAAACGCGTCAATTTTCTTGGCAAATCTCTAGCTTCGATCGTTCACTGTACCCACAATTTCTATCCGATTGTCAAAATTTTGGTCTCATCTTGTAGCTGCCAGTGTATTCTTTAGGGCATGTACAAATTTGTAATAGTATTTACAAAAACACTATTTTCTATGAAGGTTAAAATAGGAATACACCCCTCCAATACTTTAAATCGCTTTTTCTCCCCTTAAACGTGCGAATTCCGGGTTTTTACGATTTAATTTAGAGGCTTAACCCAGACTAGTGTTTTGGTGGTCAGAAAATATTTTAGGCAAATTATCTAGCATGCAGGAGGCGCAGGAATGGCTGTTTCTAGAACACGTGCACTTTTCGTGCAGATTTCCAGGTTTGGTCGCTTCCTGTGCCCGCAATTTCTATCGGATTGTTACAATATTGGTGTCATCTTGAAGCTGCTCTCATGTAGTTTCCGTCAAATGTAAATATGTAGTGCTTTGCATGAAAATACTAGTTTTTATGACGTTTAGAAGCATAGACATGGATTCTCCTAAAACACGTCAATTTCTTTGGCAGATCTCTAGCTTTGATCGCTCACTGTACCCACAATTTCTATCCGATTGTCAAAATTTTGGTCTCATCTTGTAGCTGCCCGTGTATTCTTAATGACAAATATAAATTTGTAGCATTATTTTCAAATACACTAATTTGTATGAGGGTTCAAATAGGAATACAGTGAAAAAAACAAACTCGTCGGTATAACCTTTATATAAATAGCTGCAGAAAAGCTACCCTGGAGACGTCACAAAACCATGGAATTCAATTTGATCTTTCGTAGTAAATCCAATCCACCGTGAAACTTTGAGCTTAATAAGTGCAAGTAGTTGTCTATGAACCGTGAGCCACTCCTGCACGTCTTTTTCTTGTAAGGGATCATCCCAATCGCACTTCATTTCCCATAAGTCCCGGATAGCAATTTTTCCGATTATAATGCATGGCTGAATCCATCCTTAAGGGTCAAACAGCTTGAACACCTCAGAGAGGATGTTACGCTTTGTAAGCTCAGCAATGATAGTTTTCTTGATAGAAAATGTGAAATCATCTGTTGCTGGATGCCATTGTAGCTGTACTGTATTCATTGCACCCTTTACACTGATGTCAAGTCGTATTTGTGAATCCCCCTCAGCGAGTGGTATGCATTTTAACAGATCGGGATGCTTGGCTGTCCATTTTCGGAGGTGGAACCCTCCGGCTTGCATTATTCGTCGTAGGTCAGTTTGTAATTGTAAGTGTGTCCAAGTTCTCTCCACCTGTTAGAACATCATCAACGTAGAAGTCCTTCAATATTACTTCAGCTACTTGTGAGTATTTAGGATACTCATTCTTTGCCAGTTGCTGCAACGTCCTGATGGCCAAAAACGGTGTGCAAGACGTCCCATATGTAACCGTTTTTAACTGATAATGCTGAATCAGTTCATTTCGGCTGAACTGCCAAAGAATGCGTTGAAAATCCAAATTACCCTCGTCTACCCAGATCTGGCGATACATATTTTCAATTTCTGCTGCCATCGCTTAGCACTGCTGTCTCCACCGCATCAGAAGGTGAAGAATGGTTAGCAGTATGTCGTTCAGAGCTTTTTTACCAGCGCACCTCTGAGACGCATAAAAATAGATCGTGTTGTAGAGGTGCTGTTTTTTATTACAGCGTGGTGTGGCAGATAATAAGTAGGCTTTATCCCTTCGCTGTCAGGTGAAATTAATTTCATATGGCCCGGACTAAGATATTCATTCATTAAATCATTATATTTCCTGTAAAGATCTGGGTTATGAATAAGAGCCTTTTCAAGATAAAGAAATTGTTTGTAAGCAGTATTATAAGCCTCACAGAGAGGACAATATTCACGGGTCTTGAAAGGGAGACTTACAACGTATTTTTCTTCCTTCGTACGTCAAGTGGTATCAGTGGAGACCTTTGCGTGGTAGTCGGACCAAAAAACACTTATCCCAACTTCGTATTCTGGGCACTGGAATTTCCAGAAATAAAACCAGATAGCAGAATACAACCACAGACATCAGCTCCAAGCAACACGTTGATTTCAGATGGAACGTTGAACGTTGGATGCACTAAATCGGACATAACTAATCCATCAGGCAGCTTTGATGACGCCTGTATGGAAGGTATTGAAGCCGTAATCTTCTCCAACACAAGTGGTTTGAGAAATATACACTCAGTTATTCCGTCATTGGCTTCTGCAAGTGCTGTAATTGATGCCATGTCTGTTGCCGTGATCCTTTGATTTCCTCCTATCCCTAATATGGAAGCATTCGCTGTTTTTGGTCGAAGACCAAGATGCCTGGCTGCAACATTAGTAATGAAGGATCTTTGTACTCCTGAGTCCAGTAATGCTCGTAACATTACAGCTTCGCCTCATTGCCTTCGAACTTTAATTAGAGCTGTCGACAACAGCACGTTCGTCCATTTGGATGGATGATTAGCTGACACGCACTGCGCATTTACCTCCATTGTATTGGTGGGAACCTTCTCAGCTTCATTACTATGAAGCAATGAATGATGCCATTTCCCACACAATTTTCACTTATGTTTTAATGAACAGCAAGTGACCTTAAGCTTATCGGCAAGACAATTGAAGCACAGTTGTTTGGAAGAAACTAAATTTCGTTTGCCTGTACCTCCATTTGTTTAAATGCTTCACGAACACACAGCAGATGACCGTTCTTGCATTTCGGACATAAAAGTTTCACTTCGACTGGTATCGTATGAACAGTGAACACTTTTTTACTTGTTGTCTTAGGATTCCTTGAGAGAGCTTCCAGTACAACTAAATGCTGCTGCAGAAAATCCAAAAAAAAATGATAAAGTTGGCATTTCCGTTTCTCCGCTTATCTTCTTCTCCCAGTCTTTCCTGGATTCTTCATCCAATTTCTGATTTAAAATGAAAGTCATCATCACGTCAAATGATTTCACACCAATAGTCTGCAGGCAAGCTACGAGCTGATGCGTTACGTTTAGCGCCCGCGTGAAACCATTCACATAATTGCTACCGCATCTTTGTATGTCCCAAAATTGCTGCATTACTTCTTATGCAATAGCTTGGCGATTGTTGTATCGCTCGCAAAGCAGTTTCCATGCGACAGTGTAGTTAGCCCCCGTAACGCTCAGATGGCTTATCAGTTTTTTCGCGTCATCCGTAACTGCATTTCGAAGATATTGCAGTTTCTGAATCGGGCTCAGTTGACCATTATCATGCATAATCCTCTTACATAAATCGCTAAAGCTAAACCATGACGAATACCGACCGTTAAATGTCGGAATCTGTATTCTCTCAAGATTTGCAGAATCTGTAACTGCCGATTTTTTTTGTGGTTTCGGTGCTCATATACCTTTGCTCGAAATAGCGTCATATACTCCATTATAAGATTCTCCAAAGCTTCATATTTGCTAGAATAAGCTCGTATTAACTCTGCTTCCTTCCCCAGTGCCGTGTACACTACTGGATGCCTCTACTCGCAACCCCTTCAGTGCTCTCTCAGTTTCTTGAGCCTTATTTCGAAATACGCCAGTGAATGCCTTGGTTCGCTACCCTTTTTAAAATTTATAATAATGCGCTTAGTAGCTGCGATATTCAACTCCTGGACCTTGTCAGCCATGATGAAGAATTTGAAGTCAAAGACAGAAATAAGCCCACAACCCGACTCCGAAATGAAAAGAAATGACTCCAAAATGGTAAATCTCCAAAAACGAAGACAAGATTTTCACCCCAAAACACAAAAAACTGTCTTCGATGACTTGCTGTTATTGTTATGCCCAAGAAAAACAGCTTCCAAAAAAATGTATACTGAAAAGATAATTAAATTTAAAAACAAAATCTTTGCTCAGCGGACCAAAAAATGTATATGCAGACTATTCCCACGTTGTAACAATTATCACAATTAGTAAAATAAAACACTAACAAGCAGTTTTTTTTTCTTAGCACTACAGTCCCTCTCGGGCCTTCGCTTTCTGCAAACAACGCTTCCAACTGTCTCGGTCCATTGACCGCGTCTTCCAATTCCGAAATCCGAGCAGCGATGAACTGTCTTCATCGACCGAGTCAGACCAGCGTTTCCTCGGTTTCACCACTGGCCTACGGCCTTCAGTTTTCCCAACGAATACCTTCTTGGGTACACGTTGTACGTCCATACGATTCATGTGTCCAGCCCATTGCAGCTTCCGCAGTCTTACAATCCTTGAGACCTACGGTTCGTCAAAAATTTCATACAGCTCATGGTTGTTTTGAATTCGCCATTGGTCCCCGTCAAGTTTTGCTCCGATCATTCACCTCAGGACCCGTCGCTCAAAGGCGTTCAATATATTTGCGGATGCTTGGGTTAAGGTCCATGTTTCACACCCATAGCATAACACAGTTCTTATCACAGATTTGTATATTTGGAGCTTTGTTTTCCTCTGTGTGCAGCTGGTCTTCAAGATCGTCAAAACTGAATAAATTATTTTATTTGCGAGCTGTATTCTTCGGCGTATTTCGTCTCTTTCATTGCCCATTTTCGTTATTCACACAAATTCGCTAACATTCTTGATACTGTATTCGCCAAGTGTGATATTTTGTGTATTTGAGGTATTCTTCCTTGACTATGTCATGAACTTTGTATTATTTTCATTGATTTGTAGCCCTACTAGTTTTGCTTCGCTGTCGAGGTTCAGAAAAAGTTCTTTGGCAGTTGTTAACAACCGTGACAGAATGTTGATGTTTTCCGCATAGGCTCCTACTTGGCTCGACTTGTATAGTAATGTACCTCGCGTATCGACAGGTAGCTTTCGTATGACCTACTCCAGAGCCAAATTGAATAGCAATGGGGCCAGCCCATCTTCCTGCTTTAGTCCGATATTTGTGTCAAAGGCATCGGCGAGTTGGTTATTGATGTGGACTTGAGAGGTTGTCGACGTCATTGTCATTTTGGTAAGACGGACTAATTTGGCTGGGATGCCAAAGCAAAGCATTATTTGCCACAGTATGTTACGATCAATACTGTCGTATGCTTGCTTGAAGTCAACGAAAATTTGGTGTTCGTCTATGTTGAACTCCCAGCACTTTTCAAGTACCTGCCTAACTGTGAACAATTGGTGTATTGTTGATCTGCATGCCCTAAAACCACCTTGATACTCCACAATAATACAGTTGGGGTATGATCCAATTTTATTTTCTAAGATTGCAGAAAATATTTTGTACGCCGTACAAAGTAGTGATATGCCTCTATAATTTTCGCACTGTAGCTTGTCACCTTTTTTGTGGATAAGGAACATAATTGATTGGCTCCACTCATTCGGCATATGTTCTTGTTGCCAAATGTACTAGATGACTTTATGAATAGCTTGATGAACACGACTGCCACCATATTTGTGGAGCTCCACTGGAATCTCATCGATGCCCGGCGCTTTATTATTCTTTTGGGCTTTGTTGATGGAACAAACTTCATCCAGAGTTGGTTGGGCCAATTTAAGCTCTCCGGAGACATCTATAGGCTCCGATGCTCTGGAGCTGTGCGGTGGATTAAGGAGGCTCTTGAAATATGATGCCCATCTTTCCTAAATCTTGGTTTCATCAGCGATTATATTGCCGCTGTCATCACGACAGAGCGTGGTTTTGGGCTGATAACCAAATTTCAGGCTTTTCACTACTTTGCATGCTTGTCTTGTGTTGTTGCTCACTAAACTTACATCTATACTTCTCAGTTGATCGTCATAGTATTTTCTTTTCTTAATCGTAATTATCTTATTCGCCACTCTTCTGAAATTTTCATAGTGTTCTCTCTTCGTCCTGGTTTTCCTACCTACATATTCTTTATACGCCTGATTCTTTTTATCTAACGCATTCTCGTGCTCATCATCGAACCAATCATTTCTTTTGCGCCAGGGTTGATGTCCGATTGTCTGTTCTACCACGGTTTTGAAAGCCGCTTTCACTTCCATCCAGAGCTCGTTGCTCGTCTTTAATGATGCGTCTAGTAAGATGGGAGCCAGCTGGTAGTCGAGAGTCTCCTTGAAAT
This sequence comes from Odontomyia ornata, assembly GCA_963969285.1. Classification (NCBI taxonomy): domain Eukaryota; kingdom Metazoa; phylum Arthropoda; class Insecta; order Diptera; family Stratiomyidae; genus Odontomyia; species Odontomyia ornata. Next base: position 41,183,221 of record OZ017739.1, read on the forward strand.
TTTTGACCAGAGACGCCGTTTGTTGCCTCTTGAGGTTAAATTTTTGTAGCGGGCTGGTCTTTGCTGAATATGCCTTTGACATACGACATCGATAAGTTAATTTGATCAAGTAATGATCTGACTTACAATGGCTCCTCGGTATGTACGGACGTCAAATATGCTCGAGGCCCAACGTTGTTGGATCAGAACATGATTAATCTGGTTTTGTATGTTGTGATCCGGTGATACCCAGGTCATTTTACGAATGCGTCGATGTGGGAAGCAAGTCGAACGTATGACTAGATTTCTGCTACATGCAAGTCAATCAGGCACTAGCTGTTGTCATTTGTTTCATTGTGGAGGCTATAGCATAGCTTCCATGATTCCTCATCCCAAACCCCCCAAATAAATGGTAGTAAATGCTCTTGGGGTGCACATTGGGTTTACTGGTTCCCCAATAATGTAACATTAAATGTCGAGAAATGCTCATAACTGTAAATACATCTACAGCTCTGCTACTAAATCCTACTTACACTTCCTTTGTGGGGACGTAAGAGGGTGAAGGCGAATCTTCCGCACCTAATAACGGAATTGACGTAATAACCATCCCACCGGAATGGAGGTTGGGCGATGGGCTATCTCCCTGTCCCTGGAAAACCTTTAATTGATTCAAAACCTGCAGATAGGCCTCGGAATGGATTGGACTCACGGCAACGACCTCGCAAACGAAAAAAGGACTATGGCTTTGGATCTTGGAATGTCAGATCACGCAATTATCCTGGCGCTATCAAGGACCTTTTACAACAGGCCAGTCAATATCAATTAAAAATACTGGCAGTCCAGGAAGCGAATTGTACTAGAAACGACATTCAAGACATGAGATCGCAGACAATATTCAAAAGTTGGAAGCCTACTGGAAAACGATAATTCGGAGTGGGCTTCCTTGTGAATAGGGAGTTCAAATCGCACGTTATTGATTTCAAGGCAGTCAATGAACGGTTGTGTGCGATCCGTATAAAAGCGATATTCTTCAAAATGTGGCTGATTAAGGTTCTCGCCCCGGCCGAAGAAAAGGACGAAGGTACGAAGGAAACGTTTTGCAATCACCTGGAAAGACTGATTGACTCATTGTTCACAAACGACACAAAAATAATTCTGGGTGATTTCAACGCTGAGGTTGGCACTGAGCTATCTCATTGGGGAACGACTGGAGGATATAGCCTCCACGATGGAGCTCAAGCTCTATACCAGTTCGAAAAATGGTTTGCAAAATGCAACCCATCCTCAGAATGGAAAAGAAAAGTCAAAACACTCAAAAAACTGGCCAGTGTTTGCATGACCGAAAACTGTTTTACATTTAGAAGAGGTCACTATAAAACAACTTCGGGAGTGGCGATGGGCTACCCACTCTCGCCTCTACTCAGCGATATTGCCATGGGATACGTCGGAACCATTATGGAGGAAAAGGGCCTCCTACAAAACATTTGGATGCGATATGTAAACGATGTTTTTGCTATTACTAAGGCCAAAGTGACTGACAAGCTTTTAGAAACAATTAATAAAATCCCCCTAAATATTAAATTCACTATAGAAAGGGAAGAAAACGGTGAACTAACATTCTTAGATATACTGATAATAAGGAACACGACCGGCGTTGAATTCGACATTCATAGGAAGAAAACTCACTCATGAAGAACGATACGGAACAATTCAAACCATTCCTTTGGACAAAAAATACCAGCCTATAATAGCATGATCTGGAGGATGCTCACAGTACCAATGACAACTGAACAGAAGAACGACGAAATCAAGTACATAATTGAAACTGCGACTGTGAATGGGTACGAACAACAACTAATTACCAACTGGAGGAACAGCTTCGAAAACGGGCTCTTTCAACATTGTTTCCTCAAAATAAGTCCGAAACAAGGAGGACGCGACTCACATTCTCAACGGCAGGAGAAGAGCGGTATATACAAAATCACATGCCCCGAATGCTTCATGGAATACGTAGGTCAGACAAGAAGATCGATAAAAACCAGGGTAGCGGAACATCTCCAAGAAGCAGCACTTGCCAGAAAATTCGGAAGAAGGACAATAATATCTTCGGTAGCGAAGCATACTCGTATGGTCGAATCAGGAGACAGTGTTGCATGGGAAAATGCAACCCCGTTGGAAGAAATCACCGATTGGAACAAACTGGGTGCTACGGAGAGTTATTGGATATCGAAAACCCCAGAGAAAAAGCGGTTAAATACGGACATGGGAAACCCATACAGCAGCCTATTCAAACTTATTAGTGATCAACATTATGACGACGGGCAGGTTGCCAACGAAGCAGCGGCAGCGGTCGATTAATTAAGCAGCGCGATATTCAAAATGCATAATTCATTACTTTTTGCAAATATCTTGTATCTTCTTTTTTAGGGTTTTGTAAAATAATTTTACAAAACCCTTCTAAAATCGCGTCCTGTCTGTCCGTCTGTCTGTCCGTCCGTCCGTCCGTCGGTCCGTGTGTCACAGCAGTTTTTCTCGGAAACTACTTAAGCTAGAAGCATCAAATTTTTTATGTAGGTGTAAAGTGGTGCTTTCTTTAAAGATCAACTACAAAAAAATTTTATAAGGTATCTAAGGGGGGTCTCCACATGTAGGGGAGTGACCCCCCGAAAAAAAATTTCATTGAAGGTAGCCGATATGGGTATCAAATGAAAGGTCTTGATGAGAACTTTTCAAAACAAGTCTTAGTTTGGCAAAGCTTGCTTCGAGGGGCGCACAGGGAGGGGAAATACACGAAAAATTGGTGCCCCCCCCCTCGCGATTGGACACCTGTGATCCGAAAAATTTGAAAAAAATCAAGAATGTAGGCCTTGATGAGTACAACAACAACAAGTACGTTAGAAGTCACAATTCACTCAACTTTGTTAGTAATAGTATGATTTATCGATTTTATGTTTTCTTGGATAAAATCTTAACGGTACCCTTAAATTCTATGAAATTCAGTACACAGATGACTATTTATAAGATTGAAATACCCTGCAAGTTTCATAAAGATTGAATCATATTTAGTGAAGTTATAGCAGTTTGAATTTTCCTGTATTACTATGGAACAATATGCGCTGCATGTATTACTATGGCAACATATGGCTATGGAACAATATGCGCTTTTTACCGACTCAGACACTACAGTTTTGCTAGGATTTGCATGAAAGTTTCAGGAATGATAGGTGTTATGAATATCTTTGAGAATCGGTTCAGCTAGTGGTATCAGTAATCGTAAAACAAAATAGTGGCTGTTTTAAATGCGAAGATTGAATAATTTTGAGTTATTTTTTCCCAACTTCAACGTTTAAGGTGCATGCTTTGAACACTTGATTTAATTTAATGAATGATTGAAGATGAGTACCTACAATTAATACTCATAAGTGAAACAAGTCAAGGAGGCGGGAGAGAGCTCCTAGCAAAAGGGTTTTGTAACAACTCTAGGACTCGAAAAAATTGGCCATTAATCGATGATAACAGTACAGGAGAGTGGCCCCTGAAAAAAAATTCATCAAACGTTGCCGAAATGAGTATGAAATGAAAGTTTTCATGGGAGCTTCTCAAAACAGTTCTTAAACTGTCAGTTTTTGCTTCAGTGGGGGCACAGGGGGGAAATACATGAAAAATGTGTTTCCTCCCTCGCGAATGGACATCTGAAATAATTATCAAGGGAGATATTTATGAGTATTACAATACCAAAAACCTCAGAAGTCTAAATTCGTTCAACTTTGTTAATAATAGTATGATCTTCGAATTTCATAGTTTCTCCAATAAAATCGTCATTGACATGTTTCTTGACTTTATTCAATCTGGTGACTGCATTTTGAAAATTGAATACAATACCCTTCTGACATGAGCGTAGGTCTGTTTACCCAACTTGTTTTAAATGTAATTAGATAATATGGATCGACTTCTAACTTCTCAGCTATATAAGCAAAGGAAATGTAAAATTAAGATTAGTTGCGCTGAAGAAGACAGTAGTTTGCTGTCGAAATGCCGGTGTCTGCATAACATAAAAAGTTATTGTAGCGAAGAAAAAGGAAATTTTTTATTATCATTTATTTACATGCCGATACACAAATTTAACGCATATAACAATACTTTATACCATATTGCAGCTCAAGACTTTTATGTATGTTTTATAATGGAGTGGCAATAAAACGTCAGTCTTCAACTGGAAATAGAACAATTTTGGATTATTTTCGGCACTGAAGTTGAAGGTTCAGAATAAAATAATATTAGTATAATTTATTAAAACTTCCATTAGCATTAAATAAGGCCATCTTATGTTACCCTGAATATACTTGGTCTGAGAAGTTATAGCAACTATGAAACCTCAGAGCAACTCCCCTTTAACGGGAGGGCCCCGTCAAAAGCTTTTGAAAAATTTATGAGTTCTATACCTTCGAGAGACTACCAATTCTGACCTTTTTAGCTTTTATAGTTGCTGTGACGCACGGACAGATGAGACGCGAAGCATAGTTGGCCTTTGTGAAATTCGAAACGTGAATAGAGCCAAGCACTATGAGATAAAATTTTGCAACGCTAGCGAAATTATCACAGCAATAATACAATATATACTGTCAATATCCATGCCAAAAAAATTAAGATGGTAATGTGTAACATTAGCTTCCATCTGCATAATGTAGTGAACCCTATTTAGACCGACTTAATATTACACTAGCTGAAAAGATGAGGCATTTTTTCCGACGAAAGATAAGCCAAATCATTTTACAGAAAGAATTCGAGAAATTAAGATACTATAAAGTCATTTCTGCCACAACAGCTAACAATTATTTCATCGCCTGGAAATTCAATTTTCAATTTCAATTTCAATTTATTTCATCCAAAGTTTACATATTATCATATAAAACGTAACAATAACAGCTGTAAACCCTACAGAGATATTTAAATATCTGTGCGTAAGCTTGGGTACTTAAAAAACTAGCTTACATACTAAGAGAGACAATAGACAACATATGATTAAGTGTCATCAATGTTCATCCAAAAAGGGGAAGAAAGAAAAAAAAAAGTATGATTACTGTATTTCAACAAAATATAAGATTTAAAATGATTTAATAATTAAATTCAATTTAATTAATTTTATGGAAATAAAATTTGAAACAAAGTAGAAAACTTCAAGTTATATTTTGTAATGAAATCCACTTCTTCAGTTTATATTTACAAAATTTAGAGTAATGCAAAGTTTTTAAGACTATTAGGAAGTTTATTAAAAAGCTGTATGGCTTTAATGTAACTATTTTTACTTCCAACAGTTTTATAAATCTGTGGAAGTAAAATGTTTTTGTTCCTCGTAATACTCTTGGAAATATTATATTTAAGTTTTAAATCATTAAAATGAAAACAAAGCGATTCTAGTGCAAACATTTGATCCAAACTAACCGGTTTTTTGTCAATTTGAGAATGGTTTTTGAAAATTATTTGAAAAAACTTTAATTGAAGTTTTTGCAACATGATTTTGTGTGAAGACGAACAACCGCCCCAAGCAATAATATTATAATTAAGTATGCTGTGAAAAAAAAGCATGGTAAATCTTTAGAAGAATTTGAGGTAGCATGATTTTGGAAAATTTGTGTAAGATAAAAGTCAAATATTTCGTTTTATTAACTATAAACTGAATATGATTGAGCCACCGCATCCGATAATCAATAATTATTCCAAGGTATTTGCAAGTTTCCACACGACGAAGTTTTGATCCATTAATTTGTATATCTAAGTTTGGTGGTACTCTATCACAGTAATTACCGAAAGCAATGAAAACCGTTTTGTCTACATTAAGTGATAATTCATTAAGTGCTAACCATTCAGCAATATTATCATTTTTTATTTGAACAAGTTTCCAGCTTTTGTCAGTAGATATAACTGCTGTATCATCAGCAAAAGACAGGACCGTATCTTGAGGTAAATGTATTAAAAGATCATTTATATACAAGAGAAAAAACAAAAGTCCAAGGATTGTGCCTTGGGAAACTCCTATTTTAACCTCACAAAAATCGCTAAAAGAACCATTTAATTTAACTCGCTGTTTTCTGTTTTGCGAATAACTCTAAATCAACTTATGAGCATTACCCCTAAGACCATAATTGTACAGTTTATCTAATAAAATTTTGTGACTTACAGTATCAAAAGCCTTTGCTAGATCCAAGAAAGTAACTGCAATAGGAATGCTATGATCAAGTTGCTTATAAATTATGTTGGATAGATGCTGTAGCGCATCACTAGTGCCCACATTGTTCATAAATCCAAATTGCTTAGTAGATAAAATCTGGCAACTGTTGATGAAGTTCAGAATTCTGCGGTATAAAACTTTTTCAAAAATTTTTGCAAAGTTAAAAATCAGAGATAAGGGCCTATAATTGGAAGTAGTATGTCTGCATCATAGAGGTATATACAGGAGACGGCGAAAGATCAAATTCATGAAGCCACGAGCTTTTGCCTTTGCTATTGTGATAACTCGCATAGGCTCGAAGCTAATTTCGAAATTGGGGTCGAAATTTCGTTCATCATATGATAAGGTGTATCATACTCTTGACGATAAACTTTATGAGAATGCAGCGGTTGAAAATTAATTGTTTACTACAAAAAGAAAGCCAAAAAATCATCATATGTGCTGATATTATTATTCTGGTGGAATTTTCTTGCAAACGCTTGAGAGGGTACCACTTTTGACCTACGTAGAAAATTTCATCATTCAAGTATGTGGTTTGCGAGAAAACTTGCCGTGACGCACGGACGGATGGACAGGCGGACGAAAAGACAGATCGCGATTTTAATAGGGGATTGTAAAAATATTTTACAATCCCCCAAAATGGTCTGTTGTATAAATACTTGCAAGTTACGCCATTAAAAATGTTTCCATGATAAACATTCATTACTTCAGTTGCTACTAAAATAGCGAATTGCGCTTACCTTCTGACGTTTGTGGGCCGCCATTTTGCATGCATGCATTTGATTTTGGATTTTTAAAAATATTTCAATCTTAGAGTCTCATCAGCCAATTTGTCCAATCTCAGTCAAATCAGTTTCCTTCTAGACAGGGCAAAAGTATTAAATTTTTAATGAAAATGGCAGCGAAAAATATTAGGTTTTATATTTTCGACTTCTTTATTTTTCATCCGATTTTGATGATTTTTTGTTTAGTACAAGGACTTTGTACAATTATCCATAATCTCAAGTTTTATTAAAATCCATTGGAAAATTTGGCCACTTGAGGGCCACAAAAATCTGAAAAAATAGCATTTTTGAATCGCCGCCATTTTGAAACTTAAGCATGTCTGTGCACCAAAATAGCAAAATGTTTAGATCTAATTGTTTTCTATCTTAAAATAAATTTCATTCACATCGAATCAAAATTGGGTCTTTCAGAAGCCTTTGAAATTTCTAGCTTCAACTAGCCGCCATTTTGTTTTTGGAGACCTGATCTCTAGTTTTTTAACATGATTCTTTAGGCATTTACAGTAATTACCAAAGAACCGAATTTTATTAACATCGGTTGAAAAATTTGGTCACAACTACAGCATCCAATGCTTACACGCTTTTCGACGTCTGAGCGGCCACCTTTTTGTTTCAAACGGTTCGACTTTGGATTTTTTATTGTGAAATTCATCGCATACCTCAATAAATCTCTGTACCAAATTTCATCCAAATAGGAGCCACGGTTTGGTCAGAAATGAAATTACGAATGTTTGTCTAAAATGGCCGCCATTTTGTTTTCCCTCGACCGATTTGGCTGGTTAAACAACTTAACTGAGATATTCACCCAATACGCCTTTCCTAAAAATTTTGTGGAAATTGGAGCGAAATTGTGACCTCTAGCATAGTCACGATTTTCGTTATATCATATATAAATCATATATATATATATATATATATATATATATATATATATATATATATATATATATATATATATATATATATATATATATATATATATATATATATATATATATATATATATATATATATATATATATATATATATATACGCAATAGGTAAATATCTCTTGAGAAATTCACCTAAAAAAAAAACCGACTCCAAAGTAAGAAAGATGAATAAAATTTTTTAAAAGCGGTGCTATATTGCATGGTGCTTTAATATCACCTTCATAAAACTTATTTCATCGGTTTTCTTCGTTTTCCGGTAAAGAAACAAATATTTTCAAATTAAACCACCATGCATGCATTTCGGCATTAATTGGCTCGATTTTCAACAACAATTTCAGTCCCATCACCACAACTCCAGAAACCTAGAAAAACATTTTTAAATTCAACCGACCACTTTTCGAAATTTATAAAACAGCTCCCATATTGTAGGTGCACTGCACTGGTACGAGATCACGTATTTTAGAAAACCTTCAAAGTTTTTCAATTAAAATGTTTACTCCGATACATGAAACTTTTACAGGCACCTTCGCAATAACAAAACGAATTATTTTCAACAATTTAACCTTAACACCATTATGGACGGAGCCAACAAAACTTCAACATTTGCGCGCAACATCTATTTCACATGCAATTTGCTCTTTGATAATTACGAACTTTGATTTAAAAACACAATTAATTACTTCAACACGAAGCTTTAAGGATAACTTAAGCCCATTTAAATCCGTCGGAATGAAAATCAGAAAAAAAGCGCGTAAATCCTTAAAATGCAAGCGAGTTTCAGTTGCATGTTATCGGAATTCTATGACCGGCGTCAAATCTGTTTCAACCGAGAAAATCTTTAAATTCGCGTCTCCCATATACCGTTTCTAGCAGGCACGATTCACACAACATTCGAAATTATGTTTTCATTCACGAATCGCACCGAAAACCTGGACGGACACAGAAAACATCACGTAAACTATACCCGGACACATAATTGTTTCCTTGACTGCACTTTACTTACCTAAATAATGAAAAATACTCGATGACGCGCTCACATTTTTTCTCACGTTTACACATTGAACACTTTATTTTCGAAATCACTTATAGAATCCGATCGAAACAAGCGTTTTCATAGAAAATTTTTAAAAATTACGATATTTGATGGAATTTTCGCAGGAATTGTCAACTTCCTGTTTTCTATCAGCTGAAACATCATTTCCGAAATCAGGGGTGTCACAATTGTTGATTTCGATCGAAAACGATTTGAATGTGGCGCACTTTGTAGTTTGTTAGTATATTTTATGGAAAGGAAAGAAGTTTGTTGAACAATATTTGGAGGCATTGTTTACAATTGTAAATGCTGTATGATCATTAAAGAGAAAACTAAAAATAATGAACTTTTTTAGCTATTTCGAAATTAATTTCGAACAATGATAGAGTTTGGACAATCATACGTAAGACCATTCGTGAAAGTCCAAAAGCTTTCGAAAATTGGAGTATACGGACATGAAATGTTTGTTCGTATTGAGCATGTATTAAGAGACTTCAATATTTTATATGGGGAATGAAAGCTCGCCGTCTCCAGTGTAAACCTCTATGGTCTGCATATGCATAGAGATTTGAAAGCTGGTTTAATATCCGCTCGCTTAAGGGCATCAGGCCAGATACATTTTTCAATGCACACATTAATGATATGGTCCAAGGGAACAACAATATAATCAGATAGTTTCTGAATCGTTTTCATATTGATATTATCCACGCCACCATTTTTCATTTTCATCGAGTCAATAATACTTAAAACCTCAATAGAGTTGGTTGGTGCAATGAAAATTGATTTAGGATTAGGTTTAGGCAAGAAAAGAGCAGAGTTTTTTGGCTTACAAATGTTTGCAATAAGGTTATTTCCAATGTCACAAAAGTAATTATTCATTAAATTCGATATTTCAATACGATCATGAATTTTATTATGCTGTTCATCAAAAATATAAGTAATATCGTCATTTCTTTTCTTGCTTTTTCCCAACATATCACCAATTATATTCCATAAACTTCTTGTATTATTAATATTATGCTTGATCAAATTCCTATGAAACATTTGCTTAGCCAATTTAATAACCTTATTCAAGATTTTAGTTTAGTTTTTATACTAAGCTTTTGCAAATAAACTATTAGGATCTAAATTCCATATCTTGTATAATGCTTTTTTCTTTAGGCATGAGTTAAGAATTCCTGCGGTAATCCATTTACTTCTGGATTTTCGCTTACATTTGTTAACGGGCTTATTATTACACATATTGCTTAAGTTGATACACTTATGAATTAAATTAATTAGATGGTTTATTGCTTCATTAGGGTTCTGCATTGATAGTATTTCAGACCAATTTGAATTAGCAGCTATTATATTCATCTTATGATAATTCATATGAGAGAAAATTTGAGCTATGGAGACTGTTGACTTTATTAATTGAAAAAAAGGGGATAATGATCAGTAAACAAGTTTTCATATTTAAAAGGTTTCGCCTCAAATGCGTTTACTTTGATGAAAACGTTATCAATACAGGAACTCTCATGAGCATTAAAAACAGATGGTCTGGTGATGCTTTGGAAGCCAGGTTGAAAACCTTTACCTTGAAGATTGAACAAATGTTCTTGTCCCTCTACATCAAGTTTTATGAGGTCAATATTGAAGTCACCAATTATGAGGTGATTTTTATAATTCTTACTTTTTTCTAAATATTTTGCTAATTCACGTGTAAATTCATTTTTCGGCAAATCATGAGCTCTATATAAGCACGAAATTACCAATTTTTTATTATTTTCTAACTGCATGTTTGATTTTAACACAGAAAGTCTACCTACTTTAACTATTTCTGTTACCTCCATGACAAAATCTTGAAAGTACACCACAACACCATCCGTAATATTAATGGAACTGTAGTTATAACACATTTTATAACCATCCAATTTGAAAACCTCATGATAATCAAGAATTCTGGTTTCAGTACAATCAATAATGCTGAGCTTAACTTCAAGATTCTCAACGAACATTTGCAAATTGGTAAAGTTTGCATTCAAGCTTCTAACATTTACTATAACATAATAAATTGGTTCTTTTCATTGGTGAATTTATTTAGATACTTGAGCTGAGAAAATATTAATTCATTGACCAGATCCTCTTGGATAGATTCAATAATATCTAAACTATGTTGCATTAAAAACCAAAAAGTATTTAAGTAATTTAATTCCTTATAGTATTTAAGCTCTAACTTTAGCTGCAGGTTGCTTTTTTAGTTCAGAATTCACTAATGTGATTGATATTATTCATTAAAATGTAATAAGAAAGGAGTTCAAATATAAACTCATTCTAGGCGAGTATTCAAATAATAATCAATTACCAACCACGTAAATAAATATTTTTTTCATTGTGTATTACAATTGAATGAGACATACCAAAGCGAATCACTTAATTATCGGCCGACTGCAAAAAATCGTTGTTTGGATATAAAAACCACCCATAATTGCTATTTTAACAAAAGACACCTTCTTGCATTTTTGTTATCATTCACTCTATTCAACGGCGGACTGCTTGCACCATATACAATATAACCGTCATTTTGTCGCATTTGTCCGTATATAATAATCGCTGCAAGGTAGAAATGACAAAATTTCATTGAAGCGTCGATAAAGCAAAAACAACAACTAAAATGCGAGCAATAGCATAACAACCTATCACGCAATAGTTTTGAAAGAAAACTCTTCGTATTCGTCCAATTCAGCGCCATACGAGTACAACAAAACACGCTTCTGTAATTAAATTACACATTGAACGAAACGAAAGATATCACCAAGCGAATGTGTTTTTATCCCCTAAAGGATCTCATGCTATTTTCATCGAAATATTTGTTGACAACCGGCAATTTAATCCAAGGACTGTCAACATAGCCGTGAGCGATATGTTGAATTTTATTCGGAATATAATTTCATTCTTTGTTAGTTTCTTATCTGGTATCAGTTCTGCTTTTAGACTTGTTCGTTAATTTTTTTAATAGTATACTTGGGTATTTAATTAGTGCAAAGTAATTGGACCAATAGTAATAAAGTATCAGCTCCAGTTATCCTGGCGCTACGGGATCAGGAGCTCTTTGGTGGCGACAAGTGTAAAAGAATCAAATAGAAGTCTAAGAAAACTTTAATGTGTTTGTTTTCTTTTCTGCATGAATTTTGAAATGGAGCGTTTATTAGTCAACTTTAAAACCGAGAGTTTTCCAATCCACATGCATGTCATTATGACAACAAATATACTCAGATTAAACGAATGCATTTCATTATAATCCTTGGATCATAATGATGATCCTACAAAAAATCTCATGCAAGAGAAACGATGAAAAGCCGAATCGACCCGCAATAATTGATTAACAAAATATATATTGTATATATACATACGATTAAAAGCCAGTTATCATGCTGGGGTAATAGATTGTGATGCCTGCTTTCTCAAGCTTTCACAAAAATTTCTTAGGATCTATCGAAATCGCGTCTCCTTCAACTTGTGTACGTCTTTTCAGCCTCTGCCTATTTTTACGTCTCTTTCATCTCCTTTGGTCGTGTTCACACATTTTCAATGAGGTTTAAATCACCTCATAAGTAACCTCAAAGATTTTCAAAGTTATAAGCCTTGGTTCCATCTTGCATCATAATCACTTCTTTCTGACCAAAAATTTACAAAACAGGGGGGATATTTACCTTGTTATTTATCGGTTAGATATTGGACGCCGTTGAATGCATGACTGGTCCATTAAAAGGATGTTTGCACACCGAGTTAGACCATACACAGTTAAAAATCGTGGACTATTTTTAATGCTAAATCGGTTTGCATATATGACGACACCAAAATGTTATTATAATTTAATATATTGAATGTATTACAATTCCCACCGTAAACAAGACTTCATTATATTTTAAACATTAATTAGATTAGTTTTTTTTAATCGGAGGATATTAAAACTTAATCCACAATAGATCAGAATATAATCGACTCAAGGTTAAAATTCAACCTTCATGGATTATTATTTTCAATACTAAATTATTGAATTCTAAACTATTCAGATATACCATGGGCTATTTTCAATGCTAAATTGGTTTACATATATGACGACACCAAAATTTTATTATAATTTAATGTAATGAGTATTACAATCCCTACCGTAAACTATACTCTTATATTTTAAACTTTAATTAGATTAGTTTTTTTTTATATCGGAGTATACTAAAATTGAATCCACAATAAATTGAAATATAGTCGACTGTAGATTAAAATGCCACCTTCATGCGTTACTATTTTCTATACTTACTCGTAATTATTGAGTTCTAAACTATTTGTTTACAAAGATCCGATTTCAGATTGAGCTCGAATCGTTTCAGTATCAATGCCCTACTAAATAGGGCCAATAAAAAAAGTATTTTTTTTTTCAAAAAAAAACATTTTTATTCGTTGTAGATATATATCACAAACTTAAAGATATTCATTGCATTAAAAACTTAAACATATTCATTCATAAAAAAGTTAAGCTAAAGTATTTGGTAATAAATAAGGCACGACCATCCATGTGTCGTTTTCGATACAATGGCTCTCATACGGCTTAACATGTTTAAGTTCGTTAAACTCCATAATTATCTTTGTGTTCTCAGGTACTACCTTAAATGCATGTGTAACTTCATTCAGACCAGTACTTCTATACGAATCTAATTCGAAATGGATGGTATTATGTAAATAGTAAATGGCTTGTACTGAACCAAACTTATAAATATCAAATTTAAAAAGCTATCGGAGCCATCCGAAAGAGTGATCGATATCCGCACGACGTTAGATAAAGCTTCAAATGTAGAGCAAATTTGTCGTATAGATTTACATTAAATTGATGTGAAAAGGGTGAAATGATCCAATTAAAAAAAAAAAAAAATTTAGCTAATTATAAATATCGTTTTCAATAGTCAAAAATAAGTAAAACTTTAGCCTATAAGTAAACCCGTGAATTTGTTTTAGCCAATTCATAGTATATAGTTCCTCTTGGCGATCCACATTCAAATTTTCGAAATAAATTTTCGCAACTGAAGTCATTTCTGATTTATCTACTTTTGACAGCTTTCCGAATTGAAATGTTTTTTTAAAAGATAAATCACTCCAAACAATTGACATTCTTTGCTGATGTCTTTGTGCCAACGTCTTACAAATATCGCGCATCGTCCAAGTATGAACGATTGGTCCTAACTTTTTAATTATTAAAGGATAGTGTGTCAGCATGTGATGTTTTGGAAGTAATGGCAACTTCAAATAATTGATAATAAAACTTAAATGATTAGCTATTAAGTCTTCCAGTACTTCAATAGAACTCTTCGGAATGCATGGTGACAGCAATAGATACAATATTTTAAGTAAAGAAGTAATTCCCACCCAAAGATCTGGTATTAAGTGTTGAATATCTATAAATATCAATGGAAAATATAGAATCAAACATAAATTTTGAGACGCGGAAAGTCCTATTGAATTTCCAGATTTTTCAAGGTTTATTGAGGACGGAATATTTTCTCGCTGAAGGTATCCAAAATTGAAAGAAGATATTTTTCTGTTTACATCGATGGAACTTATAATTTGTTTGTTAATAGCAAATTTTAGCACATGTTTAAGAATAAATGGTATAGCTCCTTCTAAAATGTCATGCATCAGATCGACATTATTAGATTCGATTACATGATAATATTTTAGCTCATTTAGTTTGCAATAGTTTTTAATTCCTTTAGAATCCTGATAATTTGAGAACGACTTACTTTTTTCATCAGAAAATAAATTATCATAATGTAAGCGGGTTCTTAAAAGGCGGTTTATTTGAGTTATTGTATATTGTGCTTCATCCCGATGCATTTCACATATTCTACAATAAAAACATGCCCGAAATGATTCCACGAATCCAAGTGCTAAATTTGCTGCAAGGTTGTCATGTGAAAAGGATACTAGTGTACCCTTTATGTTTCTGCCATCTATGTAGATTCCAGTTGATTCTAAAGATACTAAGTCTTCCACAATAGGCTGTAAAACTGTATTGAAATTTACAAAGTCATTTTTTAAATCAGCTGCATAAAAAAGTGCAACTAAATGTATATTATCTAGACAAGAATTATACTCGTATGGCAAGTTTCGAACTGAAAAATATATTGCTCCAATCTTGTGAATCGCAGTTTTACTTCCCAGAGGATTAACAACCTCAAAATCATCATAAAAGAGTTGTAGAAGTATGACATTTTCGTTTTCTTTAAAAAAATTATATTTGCTATAATTTTCGCTACAACAGAAATTTTCGAAAAGCTCAGCATTACATAAACATTGGGAACCAAAGAAAAGATGTTTAAATGAGCTATTTTTAAAAATTGTTTGCAGTGTGTCGATGATTGATATATATTGAAACGTACACTGTTTAAATATTGGTAAAGAAGAATTTTGTTTTTTAATAAATTTCTTATCCCACCGACCGCCAATACTTTTTTCGATAGGAGTAACATAAAATTCGTTAGAAACCAATTCCTTTTTTCTTATATATGATGATGTGAAAAGGCTTAGTTCTCTCGAAATCTCTAGCCTTGTGTTCCTCATAACCTCAAGTAAAGTTCCATCATCGTTTTTATGTGAAACAGATATGGTGGCTTCAATTGTCTTAAATGCTTCTGAATAAACGTCTTTTGCTACTTTGACTATTTTATCAACATTTGTTGGAGTTATTGCTAAGGACATTAGCAAGCACGAAAATTTGGATATTGTTTCGAATAACAACATTCTTTGTTGAAGTGTTTTTTGAAGGGAGTATGCTTGATCATTATTGCTTTGATTTTCAATATGTTTTGCAGCGCTTTGACCGGGATTGATTTGACTTTTCAAATTTTCAACAGGTACTACCGATGAAAACTGTTGCTGATTTAAAGCTTTGCATTGTGCTGCATGTCTACAAAGCCCACTACAAGAGCAGAATTCTCTATCACATATTTCAGACACAATACACTTTAGAGTAATGCCAGATTTTTCGTTTAAAAAATGAGCATTTCGGAGGTGAAATATAACAAAAGATATTTGCCTGAATTTCATTTTACATATAAAGCAAAAATAATCCATTTTGATTTTTAAGAACGACAAATGTTTTGAATCCGAGAAAGATATTCTCGTCAAATTGACGCGAAGGTTTAATCTTACGCATATATAATAGTAAAAATCTTAATCTTATGCATAAATAGGTATACTGAGTTAAATTTCCGCATAGCCTTAATCTTACGTATACATCTGAGAGACGATTCGTCTATGTAAACATACTTAAACTACATAAACATAATACATATAAGGCAAGGATATAAATTGTAATGTTTTCATGATTTTAAAAAGGTATCTCCAGGCTATTAAGCTTATTCTTAAATTTAGAATCTATTTCTAATTGTCGTGTCGTTGGAACACAGTCAGCTTTCGAAATTTCATATATGAATATAGCAAAAAAATTAAAGAAGTTTTTCACGCTTTGGTCAAATTCAATATTGAAAATATAGAAGCTTTTGAAAAGTAGATCAAACGCTTGCATAAAATTATAATCAAAAGGGATACTTATAATATTATTGTCTTTATACAGGAAGTACTGACTTATCGCTAATTTGTTCGGGCCAACTGCAATTATTACAGGTTGCTGTGAAGAAACCGAATAGTTCTCCCGTGGTTGATTAACCTGGGAACCAAAACAAAGACTTCATGACTTTGAGCATAACATGTTAATATATTTTACCTTTTCAAAGTGGATGAATTTTTGTATTGCCTTCTGAAAGTTGGAACGCTTTAAGTGCTTCCCCTTGATTCCAGATGCAGTGGAAGGTAGCAACTTTAAAAGACACAAGAATGGCCTTATTTCCGAACTCCAATCTGTAGTTAAAAAATTACATTCTCGTAAACTTTAATGAATCATAAACAAATTTATTACCACTTATAGAAGTTTCAGTACAACCCGTTAATTCCTTTTGTATTTCTTCAATAACAACTGCATACTTATGCCACTTTTCCGCTAAATTATTGGATTTTTCACCATACCGAAGTTCAAAATCATACGATATCTAGAAAAAAAGTCTTTAGTTTTCTAAATTTTATAATAAATAGAAATAAAAAGCTTTCAAATTCGGATTCGCATAAGAAAATAGGAAAGTATTGTTTTATGTCATTGTTTGCCTCGCAGAATTTTATCCTCTGTGATAGTGTCCTTCTGAGTTTACTTTTTATTAACTCTTTTTGTTCAGATACAACACAATTTTGGAAAAATTCGATATCGCCTTCTGGTAATGTATCGTTGCTTCTTGTCTCTTCAACTTCTTCTATTTCGATCGATTTGCGTTGCTTTTTTCTTTCTACATCACCTTCATGTTTCATTCGTTTGCAATTATAATTCTTTAACTTTGAGACCAAATATCCTGAATTTTTCTCCGGATTATAGAAAAGTTCCTAAATTGATTCGATTGTAAAAGTTTTCTTATGGAATTCATTACAATCGGTTACTAACAATTCCACCAAAAGTGCCATGGGGAACAGTATAAACAGGAAAGAGGGAAATTATTGCCTTTGCTAACGCTATCTTTTGTTCTCTATTCGGGTAGTTACCGCACATTTTTCTTATATAACTAACAGCTGCTCTGACCATCTCCCTCCTTGATGAGTCTTTCAAAGAGGCACTGTTGGAATATTCTTCCAAAATATGCGCACATTCGTTCTCCCTCAAGTATTCTTTCAGAGACTATTAAAATTTGAGTTCAGAGGATACAATATGCAGTAACAAATTAATTAATATTTACTTCACTGGTAATTATAAGCTGAGCACCAAATGCAGCATCACACCTACGCAATACGCCACGTTCTGAATTTGATGAGCTTATTTCGATCAAAAAACCGTTGCACATTTTATATTGAAATATGATGGCCAGCAAATCCTCAGGTTTTATTACCGCGCCATCACGATCTTTCAACACAATGTCTCCCGTTAAATTGGATTCAGATGCAACTATAAGAGACGGAATTATATTTTGCATATTAACCCAGAAAAGATAATCTGTGTTAAATTAACGGATACAATTTATCTCAAAATCCTGCTTAGTCTCAAAGTTGCAAAGTTTTTCCTTTAATTAAGACACACTATTAATATAATTAAGTAACTCATGGTGATTATTAATAAATCTGACTGTGACAACAGAAAACTAATTGGTTTGTTGAGATCGACACAAAAGCCGGTTTAAAGTTATGCTTAGATCTTATGCATGATTATCTTCTATGTGCATAAAATATAATCTTCAGGACCAAATACCATCCTTTCACGAGGATAAAACGCTAATCATACAGATTGTCTCTTTACTGTTACAACAAAACAAAAAAAAATCTATAATTGCTGAACTTACTTGAAATCAGAGCATCTTGTGTTGTTATCTCCAGACCGTCATCCGTACACTTTCTTATTTTAACATAATTCACATTTTGATTACACTTCACTTTAACAAATAAATCACACATAATGACTGATCTGAATAAAATATTTCAAGAGCTATAGGCAAACGACTCGATCCTTCGGGAAACACAAAACATATGCGAGCTTACTTGGTGATTAATGCATCGTCAAAATCACAAAAAAATGCATGTTTCAGGTAAAAATGTGCAAAGTTATGTTCTTATAATCTATTTTGGTTTAAATCCTAACCAGTTTAGGTTTACAATTGATATTCGACGCAATTCACAGTTGGTTTTCCTTAGAATTTTATAACGCAATTCTAACTCGTGGAATCAATTTTAATACAATATGGATTAAAAATGCAAATAGTACTTTGGAGGGTTTAGTTTTCAAACTTAAAAAGATTTAATCTAATACAATATGGATTAAATGTGCAAAAAGTACTTTCAAGTGTCTAGTTTTCAAACTTCCCAAGATTTAAAATGCTAAAAATCTGAGAAAAGACTAAATTATAATATAAGATTTATTGAAAATAAGAGTAGTATTTTCCATAGTTTAATTTTTATACTAAAAACTATTAAAAATCCGGCTAGTCCAAGTGAAGGTTTAAAAAATAGTAGCAGATTTTTAACTGTGTAGGCATTGTCATCAACAAACCCATGTTTTTTCACTTTTTGACAGAAGTTCAATCGGTCTCAAATCTCTTATCGGAAAGCAAAGGTTTGATACGTTGTGCTGCAAGTGAAACTGCCTTCTTTTCAGCGTCTTGCTGCCAGTTGATCTATTAAGCTTGCACTAAATAATAATAAAAAGGGAAAAAAATTCTTTCCGATTAATTAATATGTAGATACCATTACTATTGTAAACTTTACTTTTAAGTCCATGCATTCACAACTCATCGTTGGGTAAAGAGACTTTGTGGAAAGTACTGGACCCTGACAGCAACAGCTTCAAGTATACCAGACCCCAATCATCCTCTCTTTCAACAATATACATGAAGGCCAAAAGTGACTCTACTCGTACCCGGAAAGGATGGAGGCACCTTTATCACTCACGTAACACTATGGTGGATGGCAAAGCTCGTATACAAAACTATTTTCACGAAAAACACTCTCCCATATCAATGACAAAAGCCATACAGGGAGCCTTCAACCCGTCAAGGAATTTCGGTGATGTAAACACTCTAAATATTAAATTAGTATTACTTTCCGCGGATGAATTCAACATCACTTTTGGAAGTATCCTATCAGTATGGACTCCGACAGCGCATTTCGCCCATCACTCAACTGTATACACGGACAAATTACTTTAGACGCAATATACGAAAATAAATTTTTATAACTTCGTATTTGAAACTGATTCACGCGACCAAACTTTCACAAACGTCTTATTCGAAATGGATTTCACAAGCACGACCCGTTGGTCAATGTAAACAATCAGTCCGAACGTCACTTTTGTCCTGTCGTAGCAAACTAGTTTAAGAATTGATCGAGACTCAAAGAAATTGCGATGTTTCATATATTGATTCGAGGCTACGCTATGCGCAAGTAGTTGTCAGTTTGGGAAACTGCAACGAAAAAGACTATGTTGCTAATAGGGGATTGGAAAAGAAAGGCGGATGACCAGTCATCATTTCTTTCGATTAGTGGGTAACCCTGGTTGTTGTGCATCTATTTAAGGGAGCAAAATGAGTGAGTGGGTCTTTTTTTTAGATAATAATCGGTACCGTGTAAGTGATTGCTGGTGGTTAACTAGCGCGTAAAGTAATTGCAAAAGTATTTAAATCCGGATATTTCATGAAATTGCATAATAGAAGGGCACAGTGATTGTGAGAAAGTGATTGTTGGTGGTTAACTCACGCGCAAGTGTTCGCAAAACTATTTAGGTACGCACCTTCCGCTAAATTGTATAACAGACAAACGAAGTGATTGTGAAGGGATTATAGTGGCAGACGTGAAATATTTTAAGGGGTGTAAGTGTCAACCCGAAACTTAGTGAGCGAGTGACTGAAAGTGATTCGGTGAACTGAGAAGAACAGTGGAAGACTGATAAGCTTCGAAGGTAAGCATTAGAGTAAGAGGGAGTTCCCGGGCTACCCACGTAGAGAGTCACGACATTGTTGTGAAACGGCGAGGTGGAATACGAACTAAAGTGATTGAAAGCCCTTGGTGACGTATTTTGAAGGGCAAATTATGGGGGATTGGAGTGGGAAGAAAATTAAAAATAAAACAACTATTCAAAATTTTGGGAAATCGAAGTGGGAAGAAAATTCTAAATAAAGTACGCGTTTTTAAGAAACTATTTGAGCCCGCGCAACAATCGAGATTCTACGGAACGGGGGTCCGGTACAGATAAGGTGAACAAGTAGTAGCAGAAAGGGACCCCCAACGGCATCACGGAGAAAGATATTGTATTATAATTGTGCTCTCATTTGATTGGAATCCAAGTAATAATTTAAACTGAAATCATTTCTTGTTTTTGTGGTTTCTTTATATGCAAAAAGCGTCTCCAACTGTCTCTCGATGAATTGTCTTCGTCCAAAGAGTTAGATCAATGTTTCCTCGGTTTATCCACAGGTCTCCACTCTTCAGCTCTCCACTTCATTTGTTACGTTGTACTGTTTAATTATCCTCGTCCGCGCTTCTCATAGGATGAAATTTTCATCGGTGGATTGAATTCGCTGTCTTTTATTATAAAATTATGTCCCAATTCTTTATTCTTTAATTCGTTCATTTTGTTGTTCTCCGTCTTCTACCTCTTACAGCGCTCATTCTCGTTTGTTAGGAATCCAAACATGCGCTTGACTGCTTTGTTTTTCCCACCATTCTTTTTTTTTCATCTTTTCACTTCAAAACTGGGAAGACTTCCTCCTCTTCTACTCTTGGGCATTGTATAAAATTTAAATCAAAACTATTATTTATTAAAATATAAATCAAAACTACTATTTATTAAAAAAAAAAAAAACATTAAATACTTGTATGCTATTCACACTTTATTTTTGGTAAATGTACGATCTTAACCACTTAATCTTCCCTGTTTTTTTTTTTATTCACTCACTGCACTAATATAAAATGTTCACTTTTTTCGGCTCTTGCTTTCGTTACTGATAAAACAAGTTAAGCCACTAGAAGAGTTTTGTGAAACAAACCCTTCTTGAAATTTGAACAATATGTTCCTTCTGAGTAATTTGGACAATATGTTCTGCATATCCAAACTTGACTAATATACAGATTCCATAAATTGAGTTCGAGGAACTGAATCCTGGTTATTAAGTATTTAAATTCCCCGCCAATTTGCTTCAAGAATTTTGTACCCGTTGCTTGATTAGTCATGATAACACATCAATATTACAAACCATTTCCAAAGTATTTATAAAAATTTCTACAGTGTCTAGGTACGTTGTAAACGTGTATCTCCTTAGTATCACGTGTTGACTCTTTATGTCGCAAGATCGTTATTTTAGTAAATTATACAGATACAAATCTCATTAAAAAAAGTATTTATTTTCTTAAAAAAATCTGCCTGTTGCAGAAATGCAACATTGCATCGATAATACAATACAAAAAAAATTATGGAACATAAATTTTTTTAAAGCTGTTATTTTGCTTATTGTAGCAAAACTTATCCCGCATTTTCGCAATCTGCTTGCATACAGCCACTACAGCCTAGAAATTTGCATCTCATTCGTTTATCCAGCCAAACTGGCCAGTGTCCGTCCGTATTGGTCCAACCTCACATCTTTTGGAGGAAGATGCATGAGCTGAATCATTCTTCCTTTTATTTTGAATGAGACGTTCAACATCACTTCTGCGCTTTGTACGGTTGATTGTTTTATATTTGCATAACTTCCCTGCAATAGCTAGTCTAAATTCAGCAGAGTTGAGCATTTGACTGGTACTGCCTTTTTAGCATGTATTCGCTGGTATAAAGGCCATGAATTATACATCGCCAAGTCCAAGAAATGGTAAAAAATTCGTAGATACCAACGTTTACTACGGAGTCTAATTTTGTAGCGGCCCATCACACTATCCAATAGGTTGACACCGCCCATATGCCGATTTTATTCCGCTACGACAAAAGAACGTTCAACAGAAATGTATTGCTTTTGAGATTTGTCCAAGCTCCTTACCACAGATGTTGGGTATTTTCCTGCGAAATTGGATTCTAGAGTGACTTTTTTGTTATCTCTAGAAGTGACCAAACCCAATTCAACTACATCGCCGTTACCAACTTGTTCTATTGATGTACCACGCGGTTCTTTTTCAAAAATTTTCTCATTTGGCAGCTTGCAGTTGGGAATACGGTTTTTTCTTATAGTTTCTAAGGCTAAAATTGCGCGACTGGACAAGTATTCAATAAGCGATATCAAGGTGTTGTAATTATCAAAAAATAACTGGTAGTTCTGATTGGTAGGGACTTTGCGGGCAAGGTGAACTACCACATCAGATGATGCCCCTAACTGTGGCTCACCAACTGGGCATCTGTTTTCAAATTTATTTGTATACCCAGATACACTGCATACTACGATGTCCATAAAACTAAGTGACATATGAATTCAAACTGCACGTATCGAAGGATTCGGAGAATTATTATTTTTTAGGTTGGTAGTTCTGTCAGTGACATCTATGTCAAGTTTACATGTCAATATATCCATTAGTGTTTGAGATACGCGTCGTTTTGTGAGCTGCTGAAAGTGAGTTTCCGTTTTTTGCAATGTCAAAATTTGTTGAATTTGCATTAAATTTTGTTTGTGGAATCAATATTCTGCTGCGGATACGTTGAGGATGGTGCAGAAAGCCTTTGGTGATGAGGCTATGTCTGAAAAAATGTTTACAAGTGGTATAGTGAGTTCCAAGCCGGCCGTGAACGTGTCGAAGACGAAGAGCGTCTTCTCTCCTTCGATTATCGTGGTGTTGTGCATTATGAATTCTTTCCACCGGGCCAAGCAGTCAACAAGGAATATTATTTGAAATTTATGCGTCGTTTGCGTAACGCTATCCGCTTAAAAAGGCCGGAATCGTGGAAAGACAATTCTTGGTTTTTAACACCACGATAATGCACCATCCCATACTGCACACGTAATTCGTGACCATTTCGCCAAAAACTCAACCCATATCGTTCCGCAACCACCGTATTCACCTGATCTGGCTCCGCTATTCAGCAAGCTCAAAAGACCGCTCCGGGGACACCGTTTTGATACGATAGAGGAGATTCATGCCACAGCGAACTTCAGGCTCTTCGTTTTCCATATGATATTGGCCTTAGGCATACGATTAGATGTATTTGGAGCCACAACAGAAGTAGTACTACAGGAATCGAAGGCAAGACTTGGATCCGTTACATTACTACTGGACTGAGTATAGATGGATGTAGCTAGTAGAGTCGTGGAAGCCTGAACTTTATTTTCCAAGTCAGTCGGTAACTCTATGTCTTCATCAGAACTTTCCTGTTCATTTTACTGAAAGTTGTATGTTGGGTTGGCCACACGAATTTTGACTTCTGAGGTATTTCTGGCCCTTCTGCTCTTGAAGGATCACCTCTATGATTTTTTCAGGTCAAAGGTGTCCAATCGCAAGGGGTTGACACAAAATTTTCGTAAATTTCTCTTCCCCTGCACCCCTCAAAGCAAAACGCCATTTTCAGACCTATTTTGAAAAGTTATCATCAAAACCTTTCATTTGATACCCATATTGCCTACATTCAGTGAAATTTTTGTCCAGGGGCCGCTCCCCTGTATGGGGAGACCCCTTAGACACCTTATAACATTTTTAAGTGGTGAAGCTTTCATGAGGGCACCACCTTACACTTACTTACAAAATTTTATTTTTCTAGCGACGCGACATTAGTCGGGTTTTGTAAAATTATTTTACAAAACCCTTAAAAACTTATGTTCAAACCCCATGAAGGACGTTGCTGTATATACCCCTACCAACGGATAGCCCTACCCATGCCAAGAAGGCTTCGAATGGTCCAGAAAATTTCATTCTGCAATACTGCACAATAATCTAGGATATTTCGGGATGTTTCCGAGCGTTCATTCAGAAATGTTGTGAATGTTCTAAAATACTCTCAAACTGTCTAAACTAGTCAAGACATTTCTAGAGGTCAATACTTAAAGTCCATATATCTTCAAAAGCACGCCCTTCAGATGATAGAGGGCCACCACACCATATAACTCCCGTGAACGTGCCGGGACTCGTTTCTGAGTTTTAGTGGGATACAAATTGTACTTCCAGTTGTTATATTTTCAAAAGTATGCCCTTCTGTGAAAACGCGGACCTTCTGCATTTCTAGAGGGCTACCACAACATATAACTCCATTTATCATACTGGGACTTATTTCTGAGTTTTAACAGCATGCACATTGTACGCTTACTTTTATAATATAAATGGAATACCGATTATAAAGATTTGAATGTAAAAATATTAAGTGTAATTTAAAAGTTAAATTTTATTTTATTGTATTTTGATATGTAATTGCTTATATAGTTGCTTAGTTTCTTCTAATTCCATCCAATTTATGTAATTTAATAACCATGATAAAATATATGAATTTTATGTTTAAATTTCTTTTCCTTCTCTTTCAGCTCCTCACGGGCCTTCGTTTCCTGCAACAAGCGCCTGCAACTGTCTCCGTCGATTGACTGCGTTCCCCAATGTCGGAATTTGAACAGCGATGAACTGTCTTCGTCGACCCAGTCAAACTAGCGTTTCCTTGGTTTCCCCACTGGTCTCCGCCCTTCAGTTCCCCAACGAATACCTTCTTGGGTATCTGTTGTGTGTCATAATATTCACGTGGCCAGCCCATTGCAGCTTCCGCTTCTGTTGAGACCCTAGGCTCGTCACAAAGTTCACACAGCTCATGGTTGTATCGAATTCGCCATTGTCCCCATCTAGCTTTGTTACCGATATTCGCCTTAGGACCCGCCTTTTGAAGGCGTTCACTTTGTTGACGGATGCTTGGGTTAGGGTCCATGTTTCACACCCATAGCAACATAGGCCTTACAACAGATTTGTATACTTAGAGCTTTGCTCTCCTGTCTATGCAGCTGGTCTTCAAGATCGTCAAAAATGAATAAAATATAATATTTGCGAGTTGTATTCTTTGACGTATTTCATCTTTTTCATTACCGGTTCTTGTTATTTTGGCGCCTAAATATACAAGGGAGAAGCCAGTTGGAAACTAAAAACCCGGAGTAGCCTTTATTGTGGATAGTTCTAATCGCACGGTATTAATTTTAAGGCAGTCAAATTACGGTTGTGTGCGATCCTCATGAAAGCTAAATTTTTCAAAATCAAGCTGATAAACGTTCGCACCCTGACCGAATAAAAGGAAGAAGAAACGAAGGAAACGTTCTACAGTCACCTGGGAAGACTAGTCAGCTTATTACCTATAAACGACACAAAAATAGTTCTGGATGATTTAAGCGCTAAGCCTGGCAATGAGTTATCTCATCGAGGAACACGACTGGAGGATATAGCCTCCACTATGAAACAAATCACAATGGTGAGCGCCTGATTCACTTTGCATGTGGCAGAAATCTAATCGTAGTCATTGACGCATACATAAAATGACCTCGGTATCATCAGATGGTAACACACAGAGACAAATCGACTATCTTCTGATCCAACAACGTTGGGTCTCGAGCATACTTGACGTCCGTACTTACTGAGGAGTCAATTGTAACTTAGACCACTACACTATCAAATTAACCTATCGATGTTGCATGTCAAAGGTAAGTTCGGCGAAGACCAGCCCGCTTCGAAAAATTGGCATTGAAAGGCGTTTGTAGCCAAAAATTTCACGGAGGCTCTCGACAACCAGCTGGCTCCCATTTTGTCAGATGCATTGCTGAAAACAAGCAATGAGCTCTGGATGGAAGTAAAGGCAGCTATTAAGACCGTGGCAGAACACACAATTGGACATCAGACCCGGCGCAAAAGAAATGATTGATTCGATGATGAGTGCCAGAATGCGTTAGGCAAAAAGAATTACGACGTAGAAAGAACACTATGAAAATCTCAGAAGAGTAACGAATAAGACAATTAAAATTAAGAAAAGAAAATACTATGATGATCAATTGAGAAATATCGATCAAACAGGAACACAAGACAAGCATACAAAGTAGCAAAAATCCTGAAACTTGGTTACCAGCCCAAAACCACGCTCCCACATGATGACAGTGGCAATATCGCTGCTGAAACCAAGGTGAAGGAAAAATGGGCATCATATTTCAAGAACCTCCTGAATCCTCCGCACAGCTCCAGAATATCTGAGCCTATAGAAGTTTCTCGAGAGCTTCCATTGGCCCCACTAACTCTGGATGAAGTTTGTTTCACCATCAAGGTCCATCCATGAGATTCCAATGAAGCTCATCAAATATGGTGGCAGCAGTATTCTTAAAGCTACTCGCATAATCATCCAGCACATTTGAAAACAGGAACATATGCTGAACAGTAGTGCCAATCAATTATATTCCATACCCAAAAAAAGGAAACAAGCTACAGCGCGAAAACTATAGAGACATGTCACTACTTTGTACGGCGTACAAAATATTTTGAAAAATCTTAGAAAATAAAATCGGATCATACGCCCACAGTATTATTGAGCAGTATCAAGCTGGCTTTACCGCAGGCTGATCGATGATCGAAGAAAATAAAATCGCATCATGCGCCCACAGTATTATTGGGGAGTATCAAGCTGGGTTTAGTGCAGGCCGATCAATGATCGAGCTATTGTTCACTGCTAAGCTGGCACTTAAAAAATGCTGGGGTTCAACATAAACGTACACCCGATTTTCATTGACTTTAGGCAAGCATACGAGTACGACAGTATTGATTGTAACGTTCTGCATCAAATAATACTTTGCTTTGGCATCCCAGCCAAATTGGTTCTTCCTACCAAAATTACAAAGGGATCGACAACTTTCCACGTACATGCCCACAGCAAAAACGCCTTTGAGTGACAGGTCGTGAGGCAAATGATCGGAGTGAAGCTAGACGCCAACAAATGGCGAATTCGATAGAACCAATAGAACCACGAGCTGTATGAGATTTTTGGCGAGTCGCAGATCTCAACGATTATAACACTGTTATTGAGGTGACACTATTGTGCAAGCTTCCGGTTAATATTGCATCTCTAGTGTGTATATTGTACAAGGACCACATTCATAGCGTAAAGAGGTACGTGCAAGCGAGCCTCCCGTCAAGCTTGACCGTAAAAATTGAAATCCCGAACGAAAGCAAAGTTGATATCCCGACCGTCGCTCACGATAAACAGTAGCCCAAAGCCGGAGAGATGAGCGGTCTTTCCGGATTCCGCTATTCTGGTAAGAGGACGTCAAACTATGGTTCGAGCGAATCGAGGCGTACTTTGGAGCGAGCCGCATAACAGGAGACACAATGCATTTCCAACTGATCGTTGCCAGCCTGAATATAAGAGTCGTTAAACAGGTGCATAGGGATATGTCCAAGTCACCAGCAGAAAGAAAGTACGACAACCTTAAACGTAAAATAATCAAGGCTTTTACTGAATCCGCCCCGCAACTTATTCAAAAACTGTTGTCGGAGCTTGCATTGGGTGATCAGTGACAGCTACAAAACCAAATGCGAACACTTGCTGCTGACAGCATCTCTGAAAGACACTAAAGCAGATGTGGATAAGCTGGCTGGACACCACGTTGCGCAGCATCCTGTCAGCGAACGATGCTTCACTGCAGAATTTAGCAACAATTGCTGACAGGGTCTGCAAAGTGACGAAAGGATCCAAGCCACATACCGTCGGATCGATCTCGTACCACGACTTTGTGGGAGCTACTCTCCCAGCAACGAAGATTTTGTCAGAGCTCAACAAGCTGACCGGAGAAATTGTAAGGCTGGCATGCCAAATTGACATGGATCATAAGAACCTAGCTCAAAGTGCGCAGTGCACGTGCTCATGCAACGATAAGCCAAGGAAACTGCGAGTACCGTCACAATTACGCTCAAAGTCACCCAAGCCTCCAGCCAAAGCCTGCTGGTACCACACCCATTATGGACCAGCTACCATGCAAGTATGGCAAACATAAAAAAAACTAAAGTCAGTTTCTCCGCAACAACTGCCGACGCACGCTCAGTATATCTCTTAAACATTCACAACAGCAAAGGTATTGGCGCACTATTAATCGACACTAACGCAGACGCATCCGTCATCCCACCTACCATCCAAGATCGAAGTAGCACAGAATTTGGCACCCGCTTGTTAGCTGCTAACGGCTCTGTTATTTGCACCCACAGGTAGAGGAAGCTAACATTAAATCCAGCTTGTAAGCCTGTTAGTTGGGCCTTCATCATAGCGGACGTTAGCTCCCCAATTATCGAAGCCAATCTGCTTGAGCATCACGGACTACTTGTTGATATTAGAGAACGAATGCTTATCGAATGACTAATTGTTACTGCTGCTGACGAGAAAGCCCCATCAAAGGACCAACCACTTGCAGTCTCATCGACATTCGCAACCATCAAAAGTGAACACACTTCGATTCCAGCAAAGTTACCTGAAATCATATCTACAGCAACTCGATGCAACGTTAACTGCACGATGACGCATCACTTTGTGACAAAATGCGAAGCCACGCCGACTTCCTGCCGACAAACTGGGCGCTCAACGGATACACTGCCCCGGATCGATATCCAATCGGATTTCTGCAAGACTGTGCTGCCGCCTTACATGACATGAAGGTTGTCACTGTAATTGATCTATAGAAAGCATTTCATCAAATTCCAGTCAAGCCAAGTGATGTTGCGAAGACGGTGATTATCACGCCATTTGGACTGTACAAATTTGTCTACATGACCGTTGGCCTATGCAACACAGGTCACACCTTCCAGTGCTCTATGCACGAAGCGCTAAGGGGACTTGGCTGCGTATTTGTTTGCATAGATGACATATTAGTGTTCTCTCTAGACCAGCAGACCAGACCAGACCAGCCTATGCAACGCAGGCTACACCTTCCAGCGCTCTATGCACGAAGTGCTAAGGGGACTTGGTAGCGTATTTGTTTACATAGATGACATATTAGTGTTCTCTCCAGACCAGCAGACTCGTCAACAACATGTGTCAGAGCCGTAGGATCGTCTGCGCCAACACATACTCTTTATCAACATAAAGAAGTGCCAATTTGGACTAGATGAAGTGTGATTTTTGGGTCTTTCTTCTGATGGATTGAAACCTTTACCTGAGAAGCTACAAGCCATATCCACGATTTTGAAGCCCAGAACAGCACTGCAGCTGAAGCCATTTCTAGAAATGATTAACTTCTATAGACGATTCCTGCCGCATGCTGCCTAAAACCAACGTCTTCTCCAACAGCAAATGCAAAGAAACAGAAGGCACAATAAAATGGAGCTTAAGTGGACCAATAAGGCATCAGCAGCATTCAAGAAGTGCAGGTCAGAACTGAGCAGGGTTCCGTCACTCGCATATCCTCATCCAGCGGCTACATGGTCCCTAACTGTGGATGCTTCAGACGATGGACTCGGAGCTTTCATACACCAGACAGTAAGCACTGGAACGGAATCTTTGAAATTTTTTTCACGTAAGCTGAACAATACCCATCGACGCTGCAGCCCCTACGACCGGGATTTGCTCGCTGTTCGTAAAGCCATCAAGCACTTCCACTACTTGTTGGAAGGCAGAGTCTTTACAGTCTTTTCCGATCACAAGTCATTGCAGTTTGCGTGCCAGCAGCGACTAGAAAAAACATAACCGACTTCATTTTCCAGTTCACAGTATAATGCTTCGTGACTTTCAAATTAATTATTATAAACCATGGCGTTTGTGGATTTTAAGATTCCTCGCCATATTTCTCTGCGGCCTAGCCGCTTGGTTAAGTGAGTGTACTGATACTTACCAAGTCGAAATTATAAATTTTAATCTAAATCTCAGTACAGAAGAAGCGAAAGAATTAGAAAGTCACGAAGTATTATATGACGAACCTGCCACTTCTGAATACGAATTTTCTGATCCTGATGTGCTGGAGTTGAATCAGATTGGACCGAATCCAAGAAGATTTTTGAAAGGTGCGTGAGGCTAACGGAGCAGGAATACGTCCCGAGACAAGTGAAGGAAAGGCAAAAATCTCCACCACCCTACGTACCAACAAAGATCGGTACACCAGATCTGCGAGGACCTAAGCCACGCAGTATTGAGCAGTATTTAAAAAAAACCCACCAAGCAGCAGGACATTGAAACAACAATCCCGAAGAAGCGTCGACCAAGAGGGGGTTGCGGAACTACATAGGGTTATAAAAATCTTGTTTGGAGATCAAAAAAGGCAATTGCAGCAGAAGTTATTGGACCTCAAACCTCAACGAAGATTTTGGAATAAAAATGGGGAATAGCTGCTCAGTGGAAAATACTCTTGCGGAGCAATACCAGCAATCATTAGTAACAACCGGCGTATTTGCGGTAGCATTAATTATGTTTTATTTCTATAATAAGCATAGCAAAAATTATGTTGTAAAAAGAATTAATAGGAATATGAATGTATGATTCAATATATATGCTATAAATTAAATTAATAGTATGGAATTGACCTTACTTTTATCCTTGACGAGAATGCTATATAAGCTTTGATTGGGTTTTATGTTGAAATTATTTAGTCGAATATCTTTTCTTGTATTGATTTATGGAGCTATTAGAGCAGATTGTTTCTGAAAACGAAAGGGCTTTATGCAACCTGGAAAAATGTGCAAAGAGTTTCTATACGTTTGAAACCCTTCAGGCAAAGTTAGTCGAATTAAAAATTTAGAGAGAAAAATTCAGTAATGCACTTAAGAGTTTTAGTGAGGAAGACTCTAGGGTTCTAGATATTAAATTAAAATTCAGGGCACATGCATCAATTTTAGAAGGAGAAATTCGGTTACAGCTGAGCAAACAAGGATACTCCATAGAAACCCTCAAAGAAGAATCAATTAGTGAGAATTAGAGTCGGGTTTACCATTTCTTGAGGACAACTTTAATTTAACCTGGAAACGGCCCTGTTTTTGAGGGCAAATACGAGTATAAGGAATTAGATCCGTTCCTCAAGATCTTAGAAATTTTTCATACAACCTTGTCGGCTAATGCAAAAATTAGCTTGATAGACTTTGTTGTGAATGTAAAATTGAGTGCCACCGTCAGACTTTCTTTGGCCAATACTTCTATTTCAACTTTTGACTCTTTAAAATCAGAGTTGTAGAACCGTTTCAAAAATAATAAAGCTGTCCCTCAAATCCATACACTTCTGAGCGGTACTTACCAAAAAAAATCTTCTGTGAACTCTTACAAGGAGAAGATTCTGAATTTGGTTGGTGAACTTTATCAGCTGCAAATTCAAGAATTAGGCATTCAAGTTTCCGCTAATGAAAATAAGATAAGAACGCAAATGAATGATACATATGCGTTAACCGTCTTCAAAAATGGATTAAATGATCAGCTAAGAAGCACCATCTTCTCAGAAAGACCAAAGAACTTGAAATCCGCCATATTCCGAGCTGGAATAATTATATCGCGGATTACTTGTCTCGAGTAAGTATGATTTCCAGGATCGACCTCTTTTTTCTCGCTTCAACTCAACAAAATGAGGCCGAGCTCAAGGCTTTGTTAGAAGACTGAACAACTCAGCTCGAGTGGTAGGAACAGGAGCATGCTGATTCTAATATGCTACTGCACTGCATAATCATTGACAACAAGGTTCGACCCTACGCACCACAGCAGTTTAGGTCAACAATCATGCAGATGATGCATGGCCCAGCCCACCCTGGCATACGAGCAACTAGATGACTCATCATCGACAATTTTTTCGGGCGGCCATGAACAAGGATATCAATAGTTTTGTATGAGGCTGCATGGTCTGCCAACGCAACAAAATCGGACGTGACGTCAATTCACCGTTCCGATGATACACCCCACCAGATACCAGATTCGAGCATATTAACAAAGACCTCGTTGGACCACTGTCCCCGAACGATGGTTACCGCTATTTCCTAACCATCACTAACAGGTTCACATGTTGGCCCAAGGCCATTCCACTCCAGAATATCACCACGACAACAGTCGTTGAAGCACTAATCAATGCATAGATTAGCGGCTTTGGATTGCAAGAAGAATCATTATAGACCTGAGATGCCAGTTCGAAAGCCAAATCTTCGCTGAGCTGACCCGTACTCCGGAAATTAACCACCTGTAGACCACTCCGTACGATCTTGCCGCCAATAGAATCATCGAAAGATGGCATAGCATAGTCAAAGCTGCCATTAGCTGCCACGGTAAAGTCAAATGGACAAAAGTGCTTCCTCTTGTGGTCCTAGGCCTGCGCACCGCATGAAAGGAAGACATCAATGCTATACACGAAGGCATAGTCTACGGCACCATTTTACGGCTTCCCAGGGAATTCTTCACCGCGTGGCAGTCAAGCATCAACAAAATGGACTTACTGCGTGATCTCAGGTCACACATGACAAAACTGCGATCTCAAGATATCGCGCATCACACCACCGCTCCGATTTGCGAACACCGAGCATTAAGCAGCAGTAGGCACGTCTTCATATGGAACGGTAAAGTGAAATTAGCGCTCACACCAACATATGACGGTTCGTACCCTGTTCTGAGCAGGAAGGACAAAGTTAGTCTCAATTTCAATCAACAGGGTCAAGCCCGCATTCCTCACGCCCGAATCTGCTGCGACGGCAAGGCCCCTCACCAACAAACTGACGACAATCACGTGCAGTGGGCGCAAGATGCAACCACCCGTACGCTTTGAATGATGGTATCGTGGCCAAGCCACTATGTGGGGAGTAATGCGGCGGTAGCACTACCGTTGCAACACAATCCGCGATCAATACAACGTTGTGTTCAACTAACGCAGCCGTTTCCGCAGTTGATTGTACTTGAGTTGCAGCGTAGATCTCAGACGCGTACAGTGTCACATGATAAGAACTCCACTCTCCATGTCTGATGGTCTCGCTTGTGCGTGGTCAGCAGTTCATGATACGGGTGCAACGTCCAAGATAAGAAGAAGTCAGTACAGTCTATTATGAGCGACCAAGAACTTCAACAAATTTAAATAACATAGTTGGCCGTATCGATAGTGCACCAGGGAAAGGATTAACATAATAATAACTTAATAAACAGATGCAATAGACACTTATATCGCGTTTGAATCTGAGGACCGTAAGGTATTCGTTGGGAGAACTTAAGGCCGGAGACCAGTGGAGACAGTTCATCGCTGCTCGCTTCAAAATTGGAGAACGTGGTCAATGGACCGAGACAGTTAGAGGCGCTATTTGCAGGAAGCAAAGGCCCGAGAGGGGCTGTCGTGCTACGAAGAAGAAGAATCAGTTTATACTATATTTATTTTTTTCTAGTATACACAGAAAATTAAGTTCTGATCGATGGGTTAATGCATTGTAAAAAGTGTTAACGAATCTAAAGAAATATTTCTTAAATATAATTTACGCTTCCGTTTCCTTTTTGGAAGATAAGATTGACCTTCAATTTGAATTTTACAATTAAACATCATATGTGACTTATACATTTTTAGACATTATCAACAATCAAACAAAAGCCATTTGTAAGCAATTAATTTTCAAATTTTATTTTCTGGCTAAAACTACTAAATATTTTGACTTAATGTACTTATAGAACCTCAATCTATCTACTTAATTCATAAGTAATATCAACTAACAAAATCATGTAAGCTGGAAAATTATTGATTATTAAGTTTTTTTATTCATCAACATTACCACACTCTGCACTTTTTTGCTGGGTTCATATTCGATCCAACGGGGCAATTAAAATCCTCAGCAAATTTTTCGAAGTTGGTAAGAGCGCCTTTGACTCGATATTCATTGAGACCGTGCTCATCCACAATTAAAGTAGCAATCATGCCTGCTGGACTTATCTTTTGGCAGTAAAATTGAGCAAAACTTAAGAAGAATAGTTGGTTATTGGTCAAGTTGACATGAGGCAAGGTTTCAATTTTGTCAGGATTATCCTTTAGCCAATTTTGATAAGCCTGGTAAGAAAGACGTAGTCCACCGTTATCAGCGATATTTTCATCCAAAGTACTAGTTTTAATGCTCTCCAGAGGTAAATTCTTCATTTTAGGTGTATAGTTCCCATATTGGTGCTCAATACATTCGCTCCGTTTTATATATTCCGCAGAAGCTGATTCAGACCACCATTCACGCACTACACCATTCGAATCAAATCCAGTTCCAGTAGCGTCCAGACTGTGCGTTATTTCGTGACCAATAATGAATCCAAGAGCTCCATATTTAACGCTATAAGGAAGATTGTAGTTATAAGTGGGGGTTTGTAATATGTTAGTGGGGATCAAGATATGGTTTCTGGTACTGTCGTAAAACGCATTTACCATGGCGGTATTGACCTCAGTATCATTATTTTTATTCAGCCTATCGAGGGCTTTGTATTTTTTGCGAACTGTGTGAGCAATAACTTGAAAATGGCTTCTATGGTAGTTTCCAAGATCCAAGGTAATATCTAATAGTTCCTTCTTGACAGCTTCATACGCATCCGAGCTACTTGAACCCCCGACGGTCATAACCACATTTTTTACTTTAGCGGACGCTTCTTTCGTTGTGTTCTGGTCGATCCATGTAGTATTTTCAATTATCTTACTGAACTCAGCTTTAATAGTTTCTCCAATCATTTCAACGTCTTTATTATCGCGTTCGTTATTGAAAACCATACTATAAATTGGCGCTAGGGCGAAACCAAAATAATTAATGATTTCACTAGTGCAATGTTCTTCCATTTCATCTGAATTTTCTATAGCTGAGTTGAATTTGTAGAAGAGATAGTTGGCGAGCACTTCATTATCAGTTTCATTCAAGAGCTTCACCAAACGCGGAAAATACGAACGCAATAACAGAATAACTTCTTGCGTTTCCGGGTATTTTCGCCCCGTCACAATTTCCAAATAGCGTTGAAAGTCAATTTCAGGGAAAAGTTTTCCAAGTGTCTCCAAAGTCATTTCATCTACTTCATCGTCCTCCGTTTCATTTTTGAAATCTGAAATGATCCGGGCCAGTTCGGTCTCGAACTCAAGAATGCTTTCAGTTATTCTGGCGATGACACGCCTCCTAATGCCCAATCCTTCGAAAGACATTTTTATCACCTCAACCATTGCATGTTCAATAACAGGATTGCGTTCACCCAGGAAGTTGCTTGGAGGAAACAATGGAAATTCTGCAGGATAAATATATAAGGCATTGCGTGTTGCGTTTTGGTAGTATGGTGATACGGTCACGTCAAAAAGAGCTTCTACGTTGAAAAGCTTGAGCTGCGCCGTCATGTTTAACCAGTCGAAATGTTTTTCGCGCCAAGTTCGGTTCAGAGCTGGCCAACCTCCAGGGAAGTTCAAAGTATTTATGTACGGTTGATATTTGGTTCCTTTCTGACTGCGGCACAACCGATAGTACTCCTTAATGGTTTGCACTTCTCTGGTTGCTAGTACTTTCTCAAGGTTATCATTCGGCATAGAAGTAAGGTTGTTGAATAAGATTGCATCCTTGAAAAATTGATTGACCCTGTTGGTGAGAACATCTAACGCGTCGTAACTTATTTCATCGCGGCCAAGACGATAACGGTTAGCCCAACGCCCACAAGCGAATTTATAAAAATTAGTGCATGGATCCATATAATGACTCATGTAACTGTTCATTAGTTTTCCTTGTTCATTTCTAATTTGCTCCAGATTTTCACTTTTTACTAAACCACTTGCACCAAATAAGAAGAGTAATAGAAAAAAAAAGTTTTGCATAATGACCTCTTCAACTTCTTAATGTCGTGGAACACACAAATCACATGGGCAATCCCAAAAACCGCAGATTTAAGATTGGCGACTGCAAACAAACTGACGAGATTTTCAGAGAAGACTCCAAGCTGATCTTGAAATTCACTTTAATCAGCAAAATTCAAAACCTTATCTCCGAACGCTTTGAACTACATGAAGTATCATTTTAAGATGAGAAGCAAATGAATTGATCATAATCAGCTAAATACATATTATTGAATTTCGCGATTTATTACAAACAAGGCAATGAGGATTGTATAAAATTAATAAGAATGTATCACGTTTCTTAATTGTTTGGTTAAAAAAAATACAGAGGTGTATCTATGATTTTATTTCGAGAGGAGTTCGTATTGTATTTAGAGTACTTGAGTAAGTTTTCTTGAAATATTGTAATATCTTACATCATGAAAAGGTTTGTGTGCAAAGTACGTGCTTACTTCATTATCAAATAGACAGACGCGAAGTGAATAATATAAATCTCCATTCTAGTTCTATTAATTGCGCTCAGTCACTTAGTTTCAATAAATTTTAAATTTTAAATTAGAAAAAATACATATGTATAAGCCAACAGTTCGTATGAACCATTTATTCTTTCTCAAAACAAGTAGCTTGATTGTGAGCCACACAAAACCAAATATGCACTCAACATATTTCTGGCTAATTTTTTGGTAGTTGGTACAAACTCGAGTATGTTACATTCATCCGCTAAGTAGTTAGCGATTGAATGTAAGTGCCTCGGGGACACACTTTTCCGTTCATTTGCTTACAAAATCTATATTATTTATATGATTGAAAACTCGACTTTTTCTATTCTATTGCTAACATTTTGAATTATAACTGTGTCAGGACTCTTTTTGTAAAGTTATACTCTTTGAAATTTACAATAAGCCAAAACAGTAGGGTATGCCCGATAGGCACATTACCGTTTTGTATAATCAATATGTTAATAGAGATTCATTTATAGAAATTCAGAATTGAGTTGGGTTAAACAAAGTAAGCAATAATCATATAAATAATTGTGGCAACTTTGAATATGAGCTAGTTGTGACTTTGATGTGTGCAATAATAAACTTAGCAGAGTTGGATTGGCCGGCGGGGATTCTACATCTAGCACTTGTTGCGTACAGATGTGGTTTTGAAAGCTCTTGTCACTAGTTTTTAAAATATTTAATAGTTTTTTAAAAAGTCAGTTGGCAATTAATTTTTTAAATTAAAAAAAATCATCACATTATCGAACTATTTGAGCGATTTATCGAATATCTGAATTTTTACTTGTGAAGAAGTTTCGAGAAGCAAAAATAAGACATTTAAGGAGCAGTGCCTTTTGTTTAATATTGCAAAGACAACGAGATGGAGAAGCCCGATGGCTTCAGCCATCAAATAGAATATCATGTCCATCGCCAACAATGACGGACGAGAAACTAATGAAACGAAGATACGAAGGATAAAAACGATGGAAAAAGTAAATTGAAAATTTTTTCAGTGATCAAAATTGAAGAAATAATTAAAGCTAATGACATCACGGAGAAGATCCTGAAAGAAAATGAAGAATTAAAGCTAGGGATCTATTCGTTGGTGGAGTTAGTAGGGAAATTGGCATTCAATAAGGATAGAGTGATAGTTGACTTATTCTTCATACATCACTGTATCAATTGATTTTACAAGGGGCGTTCGAAAATCAACCAGACTACACTGCACTAAAAAAAACGACAGGAGCTTTGTTCTGATAAATTCGAGTTTATTTATTCAAAATAGTCTCCTCCGGCACAATACACTGTTTTGCGCGATCCAAAAGCTTTTCGAAAGAGTGTTTTTTAGGTCCTTGATCGGAATGTCCTTCGGGATATCGGTACAAGCCTTTTGGATGCCTTCTACGGATGCAAAGAGTTTTCCTTTCATGACCAAATGCAATTTTCCGAATAGGTAGAAGTCACAGGAAGTCATATCAGGCGAATACGATGAGTGATTGATGGTTAAGATGCGATTTCTATTCAAAAACTCAGCCACAAGAGTGGATCGATGAGATGGTGCATTATCATGCGGTATTCAGGCCGAATTCGATGAATGGGATGCAACAAACGCTTCAAAACACCAAGATAGAAAATTGCATTGCCGGTTTGGCCCATTGGCACGAACTCCTTATGGACGGTTCCCTTTTTTTGTGGTAGGGAGGTAAATGCTATTTATGCACAGAGTGTGGGACTCCCATGCGCGACTGGACTACCCACTAAACACCTCCCCTGTCAACCTGAGAACCAAGCCTGGAACCGTTTGACACATGACTTCGGGCCAGGTCTCGTTTTGTTACGCCGTGGGCGCCTTCAAGCTGGAGAGTCCGTTTCCTAGCAGGAGGGGAGAGGGGAAGAGGAAATGCCAGAAGAGCGATCCCCCAGCCCCAGCGCCCCCGGCTGCTGTGAGTCCCTTTTATATTTTAGGACTGCCCGAGCATAATGTGCCACCTGGTATGGACGATCCCCTTGGAATCGTAAAAACAAATGAGCATCGGCTTGATTTTTGACGTCTCCAAACGCAATTTTTGGGGTATTGGCTCGTCTGGGGCCTTCCATTCGGCACTTTGACACTTGGTTTCGGGTTCATATTGGAAGCACCACGTTTCATCACCGGTTATATGTTGTAAAGGAAGTTCTCGTCTTTTCTCGCCTCATTAATGATGGCTTCAGAATGTTGAATCCTGAGCAATTTTTGGTTATCAGTTGACTTGTGTGGAACAAAACGTGCACAGATCTTTCCTAAGCCCAAACGATCGGTTAAAATGCGATAAATCGATGTTTTGGAGATATTCAACTCCGATTCCATGAATTTCAACGATGATTTCGGCTCATTTTTGATAAATTCGGTGATCACTGATTTTGGGCGGCCCGTATGTTAATCGTCATTTGTGTCCCCTCATGAACTCTGGCGCGAGATAGATAATCATCGCCATAAACTTTTTACATCAATTCAAATGTTTCGGTAAACGTTTCACCGATTTTAAAACAAAATTTTATATTAGCTCTTCATTGAAAGCTCAAAGTCAAAGTCAAAGTCAAAAGCGCTTTATTTAATACTAATCGTTATAAATTTCAAAAGAATATTAAGCAAAATCCAAACAATAACAATCAAAAACTTAATGGCCCAAATGGCTCTCTAAATTTGTACGTTATCATTAAACACATTTAACAAAAAAAAAAAACTCTAGCAAATTCAAATCAATGAAGATTGTTACATATTTTTAAAATTCAATTGGAAAAAGGAGAAAAAACCAACCAACACTATTCTAAAATTATTTATCATCTTAACACTACAGTGAACTTTGATCCTACACCAAATATGTTTTAACTTAATTCTAATAAATGCATTCAAAAACTTTATCTTATACTAAAAAAATCTATAACTATGTTCCTAACCTAAGCGTTTTACCTTATCTCTAACCTAATATAATAAACATAATATAAACCTAACCTTTACCTAATTTTTAACAAAAATAAACAATAACACTAAATGTAGCAATAATGAGCTGAAACTCAAAAACTAAATAACGAAAAACACCAAAACTGAAAATACACACGAATAATTTAGACATTGTCATTCAGCCACCAATACCTAGATTGCCCCGTCTCAACTCGATCAGCCTCAACGAATCTAGCGAATGAGTATCTCCATTGGAATTGTTGGTCTCGTGAACTCAAGTTCGGAGGATATTTTATCTTCTTATCGGTGGCCCGTCGATATATGTGATATATGACTGGGACGCCGTCAGAATCAAAAACATATCTATTCATGTCCAAATACACGAATGCTTCTGGAGGAACGAAGCCAGTAGCGAGGCAAGTCGCAATATACCCGTCTGTAGGGTAGAACGACTGTGAAATCTAAGGGTTTTCACTCACAGTCACAGATCTTGCGATATGATTCCGAAGAAGTTTCAATATGAAGATATCGACTCTAGTCACTTCAGCAGTTTGATAAATTCTTCTATTCGGTATATAATGTTTCCAATCCGTCTCAGGCTTTCTGTACAAACCAGTACATGAACGAAGACATTTCCTTTCGAAAACTCTTAATTTTTCCTTAGTACTAGCGCCCTGGTTGTACCAGATCTGACATCCATATGTCAAAACTCGTCTAACCAGTGTCTTGTAACAGATAATTTTGACCTTTTGATCAATGTATCTGGAATGAAAGAGCTTTCGAAGGGCCATGACTACTTTAAGTGCCTTACTGAGCATGATTTTGACATGTTCAGTGTAGTACAGATACTGATCGAGATAAACACCGAGGTATCGAACACAGGATTTATGTGGAACCCGTTCAAGACTACCCTCACCAGCCATGATGTGGAAATCTTTCCAATTACGTTTCAGGTCTTGACTGACCCCCTGCAGCGTTGTCCGAAACAAGATTGTTTCACATTTCTGCGCATTGATTTTCATTCGCCAATTGTCAGTGTACAGCTGTACATCATTGAACATTTTTTGGAGAATGCTCTGAACTATTGTAGCTTTCCGGTCTGCCGTATATATGATCAGATCATCAGCAAACGCTACCAATGATCGCGTTATCGAGACGTTAAAATCAAAGCCGTTCAATAGCTTGCGAATGAAGATTGAGCAGAGCAGAGGCGCAGTAACTGTTCCCTGCTGTAGACCATTCAAGACCTTGAACTTGCTCATTGTTGTCAGATTTCCATCAGTTACAACAAACGATTTCCCGTATAACATATTACACATCATGGCGACAAGGTGTCTGGGGAACTTGTCCTGAAGGAGTTTAAAAATTAGTCCATCTAACCATACCGTATCAAAGGCTTTCTCCATATCAATGAGACATGGTCCAACACATTGTCTATCATTTAGTTTCCAACAGATGTCTGAGGTTACTTTCGTTATTGCATGTGTGGTCAAATGCCTGGCACGAAAACCAAATTGGCAATTCGGCATCAACTCATTTTCCTCAATGTGGGCGTTTAATGCTCTGTTGAGTATCACTTCAAACACCTTGCTGATGTTAGGTAGCAAGCTGATTGGGCGATAGCTTTTGGGGCATGAAGATTCTTTTCCTTTCTTCAAGATCGGAAATACCTTAGCCTTTTTCCACTCATTTGGGAAATATGAATTGCTCAACATGTTGTTGAACAATATGCAATAGTTCCTAATAGCAACCTCAGGCAAATGTCGGAGAACTACATTTGGAATAACATCAGTACCACATGATTTCTTGTTGTTTATCTTGCGAAATATGAAACACAAGTCTTCATAGCTGACAAAATAATCAATAAGATTCAAGCTCGGTATGAGGTCAGATGTTAATGTTTCATTGAAATGAAGAATTGATTGGCCGTTCAGGCTTGATTTGAAGTCGGAAACTTTTGCTTCAACGACCTCTGAAAAAATTTGGTTCCCTCTCTCAGGGTTGGGTAGATGAACCAATTCAAAATGTGTTCCAATCAGGGCAAGTTTATCCAATCCTTCACAAATAATCCTGTTTCCATTTCTATCGGGAGTCGTACTATCAATTTCGATACCAGCTCTATCGAGAAGATTTATCTCATCACTAGTGACTTCAAGATTCGATACCTTCACTCGAGACTTCTTGCGGAATATGCTATTCACTTTCGTGAATACGCCGTCTGGGTCCTGTGGGCTAATACCCCTCAGTTTTTCCGCCCATTGATTGCTGACCTCACTCCTGAAGTATGACCGGATTAAGTTCCGGACATTCTTCAGATGTAATTTCAACAAAGACAATGAGGGATGGTTGTAGTCCAAAAATCATCGATAAATATTGTTGACGCGTGTGAGAAGGAG
Organism: Odontomyia ornata; assembly: GCA_963969285.1. Classification (NCBI taxonomy): domain Eukaryota; kingdom Metazoa; phylum Arthropoda; class Insecta; order Diptera; family Stratiomyidae; genus Odontomyia; species Odontomyia ornata. The sequence continues at coordinate 41,225,280 of OZ017739.1, forward strand.
GCTTTTCAATCTTTGCAACCTTGTGATGGTTGGTGTTTCATATCCTTCCATATTGTTTCGATGTTTAATCTTGGGAACTACTTTCTCAATCGTTTCCAACGTCAGCTTCTCTAACTTCGACAAATAGACATCTATTTCATCCTTAGTTAGATTCCTTTCATTAGGAACCATTGAGCAAGAGTTGCCACCATCAGAAGGTTGACATTGCTTCTGGTACTCCCGATTAAACTTCTTTTGAAACTTTCCCCAGTCAGTTTTTTTGAAATTCAACCGATGGTTTTCATGTTGAACTGGAATGAGGAAGAAATCATCCCTTTGATGATTGATTTCCATTACGATTGCGTTATGGTCGGTATCATAAGGAAGCACCTGCAGTTTCCGTTGAGGACTATTAAAGCTGAATTCGAGTCTTGCGTCAGCAATGCAGAGGTTCAAATATGAATTTGTCCTAGGGTATGTTGGGAACTCCGACCCATATAGATTGCACCTGTATTCAATTTGGTTCTCTGTTATCCATGATTTCAGGAATACACCTCTTGGATTATTGGTGGCGTTCAGCCATGATGTATGCTTGGCATTCAGGTCACCGGCAAAAATATAATAATTATGCAGCCTGTTCAATTCGAGTATTTCAAACAAGGAATTGAGTTCCTCCTTGAACTTGAGAACATTTTGACCAGTTGCATAGGCAGGATAACAAAGAGGTTATCCCCACCTGGCAATAAAATTTTGATGACGGACACCTCAAGAAATCCAAAGCTTTTGAATTCGACTTTTTCAATATTTCGGAAACAAAAGGGTCTTCTGACCAATATCCCGGTGCAACCTCCCCCATCACCTATTACCCTATCGTTTCTTACGAATGCAAAATCTTTGAATGCCATGGAATGCCATGAATCGAGGTGGGTTCCAGTGAGAAGTATGATGTCAGGCTTTTGCTTAACAACAAATTCAAGGAGATAATCACTTCGAAGTATAGCAACGATAGAGTTGACGTTGATCGATATGAGGCGAAGCATATCCATGGGAATATGACTGGATGACAAGTTATTATTAGGCATTTGAAAGACCTAAACGCTGAAAAGCAAAGTTAATTTTTGAATCTTGTTTGTCGATTCTCTCCGATAAAGAATTAAGTTGCTGGTAAATTTTGAGAAGCAGCTCATTATTGCCACTTACATTATTTACATTATTTCCAGCATTTTCTGCTGGTCCTCTAGCGGCGAGTGCAAACGATACTCCGGGCTTGACGAAGTTGGAAGGTATGAAATAACGGTGTACTTGTGTTTGCTTTGGAGCAAATTTAACTTTTGCATCTTGATATCGGGAGCATCCTCCATATGATGCTGGGTGACCAAAAACACCGCAGTTAACGCAGTATAATTTTTCTTTAGGCTCCGTCTGAGCCAATTTGCACTCACCGGGAGCATGAACGTCTTTGCATTTAACGCAACGATAGTGCATGGCACAATTGGCAGCCGAATGTTCAAATCTTTGACACCGGTAACACTGGTTGATTTCTCTTTTCTGGAGGCGTTCCCACCTCACCACTCTGAAATTCAAGTACCTTATTTGTTGAAGGGCACTTGGACTGCTATTTGCAATTTGTACTAGGTAAAGTGGTAAATTCTTCCTTTCTATGGTCGACCGTCTTGTCGCAAAAGCTTTGACTGAAACAAAATCAATATCTGGTGCAGCCTCCTTGAGCACCTAAAGAAGATCAACCGTATCCTCTCCGCTGTCCAAACCCTTTAACAAGAAGGTCTGATTCTTTTCACTTTTTGGCGTATAGGTGAAGTGTGGAATCTCCCCAGAAATCAGCGCATCTTTGGCTGACTTGAAATCAACCAGTGATTTCGTCCTTATCGTTAATTTTTCGGCATTAACTCTTTTGATTTCGAAATTGGCCAGTTTATTTTCGGCTGCCAATAGCCGAACCATATCTTTCCCGGTTTGTCCGAACACGTTGATTGGCGGAACTTTTTCTGTCTTGTTGGAAGCTTTTTCAGAGGAACCAGCAGAACTGCGGGCTGGTTTTTTCTCCTTATTTTTGTTCTTTAAATATTGAATAAAATTAACGTCATTATCTTGATTAAAATGACCTCCGATGTTTTCTTCGATTCTCATATCTTCGGTTAATCCCTCCAGCGCTGCAAAATAGTTTTGGCTCTCGTTTGTCCCACCAGCACTTAGAACTTCTTCTGTAATTGCTTGCTTTGTACTTTTATTCGGCTTTGTTACCTGTTGCCATTGATTTTGTGGCTGCGTCTTTTGAGGCTTCATCCCTTTCTTGAAAAGATCCTTGAGAGACTGTATCTCTTGCCTTAGTTCATCATTTTCTTTCTGCAATTCGGCCATTTGTTGATTGTCCGCTATTATTTGCAGCTTGCACCCTCCATCTGCGGAGTTTTCTTCGTTATGTTTTCTTTTGGTGATTATCGTCAGTTTTGTATTCGTCGTTTCCCCAGGTTGCCCCAACGGTGGGAAGCCGTCGGGCTCCTCAATACCAGCGGCGAAATTTTCTTTGTGAATTTGTTTTTCGTTACCAATCAAAGTAAAAATATTCGATAGAAATTTCGTGAGTCGATTACTTCGACAATATAAGATTTTTTCCGATAAAAATTAACTTCGGACTAACGTTTTTTAAAAAATTAATTTAATTTTTGAAAACTTTTGACAGGAGCGATTTAAAAGACGTCTATACGCGAAGACTACTACGATCCATCATGCGATAAATCGATGTTTTGGAGATATTCAACTTCGATTCCATGAATTTCAACGATGATTGCGGCTCATTTTTAATAAATTCGGTGATCACTGATTTTTGGCGGCCCGTATATTCATCGTCATTTATGTCCGTCCACTCATGAGCTCTGGCACGAGATAGATAATCATCGCCATAAACTTTTTTCATCAATTCAAATGTTTCGGTAAACGTTTCACCGATTTTAAAACAAAATTTGATATTAGCTCTTCTTTGGAAACTCATTTTTGTCCTGATGACACAAACAATCTATCACTTTAGACGCAATAACTTCGCTTATCTAAGTTCGAAAGTGGAGGAAAAGTGAGCAGAATTGATGGGAGAATCTACGTTTTGCAAAGACATATAAAGAAATGGACGAGCAACGACAATATGTGTACTCGTCCATGTGGGAAGCAAATTTATCACATAAATAAGTTATAAATAACTTACGCTCTCCAGACTATATGATTCCCTCTGCTTCTCCTTCCCCTTTGTTTGCAGACAGGTTTTTCTTTCCTCTCTTCGGTACAATCACTTCCCCCACTGACACCCGCGCACACCAACAAAATTCCGTCTCACGTGCACACGATCGCGCCTTTGTTATCATTCGTACACAAATTTGAGTACAACACAACAAACGTTCTCTCGCAACAAAACAAATGCACACGTGGGAAAATTCGACTGTCAAAAGTGAAAAATTTTATAAAATATAAGTGAAAATCGTGAAATAAAGTGCTGATTTTGTACACGCGATTTTAAAATTAAAAACATTATCACCGTGAAAGTGTTTCGGAGTGAAATCAAGTGCGAAAACCAAACCATGAAGTGCGCGGTTAAATCGTGTGGAAACGTTTACAAGAAGTATTCACCGAATGTTTCATTCTTTAGGTGAGTGCCAGAACATAATAAATTATAAATGTAACAATCACTAACACTTGTTATCACCGATTTTATTCAAAATTGTCTCCTCAAATTTTATTGAAAACCGGAGGAAAATTCAAACGTCAACCACCGATTGAAATGAACATCTGTGATAAAGTTTACATATGTTTTTCAAAGCTGGAGTGTACAGTGATGTTATTACAGGGGCAATATAAAATTTCAACGGTGGTTGGCATTTTGAATAGAGATTTTCATAAAAATCGAGGAATTCATGAAAATAGTGTCGATTGATGCAAAGAAACGATACTTTATTAACATTTTGAATTTGCATGTAGAAAATTAAATTTTTGCGCGTAAAGTGGACATGGAAACATATATGTCTGCTACATCTGCGAATTTCTTGTCGGGAAATCAATGGAAATCAGAAGTGACAGTGTTTGACTTGGATCGCGGCTAAATTTGTTGTTTTTTCTTTCGTCTTTTAACGGGTAGTTTAATGGCGTTTATACAAAAAAGCTCTTGGAATTATAATATTAAATATAAACAATAAAAATATCGTGTTTCCTTTGTCTTATAGTATTTTATTTTTGTCATGGATACGTTTTTCGAGACTCACTTAGTGTTTTTTTATACATAAGAAGAGGTTAAATAAGCTTTGAACTTCGTGTTTACCACGAAAATAAACTATTATACGATAAAGGAAACATTTTTTTTTTTCTTAATAGCAAAGTCCTTTTATAAACAAATAAACCACCCTTTTTAAGTACCCCTGATAAAAGAATGTCTGATAAAAGAGTACAAAAATTAAAATTTTCTCAGTACATGTAAACGAACAGCCGAATTAAAGATTAGCAAATATTGTGGTATTGCTTTAAAAAAACATCATAAAGCTCCAATTCTGTCACAAACGCGTAGAAAAGTGCCCCGTGACTAGCGCCTATTAAAACCTTTTGAATTTCCGGTGCTACAAGGGTTGGGAGGTAGAGCTGAAGGTCCCAATTTCAATTTTCTCATATATATTACATTTATTGAACCCAATATTATAGCTTACTAAATTCCTTTCAGGATGTTTGTGTTTATATGATTGAAAATGTTACAAATATATATATATATATATATATATATATATATATATATATACATATATATATATATATATACATATATATATATACATAGATATATATATATATATATATATATATATATATATATATATATATATATATATATATACATATATATATATATATATATATATATATATACATAGATATATATATATATATATATATATATATATATATATATATATATAAATATATTTATATGCATATATATTATATATAAACATGCATGCATATATATATACATATATGTATATATACATATAAGTATATATATATGCACATATACATATATATGTATATATATCTTTATTTATATGTATATATATATATATATATATATATGTATATATATATATATATATATATATATATATATATATATATATATATATATTTGTTTATATATATATTTGTTTATAAATATTATGTATATATATGTATGTGTGAGTTAATATATATCGATGTGTATATATGCATATATTTAAATAATATATATACAGGTATATATATATATATATATATATATATATATATATATATATATATATATATATATATATATATATATATATATATATATAAATGCATATACATATACATATAGATAAATATACATGCATATATAAACATACATATATATATATATATATATATATATATATATATATATATATATATATATATATATATATATATATATATATATATATGTGTGTGTGTGTGTGTGTGTGTGTGTGTGTGTGTGTATGGGTATAAATATATATAACTATGTATATAGATCAACTTTTTCAAATGACCTGATTTTGGCAGGATGTCTCAAATTTCAGTGCACCATTATATGTCCCGCACTGGACAGGTTAAGTTCTGGCTTTTGGGATCACCTCAATAGACTGAGGGAAATTGAAATACGTACTGATTCTGTGCTACTCTACTTGGAGTAGATTAACTACGTTTTAATGGGGACACAACGGATATTCGACAGAGACTTTGAATAAATTAGTCGAATCTGAAAAGGTCAAAGCTACCGAAGACCTCAACATTGGTTTACTCATGTTTTTCATGAGTTGTCAAATATAAACTAATAGGGTTTTGTGAAGGTATGTTACAAAGCCTTTAAAACGGTACAGATTATTTGGAGCATAGTACACCAGTTTCGATAATTGAGATTCCAGGTACGATTCTATTCATGCTGGTTTTCAATTTTTTTGCTTTATAATGAAACTGATATATTTCACTGATTTGCACTGATTGCACTGGACATAATAGTAATTATTAAAATATACTATTGCATAAATAATGGTTGCAAAAGCTAATGTATATTGCTATGTTTAAGTTGTCTATATAAATTTTTTTGGAATTTTATTTAAGTTTTCCTGCTGAAAGTGAGCTGCAAAAGTTGTGGCTTGCAGCTATCCGAAGGAATGATCTTGTGCCGCAATACACGGATAAAGTTTGTTCTCTTCACTTTAAAGAAGAGGACATTATCCAGGCTGGAAAACGTAAGCGGCTTCGTCTACTTGCAATCCCTTACTTGTTAGATTTCGCTGATTCTAGTGAGGATGAGGTAAAGTTCGAACAACATATTTTTTAATCGGCTTGATGATTTTATAAAATTTTATTTCTAGGGAGTTGAGCCTGAGCCCGAAGCAACAGGTGTAGGAGGTGCACAGCCAACGCAAGGAGAAGTAAACAAAGTTTAATAGAAATTTTACATTCATGATTAACTTTTTTTTTAATTTCAGGGGGGCCATGAAGCAATGTCAATTGTTTCCGGATCCTCACCGAGTACACGGGTTTATTCTTCAATGGACGAAAAGGTATAAATTATATTGTACAATAGTTATAATTGGATACGTTTACTTCAGTAATCTTTTGTAAATTTTTCCAACAGGGCGAATTGTTAGGGTCACCAACTTCTGTCCGCTCATCAGAAGCTATTCACCAAAGCTTTCCACCAATGGGAAATGCTATGCTTGCCGAGAGTTTAATGGTTGTTAATATTTATATTTGTTGGGAACAAATTATAATACTAGTATTTGCAGAGTGAACAAAGTGCACCAGAATCAAGCCAGAGTTCAATGGTAATTTCGATACAAAAGCCAAGTACATCTGGACTGCCTCGAGAGGTTGGTGAAACTTTTTGTTCATTGACATATTTATCCTAAAATTTTTGATTTCAGGGAGCGAAGATTACTCTCAAGGACGCTATGGCATCAACGCAGAGCGATTCATCACAGGCCACTCCAAAACGAAAAAGGTTGCACGGTAAGGTTAAAGTTTTAAAAAAAAATATTAGGAAAAAAGAAAAAAATTTAAAAAGGTTAAATCAAAAAATTAGGAGAGATAAGAGAAAAATAGATAGTTTGAATACTCTTCTAGGCCAAGCTTTGCAGAAAAATATTTTATCTCAGGATAATTTTGATCTGCTTTTGAATCTGAACGATTCACAGAAAGCTTTCATTGAGCGTGTCCTTCTCAAGTCAAAAGGAGTTCCTGTATCCCAAGTTTATTCTCCTATTTTGCGTTCTTTTGCTCTTAATTTGAATTTTCTATCCCCAAAGGCATATAATTTTATTCGGGAGCAATTTTGCAATGTTCTACCCCATCCTAGAACTATTTCAAACTGGTATCGAACAGTTGATTGTGATCCTGGTTTCACAATAGAATCATTTGATGCTTTCCGTTTAGCTGTGGCAAAAGCACATGAAAGTGGAAAAAGGGTTTTTTTGAACATCGTATTTGATGAAATTTACGTCCGTCAGCAGATAGAATGGGATAGGAATACAGCATGGGGATATGTAGGAGTAGGAAATGATTCAAATTGCAATGTTCATGCCACACAAATTTTAGTGTTTATGGCCGTTTGCCTTAATCAAGCTTGGAAAATACCCTTAGGGTACTTTCCCATTCACTCTTTGCTAGCTGATCAGAAAAAGAATTTGATAAGCCATTGTATAAATGAACTCATCAAAACAGATGCTCAAATTATTGGGTTTACTTTCGATGGCTCTCCTGTAAATTTTTCAACCTTTAAGCTATTAGGTTGTAACTTAATGAACCCATTAAGTGCCCCAATATTTCAAATTTCATGCACTTCAGAGACGTATTGTGTATATCCCGATCCTGTTCATATGCTGAAATTAATTAGAAACGCTTTCGGGGAAATGAAAGTCTTTAAAACTGTTGATGGAGAAGAAATCAAATGGGACTTTCTTGAGAGCCTTGTCGACCTCCAAGAAAAGGAGCAACTTCACTTAGGCAATAAATTGAGAAAGGCTCATATTTTTTTTAAAGATCAGAAGATGAAAGTCAGGCTTGCTGTTCAAACTTTAAGTAAGTCAGTTGCAGATGGTCTAGACTTCTGTAGAGAGGAGCTTAAAATTCCAGAATTTCATGGAAGCCGTGCAACTTCCGAGTTCATTAGATTTTGCAACGATAATTTTGACCTTTTAAATTCGAGGCGGGTCAGTGACTTTGGGTTTAAACAAGCATTAAACCAGCGAAATTTTCCCACATTTTTAGATTTTGCGAATAGGGCAATCGCTTACTTCTCAAGCCTTTATACAAGCACTGGTGATCGTTTAATTCACTCCTCCAGAAAAATTGGTTTTATTGGTATGATTGCAGCTTTAAAATGTTTGGATATCTTGTATAAGAAATTTATAGAAAGCAAGCATCTCTCTTTCATACCCACATATAAATTGAACCAGGACCATATTGAGCTCTTTTTCTCATCCATCAGGAGTGGACTAGGACATAATAATAATCCATCTGTAAGGCAATTTCGTAATTGTTACAGAAAACTCTTGGTACGCTGTCAAATCAGGGAAACTGGTGTAGGAAACTGTATACCGTTGCAGAATATACCAGTTCTTAATGCTCATTTTGATGCAAGTCCTGTGGAGCAAATTAACATAAGCTGTGAAAGATATATTATGTCGACATCAGATGAACACTCCCAGTCTTCCAATGATGAATCAATCCTTCTTCAGAATAGCCATATATTCGACGTTGACAGTTTATCATTGTATGCCTCCCATGTAGTCGAATATGTTGCGGGGTTTGTAGTTCACAAACTCCAACAAAAATTACATTGTCAAACGTGTTTGTCGGCTATTCAAGGTGAATTTAATAAACATTCACTTCTAGCATATAAGACAAAAGGTTCTCTCTCTTCGCCCTCTAAGTCCGTTGTAACTTTATGTGAAATTATTGAAAAGTCTATAAGAATGCAACTAGTTCTGCAAAATACTGAGCACCTTCATTTAAGCAAACGGGTTTATGACATCATATGGCTTTTCAAGGTAGTAATTTTATATATTTACTTTTGTTTAAACTTATTCTTTTTAGGATATGAAGACTATACGATTATTTAATTTAGAATAACATCCTTTTTTCTCACTAACAATTGTTATATATTGATTAGTCCTAAAATATTAAGGTTTACTTATTATCTTTTGCACCATTGTAAATTTTTCATTCGATGTAATTTTAACTTATTACATTTTCGAAATTATTGATTTGGGGTTGAATGATTACTTTCTAGACTTATCTATTACTGATGGTGGATCTACTTTCTACAATTCTTTATAATTTTTCGATAGAGTCTACAGATTTCCAATTTGTTTTTACTTCGAATATACCGTAATACTAATTTCTAATTGACATATACTATTCTTGAGAAATTCAACCTAATATTTTTCTTTTTTCTTGATATATTTCTGTTTATCGGTGAACCAAATGAATGCATGTTTAGTTGCTGTCTTTCGTGAAATTCCTTTCATCCTCTCACAATTCTTTCTAATGATGGTATAATAGGTCTACTGGAGAAACCAACCATCTAAAAAAATGGTTAACGCACCCACTTGCAGTACCTCTTAGGTGGTGTGGAAATCTGCATAGAACCAATATGTTAAGCATACACAAATATGAAGATAAAAATCCTTGGCAACACCAGCCCAATAATTAAACTCCTCATGGGCACTAGCAGTTTTCTAAAATTATTATTTTTTAATTACTACTTCGAACTATATCCTTTAATAACCTTTAATTTATTTATATACATGCTTATAACTCCAAGTAACTCCATGAAAATAAATTCAACACTGCTGCTAAAATATTAAATTTCGCAAAGTTTTTGCCTCCTGATAATAACACATCTGTGAACTTATAAGGTCTTCCACTAACGGCATCAATATATATATATATATATATATATATATATATATATATATATATATATATATATATATATATATATATATTTATATATATATATATATATATATATATATATATATATATATATATATATATATATATATATATATATATATATATATTTATATATATAAATATATATATATATATATATATATATATATATATATAAATAATATATATATATATATATATATATATATATATATATATATATATATATATATATATATATATATATATATAGTATTCTCCGAAATAGGTAAATTTATCTCCAGAAATTTATTAGAAAGTGTACTAATTTTTCGAGCACATACTCCGATTAGCATTTCCAGGCTTCAATTGCTCTGACGCCCTATCCCCATACAGGATATGATTATATGCCCCTAAAAGATATGTCTTATTAATAATGCTGCCTTTGCTTTTCGCACCCACTCAAACCTCAACTTCACACAACTTAAGCGAAGGTTGCTAATTGCTTCGGCTCTCTCGACTCTCTATATCTATGACGTTTTGATATTTCAGTGATTTAATACGTTCCTTGATTAAGAGCGAGACAAAAAATTGATAAAGGGTGTTGCATCGCGATCAAATTTCTCATGGTGCTTGTCAATCTTCTATTTTGGGTAAGGCTATTTTGTTTTGATGATTCTATTGTTGGTTGTATGAAGAATTATGATTCATTTTGAATTGACAGAATTGTGTATGAATAACATTATTGGGATAGACCTTATTGGGATTTACTTTAAAGCAATTGTATTCACATATAGGTTATGAAAATTGTGACGTCGTTCTCGAGTGGGAAGCAGTTGCCTTGCCTACCTCAAGTTAGATGGAGCCCGCAATAGCAGCCAAGAACACGGAAACCAAAGCAAAGCATTTTCTGAAAAGTGTCTTTCGCCCGTTTTTGTTAGTGATTTTTGATGGATATTACGCGAACAAAAATAACCATGTGCAATGTGACACAAAGACGACGAATGATTATATTTATGGAATGCTGAGATATTGCTTTGACGATCAGACGCGCTAACTTTGATGCAAATTCGCCGAAATTATGAGAAGATAACTCCTCGATTGACTTATAATCTAGTCTCAGCGTGAAGATCGATGACGGTTAGTTTGCAAATGCAGATTTGATTAGACACAAGTGCAAAAAACTAGTAAATACACTGTGGATATTTGCGTGACTAGATACAAGTGCGTGTAGGGTCGGAGTAAAATTGATCTCGATTGAAATGAACAGAGTGGGGTTTGCGAAGATTCTGTAGCAAGAAGTGATGCAAAAGAATCGAAAAGCCACAAGCATCAAGTTTCGACGATATTACATTTGAATGACATCGTGAATTAAAACCTATTGTTTGTTTCGTGTTAATTAGCGTTCGGGTTTTTAAATTAACATCTTCAACAGTCACATTGTCGCGAAAAATATTTAAAAAACTTATGATCATAACGGTTTCTTTTACAAAATTAAAAGTAAACTTTGCAAATCTGCGATTATTGGTTGAAGTATATTCGTCAGTTTTCACCGATTTCCATTAAGTAACACACAATTTTGTTTATGTTTGATCCCTTATTTTTTGAAGAACATATCGTGGCATAATGCGTATGACACAATATATGGAATTCAGCACGTAGGAGTTTTGGTGCCGACAACGGTTACAGCGTGTGCCACCGGAAATTTTACATAAGGAACCGATTTGAAACTAATTGTTGCAAATCATTAAAATTGGAATTGGCATTCAAGAGCATGCTTGCATTGATTTACCTGAGATTAAGGGCATGTGGTCTCGAAAAGTTGGAATCGATGACAGTCGTTTTGAAAACACGTTGATACTCGTTTTTGTCGGTCATACCAGGACTTTAACTTTGACTGCAGAAGAGGTAGAAGAAACCGAAATCCAAGGTTTTCTAAACGATCAACAAACATTTTACTGTAGAAACGTGGAGTACGATCAAATTATTCAAGTCACGCCTCTCACTGCTCGTCTTGTGAAATGCAGTACGCGTCAATTAGTGAGTGAATGGAAACCACCTGGCGATAAAAAAAATAGGCGTTCTTGGTTGCAATCCTACACAATTAGTTTGTGCATCTGCGTGTGATTTATTTTACATCGAGATTCAAGATGGGCAATTAATTAGTGGGAAAAAACCAAAAAATTTTAGAATATGAATTACCTTGCCTAGAAACTACACCACTAGATGAGACCAAATCAAAGTCGGATTTAGTTGTCGTTGGCTTATGGACAGACATTTCCGCAGTTGTGATTACTTTACCAGACTTAGGAACTATATACCTGTATGCGGAGACACTAGGAGAGGAAAACATTCCTCGTTCAATATTGATGACAAGTTTTGAAGGAATTAATTACTTATTATGTGCCCTTGGAGATGGCTCTATGTTTGATTTCAATTTGAATAAATCGGATGGTTCGCTTTCAGATAAGAAGAAAGTAACCCTTGGAACGCAACCAACTATACTGAACACATTTAAATCGGTTTCTACAACCAATGTGTTTGCTTGTTATGACCGTCCGACGGTAATATATTCTTCGAACCATAAGCTTGTTTCTTCCAATGTAAACCTTAAAGAGGTGAATCACATGTGTTCGCTGAATGCAAAAGCGTATCCAGATAGTTTAGCATTGGCTACGAAAAACTCGATGATTTTAGGAACAATTGATGAGATCCAAAAATTACACATTAAAACTGTACCGCTTGGGGAGGGCCCACGACGTATTGCTTACCAAGAAAGTTCTCAAACATTTGCTGTTTCGACTGTGTGGATCGACACTCAGGAAAAGTCAGGATTAGTGCCAGCTCGCCTAAGCGCCTCAAATCAGATGCAAAACATTCCCAATCCACAAAATTCAAAGCAATTACTTGCTCAAACGTTGGTAAGAATTTTCTAAACTACACGCGTCCACTTTTGTACAAATATTATGCATTTTTTGTTGATTGGCAAATTGAGTATATTAGTAAATATACATACATAATACGATTATTATTGTTTCGTTATATGAAGTCGTATTACACATTTAAATCATTATATTGCTGATGAGACTTTTGGAATCGTTCTGTTTCTTTCTTCTGTTCTAATCATTCATTTGTAAATGTAAATTTTTAACCAGAGTAAACTCTAATTTAATCTTCTAGTTTGTATACACTATTAAAAGGAACATTACGATAATACAATAATGTTAAGCCGTTTCGTTTGAAACATATTGAAAAATACAGTTAACGGAAGAAAAAGAAAATAAGAAGACACTATACTTATTAGCGGATATATTCCCGAGATGATAAAAGAGCGAGAAGAATAAAAGAATAAAAATTAATGCATGTATATGTTAACAAATAGTTGTTATTGTATATTGGCAAAGTCGATTAAGTTAGAAAAACGTTTTTCTTATCGTACATAATAGCGATTACATTCCACATTCACACAATTTTAATGTCAGATCAGGTCGGGTCAAATATCGAAAAATTGTATGTCTTCATGTGTTAATATTAGTTTCAATGAAAGAGAAATAAAAAAACAATGAAGTGTTAAACGTACAACGTCGGTCTTTTCATTTTTGTTCTTTTGACTGGGTACAGGACCCGGTACGGTGAAGGCTTTCCTCAAAAAAAAATAATGAGGTAGCCATCGGGCGGGCTCCAACTGGTTCTTTGTTTCAGGGACTCTCGCGGGTTGAGTGGCCTCTAGTCAAGGTGTCTTTTTATAGCATAGGGTCATGTGATCCGATTGCATAACTCTATGACATAAATTGGACACCGGTTTATTTCTTTTTTGATGGGAAGGCTCATGCAAAGTATGTTTGTATGAGTTTTCTACTCAGAAGGGAAATATGTGGCCGCTGCAACGTTTTTGAATCTTGATCCGGTTGGGCGGGTGCGAGGGGGCACCACCACCATCCGGTTGCCCCACTCTTATTTGTGGGCCATGAAAATCGTCGGGTAACGACAAAGTTGCCCTAAGTCCGTCTGTTATGCTTGTTTCGACTTGTTCTCTGGAACAAGCAATTTTCCTCTTTGTAGTTACCTACATTTTTCGACTTCGTTCGACCTGTTTTGAGACTCAAGAATTCGTCAATGCGAAATTCTTTTGTAGTGGGTCCTTGTGCTGGGAGAATGAGCGCATTTACGTGTCCCCAGACAAGGCTAATCTCGGCTGACATCACCATCTTCTTCCGCCGAAGCCGCAGACCATCGCTGCAGTCCTTCACGGACATTTACTTCTACCATTCACTACAAAGTTAGGGAGGGATGTAACTTTTAAACGCACTATCTCATTCACAGATGGCACCACCAAAAAAATTTATGACTAAAGCCTCGTTTGTTTTGGAACGTTGTGTAATAAACATAAGCAGTCGAGCAGCGCCGTGGTGATCAGGAGTGGCTGCTCCTGAAGAGATAAGGTGCTCACCCCGTCGAAACTGCTTAGTTTGTTGTTTTACTAGTGTAAAGTAAACTACATCCGTCAAGTTTCCATCCTTTAGGCAGAGATGAGTGGTTCACTTCAGCCACTTTAACATCTTTAGGTTTTACATTCCTCTTGTAATGCAACGCTCTTCTTCAGTGAAAGTAACGGTTGCTTTTTGTGTAATGTTTGCGTTTGTCTCAAGCCTCTGTGTCCGCTAACTTTAACGAGGCAAAAAAAAAAATATTGAATTACTGTAGAGTAGCTTAATTGACACCTAATAGAACTTTTCTAAAGACAATAAAAATTCATCGGTGCGTCTTGTAGAGTAGAGTACGCGTGATAAGTATTTTGTAGTGTAGCTTCGTGGCTCGACAAGAACCCGCCTCATATGATCCCGCAAATGCTAGTCGTCAAGCACGCGTACGCGGTCGTTAAGCGAAGCTAGTTAGCTGAGCTCGGTGTTTTTTATAGCTCGCTGACACTTATGCCAGACCATCGGCACCCGTGTCCTACACGCACATTTTGAAAGCCATTACAGTTGTTTGTATGTATTTGCGATACTTTTCTTTAGTTAGGCTCACAGACCACTTTTCAGGCAACACCGAATCATTAAACATATTCACAATTCTGCGGTGGATAGTTTTAAAAAAAATTTTCCCGGTAAAATTGTACGTGACACAAAATACGGATGCGAGAGATCCGGGTAGCCTTCTTTCAACCACATGCCACGAAGTTGCAAACCGTACTCCTGGACAACGGACTAAGTTTTTTCCCGACAAGCGTCGATGACATCATTTCCTATGTAAGTTGAGATTTTCCATCTGGTTGACAACAGTATCATTATATTCAAAACCAACAACTTTTAATCAGGGTCTCTGGAAATGTATAATATACCAAGCTTTATTGCATACTTTGATCGAAGTCATATACAATTGTTAGTAGTGAAATTTTTAGATATTTCCAAACATATGCTAGGCAAACAAGGAACCATACACGAATTGTGTTTTAGTAGTTACTAGAGCGTATATAAAGGATGCAGTGATCTAGCCTTGTGCAGCATGTACTGTGACAAAATGATAGATCGCCGCCTATCTATCATTTTGTCACAGGGGAATAAAGGCAATCGTACAATCTACGTGTATTTCATCCTGCGAAATAAATCGACTGTCTTTTTGTGCAAAAATACAATGCATACTAAATGTTTAAGTTGAAATGTTTTCTGATAAATAGAATCCTTAACTGATCCGCTGTTAACGCGAAACAAATCTGATGAATCCAATATATCGACAATATCTGTAACAATATTTGGCGACTGAGGCAATTGTTTTCGTCGTACTTGTCAGACGTACTAGGAAATTGGTGATTCGCTTTGAAATAGCTTGGGGTTTCTGTTTTAAGTTGTATGAGCTGTATTACTTAAGGGCTTTGTACTCGGTCTAGTTTTTCTTCTTTTTTTTAGGGTTTTGTAAAATAATTTTACACGACCTGTCTGTCCGTCCGTGTGTCACAGCATTTTTTCTCGCAAAGTAATTAAGCTAGAAGTAAAGTTGTGCTCTCTTGAAAATTCAATTACAAAACAAAATTTATGAGATATTCAAGGGGGGTCTCCCCATATAGGGGAGTTGCCCCCAACAAAAAATTTCATCAAATGTAGTCAATATGGGTATCATATGAAAGGTCTCAATGAGAAATCTTCAAAACAGGTCTTAAACTGACATTTTTTGCTTCAGGGGCACATACCAAGGGGAAATACACGGAAAATTTGTGTATGTCAAAACGTCCAACGAGTCGATAATTACTAGCAGATTGCGGGTCGATAGTTAAGATCATTAAAATTTACTCTGCCACTAGCAATTTCTTCGCTAAATATTACCAAGCGGATAACTATTATGTAGAAGATAGATTCAAGCGTATAGAATCGGGACAAGTAGTATTCAGGTTATTGTCGAGATCTTTCTTGAAATGTGAAACAAACGTAAGCCCCAGAGTTTGAACTGAAGGAGTGGACTACGAAGAAACCCTCTTGAAGCTGGTGGAAGAGATGTTACGAGTAATCCTTGTTTCCCACCCTACCACCTGGAAGGAACCCTCGCGTAAAGTTGCCACGCAAGAGCGTAAGAAAACGAAGAATTTATTTTGAGCACCGAGATATATTAGCCAGCCAGGGTTTAAAGTTAGGGATGATTTTGAAAAAGAGACATGTCAGATAGTTGTTCGAATTGAAAAGTACTGTGTAAAATAGATTACTTAACCGGATGTATGTAACAAGTGCGTAAGTCTGCAGATAAATTTACTTCCACACCAGACAAAGGAAAGGAAAAGTTTCCTCTGATGGGACGCTAGAAGAACGGGAACAAATGGCCATCAACTGCGATTCCTCCGACCTTGTAGGTTCAACTTTCAACGCCCTTGGACATCAGGACACAGAAACTGTCATAGGGTCGCCTTGAGGTGCCACAAAATTTTGGACATGTATGGGATATTGTAGCGGTGGCAGTTTGCGGGATATCTACCAAGTATCGGGCCCGTCAACAGAAACAAACCACCTATATGTGCCTTGAAGTACACAAGGGGTTGGAGTAGTTACATTTGATGAAAAAAACACAGGGACATAAAACGAGCGAACGCCTTGCTCACGGAGATGCGAAATTTACCAATTTAAGTGTATCAGCACAGATTACGGTGACAATAACTACAACAACTGCAACTAGCATTGATGCTAAGATCAATACAAATTCAAGGAATGGCTCGCGGTGACTATCATAATCTATCCCGGTCCTCAAAATAAATTCTTCGTTTTCTTACAGTCTTGCGTGAATAGTATACGCGAGGGTTCCTTCCATGTGGTAGGGCGGGAAACGAGGGTCACTCGTAACAGCCGACTAAAATGGATATGGCATTGCTGTATCCGAATTTGATGAGGTGGCTTCATCACAATATACTCGTATTGTATAGAGTTCAGTTTTTTCATTAGCAGCATGTTGAGTTAGAATTTTGCGAAATTTATCAACAAGTGCTCGATCTGGTTTGGGTGGATGATTGTGAGCCATTGTATTACGTACATTGCCATTTTTATTTAAGTGACGTCCAGGGCATTTTGATGATATGAAATGACAGCAACAATAATAACTTGTCGCATTAGTTTTGTAAGCTAACCAATATTGGCATCCATCTGCAAACATATTTGCATGTTTATTAATGGGTTTATGATAGCATATGAAGAATGCCAAGGTGATTGAGCATTGGACATGGCAAATGATGTATTTTCGTAAAGTTTAAGTATTAAACTCGGCAAGAAAAGCAATTTTACTAAGCGCCAGAGAGATGTCCGTTGGTGCTCTAATTGAGGTTTTATTATCTACGGCCTCTATAAAGTAAATATGTTTTCATTGAATATGGCAGCCTTGAACGCAATCTTTTTTGTTTTGTTTTTTCATAATATTCTTATTTCATTTTCAAATTTATTTAATTCCATTGTTATTCCATTTATTTTAGCTATTTTTATCAATTCTTTTTGCAACGACTACGCAAAGTACTGTTTAATAATTGGGAAGAACATCAAATATTTTGGATAACTTCTTAAAATAGGCAGTTCTTCAGTCTCATCAAAAAGATACTAACTCAAGAATTCATATTACATCAAATTAAAATTCATAACTTGTAATAATATACTCACCTTTTCATTCGTCATTGTTTTCAACAAGCAAAATTCATTCTGCAGGTACATACATATTATATCAAATACCCATGCACGTACTTGCCTGCACATTCTAATTCTCACGACAAATTCCAGACGAAAGGTGTTCAGTTTTAAGTTCAAGATCACAACCAGGTGAAATACCAAACAATTGAAATCTTCACTTCTGGAAATTGTTGTGAGGAAGTTGGGTTTGCATGAAAATCATTTGTAAGCAAAATTAGAACATAAATACTTTTTGACTAGAAATAAATTTAGCAGTTGTTAACTAGCAATTCACCTTTTTTCATTTCGAGCTGCGATTATCACATTTGGCTCAAGATCAAGTCCTTGGATGCTAAGATAAAATAAGCAACATAAATACAAAGTAGACCAAGTTCAAGTGCTTGTGATCCAATTAAGTCGCATCTATGTACATATGTATGTATCTATTCAGTTAAAGTGCTAGTATAAGATATCAACGTGTTGCATTGCAGTTAGAGTTTGACTCATCACAATTAGCGCGATATTACCTAGTGCATGTGCTAGCGTAATATATGATAATAGTTTATTCAATTTTATGGCTACAGTTACAGGTTAAAGTGCCTGCTATTTACTCCGCGCGGTATCACCTAGTTAATGTGCTAGTGTGATATATACAGGTATATATATATGTAAGTTTGAAAACTCTTTTCAAACTTTGCCGCCTGTCCGTTCGGTCAAGTTACCTTCGGCCAGACGGTTGAGTGACGCTCATTACAAACTTCGCATCGGTTGTCGTCAGGGAGACAGACGTCGCGAGACAGACGTCGCTAGGCAGCCACGCTAGGCAGCCACATTTTTCGTGATCATAAATTGTTATTACTTTTGCTTCACAATTACTATTGTTAATCAAACGCTTAGTTAAATCCAACTTGTTGTTGTTTCAGGTATTGTGTTAATCGATATGTTATCAATAATGTAAATAGTGTTAATATGTAACCTTAAATAATATTTAATTACAGTTATTTTACTGCAACAACTCGAGTCGATTTATTCAACTCAGACTCTCACACAAATCCTAAGTTTCCCAAATTTGAAACTTATAAAACAACAACAATTAAGGAACTGCATCATGGAAGTAAAGGCTACATTTCATTTCGTTTCTGAAGCGGTCGACTCAAAGACGACCGTAGTCAAGGTTAAAACTATTCAACTTGAGGGACGTCCCGAAGCATACCAATTTCCTCTTGACCAACAAACACACACACACCACTTAAAACTTTTCGAGCATAGAATTAAAAAGCAGGTAGTCAAGGGCTTGACTACTCGCAACAAATATCGAAGGGTCAATATAACCTTGAAGGAAGGCGAGCTGCTGGAGGAATACCTGGACGAGGATTGTAACGTAGTTTTTAATGAGTTCTATTTAGAGGTTTTCAAATCTACATCTCTTCACTCTCCTTCACCTCCCATCCCATCCGCCGAAAAATCAATGCATTCCATTGCAAAAAATTTAGTGCTGAATAAATTTGACGGGAATGATGTGGACGCGGAATCATGGTTAAATACTTTCGAACAAGAATGTGAAAGACTCGGTGTACAAGAGGTGAAATATTCTGAAATATTGCGTTTGTGTTTAGAGAATGTCGCACTGGAGTGGTACGCGGTGTTTTTAAAAATAAATAAACGCTCGCACGCGTGGGAATTTTGGAAAGCTTCTTTTGTTGACACGTTCGGTTCAAAGTCGTGGTCAGAAATCACCTTCGCATACACTTATAAATATTTGGGCGGTTCGGTTTTAGATTATGCATTAAAGAAAAGGAATCTTTTGATTGATGTTGATCCTGATTTATCGGTAAGATCACAAATAAATTTAATCGTAATAGATCTTCCTAATTATATAAAAACGCGTTTAGAACGAAAAGACTTGACCAAAGTTGACGATTTAATGTCGAAGCTTAGGCAAATAGATCCTTCCAGAAACAAAGCCGCTTTGAATTCTGTAAAAAAGCCGGATGAAGTTCAGAAAAAGAATATTAAAATCTTTGATGAAAATTTAAATGAACAAAAAACCTGTGGGTACTGCGATATAATGGGCTTTCCAGGCAGACGCCACTCGGAAGAAGTATGTCGTGTGAAAATAGCACACCAGAGCAAAGAAAAACAATAAAATCAAAGTCGCAAATAATATCGAAGCGCAAGATGCAATTTCTCTCCTTGAAAATCCAAAAAACTAATAACGATCCCACTTATAAAACTAAAAATTCTAATCAATGATAGTCCACCCATCGGTCTCTACGATTCCGGAGCTAATGTCTCATTGATAAATTACAACTATTGGAGAAAATTGTGTGTAAATAAAAAAATAAGTGAGAATAAACAATTGAAAACAATTTCGGGCAACTCAAATACTGAAGGAAGTGTCGTCCTACCAGTTACTATTTTCAGTATAAAAGAAGACTGTCTGTTTTTCATCATCAAAAGTTAATCATTTGAAGATTATGTCTTATTAGGTCTAGACTGCATAAAAAAATTTAGGTTATGCCAAGACGAAAACCTAAAAATAATTCAAAATTTGGAAAAAGCAGCCGAGATAGATATAGTAAAAGGAAATTTTGAATGTAAAAATAATGAGATGGACGAAATTGAGTCTGATCTTGTACTAAAAGAAATCTTGAGTATTTATAAAGATGTCTTTGTAAAAGGAAAATTCGATATTGGTAAAGCCAACGATTATGAAGCCGCAATAAGACTCACTGAAAACAAATATGTAGCAAAAAGACCTTACGGATGTTCTCTGCAAGACAAAGCAGAAATAGAAAAACAAATTAAAGAATTATTGAAATCGGGTCTAATTGAAGAATCGAGTAGTCCGTACGCTGCTCCGGTTACATTGGATTTTAAAAAAGACGAAAATAAAAGATCCCGATTATGTATTGATTATCGAGAACTGAATAAAATAGTCGTGCCGGAAAGTCATCCTTTCCCACGCATTGATGAACTAAAATTGTGTGCAAGAAATTGCAATTACTTCACAAAGTTGGACATGAATTCGGCGTTTTGGTCGATCCCACTTCGCGACAAGGATAAATATAAAACTGCTTTTGTAACTCACCACGGGCACTGGCAGTGGAACTGTTTACCTTTCGGTTTAAAATCCGCTCCAGCAATTTTCCAAAGGACATTATCAAGTATTTTAAGGAAAAATAGCTTGGATTCATTCACTGTAAACTACATAGATGATATCCTAATATATTCAAATAATTATGAGGATCATATGCAGCATACTGAACTGGTACTAAAAACATTGCGCTCCTACGGTTTTAAATTAAATGTCTCAAAATGTATTTTTGCAAAACGTGAAGTGTCATATTTAGGACATAAAATAGGATACAACAGTATTAAACCTCCAAATGACAACGTAGTCGCAATCAAAAATTTCCCTGTTCCACAAACAAGGAAAAATATCAGACAATTCTTGGGAAAATTAAATTTCTACCTCCAATATATCCCGAACTCAAGTATCGTACTGGAACCTTTTCATAACTTGCTCCGGAAAAATGTGCAGTTTGATTGGTCTCCATCATGTCAAAAAAATTTCGAGGCGGTAAAAGAACACTTGTGTTCGGAACCAATACTTTCGATCTTTGATCCAGCGTTACCAACCTACATCTTTACGGACGCAAGCATTCAAGGAGTCGGTGCAGTGTTAAAACAACGTCAGGAAGATAAAAAACTAAAACCAGTATTCTATTTCTCACGCAGATTGAACAATACACAAAAAGAAAAAAAAGCAATATTTATCGAATGTCTCGCAATAAAAGAAGCAATATTGTATTGGCAGTACTATTTAATTGGTCAAAAATTCACCGTTTTCACCGATCACAAACCCTTAGAGGACTTTAACATAAACAATTGTAACGACCCAGAACTAAGAAAAATCCTTACTTACATCTCACAATTCAACTGTGAAATCCTTTACAACCCAGGTAAAGAAAACTTGGAAGCGGATTGCTTATCTCGCAACCCTGTCCTAGAAGAAGAAGAAGATAACTTCGAAAGCTCAGCAGTAAAAATCGTGAACTTTTTGGAAATAAACGAAATAATCAATGATCAAAAAAATTTCCATTTAGATAACAAATGTGAAAAGAAGAACGGTATCATCTACAGATCACTAAACAATAAAGAGAAAATTTGGTTATCTGAAGCATTTGGTAAACAACTAATAAAAAAAGTTCATGAAATACGAGGTCATGTGGGAGTAAAACAAATGATCTTGACAATAACAACAAAATTTTATTTTAAAAATATGCACAAACACATAAAAATATTTTGTCGTGCTTGTGAAACATGTATCAAGAATAAAACTAGAATTGCAAACTACAAGGTTCCGTTATCCCAGCTGGGTCCAGCCTCAAAGCCATTTGAAATAGTCTCATTGGACACAGTCGGTGGTTTTGCGGGAAACAAAAGCACAAAAAATATCTGCATTTATTAACAGATCACTTCACAAAATACGCATTTATCACAACATCGTCTACCCAAACAGCCGACAATTTTATTAAACTAGTTAAATCAACAAAAAATACTAACAAGATCGACACGCTTATATCTGATCAATACGCAGGTATCAATTCGAATGATTTCAAAAAATACTTAAAATCAGAAAATATAAGACTCATCTTTACAGCAGTAGATTGTGCCTTTTCAAACGGATTAAATGAAAGGACAAATCAAACACTAGTCAACAGAATACGATGTAAAATCTACGAGAACAAAACACGCTCCTGGCCAGCTGTTGCACAAGAATGCGTGCACGAATATAATAATACTATACACAGTTCCACTGGTTTTACACCCTCTTACCTACTAGCTGGAAAAGAAGAATCAATACTACCTGATGAACTAAACGAGAACAATGCCGAAAACTTAGATGAAAATAGAAGAAAGGCATTCGAGCAATCGAAAAAGATTCACGAGCAAAACAAGAGGTATTACGACGAGAAAACAAACAAACATGAATACAACGAAAATGATCTCATTTACATAAACAACGGAAACAAATTGAACAGGAAAAAAACGGATCCAATCAGAGAAGGGCCATTCAGAATAAAAAGGAAAATATATGAGGTCGATAGCGGTCTCAGGAAAAAAGGATCAAACCTTTTCACGCAAGCAAACTCATCCCTTTCCATTAATCCGAAATTCCTTCTTCGTTCTTGAGGGGGGGGGGGGGGATGTAAGTTTGAAACCTCTTTTCAAACTTTGCCGCCTGTCCGTTCGGTCAAGTTACCTTCGGCCAGACGGTTGAGTGACGCTCATTACAAACTTCGCATCGGTTGTCGTCAGGGAGACAGACGTCGCGAGACAGACGTCGCTAGGCAGCCACGCTAGGCAGCCACATTTTTCGTGATCATAAATTGTTATTACTTTTGCTTCACAATTACTATTGTTAATCAAACACTTAGTTAAATCCAACTTGTTGTTGTTTCAGGTATTGTGTTAATCGATATGTTATCAATAATGTAAATAGTGTTAATATGTAACCTTAAATAATATTTAATTACAGTTATTTTACTGCAACAACTCGAGTCGATTTATTCAACTCAGACTCTCACACAAATCCTAAGTTTCCCAAATTTGAAACTTATATATATATATATATATATATATATATATATATATATATATATATATATATATATATATATATACATATATATTGTTACATGTAGAAATGATTCTGTGAGCTACTGTCGCAATTGTTTTCACAACCATTAAGAACATCAACAAAATGAATTTACTCGAAACCACGAGAACCCACCAAGCATGATCAACATTTGAAAGTGAGTCACTGCTCCATTCATTAAGCTGCTCGAATATACCAGATACCTCTCGGCAAAACATTCGCCAATGTACGAGAGGTGCATTGAACGGCTGGAGACCCTAAATAAGGGCGAGCTGAATGAATGGGGGGATCATTCATTAGAACCGCGATAGTAAAAAATGCGATAGTGTGGAGCGAATAGAAAAGCGATATTAATCGAGTAATAGAAAAGTAATTTTCGTTGATTGTGAAGTGACAATTGCGATAGAAATTTATGGACAAGTGGAAGTTAGATTTTTAATAGTGAAAATTAAAATTGTGAAATAGTTAAATAAGTGATCGTGCATTTTTAAGTAATTAAATAAACTTTTTTAATTTAATTTAAAAGACATTCCGTTTTCACTTTCCCGGAGCATTAAAATTATTGGCCGCGTGGTTATTTCATAAATACATAAATAAACGTTTTGAAAAAAACAACCTAAATGGTACAATTTTCCTATTGTATTAAAATCATATTGAAAACTAGCTCACATAACCCCTTTCCAAATTTTAACTACATGATAAGTATCAGAACTAATTTACTTAAAGCATTAAACTATCCTATATTTCCCTAACCACTACCCTATATACAAGAAGTGGCATTACAACAGTTAATCAAATTAAATTAAGTTTATACTAATATTACATAAAATGAATTAAGGAAGAAAACTTCATGATTGTCCATGCTTTAACTGTTACCTAACAATCCAAAATCCATTTCAAGTTGGTTGCTTTTGGCATACAAATTGTAATCTACATATTCATGACACTTTGCCCAAATTTAAAAAGTTTCTTATTGTTTCTTTAATTATCTCGAAATCACCATTTTGCTTCCGACACCTTTCTTACAATCTCGAACGCAAATTATGTATATTAATATTTGTAAATTCGTTCTTGAGAACGACAACAAAACTCACGCAAAGTAAATAGCGTGACCATTGAGTGACGTATTTAAAGATCATTAACATTAAGGCCCTCCTATTGTTTAGCGATTTCGTGCCATTTTATAGGAGCAACTTATGCTGTTTACATTTGACAAGTACTGGCAATTATATTCATTGAAACTCCATGGCCGGAGGTACTTTCTCCTAACCAACATTTTAACGTGTGCCCAACTCATCCAACCATTGGAATGAGTTTTAAAAATTCCACTCAATATGTCCTGGGTCGGTGCATGCAAAGGTCGAAGTCGTTGTTCAAATCCTTAGATATTTGTTTGCTCATTCGCCATCTTGCCCAATAGCTTTAAGAAATTAGTGGCAATTTTCATGTCAAAGTAAGCAATTGGAAAATGCTTCTGACTTGAGTCAGCCATCCTTAGTAGTTTGGATTAATATGTGAGTCCCTCAGTTTCTAGCATTTTGCACAATATGCAGCAAGCAGCAGTTAATGGAAGAATGGATTCGTGTCAAAATGTCAGCCAGCTTGTCCTCCCTGAAGGCATGAGGGTTTTGTCGGTTGGTTCTTCGGATCAGGTGCATTTTGCGGTAAAAAGTAAAACAACATTTCAAATTGATTAGGCGTATAATGAATAACAAAATACCTTCGAGAGAAATAACATGATGAGCGGAATTGCAAATAGATTATGTATTAACTTCTAGTGGATTCATTTTGTTTGTCTTAAGAATTCATGTAGGAAGCTATTTTCAAACGGGAGCTTTGTTTAAAAAAATTTATTAGCTGAAATTATCGACCCAAAATAACTAATAAAATAAAAAATTTAAGTATTCAGTATTATAGAGCTGGTATTATGATGCTTAGGGGATAATTTCAAGCCTAAGTTTCCAAAAAAGTAGCAACGGGAGACTTGTGATGTAGTAATCGAGCAGTCGGTTAAGAAGACTGGCATTACCCTAATCCAAATTTTAATTGCAGATTTGAAAAATTTAATCATAGCAATTTGATATCTTATAAATTATAAAATATTTTTTAATTATAAATATAAATTTTATATTATTTTATTTTTCCCTATATTAAATATAAATTTTTCTTTATAATTATATTCCTTATAATATTTATCTTTTTCCACTATTATTTAAATTTTTCTATACTATTTATTTTTTATTAATTTAATAACTCAAATCTACAATAACATTGGCGAAGGCAAGTTGTGCAGCCGAGTGAACGGTTGCTCGTCTTGTCCCGGTGTGACAAATACAGCAAGGGGCGACTGACAAAGAAATTGAGGAGTCTACTTGAAATCGCCACCCAGCGCGGAGGCCGCGACAGAAAAAGAAAAATCCACTAACTGGATGTACATTAGCGATTCGTGGAAACCGCATGCCTAAGAAGTTCATTTGTCTTTTCGCGGTTGTTTCTTGTAAAATTGTCGAAAGCCGATTCGCGGAAAATTTCGGTTTTTGTTTAAAACTTGGCATCTGATCGAGATTTATACATGTGAATCCGCAAATATTATCGTATCGACGGATTTGTCTAGGATGGGTGAAATTTAAATGACGAGACAAAATTTATACTCCGTGTATACGAGAGTGTTTTGGGTTTTATTGATTCAACCGTGTGGATGTCAAGGACACCAAATTGGTGGTCTGTGAAAAAGTGCCCCCTTGCCTTCTGAATTTTTATGACTTTGAGTGTTTTCCATTTGAGCTTGTGAATGAGCTGGATGTTCAATTCATGAATTGTGTGAAAATTTCCGGAAGAAAATGGAATCTTGGGACCTTGAAATTCTATCTACAGCAAATGAAGGGAAAATAGAAGTTGTAAAGTGTAAACTCAATCGATGAAGATTTTTACACACCATCTTACAGGGCTTGCTATAACAACTTTGTAGAAATAGCTGACCTTCTGCCCAAATTCAAAGCGGATCCAAACGCTCAGACTGAATTAAAGTGGATTCCACTGCATTCGGCTTGCAAGTGGATTAATGCAGAGTGTGTGGCATTATTGCTTCAACACGGAGCCGATGTAAATGCAAGGTTGGATGGCCTGCAAACTCCTTTACATATAGCAGCCACTGCGTCAAATTTCCGTAATGTGGCACAAATTTTAAAGTTGGATCGGTATATTAACCCTGTAAAGCAGTGAAAGGAGAGATCGGTGAAGTAACCGCCCGGTTCTCGTCGGCGTTCGCAGTTTTAAAACAGACCGTATAACTGTTATCAAAGGAGCATGTCGGTTTCCGTTTATTCAAGTTCACGGGCAATATTCGGTTTCGCGTGTGAAAACGTCACAAAACCACGCCCCGGGAAGTAGTGCACTGCAGTCGGATTGCACTAAAGTGTTCGTTCAATGGGATCACCGTGAAGGAATATCCGTCAAATTTCCTACAAGACTTCCAAGGGAACTTGATAATCATATTGAAAGTTATAGCTTCGAACCAACAATAACTACTGTTCAAGATTATTTTTTTGAAGCACAGAAAGGATCTGGCAGCACTTACTGCATTTTTTTTCACTTATATTCGAGAAAAGAAAGATAAGTTTAATTCGATGAAAAAAAGGAAAATAATAATTTTTAGCTTACAGCAAAGGAGGAATCATTCAAGTCACCACCACATCGTCAACGGGCGCTCGTCGAGGATATTGGTGAGTACCCTTTTATTTTATAATTTATAAAATTGATGAAAATTACGCGATTGAATATATTTAAAATTTATTTAGGACTTAGAACGGTTAATTGTACGTGTTTGCGTTTCAAAAGTCTTGGCACTAGCTTTGAGAATTTGTAAATTAATACCTTCTCAATTAATTGACTACAAATATGTTTGCCTGTATGAACAGAAGTAATAAAGGAAGAATAATGAATTATTAATCAAAAAATGTTGGCCTTTCCATTCGATTTCGAACAGGCCCGGGTATGGGACCCACCACGTTGGCTGGCCCCTCCTCTATAATGAGCTAGCCATCGGGCGAGTTCACCTCTTTGGAAAAGTTACAGGTGCTCTTGCAGAATAATGCTGTGTCCACTTGAGACCAAAGTAGTCTCGAGAGTAGTCTCGAGACTAGAGCCTCAAATGTACATAAGCCTGAGCGCTGTCTCCGCGACCAGACGGTGCTGGTATCGGAGAGTACCCGTGTCAGAAGTCGACATGTTCAATTTTCCTCTCGAGATCTAGTCTCCATTTTGTTCTGGGATTTAGCGTTTTTAGTTTGGTGCGTTTGAAAAATGAGGAAGTGGGAAGACGAAGAAATTTTCAGTTTGATGAATACGTATGAAAAAAAGTTTCTACGGAACTTTAAGGATAAATTATACAGGAATCGGGAAAAACGACAAAGTGCTTATAATGAATTTGCATCGAAATTTGACGATTGTGATGCAGAAGAGATCCAAAGGAAAATCCACAATTTAAGGAATCAGGTAATGTATATTTCGATAAATATCAATAGGAACCATGGCCCCCCTACCGCTAGCTAAGCAATAATTTACACTGTAACTCAATTTTCAGGTTCCATACAAACTCCAAAAAATAAAGAAAAAAGGAAAGAGACCGATTGGAAAGCAAGTGGAAGTTCTTCAATGCATTGAAATTTATGATCCCTTGTTTTATGCCAACACGAACAATATCAAATATGGTAAATACATCAATTTTAATTACAATATTCAAAAGATGAGGCCTTAACTTGATACACATTCAAAAACAAAAGTTTTATACGATTCACATTAATTCTAACTAAACACACACGGTAGCTGTTTCGATACTTTGTACCTTTCTCAAGAGTAAAAAACAAACATTTATTTTTTTTTTAAATTACTTTTTATGGAATTGTTTGCAGCTACATATAAATGAGTTGCATATTTTGAATAATAATTTTTCTGAAAAATTATTAGAGAAGAAAAATGTTGGAAGATGGTGGTTTCGACGTGTGCACTAATTCTCCTCAGGCCATCACTCTTAGGTACACACCGGTGATGGCGACCACCATGCTCAGAGGTGAGGGAGTTGCACCCCTCAAAACAAAATTTGTCAATTTAAGACTTGTTTTGAAAAGATCTCATCAAGACCCTTGATTTGACACCCATGTAGGCAAGATGCGATGAAAATCTTTTTTTCGGGGGCCGCTCCCCTTTATGGTGAGACCCTCCTTAAACACCTTATAGATTTTTTTGTGTGATAAAACTTTGAAGAGGGCATCACTTTATATCTACTTACAAAATCTTGTATTTCTAGCTTATGTAGTTTGCGAGAAAAAGTGGTGTGACACACGGACAGACGGACAGACAGGACACGATTTTAGTAGGGTATTGTAAAATGATTTAACAATACCCTAAAAACTCTAACAAAAGGCAGTCACAAACTCAAGATGACGATATTCTGGAGGAAGCAATTAATATTATGAAAAAACGAAAGACAATTTTGATCGATTTGGAGACTACGTTGCGTTGGAACTGAAAACGCTGAAGTCGGAATATATCAGAGGGCTTTTAAAAAGCGAAATTCGAAAAGCCGTAGCTCATTATGCAGATATGGATGGAAGGCAGCACTGGTCGAAATCTATACCATCCCCATTGCTGTCATCTTCAAGTACTTCATCCTCCCGAATTCCTTCACCAATATCCCCTGGCTTTTCTTCTCTGCGAAGTTACCAGACTCCCACTCGGTCAACACAAGATTATCATAACTCATTCGCTGGAATAAATTATAATCACAATCTTACTGATAATAATTAGATTGGTATATTTTTTTATTCTTAACTACTTTGTACTTCATATAAGTAGCATTTTATTTGGATTTAGAATAAAGTACTATTTACGTATTACTTATAATTTTGCTCAAAATGTTTTTTATTACGCATACCTTTAAATATTATTCCTTTAAATTGTCAATAATGGCTTGATATATTTCGAGAACTATTCTTCCAATTGTACAACGTGGAATGCCAAAAAAGTATTGCAGACTACAGTACGAAAATTAGTAATTATAAATGAATTATATGCTCACCTGAAGCCAATAATCGAAGTGTAACCATTAATCGATCTTGAACGGATACCGCGGCATGCATTTTTGTATCTCGTTTTGCAATCTGATGCTGTACTAACTTTAAAAGTTCTTCAAATTGTACTGCTGACATCCGAATAAAATTTCGAAACTGCTGTGCATCCTCCAACCGCAACTCATTTATAAGTATTGAACAAGCTCCTAACTCATCTCGCCGATCCAACCATATTCTAATCCAACACTCCTTTCTTTTCACTTTCCGTTTTTGAATAATTTGATGCACAATTAAACAAGTTGGGTAAACAGACCTACGATCATGTCAGAAGGGTTTTGTACCCAACGTGCGAAATACAATCACCAGCAACGAACAAAGGCAAGAAACTTGTTAAAGAGATGTGCACGTTTGTAAGAAAATACCTTCAAAAATCATTCAAAACATGAGTTCCCAAAAAAAAACTATATTTTTGATCTTATGCATAAATTTCAAGAAGATCAAATCAAAACTGCAGTGTCAGATTCAATGGAAAGTCCGTAAAATATCAAAAGGGCACCGCTTCCACCTGGATGCCCCACTCTTATTTGGGAGCCATAAGTATCGTCGGTAACGACGAAGCCCGCTCAAGTCCGTCTGTTTTCTCTCGGCCTTGTTTCTGACTGGCTTTAAGCAATTTCAACCCTTAGTAGGTTACCTCGGCTTCGACACCAGTCGATCCGCATTAGAT
Organism: Odontomyia ornata; assembly: GCA_963969285.1. Taxonomy (NCBI): domain Eukaryota; kingdom Metazoa; phylum Arthropoda; class Insecta; order Diptera; family Stratiomyidae; genus Odontomyia; species Odontomyia ornata. Next base: position 41,255,820 of record OZ017739.1, read on the forward strand.
CGTTTCAATTCGTGAATGCGAAATTTTTTCGCAGTGAGCCTTGTACTGGGGAAAAGAACGCACCCCATGACACCGCCATACTAACCTGCCAGCGCTTTCACGCGTCCTCAGACAAGGCCAATCTTGGCGAATCCCACCATTCTCTTTCGCCGAGACAGCAGACCACCGCCGCAGTCCTGCACGGACATTTTTATACACACCTATTTCACTTCAGTGTTCCCAAAAACAGAGGCTTTGTGAGATTGGTAAGGTCTCATTTTCTTAATGCGAGGAAAAAATGTATAGTTCTTGCTTATTTATTGTCTTTATCACTGAACCAACTAATATTCGAACTTAACAATCGATCACTTTTGGTTAGAGCTCAACTTCGTCTGCCTATCATGATCATCTGATTGATTGTAGTTGCGAAATTCAAAAGGCTTCTCATTGATTGATTCGCCACTAGTAGTGGCTATGCGGACGCTACAAATCCAGTCTATTGCGACGCATCTGTTGGTGAGCATATAGCATCCAGAATACTCTCCCTTTAGCGACGTTGATAGGGAAATAATATTGCGAGTTGGTTGCGAGCGCGAGCGCTGTTGTCCTTGTCTGTTACAAAGTTCTCCATCTTTTTTGTGCCAGCTGTAGGTTTTGATTGGAAAGCTCCAAACTCGAACAATATCCTATGGATCTAGTTCTGTGTATTTGTTTTCTGTAACTGATGAATGTAACTGCACAATGTTTTCGTTCGTTTCAGGCTCACTGACGTTATTTGTATGTATTCTTTTTGTTTTTACCCAGATGCGAATGTTTCGGCGGTGTGCTGGCTGGCCGTTGATTTCATTCTTCAACTTCAAAGACTTCTATCAGCTGATATGCGTTCGAAAAGATATGCTCGAGTTTAATGTTGGTTGACCATGAGCTCCTGTTGTTAATTCTATTGAATCATTAGCGTTTTCCGTTGACGTTGATAGCTCGTGAGCAAGTCCAGTTGGGTGTTCCATAGTTTGTGTTGGTTGTGAGAAACACGGTGTATTGTTGACATCGTGTGTTTTGTGGACCATGTATGAGTCTTTCTATTGAGACGATTACTGGTTGACCTTTTATTTTTATCGTATAGTTGTAACTAGGTATTCTCTTTACAAGCTCGTGAGGTTCCGTGTATGGTAGTTTCAATGGCTTTCGGACAGCGTCAGTCCTGAAGAAAACCTGGAAGCCAGTTTGTAGGTCCTGATGAAAAAAATGTTGTTTTTGTGGTGATGTGCTCTCGGACGTGTTCGAATGTTTTGCAAGTGATCTCGTTACTTCTGTATGAATGCCGCTAGATCTACTGGGTTTTCTTCGCCTAATAAGAACACAAAGGGAGTGCGAACAGTCGTACCATCGAGTAATTACGTTGGAGAAATGCCAATGACGGGTTTGACAGCGTTCCGTAACCCTAGCAATACAGTTGGATGGTGCTGGTTGATTGCAAAAATGACGATAAACGATGTTTTGAACGAGAAATGCCAACGTTCATTCATGCTTTTGGAAGCTGGATGGTCGGATGTTGTGCGAATCCATTTAGCACTGATCAAATTAGCCAATGCTTGAAAAAGTGATGACTCGAATTGGGTACCTTTGTCTGTTGAAATGATTTTCGGGCCCCAAATCGAGCAATCCAGTTGCTAGAATGCTGTAGCTATTGTTTCAGTGTTTAAGGGTATAGCCTCTAGCCAACGAGTATATATGTCAATGATTGTTAGACAGTAACGGTAGTCCTTTTTTGGGGGCATTAAGGCAATATCTAAATGTATATGCTCCAAACGTGCATTGGGAACGTCGATGTGTGTTGGCAAATTTTTAATATGTCGCGGAATTTTAGTTCTCTGACAACTAACGCAGCTGTAAGCGGTTGACATCTTTTTCAATCAATAGCCCGAATAATTTTATTTTGTTGATTGGAACATTGCCTTGATTCCAGAATGTGATAGATCATGCAAACTTGCAAAAACCCGATGTCGTATTGTCAACAGAATGTGAATTCTGGGCTTCCTTGTTGAAGTATCACAGTAACTTAGTGAGTTTTCAATTTTAGTCTCTTCAAATTAAAGAGATGAGTTTTCAGGGATTAGTGTTTGAAGTTTCTCGTCGGTCGTTTGTACTTGCTCAAGCGCATCCATATCTAGAGTCGTAGACATTGAGATTTCATAGATTCTGAAGAGTGCATCTGTGGGCGCATTATCAGATCCCGATATGTATATTGTTTCCGTGGTGAATTACAAAACAAAATCTGATTCGCAATTGCCGTTCCGATGCCTTTTCCAGTTCCTATTGGAATGCGTTTATTAACGGCTTGTGGTCACTTTTGACAACAAATTTTCGAGATTCTAACATATGTTAGAATACCAGCAATATGTCGACTTTCCACCATGTGAACTGTGAAGGAACCATACCCGACGTGACATTTGCGTCAGAAGTCTTAGTATGGAGAGTACTTAATGAGAAAGTGTTAGAAGACTGCTCAGCCAGTGATTACCAGTACATACTGCTTGAAAACCATGGTTATGTCTTCGAATACCCATAGACTTGATCTTTCACGATTGGGTGGAACATTGTGAAGATGGACATTGAGAGGTTCGTCGAGGTGCTCAGGAGAGGGTGTTGTTTCTAGAAGATTTGCTGGGAAACGAAGCGCTAGCAGCTCAAGACGTGCTGAATTCAACTATGAGCATCATCACACCTACTTGCAGCACTTCTAAGCCCCGACAAAGATCCCAGCACGCCAAGCCTCCAGTGTACTGGCCGACTGTAATTTCTGAAAAGCGAAGGAACTATGACGAGACTTGCAACCGTTTAGCAGTATATAAGCCAGCCAGAAAATGCTCCCGTAAATTAATTAACAGCAATAACGTTCGTTGCTGGTAAGATCCAGTGGGCAATGTGAACAGGGATCCATGGGGTCTTGGCTACAAGCTACTTATGCAGAAACTTGGTGCCCTAAGCAATCCCTGCATACATGAAGCAGAAAAAGTGGACAAAATAGTCTAGGCACTTTTCCGTGCCCACCGTTCATACCGCCCGTTATATATTAGACATAGTTGGGAAAATGCTGGAGAAACTTATCAAGGGAACACTCACTGATTCGATTCACGCTGTTGGGAGCCTATGGTACAGCTTTGCAGAAGGATGTACTACCATCGATGAAAACGTAAAGGTAGTAACCGTGGTCTAAGAGGTGAAGGAACATAGCTGTGCTAAGTGACGGGTGGTTCTGTTGGTGATACTTGATGTTTGAAACGCCTACAACTCCGCTAGATAGGTGAAGATTCTAGATATGCGGAAATCCCCTTTTCAAGTTCCAAAATATCTTACGTGGCTTCTGAGGGACTATATGAAGGACCAAAGCCTGCTATACGATATGATGCAGAGCAGAGGAACGATTGAGGTTACATTTGGTGTTGCTCAAGGCTTTATCCTTGGTCCAGACCTGTGGAACATATCCTACAACGTTCTACTGAGATTAGAGCTGCCGGATGAGTCGTGCTTAATCACCTATGTGGATGCTGTTGTGGCAATAGATGCCGACACAGGCACAACTTAGGATACGTACGGTAATGCACCACGTCAGAGACTTGATGATTATTCGTGACTTCTGTCTGTAGAAAACCGGAGTGGTCATCCTGACGAGAAAGAGAATCCCCAGAGTAAAGACGATCAGTATTGGTGAAATACTGGTTGAATCAAAACCATCGGTAAAATACCTGGGGTTACTGATTGACTCGTAGATGAGTTTCCCTGAACAAATCAGGGCAACAGCTGCTAAAGTTGCTTCAGGCGTATTGATTTGAGTCGACTTGTGGCCAAAATAGAGGTTACCATCCCATCAAAGAGGCGGCTTCTAATGAGATCCATAGAGTTGTTGCTACTGTATAGAGTAGAATAATGGGCCGACGCTTTCATCAAGTATCTGCACTGAAAACCCTTAGCACAGGCATAGGGAAGAGGAGCACTGAGGATAGCATCTTCATGTCAACTAGTCTAGATAACGCAGGTGTAATACCTATCGCTCTTCTTACAAGAGGGCACTATATAATCTACCTACATCAAAACGAAGAAAGAAGGAAGATAGTTTTTCGCGAGTAGGGACGACGCTCACTTAATGACTGGCAATAGTTCTGGGTGAACAGCATGAAGAGAAGATGGACTTTGTACTCTATCCCTGATTTGAGAACGGGACTCAATCGAACGCAGCATGAGACTGACTTCTACCCGACCCAGCTCTTGGGTGGGCATGGATGTTTTCAGTCTAACTTGTACAAGAGTGGTTAGGCAGGGTCCCCTGACTATACGTTTCACACAAGAAAGGAAGACAATGTCTACCACATATTTTTTGTATGCAAAATATGGGACAAGCTTCACCGGGAAACAGAAGAGCTCTGCCCAAATAGTCTAATCAGAGAGATGCTTGCATCGGTTGAAAAATAGAACTACGTGGCTTGCTATGCTCAGGTAGTCCTAAAAGATAAAAAGCACTCACAGTGGCTGGGGTTGGTTGATCACTTTACTAGAGATCCCTTTTCCTCCCTCTCCTCCCGCCAAAGAACTTTTCCTGAATCTCGACACCAAAGCAAAACTAGTAGGGACCCAAATCAATAAGCATAAAATAAAACACATGACATAGTTAAGGAAAAAACCTCATACACCCTAAAACTAGTACAGTAGTGGACCGAGACTGTTTGAGGTGGTTTTTGCAGGAAGCGAAGCTTGTCAGCGGGGCTGCAGTGCTACGAAGAAAAAGAAAAAAATTCTGGATAATGACGTGGCTACTTTAAATGAATGGTGTCATTTAAATAGCATCAACTAATACATTGAGGCATACCGGTACTGCGCTACGTGCCATAAATTTACCATTTCTTCGTTTGTAGACTGATTTCGATCAGCTAATGCTACACTGGAGTCCCTTTTAACCTCTTTTTCGAAAATGTGGGTTAAACTTGAAGAGACAAAAGCTTCTTTAGCGTCTCTCGTTTCAATTGCTCAGGCTGAATTATCTTCTACATATCAGATGAACCAGCAACTGGAACAGGGTGTCAATGTTCTTCCCTTCGAAAATGAGCATGCTATACAACAACAGAAACCTCAGCAATTGCTCCTGAGTCTGCCGCAGATTGAAGATTAGCTACAGCGGTTTCAAAAACAACCCTCAACACCTCAAAATCTTCTGCTGTCCCTGCAGTAACTTTCGCCCAGTGTATATGATGAGCTGGCATCGTTACGCCATCATTTTATTATCCAAAATTCTACCGTGTCACTTCATGGGTAGCAGCGGTCTCTTACGCGAAGCGTGCTTGCACAACAACAGCAAGCAGGTAGTGAGGAGTCCATTTCGGCTCCACTTAATAAAGCTATGGACCTGCTATAAAATAGTCGCATGCAGCAGTCTATCCTGCCTATGCAGCAGCAATAAAAAATTCAGCCACAATTTAAGCTGTGCCAAACACAATCAACGATTATAAAATCTTCAGCAAAACATTGTTATGCCTTCAGCGTCACAAAACTATATTTAGATAGTGTATTAGCTGATAACGAAGCATTACGAGGAGTCTCCCCACCTCTACAATTGTTTATATCAAGGCTCGCTTACAACACAACCAAGGATACACTTGCCAGCTACGTAACATCGAAGCTTGGTTACATCCCTAGTATTTTTAGGTGCGTGAAATTAACGAAAGACAAGCTTCCTGACCAGGTTATAAGTTCATTCAAACTGACAGTTTCGGTTGAACTTTCTATCCGACTTCGTCCCGATTTTTGGCCAAAGGGGACACCCACTAAGGCATTCGATACAAGGATTGCATAAGCGGCAATTTTGTCCCAATACAGGTTCCCAACAGCCTCAACAACCTTCAAGGATCATCTAGACCTGAAAAAAAATTTTACCTTCCTAATCTTCCAACTATTTCTATTTATTATCAGAATGTTCGTGGCTTAAGAACCAAACTTGAGGACTTATTACTCAAGTCTCAATTAACTAACGATTCTGCTATCTGTTTGACTAAAACGTGGTTGAATGAAAATATTTCATATGCGGAAATATTACCAGGTTACTTAGTCTACCGATGCGACCGTGATCTTAACATAACTAATAAGGCTGATGGTGGGGGAGTTTTGGTCGCAGTCTGCAAAACCCTTAATAGTTCACTTTGCGCTAACTTCAAATTTGCTCATGTTATTGAGTGTGTAATTGTTACAATCCCTCTTCCTCATAACTCCTCTTTATTAATTTCCTCTGAGTATACTCCCTGTAATTCTCCCTTAACTGTGTACAAAGCCTTCGTCGATGAACGCTCTGACTATCTTCTTGCTCGTTATCCACATTCTAAAATTATAATTTGTGGGGACTTCAACCTACCGGCAGTGGAATGGGATCCCTTAACAACACCTAGCATTTCCTCAATAAATAATCCTTTGTTACTTTCTTCCTTTCTTTCCCTTTGTTCCTTTTCATAGTTTAACCATATCCGTAACCCTAATAGTCACCTTCTGGATCTTGTCTTGTCAAATGTTCAAACTGGGTGTCTATCAATAACTCCTGTTTTCCATCCTTATATTCACCCTGATCTCCATCATCCACCTTTGGCTCTAGCACTAACCGTTGATACCCTTAAACCATCAGAGGATTGCCTCAGTTTATCGTTACAACTTCTTTAGAGCAAATAATGAGGCAATTATAACCAATCTGGACTCGGTCAACTGGTGCACTTTCTTCACTCGTCTTGACTGTGATAGTGCTTTGAACAAATTTTACAGCTACCTTAACAATCTGATTGCACATTATACTCCACTGCAAGCTGACGCAAAGCTAAAATGAAGCCTTGGCTTACTCGAAGAGTTCTTTGTGCCTTAAAAGCCAAAGACAAGGAGCATATGCACTATAAAATAACCTAAAACGATGATACCAAACAGAATTTTTGTAGACTGTGCTCTTTGGTTAAAAAAAGAGCTCAAAATGGCCATGAAAAATTACTTCAGCAGTTTAGAGAGCTCCCTCCTGACAAATAACGCTAAGCCCTTTTGATCCTACATCCGATCTGTTAAATCTTTCTCTACCATCCCGCATACTGTTCAATGGAATAACACTGAAGCCACCTCCCCACAGGATATTTCTAACCTATTTGCCGAATATTTTCTTCTACTTTTCCTCTAATGATACACTACACTTCCCCATAAGCTCAATTCAAACTTGTCCAGCATCAATTACATCCTACTCCACTGATCCTTCAGAAGTTGAATCCCTTATCAACTTGCTCGATAACTTTGTTCCTCTTTGTGTTTTCTCTTATCCCTTATATTCAATCCAAGCCTTAGTACTGGCTCCTTTCCTACGTCCTGGAAAGATGCAAATGTTGTCCCTATCTTTAAAACCGGCGACCCATCAACTGCCTCAAATTATCGTCCCATATCACTCCTCTCCTGTTTCTCTAAGCTGCTGGAACGACTTGTACACAACAGGCTTCTTGAGTCATTGAGTTCAATTGTCTTACCACAGAAACATGGGTTCTTGAAAGGTTGTTCAACTTTCTCGAACTTGGCTGGGTTCGAAGATTATATTGCAAGAGCTCTAGATAAACAGCTTCAAGTTGATGCAATATTCACGGCTTTTGACTCCGTGAACCATGTTCTTCTCTTTCAAAAGTTAGCTTTGCTCGGCATATCCGGTTCACTACATTCTTGGATTTCATCCAAATCTATCCTCTCATTCAAATCATGTTAATCTCTATGGCACAATCTCCTTTCCATTCAATCCTACATCTGGCGTCCTTCAAGGGTCAATCCTTGGACCTCTTTTTTTCGTACTGTTTATCAATGATCTTCCCTCTGTAATTTCCTCTTCTTGTCTCCTGTATGCTGATGATTTCAAGGTATTCCGGATAATTAGATCCCTTGAAGATTGTCAGCAACGCCAAAATGATCTCTTTAACCTCTATAACTGGTGAAATGCAAACGCCCTTCGTATCAATGTTTCCAAATCCGATGCCCATATTTTTAACATAATTACCAAGGCATCACAAGTTTTTGGTTTTATTATGCGGCATTTGGACAAGTTCGCAAATATTGCTACCGCTGTTTGCTTGTTCTTGAGTACTGCTCAGTAGTGTGGTCTCCTAAACATTTATATCTTGTGAGCTCACTAGAAGCTGTTCAGCGTAAGTAGACTATATTTTGTTCTTCGAATTCAATTTAACCTATGAGTCCCATGAGCGTCGTTTATCCATACTTCGTCTCCCTTCTCTCTCGTCCCGTAGAACCTTCTTAGATCAACGTTTCGTTTATCAGTTTTACCACCAACAAATTGCTTCCACTCTAAGCGAAGACTTGCACTACTGTATGCGCGTCCTAGTCGGTCTAATAACATTCTCGATGTTCCGTACGCCCGGACAGATTTATTCTTTCAGTCAATTATGCCGCGAATTATTAAAAAGCATAACAGCCTCGAGCTTGGTTCACTATACACGTCCTACTTGGTTTTTAAAAATAAACAAAAGACGTTTCTTTTTGTGAATTGCGATTAACATTTCCTTATCACTCAATTTTTCAAACTTTCGTTTAGCCTCTAATTTATTTTCTTACATGTTTTAATTAATATTAACTTTTTTGTGCTTGGTTTTGTTATAAAAATATGTCTTACTTTAAACGATATTTAATTGTCAAAGTCTATTTTGCAATTGGATTTTTGTCTTTAAAATGGATTTAAATAAATAAATTCTTAGATATAAAGTTATGTCTTTTGCTTCGAAGTAATTATTCTCTAAATGACTTACCTCTCGTACATATTATCCAAACTAAGGATTTGGGGGGGTATGGTGTCGGATGACGCGCTGCTGAGTGCAAATCTACATTTTTAGCTTATTTATACGCTTAAGGAACTGTCACTTTGTGATGAAATCATGTCAGGCATGGTATTTCAGGCCTATGATCCTTCAAATTTCCAACAATGTAGCGAATCGAAAAGATTTTATGTTTTAAGGACGGACTTTTCATTGTTATATTGAATTTAAAATATTTGGAGAAGTAATAAAATAACATGGATTCATTGATTCTAATTAAGTAATGTTTATACTTTCACCCTAGCTATAACCACCGCTGTCGCACCTTAAATTAAACACTAGCTGCCGCTTTGCTATACTCACTGCTGTAACTTTAAACGTTCTTTGCTTGTTATCAAAATGCTATAGATTTTATCATAACAGCGTCTTGATATTATTCCAACAATAACCGAAGGAAAAATCATCCTATAAAAGTAAACACATAATATCTTAAAAATAATAATCGAATACTAAATTGATCACTTTTCGAAATCACGTCGAAAACCAACACTTCATGCTCGAATCAAAAAACTACCCAGTGTATAACCCTTCTCGTTCTCTTAACTGTATTGTGCGCCATCTAGCGATGATTCTTGTAAGCAGCGACCCGACGCAATGGTTGTGGTACAGGATCAACTCGAAACTTTTCTGTTATATATGGACACAAGGTAGCAGCATAATCGTTATGTTCAAATTCGTTATAGTACTGCCAAGATAAACTTTCAGACAATTAGCACAGCAAAACAGAAGATTACAAAATATTGCAGTTCGCTTGAAATTGAAACTTATAGCGAATTAAATATTCACGATAATCAGATGGCGCATTGAATTTATATGTTAGAGATCCTGTTTTGATTTATTTATAAACCAATCAACATCTACAAATTTTCAGCTTATGCCAGATATCCTTGTTCACGTTTGAAGTTTAACTGTTAACAAATAGGGTAAACTAAAGTACATCCTCTCAAAAGGGAATTTGTATTTAACCTGTGATATGCACGCACCAATAACACATAAACTCAAAAGAAAACCTCTCCGAAGAGAGGAACCATTGTTGTTTTATTTTGACTTGGTGCAATTTTAGGATTTTAACAACATTCTTACCATTAACCGTTGCTGAAAATTTTGCGGAAATCGAATGACAACGGTAGCGTGTGGCCAGAGCATATATACTTAGTAGATATGCTCTGGTGTGGCTGAATTGAAATCCTATGTAAAGGGTGGGCAGCATAAGTTCCTTTTTAGAGTTTTGTACTAAAATATTAAACCCTATTGAAATCACGACCTGTGTTCTTCTGTCCGTCCGTCTGTATGGCACAGCAGTTTTTCTCCGAAACTATGGAAGCTACAGCCTTGAAACTTAGTTGAAAGGTCAGAAATGGTGACTTCTTCAAAGTTCAAGGGGGAATGAATTTTCCAAAGGGTTTTGAGGGGGTCTCTCTATAAAGGGGGACCCGTCAACATTTTTCTCATCATTATAAATCGAGTAAGGTGTCATTGGCAAGGTCTCAATGAGATCTTTTCAAAAAAAAGTCTTAAAATTAACTTATCGATACCGTAGGGGCAGGGGAAGGGCATTTTAAAAAATTTAAGGGCACCGTTTCGGTTTTTGAAGGAAAATGTAAAATTTACAAATCATACTATTATTAACAGAGTTGAGTGAATTTTGATTTCTGAGGCATTTGTTGCCCTTGAACTCATAAACACCCGCCTTTATGATATTTTCAGATTTTTGGCTCAAAGGTGTCCAACCGTGACTGCTAATGAAAAATATTACTTATTTTTCGGATTCTGAAGCTGCTAAGACCTTTCATTTGACACCCCGCTTGACTATATTTAATGAAAGAAATTGTTAATGGCCACTTCATTCTGAAGGAGGGAACCCCTTAAAATAATTTGATACCGTTGATAAGACCTAAACTTTTGAGAGACCGTTACTTTTGACATTTTCACAAATTTTGAACTTTGTAGCTTCTATAGTTTTGGAAGAAATTTTTTGTGATGCCCAGATAGACGAGCAGATGCACAGATAGACGGACGAACGGACAAATAGACACTCGGACAGTAGCGGACATATGGAAGGATGGTTGCCCGGACAAACATTTAGAACGGGAAACTAGTAACTTTTGCAAAATTTCCTCCAGAAAGCCAAAAATAATCATGGAGCTAGATCCAATAGCCAATTAGAGTGGAGCCAATCAATTATATTCCCTATTTACACAAAAAGACGGCAAGCCACGGTGCGGAAATTATAGAAGCATATCACTGCTTTGTACGGCGAACAAAATATTTTTAAAGATCTTAGAAAATAATATCAAGTCATACACTAACAGTATTATTGGGAAGTATCACGGTGGTTTTGGAGCAGGGAGATCGACGATAGACCAATTGTTCACTGCCATGCAGGTACTTGAAAAATGCTGAGAGCTCAACATAGACGTACACCAAATTTTCGTTGACTCTAAGCAAGCATACGACAGTATTGATCATAATGTACTGTACCAAATAATGCATTGCTTTGGCATCCCAGCGAAATTAGTCCGTCTTACCAAAATGATAACTACGTCGATGACCTCTCAAGTCCGCATCAATAACCAACTCACCGATGCCTTTGACACAAATATCGGACTAAAGCCGGGAGATGGGCTGGCCCCATTGCTATTCAATTTTGCTCTGGAGTACGTCATAAGGATGCTACCTGTCGATACACGAGGTACATTACTGTACAAGTCGAGCCAAGTAGTAGCCTATGCGGACGAGATCAACATTTTGTCGCGGTCATTAACAACTGCCAAAGAACTCTTCCTGAAAGGTGACAGCGAAAATCGGCTACGATTCAATGAAAATAAAACAAAGCTCATGACGCAGTCGAGGAAAAATACCTGAAGTACACAAAATATCACACTTGGTGAATACAATATCATAAATACCCACGCATTCGCAAATATATTGAACGCCTTCGAGCGACGGGTCCTGAGTCGAATAATCGGAGCAAAGCTAGACGGCGACCAATGGTGAATTCAGTAAAACTATGAGCCGTATGAAATTTTTGACGAGCTTGACGTCTCAACGATCGTAAGTATGTATAATAGGCTGGCCACATGAATCGTATGGATGAACAACGGATACTCAAGAAAAGTCCGTCTTACGAAAATGACAATAACGTCGACAGCCTCCCAAGTTCGCATCAATAACCAACTTACCGATGCCTATGGCACAAATATTGGACTAAAGCAGGGGGATGGGTTGGCCCCATTGCTCTTCGATTTGGCTCTGGGGTATGTCATAAGGAAGATACTTGTAGACACACGAAGAACATTACTATACAACTCGATCCAAGTAATAGCCTATGCGGGTGACATCAACATTTTGTCACAGTCGTTAAGAACTGCCAAACAACTCTTCCTGAAACTCGACAGCGAAGCAAAACAAGTTGTAATAATCGAGCAGTCGCCTAAGCAAACTGCTCGAAAATCAACATATTGCAGATCCAAATTGCAATTGTAAATTTAAAACAATACTCATCATTTTAATATGCACTTGAAATCTGGATACGGCAATCCCCTTTCCAATGGAGCTCTTCCATGATCACACTTTTGCAATGAGAAGGAAAGTGAATGGAAGGCTCGCCGACTAGTTTTGTTACATAACCAGTACACCCTATGTATACTGGTATGAACAAGGAGCTCAATTTGTTGCGTATCCTATATACAACATCAAGGCTCCCAGGAGAGAACTCGCTGTAACACCACTTACCTGCTACTCTATACATTTAAACCAGAACAACAAAGGCAAATGTTAATTTTAAGGAATGTGTTCGATGAAAATTCACATAGAATTGCGCGCATCAACAAAATCTAATTTCCACGCGCGATTGACGTTCAACGTACTCTGGACTGCACCTGAGCCGACTTAATATGCAATTTGCACATTCCAAACATTTTTTATTTCCGCGCGCGATCAATGCCCCAATTACAAATAAATTTATTCGTGTAATATGCATACTCTGAAAATTTCATTTCCACGGAGATCATGAACTTTTTGCTGACCACGACATCAAACATGTGACAAGCTGCAATGAACCCTAGGAATTCTCAACGACTCAGCACTAAGGCAATGACCGCCGTTTTTATTGTGTTGTTCACTTTTTCGAAACATTTATATTACAACAGAATTTATAAATTACATTTTCAATTACTTATTTATTAGAAACCTCTAACTATCAAAGGCAACAACTGGGCGAGCTAATAGATTGTGGTGGCCACACGGCGTTAAGCACCAAAGGGCCGATTGAGGACCGCGGCACAAGGCAACGCCTCACACCTCACCATTTCTTCGGACACTGGACAGCACTCACGTCTTAAACTTCTACCGCACAATTAATCGTTGTACTTAAATAATGGGTAGCAGCACGCTCCTTTTTGGACTTGAACACAGACTGACTCCCAAAAGTTCCTCCACGACCATAAATACTAACTCAACTCGAGCTTTTGATCTACTTTGCCGCTAAAATCGCTGAGACGATGAGAACGTGAGTCCTCATTTACTAATAACTTCTCCTCCCCGCTTCACCTTATTAATTTGTAGATGATGGGAGCCATTATGCAATATTTACGATATTATCGTAGCCAGCTGGGGGGAAATACTTTGCATATGAGCGAGGAAAGCTTTTCGCCCTCATATTCGCCGCAGCTCTCAGTCGGCTAGTTAAATCTTTTAAATGATCGCTATTAGCTCCCGTAGCTTGCTCATACATAGAGCTTCTCGCTTGTAGTCAATCGGTGCCGTGTACGCGTCGTCCATATGCTGAAGCTTCACAGCGCCAAATTGGCTGCAACGTACATAGCTATCATGTGCTAGCGTTTACCCGAGGTAACTCCTGAGTTGAACGGTGTTGTTTATCTGCCGTGATGTACATTGGCGTAATTGGCTGACGCTTTTAGCGCTAAACGGTAGGCGGGAGTTCCACTCGCTCGTTCATAACAGTTTGGAGTGGTCCCGTAAGGCGACGACGAGCAACAAATGAGGAGCCCACTTAAGGTTGTGAAACCACAAGCACGTCGGGGAGGTTAGCTACCAGCCATCGAGCGAAGATAGATCTGGGCACGAGACGTTTCGTCTCGAAAATATTGCGAATATAGCTTACATTGGGACGAACGGTGGTGTGCATGAAATAGTGATCGATAAAGAAATTAGTTACGGTGAACAATTTACGCTTTATCTCGTCCTTGTACAATTTCCCATGCCCAGCGTGTGGAAAGAAACCTCATCGCTTTCGCCCGGGACCAGTTGTACGTCACGAAATTTGCCATCATCAACAAGTACCGAGTTACTAGCCCGTAAATTTCAATTCTAACAGCTTAGATAGTAGCGGCTTTCATACAAATGAAACGATAAAATATGAACTGCTAGTGCTCATTTTTTTTGTACATTTTACTCTGAAATATTAAAAATCTACCTCTCAAAAACTTTTATTAAATTAAAAAACCCACGACTAGGAATTCGTAATTTAACATAAATGAAATTGTCAAGTGAATTGTGATCAAATTAAAATCCGAACTAAATGTTTTCTAGCTTTCAAGTAGTTTTAGCATAATAGATGCAAGTTTGCTGAAAGTTCGGTATAAATCATAGATTGCGAAGTAATTCGTGCAAAAACTATGCTTTTAGTATGTAGAAATCAAGGAATCGTGCCGTTCTCATTCTTAGAAACAAAAAACCTTGGATTCCAACTGCTCTATCGGAGACAACACAAAGTTAGTCTATGTTGCTGAAGGAAATGCCAACATAGTATTAAAACTACCAAACTGCAAACATATATTAAGTTTTACCAAAAACAGGAACGCATACAATTTTGCTTGTACAACCTGGAATTCGGCCTGAAACTAGAACGTACAGTGACTAAGAAAGCGTAAACGAATGTATGGAGGGTGTTTGCAAAATCTACGAAGAGCATTGAAAAAGCCGGAGCCCGAATACGCCGACCATTACATACGATATCAGCCAGATTTTTGATTTTGTGGATCAATCGGCGGACATTAGTTGCTTGGTATACCAAAAATCGACAAATACATATGTGCCTTACAACAAGGAATGGATCAAGGAGAAAATTTAGTAGTGCTTCAATAGGCCGCCGGTAGCAACGACTAAGCGTTGAGCAGTCCGTAAGGAATGGATCGTAGTAATCTTTGCGTATAGACGTCTTTTAAATCGCTCCTGTCAAAAGTTTTCAAAAATAAAATTAATTTTTTAAAAAACGTTAGTCCGAAGTTAATTTTTATCGGAAAAAATTTTATATTGTCGAAATAATCGACTCAGGAAATTTCTATCGAATATTTTTTACTTCGATTGGTAACGAAAAACAAATTACCAAAGAAAATTTCACCGCTGGTATGGAGGAGCCCGACGGCTTCCCACCGTTGGGACAACCTGGGGAAACGACGAATACGAAACTGGCAACAATCACCAAAAGAAAACATAACGAAGAAAACTCCGCAGATGGAGGGTGCAAGCTGCAAATAATAGCGGACAATCAACAAATGGCCAAATTGCAGAAAGAAAATGATGAACTAAGACAAGAGATACAGTCTCTCAAGGATCTCTTCAAGAAAGGGATGAAGCCTCAAAAGACGCAGCAACAAAATCAATGGCAACAGGTAACAAAGCCGAAGAAAAGCACAAAGCAAGCAATTCCAGAAGAAGTTCCAACTGTTGGTGGCAACAAGGAGAGCCAAAACTATTTTGCAGCTCTGGAGGGATCACCCGAAGATATGGAAATCGAAGAAAACATCGGAGGTAATTTTAATCAAGATAATGACGTTAATTTTATTGAATATTTAAAGAACAAAAAAAAGGAGCAAAAACCAGCCCGCAGTTCTGCTGGTTCCTCTGAAAAAGCTTCGAACAAGATAGAAAAAGTTCCGCCAATCAACGTGTTCGGACAAACCGGGAAAGATATGGTTCGGCTATTGGCAGCCGAAAATAAACTGGCCAATTTCGAAATAAAAAGAGTTAATGCCGAAAAATTAACTATAAGGACAAAATCACTGGTTGATTTTAAGTCAGCAAAAGATGCGCTGATTTCTGGGGAGGTTCCACATTTCACCTATACCCCAAAAAGTGAAAAGAATCAGACCTTCTTGTTGAAGGGTTTGGACAGCGGAGAGGATACGGTCGATCTTCTTCAGGTTCTCAAGGAGGCTGCACCAGATATTGATTTTGTTTCGGTCAAAGCCATTGCGACAAGAAGGTCGACCATAGAAAGGAAGAATTCACCACTTTACTTGGTACAAATTGCAAATAAGAGCAGTCCAAGTGCCCTTCAACAAATAAGGTACTTGAATTTCAGAGTGGTGAGGTGGGAACGCCTCCAGAAAAGAGAAGTCAACCAGTGTTACCGGTGTCACAGATTTGGACATTCGGCTGCCAATTGTGCCATGCACTATCGTTGCGTTAAATGCAAAGACGTTCATGCTCCCGGTGAGTGCAAATTGGCTCAGACGGAGCCTAAAGAAAAATTATACTGCGTTAACTGCGGTGTTTTTGGTCACCCAGCATCATATCGAGGATGCTCCCGATATCAAGATGCAAAAGTTAAATTTGCTCCAAAGCAAACACAAGTACACTGTAATATCATACCTCCCAACTTCGTCAAGCCCGGAGTATCATTTGCACTCGCCGCTAGAGGACCAGCAGAAAATGCTGGAAATAATGTAAATAATGTAAGTGGCAATAATGAGCTGCTTCTCAAAATTTACCAGCAACTTAATTCTTTATCGGAGAGAATCGACAAACAAGATTCAAAAATTAACTTTGCTCTTCAGCGTTTAGGTCTTTCAAATGCCTAATAATAACTTGGCATCCAGGCATATTCCCATGGATAGGCTTCGCCTCATATCGATCAACGTTAACTCGATCGTTGCTATACATCGACTTGATTATCTCCTTGAATTTATTGTTAAGCAAAAGCCTAACATCATACTTCTCACTGAAACCCACCTCAATTCATGGCATTCCATGGAATTCAAAGATTTTGCATTCGTAAGAAACGATAGGCTAATAGGTGATGGGGGAGGTGACGCCGGGATATTGGTTACAAGACCCTATCGTTTCCAAAATATTGAAAAGGTCGAATTCAAAAACTTTGAATTTCTTGAAGTGTCCGTCATCAAAATTTCACTGCCAGGTGGGGATAACCTCTTCGTTATCTCTGCCTATGCAACTGGTCAAAATGTTCTCAAGTTCAAGGAGGAACTCAATTCCTTGTTTGAAATACTCGAATTGAACAGGCTGCATAATTATTATATTCTTGCTGGTGACCTGAATGCCAAGCATACATCATGGCTAAACGCCACCAATAATCCAAGAGATGTATTCCTGAAATCATGGATAACAGAGAACCAAATTGAGTACAGGTGCAACCTTTATGGGTCAGAGTTCCCAACATACCCTAGGACAAACTCATATTTGGACCTCTGCATTGCTGACGCAAGACTTGAATTCAGCTTTAATAGTCCTCAACGGAAACTGCAGGTGCTTCTCTACGATAGCGACCATAACGCAATCGTAATGGAAATCAATCATCACAGGGATGATTTCTTCCTCATTCCAGTTCAACATGAAAACCATCGGTTGAATTTCAGAAAAGCAGACTGGGGAAAGTTTCAAACGAAGTTTAATCGGGAGTACCAGAAGCAATGTCCTCCTTCTGATGATGGCAACGCTTGCTCAATGGTTCCTAATAACAGAAATCTAACTGACGATGAAATAGATGTCTATTTGTCGAAGTTAGAGAAGCTGACGTTGGAAACGATTGAGAAAGTTGTTCCCAAGATTAAACATCGAAACAATATGGAAGGATATGAAACACCAACCATCGCAAGGTTGAAAAGATTGAAAAGCCTTCTTCTCACCCGCGTCAACAATATTTATCGACGATTTTTGGACTACAACCATCCCTCGTTGGCTTTGTTGAAGTTACATCTGAAGAATGTCCGGAACTTAATCCGGTCATACTTCAGGAGTGAGGTCAGCAACCAATGGGCGGAAAAACTAAGGGGTATTAGCCCACAGGACCCAGATGGCGTTTTCGCGAAAGTGAATAGCTTATTCCGCAGGAAGTCTCGAGTGAAGGTATCGAATCTTGAAGTCGCTAGTGATGAGATAAATCTTCTCGATAGAGCTGGTATCGGAATTGATAGTACGACTCCGGATAGAAATGGAAACAGGATTATATGTGATGGATTGCAGAAGCTTGCCCTGATTGGAACACATTTTGTATTAGTTCATCTGCCAAACCCAGAGAGAAGGAATGAAATATTTTCGGAGGTCGTTGAAGCAAAAGTTTCCGACTTCAAATCAAGCCTGAACGGCCAATCAATTCTTCATTTCGATGAAACATTAACATCTGACCTCATACCGAGCTTGAATCTTATTGATTATTTTGTCAGCTATGAAGATTTGTGTTTCATATTTCGCAGAATAAACAACAAAAAATCATGTGGTACTGACGGTATTCCAAATATAGTTCTTCGACATTTGCCTGAGGTTGCTATTAGGAATTATTGCATATTGTTCAACAACATGTTGAGCAATTCATATTTCCCAAATGATTGGAAAAAGGCTTGCTGCCTAACATCAGCAAGGTGTTTGAAGTGATACTCAACAGAGCATTAAACGCCCACATTGAGAAATATGAGTTGATGCCGAATTGCCAATTTGGTTTTCGTGCCAGGCATTCGACCATACATGCAGTAACGAAAGTAACCTCAGACATTTGTTGGAAACTAAACAACAAAGAATGTGTTGGAGCATGTCTCATTGATATGGAGAAAGCCTTCGATACGGTGTGGCTAGACGGACTAGTTTTCAAACATCTTCAGGACAGGTTCCCCAGACACCTTGTCGCCATGATGTGTAATATGTTTTATGGGAAATCATTTGTTGTAACTGATGGAAATCTGACAACAATGCGCGAGTTCAAGGTCTTGAATGGTCTACAGCAAGGAACAGTTACTGCACCCCTGCTTTTCACAATATTCATTTGCAAGCTATTGAACAGCTTTGATTTTAATGTCTCACCCACACGATCATTGGTAGCGTTTGCTGATGATCTGATCATCTATACGGCAGACCGAAAAGCTACAATTGTTCAGAGCAATCTTCAAAAAGTGTTTAATGATGTGCAGCTCTACACCGACAATTGGCGAATGAAAATCAATGCGTAGAAGTGCGAAACAATTTTGTTTCGGACAACGCTGCAGGGGGCCAGTCAAGACCTGAAACGTAATTGGAAGGATTTCCACATTATGGCTGGTGAGGGTAGTTCAGAACGAGTTCCACATAAATCCTGTGTTCGATACCTCGGTGTTCATCTCGATCAGTATCTGTACTGTACTGAACATGTGAAAATCATGCTCAGTAAAGCACTCAAAGTAGTCATGGCTCTTTGGCGACTCTTTCATTCCAGATACATTGATCAAAAAGTCAAAGTTATTTGTTACAAGACCCTGGTTAGGCCAGTTTTGACATACGGATGCCAGATCTGGTACAACCAGAGTGCTGGTAGAATGGAAAGGTTAAGAGTTTTCGAAAGGAAATGTCTTCGTGCATGTACTGGTTTGTACAGAAAGCCTGAGACGGATTGGAAGCACTATATATCGAATAGAAAAATTTATCAAACCGCTCAAGTGACAAGAGTCGATATCTTCATATTGAAACTTCTTCGGAATCATATCGCAAGATCTGTAACTGTGAGTGAAAACCCTTGGATTTCACAGCCGTTCCACCCTACAGACGGGTATATAGCGACTTGCCTCGCTACTGGCTTCATTCCTCCAGAAGCATTCGTGTATTTGGACATGAATCGATACGTTTTTGATTCTGACGGCGTCCCAGTCATATATCACATATATAGACGGGCCACCGATAAGAAGATAAAATATCCTCCGAATCTGAGCTCACGAGACCAACAATTCCAATGGAGATACTCATTTGCTAGATTTGTTGAGGCTGGTCGAGCTGAGATGGAGCAATCTAGGTATTGGTGGCTGAATGACAATGTCTAAATTATTCGTGTTTATTTTCTGTTTTTGTGCTTTTTCTCGTTGGTTAATTTTTTTATATTCACCGCATTATTGCTACATCTAGAGTTGTTTATTTGTATTATAAATTAGGTATAGGTTTCAAGATAAGGTAACGTTTTTTTTTTTTTTATTGAACTTATTTAGAATTAGTGTGTAACATATTAGGTATAGGATATAAGTTCATTGTTGTGTTAGTAATATAAGTAATTTTTGAATAATGCTGGTTGGTTTTTTCTCCTTTTTCCAATTGAATCAAAAAATATGTAATAATCTTAATTAATTTAAATTTGCTAGTGTATTTTTTTTTTTCATTAAATGTGTTTAACTGATAACGTATAAATTTAGAGAGCCGTTCGGGCCATTAAGTTTTTTTATAGTTTTATTGTTTGGAATTTGCTTTATGTTCTTTTAAAAATTTATAACGATTGGTATTAAATAAAGCGCTTTTGACTTTGACTTTGAGCAGTCCGTAATCAATTTACAAGAAGATGTCGATTGTTGTCTACTTTGTTGGCATGGCGATACGATGAGTTAATAATGCACGAGGAGATTCGTAAGTTTTTTGTTTTTGTTTAGTCATGCACGACCATTGAAAAATCACATACTAAATCTATGAGAGATAGGAGTTTTTTTTGCTGGTGCGATTTGAATTTGTACCAATTTATCAAAATGCCTCTGCATTTTAATTGAAATTATTTATCGCAAGTACATTTAAATTCAATGACTTGCTTTTTCAGCTGTAAATGATTTGAGAGTTTTCATACAGACGTCTTTAAAGGAACACGACTATATTTTCGCCATCACCATCCCAACAATTAAATACATTCTGTAAATTATTCGACGAATGGACAACTGATTTGCAACCAAAAACGAATATTTTTAATTTCAAACCTAAAAGTGATTTCTATTCCCTACTCACGGAGTGTTTGCTTGGTATCGGCATAACCGAGAAAATTTCTTCCAAAGTTATCCATTAAACAGTTTGTCCATTTGTGAGTTCCCAGTACAATTATAAAAAAAATATATGCATATATATATAACGAATTCTTCTCTACTGGCACCGCTCACATCGTCAACGAGCGATCGTGAGGATGCCGGTGAGTACCTATTTTTTAAATTTTTTATATTTGTTTAAATTTTTATATTGAACTCAATTCTATATTTTTTTTTAAATTTTATGTTTATTTAAAAGTTCATATTGGACTAAATCTTGCATTCAAGTCTTTTTTTTTGGTTGAATTAAATTTTATATTTGTTAAGTTTTTATATTTGTTTAACTCTCGCACTTGAGTACATTTTACATTAAATTTTTTTTAAATATATATTTGTTTGAATTTTACATCAGAAAAAATTTTATATTGAGTTATTTCAATATGTAAAGTGTTGAAACATATAGTTCACCCAATAATTGGCTGAAAAAGTACTGCACAAACGTAATCACATGCAATAAAATAATGTTTAGCTAAAGGAAATCTGGCAACCTTACCGGGTATTGGACCCGCAACGATGGCAAGCTCCTCCACTGAAATGGGCTAGCTTTCTCTTCTTTTGTTTAACAGGGGCTCTCGCCGGGTAGAGTGGCCTTTCACCCGCGTGCCTTTTATGGCATAGAGTTACAAGGTGCATTCCAAAATAAACGAGGCTTTTGTCATACATTTTTTTGGTGGTGGCATCTGTGCGTTGGAAAGTTACATCCCTCCCTGACTTCCAGTGAAAGCTTGTTGACATTCGGTTCAGTGGAAGCGAAGTTATTATGTCTAAAGTGACAGTATGTTAGTATCATCGATACAAAAATGAGTTCCAAATGAAGAGTTAATATCAAATTTTGTTTTAAAATCGGTAAAATGTTGACCGAAACATTTGAATTGATGAAAAAAGTTTATGCCGATGATTGTCTATCTCGTGCCAGAATTAATGAGTGGTTCCGGTTGGGAGAGTGCGAGAGGGCACCGCGTCCACCTGGATTCCCCACTCTTACTTGGGAACCATAAGTATCGTCGGTAACGACGAGGTCTCCTCAAGTCCGTCCGTTTTTGCAATGCCCTATTTTGTCCTCTGTATTATTAATTAATGATTAATCAAATTGAATTTGAGATCGTTTGGTTCATAGTCTTTAGCCGGTTACCTCCTTTCTCGACTCCGGTCGAGAATCAAAGAACTTTTCCAAATTCGTAGATGTGAAAAATAGTTTTGTAGTGGGTCTTGTGCTAGGGGGATAAAATCCGCCACACGACACCGCAGCGCTAGCCTGCAAGCGCATTCGCGCGTCCCCAGATAAGGCCAATCTCAGCGAATTTCACCATCCTCTTCCCTAGAGGCAGCAGACCATCGCTGCAGCCCTATACGGACATTTATATGTACTTAAATCAATACATAGTAGGGCTACAAATTAATGAAAATAAAACAAAGCTCATGGCGCAGTCGAGAAAAAATACCTCAAGTACGCAAAATATCACACTTGGCAAATACATTATCGAAAACGTGAGCGAATTTGTGTACTTACCCGCCAAAATAACCAGAACCAGTAATGAAAGAGGCGAAATACGCCGAAGAATATAGCTCGCAAATTAAATATTTTACTCAGTTTTGACAATCTTGAAGACCAGCTGCATACAAATCTGTGATAAGAGCTGTGTTATGCTATGGGTATGAAACGTAGACCCTAACCCAAGCATCCGAAAATATATTGAACACCTTTGAGCGACGGGTCCTGAGGCGAATAATCGGAGTAAAGCTAGACGGGGACCAATGGTGAATTCAATGCAACCATGAGCTGTATGAAATGTTTGACAGTCCTGAGGTCTCAACGATTGTAAGACTGCGGAAGCTGCAATGGGCTGGCCACATGAATCGTATGGACGAACAACGGATACCCAAAAAGGTATTCGTTGGGAGAACTGAAGGCCGAAGACCACTGGGTCAACCAAGAAAACATTGTTCTGACTCGGTCGACGAAGACAGTTCATCGATGCTTGGACTTTGAAATTGGAGGACGTGGTCAATGAACCGAGAGGGGTTCTAGTGCTACGAAGAAGAAGAAGAAAATTATAACATATTAGATGTAAGACAAAAGTTAACTGTTCCATTGTGTTAGTATTATAAGGTATTTTCGAATAGTGTCGGTTGGTTTTTTCTCCGTTTCCCGATTGAATCATAAAGTATATAATAATTTTAAATTGAATTTGATATTGTTCTTGATCAAATATTTTTGATCAATAATGCATGAATTTACTGAGCCATTTGGGCCGTTAAGTTTTTGGTACTTTTATTGTTTGGATTTGCTTTATATTGTTAGAAAATTGTTAACAATTGATATTAAATAAAGCGCTTTTGACTTTACCAAATAAAACAAATATGATATAAAGTCAAAAAGCAGAGATACGATATATTTGAAATACTTCTATTTAAAATATAAATACAAAATGCAAAATACCTATTTTGTATTTTGCATTTAAATGCCTTTTAGCAAAAAATATTTTGTATTTTATTTGAAATACCTTTCGAGATGTAATTTACATTTTTAATATTCATTTCAAAATGCAAAATACTTTGTGATTAAGTTTAGCCAACATTACCAGTCAAACAAAATTAAATGAACGAATGACGCTTGTATTACCGAATTGGACCAATAGAGGCGCCTGCTAGCCATGCGTGCCCTTTTTTCTTCTTTGCTCAGAGTGCGCACCTTATGTCTGACTAGTGTCAATGTCAAACGAAAATGACGAACATTATCTATGGCTATAAAAACGCAACGCCGCTGACGCTGACAATACGATTTCATGGATTTATTGTTTGCTGGTGCTGGTAACCACTTACTGATTTGATTCGATCACCTACTTTTATGATATTGAAGTGTTGCTGTTATCCCTACAATACTGGAATGGCTATGTACTATACTACAAGATAATTTAGATAATGTAAACAGACGTGACGTGGTGGATTTGGTGTGTGGTGCTGGTGTCTAACAATTCTAGCAAAAAAAAGTAAGTGCTTACTGAAATACAAATAAAATAGGTAAATAGTATAAGCAAATAAAATACATACTAAAAAGAAAAGACGTCAACTAACTTAAATTGATTTTAAGCTTTATAAATTATAAGAGTTCAGTTAGTATTAATATCTACTGTACAAGCAAGATACAAAGCCTACTTTCATTTTTAGTTGGAAGGTAAAGTATTGTATTTTCAGTTGTGTTTTGTGTCAATGTGTCACCATTCACCAACAAAATAATGAATGTCAAACCAGTAAAGCTAATGAATAGTGGCTATAGTATTAGATTCAATAAATAATTCGTGTTTGATTTTATTTCAGGGATAACCCTCATCTACCATTTAGATTAAGGCACTGTTTTAAAGACATGAAGAAGAAGGCTGATCATGAAAGCAATATAAGTGCTGTTTGCAAGATATGTTCAAAAACATTGAAGGGAGTCTGCACGTAACAACAAACTTCTTAAGCCATATTAAATTAAGTGTAACCTATGAAAATTTGCTTTTGTATGATATGATATAATAACATAGCTATAGGATACCTATTAGTTACTATTAAAATTAATTAACTATTAATTTATTAAGAATAGGTAACTATGTAATATTTTCTGCGTTAACAAATAATTAACCTGGTTGTTATTTTTTCTTTAGGGAAAAGGCCATGACGATCTTCTGAAAGAGTATGAAGAATTGAAACCCCAGCATACAAAGAAAAGAAAGTGTAGTGTTGCAGAATCTGATAACAATAGTACCGCACGTACAGCGAAAAAATGGTACAACGTATTCTTACAAATTCTTTACAGAAGTCAATAAATCTGGATAAATTAATAGTAAACTTTGTTGACACAATGTCACCTATGTCTATAATAGAAAATAAGTCATTTAGAGCTTTAATTGAGGGAACTCAACAACTTACACGTCCACCAAAATTGATGTGCTGACGTACATGCAATAATAAAATTGCTGATGCATACACAGAATATAAAGGTAATCTAAAAAATGAATTGAAGGCTGCTCAATACGTCCGTACCACAGCAGATATTTGGTCATCTTCGAGACGCAGTTACTTAGGTATGACTGTGTTCATTGGATAGATTCGGATACATTTGCAAGGAACAGTTCTTCTCTTGCCTGAAGAAGATTCAAGGGATCCCACACATTCGATAAGATAGCAGAACTCATAATTGAAATACATGAAGAATATGACTTAAGGTTTTCCAAAATAACTAAAACAGTAACGGATAATGGGTCCAACATGGTAAAAGCTTTTAAAATATTTGGGAAACCTGATCTAGAAGCTGATACAAGTGGTGGACCCCTGTTGAATGTTGATTTAGAAAATTTTGAAGTGAACATAAATGAAAACCTTGACAATAACAATCAGCAAGATGATGATGATAATGATGATATATTAGCCCTGCATGAGTTTCCTGAACCCCAAGAAAATGATTTATACCAACTAACCAACCATGAGAGATGTGCAACCCATACCTTACATCTGATTCCGGCACGGGACATTGATAAAGCCAAACATAAAAATAATTCATACCGGAAATGTCAGGCTGTTTGGAATATATGCTCTAGGTCACCGAAAGCATCTGAAATTTACATGGAAGTTACTGGTAAGTCTCCAACTAGCCCCTACCCAACTCGGTGAAATTCATATTACAATTGTATACCAGATATATTACAAGTCCAGGAAACCATAAATGAAGCTCTAAGAAAACTGAGTTTATAGGCCTGAAAGAAATTGAAATACAGTTCTTGGTTGAATATGTTAGAACTTCCAAACCCATAGGTAAGGCCATCAGGAGCTTGGAAGGTGACTAAGAGATATATTATGGATTTCTACAACCTGAATTGATACGAATACAAAAAAATATACGCTTCATTAGAAATGAACAACCCAGTATATTGTGGGCCATTGATTGAAATAATAAAGGAAAGTATTGAAAAGCGTTTCGAAAAATTTGATTTAGAAGACCCAAGATCCAAGGACAGCATTCTGGCAGCAGTATCGTATCCATTCTTCAAATTAAAGTGGGTGCCTAAAAATACGTTAAAGAGCTGTTTATCACAGAAGTCAGGAAATTTAAAAATGAAAATTTTAAAAGTGGCCTCCAATCACAGACATTAGAAAGAAAAAAAGAAAAAAGCGAGTCTTACTACATGTTCCAGGGTTCAGACTCCTCTGCAACCAGTGAGGGTGGTAGCGCCAATACTACAATAGACCTGGAAACCCTACAATATTTAAAGGATGAGTGCACAAGTCTGGAGATGCTAAACGCCTATCCTACAATAAAAAAATTATTTTAAAACACAACACATCCTTACCAAGTTCAGCACCAGTAGACAGACTTTTTTCGTACGGTGGAATGATTATGAGACCTCACAGAAAAAAAATGAGTAATGATGTATTCGAACAACTGGTATTGTTAAAAAGCGTAATAAATAAAAATCAATGTTTATTTTTTTCACTTTTTGACAGTACCAGTCCAATTGTTATTAATAAAAGAAAAGTGGAATAATAATAAAATAAGAACTAGATGCACAATCAACCGAAATTAATGGCAAATTAATGGCCACACAATTCACAAAATGGAGCTATGGCTATCTTTTCGTTAGTCTAGTTTTTTACATTATTTTAAGTGAGTTTTATTATTATTAATAACATAACAGAATTTATTGATACGTGTACTGATAAATATCACCAAAATGTCATGCATAAGGTGTCATTTGTTTGGACATTGTTTCTCTATTCTATTTCTCATGATAAATACCTAAAATAAATAAAAATATCATTCGATTTAGTCAAAAAGTATTTTATTTTGAAAAAGTATTTTGAAAATACCTATTTTGCATTAAGCATTTGAAATACAAAACGCAAAACTATTTGGTATTTTGCTCTTGAAATAGTAAATTTGAAAAGTATTTTGCATTTTGTACTAAAATGCTGTTTTAAAACCATTTCTACATCTCTGTCAAAAAGGAAACTTTTATTTTGAAACCCTTGATATTTTGGAATTCTCGGCGATGTGGAGTGAACTGTACGAAATATTTGAAAGTGCAACCATCACTAGAGATTTATTCTCGCCCTTCATTTGTATACTGTCTTTAAAATTACATTTATGTTTTTTGTTTTTTACATAAGCCTAGATCCCTTTCACCTTCTTCCATCAAAAAACAAACACATCCATTTAAAATTTGAAAAAATACATTTTATTTATATTTTTCATTAATAACTTCTTCCATTCTTCTTTTATTTTCATCTTAATCTTCTTCTACATGGTCCTACGTATATTTAAAAAAAAAACTTGTTTTATAATGACTTTTCTTTTCAATTAAACATGATAGGCATTTTCATAGTTTGCTTTCAGATTTATAAAAATGAACAACAAGCGTGTTTGTATTTAATATTAAATTTGTCTTTTTCATCCATTATCATCATCATTATCATCGAATATTTTAATTAGATCGTAAATTTTCATGTCCTTTTACTTAATAATTTTATCATAATTGATATTCGGGATTGCAAACGAAAAATTTCATAAATATATTTTTATTAACACTTTCTAAAGATTTATCCTCTTCGTAATTTTAATGATTGTTTATTTTAAGTTGAGTTAAAACTGAAGAAAAGAGAATTATAGTTGTTTTCTATTGAATAGCTAAGAAATTGTTAAATGCATAAAACAAAACAAAAAAAAAATAGTTGAGAAATACTTCGCCTTCTGCTTGCAGTTTTGTATAGTTTTTCTAATGAATGAATACTGATAGTGTTTGCAAAAATACCTACATTATAGTAAGTGGAATAAATACAACAACAAACAGAAAAAGAAAGCTTCTTTTTGGGAAGGATTATATACACTTGAATATGAGGACATTCACCGAAGGCATCGGACCAAATAAATAAAATAAAATAGAGCAAGATGTTGAATTAATTTGAAATATTATTCATTTTTAGTTTCTATTTTGTTTTCTATATTTTTTTTATGTTTTTTATTTTTAATTGCTACTTCGTTTAATTAAAAGTACAATAAAATAGAAATAGTCTATAATATAATAATACATTCATTTTGGATTATAAAAAAGACAGAATTTTATTTTTTAACTTTTTCCATTAAAACTCAAACTGCAGTGATAAATTGAAATTGGTAGATAAAATCTTTAGATGACGTTAGAGATTTAAACGCTTGAGTTTTAATTGCTTCCTCATATGGAAAGATGGAAAGGAAATTAAAGAATTAATACGAATCAGTTAAGCCTTTAGAAAAGCGTTTGAAATCAATACAATAATAATTTTATAAGTGAATTGCAAAAAATATGATAAAATCACATTAATCCACTCAATGTGAGTGAATTTTGAATTTTTTTTCTGGATTTTAGGCTTTCGCTTGCAGTTTTCTTAGAACAGGAGTCTATTGGTACATGTGAAGGGTTCATGGAGTTATTTTAATATGATCTTAAAAATATTTATAACGATTTGAATTTTTTTGGTTGGGTATATTTTGTTTTGATCGATCCCAGGTACAATTTTTATTCTGGATTTTCCGAAATTTAAGAATCATTTTAGGTTTCTTCTTATCTAAGCCCGACTAATCAAGGCTCTCGTGTTATTAAAAGAAAACTGCAATTGACATGTTTTATTTTAAATTAAATCTATATTTATTTTAACTCTGACAATAAGTTGTAGAGTAGTAAAAAATAAATATTTACGTTGTCACGCTTGATATCATTTGATATGAATCTTTGTCAATTTTAGGATAAACCTACTTTACATTGTTTTGTTTTTTGTTTTTTTACTTAATTTTTTCACTCATTTATGCATAAGATTTTTCATTTATCTTTTAACTAAGAGAACTAATGGAATTAATTTTCTAATGAAAACATTTGTATTCTCTTGGAAAAAGAGTTTGATCTTACATCTCAAATGGTGTCAGATACATTTCTTAAAAAACAATTGTGCCATTTTTTCATCATTGATATGTTAGTTTACATTTGCGCGTTTTCGCAGATTTGGGGAAAAATCAATTTTCCCGGCCACATCTCCAATGAGTTTGATATGCAGGATTGGTCTTTCTCTATTTTGGTTGTTAATGTGCTTTTGAAACTCTGGCGATTATTTACGTTTTTGGCTAATAGAAAATCGGCTCCATACAACAATCTGGTACATTTCAGTCTTTTCAAGTGAACGTTTTTTTTTTTAATCAGGGTAGTTATGGATGTATCTGCGTTCTGTCGTTTAGTTTTATTGCTTCCGTTTCAGATCTTAATTTCGAGTAACAAAGTCTCCACATTTGCAATATCAGAGATCATATAATGATCGTCCTCATCGATGGTCATCATATACTATTCGTAATTAGGCTAGAATACTGTTGAGAATGTTTTTTTATCTTCAGGGAAAACTGGAATCGCATTGACCGTGAATTTTATTTTTTGTCTTGATGAATTCTTGGTCCTTCTGAACTTCACTGTCTGCTGCTTGATTTCATTGATTTTACTTGTTGCTTTGTTGATTCTTTTCTTGAATTGCTGCGCCCCAAATCCTTATGCAACGCTTGCACAGCTACGCATTAGCAGAGAGAGTTAGATATTAGAGCAGCCTTGACGACGTCCTTCTCCTGATTTTGAACAGTTCTGCCATATAATGGCATTTCCGTGTTTCATTTTAAGTGTAAGTCTTGTTACGAGTTTTTTCGTTTAATAATAAACATGTTGCAGGATTTTTAATTTAATAAAAAAAAATTAATTTTTTTTTTATATATTCACAGCCCCTCATGCAACCTAATTGTCCTTAATATACGTATATTGTTTTAAGTTGCGGTTTAAGTTCAGGTGGTATTGCTGGGGCCGGTTCATTTGACTTTTTCGCCACTAAACGTTTGAAACGTCCACTGAATTGTTTACGGAATCCTTTGAAACCCGCCTTGTCGCCAACTGGAATAAGTGCGTCCTGAAATAAGGAGAAAATAAATTTTTAATAAGTGGTTTACTCGGTTTCATTATGTACTAAATATTCAAACAAATGAGAGGTTTTGTGAAAGGAAGGAATATTTCAGAGTTTTACTGTATGCAATGTGAGTCCAAGAGAGAGCAGTCAAGTCTATCAAATTTAAATTCACCATTAAATTCTACATAAGCCGACCCTAAGCGTGTACTGTTTATATACATATAGTGTATATGAAACTTAGGGAGTGGTGATGCAATTTCATTTTGTCCTTAATTGCTCGAGAATCATATCAGTCTCAATTGTTCCATCCCTCTTTTAATTTCATATTCGACCAACTCCGAGAAGGGTATGAGTTCAAAATATATACAAGCCTTCATATCATTTCATATGTTACAAGCAGTCTTATATACTTTCAAGAGTTGCTTGTGTAGATAAGCAAACGTAGCGCAAAGCTGGAGGATACGGTCAAAAATACTTGACGAAGCAATTTAGGCTTGCATAGGGTTTTCCAATAGGAGGTGTTATTTTGATATTAAAAGGAAAATGCCATTTTTTAATATAAATAATCAGATGTTTATTTCATTATAAAGAGGAAGGTATGCCATTTGTAGTAAAAAATAACATCAGGCACATGACCACCACGGCCAAGCTTACAGGACCATATCCTTTTCATGAAATTTTCCATAACCAAATCGCAAAGTGGCTGCCCTATGTCCTCGATAACCTCACGAATTCCATCTTTGAGGTCTTGAATCGACGCTGGGCTGTTGGCATAGACCTACTCTTTCATGTGGCCCCAAAGGTAGAGGTCGCAAGGTATTTAATCACAAGATCTATTCAAAATAACACCTCTTATTGGAAAACCTTACAGCATCCCCTGCATCAGTTTTCCAAATTTTCCTTTTTGATTCAATGTTACAGAGAAGATATGTTAGTGATATATTTAAACATCAACTAGATGCTGTCAAATTTCTTGCAGCCAAATAAATTCATAGGTACACACTATCTAATTAAAATGGAACGTGATTTGATAGCTGAATATGCAACTAGGAAGTCAGTTTTTAAAATCAATAAACCGAGTGGAGAATTCTTCTTCAAATTCAAAGAGTAATCACTTCCTTCCACCGCACCAACCCAGAGTTCTTCGATTAATGTCATCTTAGTCACCCAAAAATGTTAGATTACATAAATTCCACCTTCAACGCAAACGTGTGGGCTGAAGCATTTCGCATGCATGATTGTCTTCATTTTTCGGGACCTTGGTGGCACTGATGTAAACCAATAGAAAATTGAACAAATCATGCTGCTTATTTAACAAGTCCCATTCAATATTTAAAGCAAAGACAAAATAAACGATGCAAACGCACTCCCACAGCATGAAGTAAAATCAAAACAAACTGATAAAGTTTGAAGAGCTGAAAGTGAAATTTCTCGCCATTTGCGCTGAAATTCAATTACGACACATACATAATTGAAGTGGATTCGATTGATCATCATATATCGTTGCAATGGTCTTTGAAATTATTTCATCTTGTATAATCGAAATGACTCAAACGTTGACTATAGTGAAATGCTTCATTATGCACTGTTTGGTTTGTAAAGAGAATTCAATAATTAATTCTTATAATTTTGGTGCATTGTCCAAACCATTCCATAACGTACAGCATTCAAATCATTGGTGAAACTTGATGAGCTGGGTATCCAACTTTCGTGATGATCATGAGAAAAACCTCATCGAAAGCGAATGGATGCAACAATTTATTATTCGTTTTGTGTTGCATCGGCCTTTCTCCATTCCTACCCCAACGCTCTTTCAACGACTTCAAGCTACCTCTCACAATGGTAGCATTGCCTCCAGAAATTACAAAGTAATTTGCTATGTGAAATAAAAGACAATCCTCGACTAATTGAAAAGTACTACTTTTAGCTGAATAAAAAAAAATTCTCAAACACTTACCCCCCAGCGGTACATGCTCGCGTCATATTAGCAAGAACTGCTTGAATGTGTATAATTAGTAGATATAAATATCAGCCCGTGAAAACACATCACCTTATAGAAATCTCCCTTGCGTCAATTTTAAATTATCGCAAACATAATCTAAAATTTCCCTGGAATTTTTTCCCGCTCTTTAAATAAAAGCGGAACTAGGTTTTGGCATATCAGCAAATATTACTAGCCTCCTTAGTATTTTGCAATAATGATTAGGAAACATACTTCTGGCTGTCTCCATACTGGAGCTTCACAACTGTGTTCGTGCTGTACATGCGCCCTTTTAATTGTTATATTTATGTTGGACACATGTATATAACGTATTTGAGGCCAAGCGCGAATATGAACACATGTCGACGCTTTCCCATGCCATATAACATTTTGAAATAAATGCTAAGCTCATTGCCACGTTTTGTCGTCGCATCTTGTCATGACTTTTGTCTACATACAATAGTACATATTTCTCTATATACATACAAAATGCTGGATGTATTTTTAGCTGAACGCCTGCCATATTGCATTGGCTCGCTGAACAAGGTGTAGGATAGGTGAAAACTGGTTTCCCATTTCCATTTTCACATTTCAAACCCAACATACAACAGCCTCAATTTTCTGCCACCGTTGCAAAATTTTTCTTTTGCATAATGTTGATATATCCCACTTTCATTAACGCTCAAACCAATGACAAGAGTTTCTGATACAATGATGGAGTTTTCTTACAAAGATCTTTGAAATGGGGACATTCAACGTAAGACACACAATGTAAAATTTCCAAATAAATCTTGATGCCATGAATGTTACTGGAAAGAATTAATCTCATTTCGAAACAGTTTCATGGAGAACTAGATAATTTGTCAACAATTATCGTGCCCCAATAGATCAAGCAAGTAGAACTCCTCAAGCCCGAGAAGGCAAAGTCCTATTTCTATTAGTTTCAATTAACAATTTAACGGAAAGGTTATGCTAACCTCAATTCATGGTTTTGTATAGAAGCACGATCGTCGCTCATGATATCAACGCACACATTTATACCATCCGGTTAATACTAGCGCACAGCAACGACGATATCTCAGCTGGCTGGCAGGTAGCAAACATTACGACTAACGCCAAGGGCAAAAATGGAACTCCATACACTGCCAAACGGGAACAATGGAAAATGAACGGTTGGCTTCATTACTTCATCCAGCTTCGATGTACCATAAACTAACAAGTTTCATTCCTTCTGACCACCAACCCTGTCCGTTCTTCAAGAGACAAAGAACCATTTTATTTTCGCAATAGTCTAAACTAGTCAGAGCAGAACGGGATGCTGAACTGATTTTTTCGATCATTTACAAGGTAATTAATCGCCCTATCTTATCATTCATTAGAAAGTCTAAAATGGAAATTTTCTCTCGTTAAAATTTTAATGATAAAAACTCGTAAAATCAAACCACTCGATGTAGCGGACTTGTGAACAAAAATGATCAAAGAGGCCAATGAAGCACTCCCTTATGAAGTAAATCACGTCTCGACTCAGTGCCGAACAACTTTCGCCTTCGTTTTGGTTAAAAATCAAATACAAGCGAATGAAATTGGAGATGTGATACAAAATATCAAGATTTGAAACCTGTAAGCCATGAATTCCGCATTCATATAAAACCGCTTTTTCACTGCAATCTAAAGAAAAAAGTGCATACTGATCGCAAGCATATCAAAATCGCGAACTGATACGCTAAATGTTATAATTGCAAAAGTACTAACAGTTGCATGCTCATTACCGATATTTCATTTCTGTATGAATTGTGCGAGAAAAACTCTGCTCAATACATTCATACAACCAACGCCGCGCTGAATACTATATTGCTATGTATTAAATTAAATTTCGGGTTGCCAGATGCTCAAAATAAAACCAAACAATCCAGCTATTCAGCTGCGTGTCGCTCGAAGAATAAGCGGTCGGAGATTGAAAAATAAAACTTGAACTAAACTAAACCTGGTTACTTCTTCTAAGAGGGAGCAAGTGAAAAAAAACGAGAACACAATCACCCTCTGCCTTTCCTTATTTCTCAACAAGCATTCGCGACAGACAAGCAATGTAAAATGAGCCTTTTAGCTCAAGAGGATCAACGAACTCGTAACGAATCGCAACACCCTTCGTGGTTGTTGGGAACAGAACGAACGAGGCCTGTTGAAATATATGCATGAACATATGCCTTGAGAATTGTTGAATATCCAGTCTGAGAGCTGTTCCGAGGTTTTTGATCCCTGTAGCCTGCATTACCGAGCAATCTTCGAATCAAGCCGGCGTTTTTTTGCTTGCTGCACCAGCCATCATATGGATGGACAGAAGCAAACTTGTATACTGTACAACGATACAAATGCCTACTTCCATCGAGTTTACTGACATACTTGGATCGTTCTTTTGAACAAGTTAGACCATTGCGAACTTTGAATTGAAATGACTTATTTGCATAAATTTCTTGGATATGTTCCTTGCAATGAATGCAATTTAATGGTATGGAGAAATGCAAAAATAAAACGAATATTTAATAGAAAGTAAATTTTACTTACTTGACCGTTAGCACTATAGATGTTGGGCTGCGGTGGCAATGGTGGGAATCTCCAAACACTGGTTGGTAGTTGTGTTTGATTGGCTGATTGTTGTAATTGTTCTTGATGATTTTGCTGTTGTTCCACAGATGCTGAAATGATCTGGACAGGTGATGATGATAAACTGCTTGTAGTCGTTGTTGTGGTTTGAGCCTCCACACTAACTGGACTAACAGAACTTTCC
Source organism: Odontomyia ornata (assembly GCA_963969285.1). NCBI lineage: Eukaryota > Metazoa > Arthropoda > Insecta > Diptera > Stratiomyidae > Odontomyia > Odontomyia ornata. The sequence goes on from OZ017739.1 coordinate 41,290,440, forward strand.
TCACGTTTCCTCAATTTGCTGCGAACAAGACGCATTGACATTAGAGTGCCCGTACTTCCAACCATGTTGAATGTTTTAAGTTTTCTTGGTGTGATTGTTTTAAATAGTTATAAATAAATTAATTTAAGTAATTTGCTTTGCTTTATATCACAGTTCAGTTTCAGCTTTCAAGCTATTTTTTGCTTTGTCGTGGATAATATTTTTTTCTCTTTTCTAACTTTGTTAGCCTTTATATATTTATTCCAGCACCACTTGTTTGCTTAGGAACAATTTAACTTTTAAGCACTTTTTAATTTAAGTAGTTATTAAGTTAAATTTGACTTTTTATCACAGATTTTAAAATGGTCCTTCACAATAACCAAGTTTAAGGCTCCCAAAATTTAATCACGGGAATCAAGTTTAGAATTTTGACTAGATTTTTTTAAAGATTACTTTCGGACTTTTTAGTCGGGCAAAAAATCCGTAAGTACAGTAATTATCAACTGTACGCCACTAAGTAGTACATTTGTTCTTGTTTTTTCTTAGCGTAAAGACGGGCTATTTTCGCGGCTAATTAGATCACAAGCCAAACCAATAACCCTTCACTGAACAGATGAACACCGAAAATTCACAATTATGGGTCCTTGAATAATTCCAGTTAAATTTTTCTGCACTTGATTTTCCACTTCCGGAAAAAGCAACTCACAGAAATGCACAGTTCACGTCTAAGAATCAAAGTCTTCCAAATTTTCCCAGTTCAGATATTCTGATACTGTTTATATTAGGCACAATTTAAAGTTCTTAAGACGACGACGAATACACTATGTTATTGTAGCGCGCACGCCATACTCCACGAACCACGTTCACGCTGAACCAACTTTTGCTTCTAAGAGTTCGTGAGGCTGTCGGTGCCGTTTTATATACCAGAAGTAATATTTTGTGACGTCAGGCTCCGTAGTTTCACTCTACGTTTGTGTATATGCATCCGACGAGTACGCTCTGGCATAAAGGAAGCGATATACATGTTGGTGTAAAAGAGAGATGAGCGATTTGTATCTTTTCGTCTCGATTCGACGAGCTAAATTCACACAACTGTAGAACAGTGCCTCTCTGTTATTATCAGTACTTCTCAGGAAAAACATAGGCATCGCGCCAACTCGCCACAAGCCTCCATTCTCCGCCATTTGGCGCAAGAGCAGTTCAAATTTGGATTTTTCCCACATGGTTGGCAAACTACAAATACCAGCTTGCGGGGAATAACGATAAACGTCATTATCTAACATTCAGTGCCAACCGTTCCAACGACTATTAAATGGAGCTCGCTTCTAAAGCGTCCATGTGTGAGTTTTGGCGGCGTGTTTGTCGCGACATAACAAACGAAGCCAAACATTGAGCGTTTCGGTGGAACCGTGATGTTGTTCATTGGAACAGCTATGAGTCGTTATGGGTGGGTTATTCTATGCAACGATGACGACGCTTGGAGCCGTGGATTTTCAATAGTACTATGACAATCCATATAATTAGCTAAAGCGCCAAGCGAAATCCCGGACCAGCTGGTTACCCTTCTCTATGTATCTGACTTAGTCATCTGATTTTTTTCTATCAGCAAATTACAGTATAGAGTAGTAGTTAATAGATGAACACTTGGTAGAATTATTGGATACTAAATGGATAGAGGGAACTGCTCGAAACCAGATAGCATGATGCATCCAGCTTACTCGCTAATGCTGGTATTGACCCGGATAGCGTATCGTAAGTTGGATAATAAAATCGAAACAAACCGTTCAGGTTTTAGAACTGGGATATCATCTGTTAGCGCTCGATGTAAAGAACTTGACTTTAAGTTCGACGTATCTTCGAATTTAGTTCGCAGTTGGTCTGTGAACTTTGGTCTAAGTCGATTTAAAAATTGAACGCAGAATGAAAATTTTTTCGTCTCGCTTTCTAGTTCATTCGCTTTAAAAAACGATTTGATAACTGTATTCTGTGCTTATCAATTAAACTTCAAGCTAAAAGATATGCCTGTAATTCCTGAAAAAAAGTGGAAGCACATACGCTGATGTACGTGAACTGACGATTGATTTAAAGTCAGCAAAAAAATCGGATTATTTTATTATCATAATTTTCGAATTCTTCTAATTAAATTTAAACAGCCAACACCGTCTTCACGGAACTCAGCGCTAAATTTTTCATCATTTTTCCGCATCATCGAATTCATCTCAATTATTGTTTCCTATATGCCCACACATCCTGTACAATCCTTTTTTCGATGCCAATGTCCAGACGAACTTGCCTGGCTGCTTTGTATACATTTTATAGGTATACGAGTATAATGAAAATAAACTACAAAAGTGTCTTCTTTGCCCATAGACGATTTTTTTTGTGGTCTCCCCAGTTGATGGGCAGAGTTTCACTGGAAATTTAGCAGATGCAGGTTTATATACTTGTAGTAGCCATACTTATATTCACGCGGGAGAAATGAAGGAGTTGCGAATAAAAATAGCATTTTAATCCATATGCAGAGTAAATGAGTGGTTGAGTAATTAAGAGCATTATGTGCCTAATTGATGACTAAATGAAATTTATTTATGTAACTAGAGCTTCTGATGGGAGCAAGTGAATTATTAATTTTCTAATTTCCTTAGCACCCATGTTGGAATTATTTTGAGAAAACTGATAAATTTAATAAAATTCAACATGGGATATTTGCAAGGATACTAATCATATTATTTTTTGACATTATCTAATACATAGGTTAATGAGTGAATTCCGTTTTAAACAAATCTTGTCTTGACTTTCCCGAAGTGCTTGTACAGGGGCAATAATATTGCTATTACCGTCGATTTTTTATGCCTGAGCTACTATTCAAGCATGGGAGGTCGAAGGTGCCAGATCTGAAGAATAGGTCTCCAGTAATTCACTTCTCGAGTGGTAGCCACCACATCTTCAACTTTATGTAAATTTTGGATACGCAACGAGTCGATACATTGGTCATGTGAAGTTCCTAATTTATGAGCCTCTGAATGTTGTCATACGAGACTCCTTTAACATCAACTTAATGTCTGGTGATTATTCTTTAGTCAGCTAGCATAGTCTTAGACTTTTTCACAATTACTTCAGTCTCAGATGTGAATAGCAGACCTTCATAATATTGGTCTTATGTAGACGTTCTGCCAAGTTTATAGAATAAGTGAGAGTGGAGTTTCCCAAACAGTTCAGTTGGGTCTCGCTAAGCTCGACCAGTTTTTTCGATTTATCATAATCATTGAAAACCCTAATTACGTCTCACGATTGGAATTTATCGTTTGGGGCAAGTTCTTCTTAAGACGCTTCCATTAACCTAGCCGGCCCTATAAGTTCTGTTTGTATGATTGATAAGCAGGCGGAAGTTAAAACTCAGCCAGTGAATATGGCTGACTATGCAAAAGTAGCCAAGTTGATGGGAGTATGCTCCGTGTGTTTTCAGGAGCTCCAAGCTCGTCGATAGTTTTGGAATTGCAGATCTTTATTGGGTACAGCAAACAAGTTTGGTAGTGCCTGAATAGTCAGGAGCAAGTGGCTTTTATGCAGATTTTCCCGACCCGTCTTCGGGGAGAAGCATATCAGCTAATATCATCTAATTTTCCATCGACCTAAGAGGCAGCTGAGCAACTTTTGAACCGGGTATTTTTGCCGAGGGAAACGTATCAGGAATTGGTAATTGGGCTGATATCAGCCAAACAAAGCCCCACGAAGACGGTACTCGCTTACACATCACGACTGAGGCAAATCCTTAAGCGGTGTCAGAAGGCTGCAACTATTAAATATGGTCCAGAGGGTGGCGAAATTGCGAATTTGCAGCTGGAGGATTTCGCCAAGAATGTCTTCAAGAGCGGGGTCAATAATCCTCATCTTTGCCAGTATCTTTTGTCACTGGAAACAACTACTTTTGAGGATCTAGTCACTAAAGGTTTGAATATGGAAAAACTACAGCAAGGAGCTTGCCTTTTTCAGGGCAATCTAACACAGGTATACCCACATCTGCCGCAGGCCCACCCCACTTTCAGTACTTGGATGTCTAACTAACATGCATTTACACCCCAGCAGGTTAGCTTCACACCTAATCCGTCCACCGTACCTTTCCAGTCGTAAGTAGTACTGGCACCGAACCCATGTTCTGGGTCGAAGCCAACTAAGTTTACAAAGAGTCCTAAGATCACTTGCAATTTCAGTCATAAACGTGGTCATACTTATACCGACTGCTATAGCCGCAAGAATACACCTTACTGCCCGACGTGCAAGGAGTACAGCCATAACCAGAAGGATTACAAGGCAAAGCCGACTGCATTACCAGTCATAATCGATGGCCCAAGGGTTTATAATATCTAGGTAAGATATGATTTCTGTGGGCGGAGGGGGTCATGGTATAGACGCATGTTTTCAGAAGAAAAGATGGGAAGCCAGGCAGCAGGGAAACGAGGTCGAGTCGAGTCGAAAATCCCCGACTCGACTTCAGTAAGTACGGTGCAAAGTCAAGCCTTATTACGGCTTCCCTGCCATTGGATATTGGGAAACAGGGGAAAACGAAGTTTACTATTGACACAGAGGCAGCGGTGAGCGTAATTAGTAAGTCAGCAATACAAGATACGTGCCTGATTGATTCTAGTAATAAGCTTACTTTAGTGAGTCCGTTTGGGGAGGGAGAAACCCTTGGTACTACGCAGGGCAATTTCGAGCTCCCTCCGAGACTTCCCTGTATTTTTCAAGTGGTCGACAAAATACAGGGGGTGTTCAATGATGGCCTACTGAGAAATGACTTCCTGGCAAAGAATTGTAATGTGGAAGGTCCCGCCCTAGCGCTAGAGTTTCCTCGCACGGAAGCAATTGGCAGCGAATTCAGGGTTCCCCTGGAGTCCCAGGGAGACGCAGTGGGATCACCTCAAGCCTCGGTTAGGGTGTCGAATGGTGCTGAGCATCACCCATAGGAGCAACACGAAGCGCGGTGCCATTATCGAGTCAGGCTGCGGATGTGGACTGCAAATCTGATGAAGGGCCGAATATTGGCCAAACTGGTTCCAATGGGACTTATCAAGTCATTAGCCAGGGGGTTATATCTGGTGAGGGTCCCGATCCAGTTGAGTCAAGAAATGCTTTGTACCGCAAGCTCGATAGCGGATGGGGTTTACTGGCTAATGCCCTCCTAAACCGGGCCAGCCCTGTAATAGGCATAATGAATTCGAGTGAGTCATCGTTCATGCTTGAGCGAATTGATTTAGAACTTGATGGCTTGGATGAATACTTAGTAAGCAATCTGGAGACTACGAATAAGGAGGTGCAGGCTCAGGCCCAGCAAACCTCTGGTATGAGGGCCCCGGTGAAATTTATAGGTGGTATATCGGCAACTGCCGAGGGGTCACAATTGATAGGAAATGGTCGGTCAGGTAACAGATCTGGACCAACGAATCAGGACCTGCAAACCAACATTGTACGTAATGCATTATTAAAACAAGAGCTTACGCCTTATGAGCATATTAACTCCGAGGAAAGGGCTGCCATTACTCAGCTATGTCAGGAGTTTAGTGACATTTTCTTCCTGCCAGAGGATAAATTAAGTTACACGGAGGCTATCACGCATGAGATCCCATTGGTGATAGACCAAGCACCCATAAACCAGAAAATGTACCGTTTGGGTCAGCCCCAGAAGGTTATTATTAATGAGCAGCTCAAAGTGATGTTAGACAATGACATTGTTCAGCCAAGCAAAAACCCCTGGTTGTGCCCAAGAAGGCTGGGGCCGATGGAACAAAGAAATGGAGAGTAGTCGTTGACTTCAGGAAACTGAATGAGAAGACTATAGGAGGTGCTTTTCCATTGCCCCGTATAGAGGATATTTTAGATCAGTTGGGACATTCACGGTATTTTTGCACATTAGATTTGGCCAGTGGGTATCACCAAATTCTGGTGCAGCCGAAAGATCGGCCAAAAACTGCATTTAGCACCAGTTATGGACACTATGAATTTAAGCGGATGCCTTTTGTTCTGAAAGGGGCACCAGCCACTTTTCAAAGGCTATTGAATTACATACTAACAGGTTTACAAGGTTTTGACTGTTTTGTGTTCTTGGATGACATAGTGGTTTATGGGAAAAACCTGGGAGGTCATATCGATAAATTGCGGAAAATCTTTGTCAAACTGAGATTGAACAACCTGAAGCTTCAACCAGAGAAATGCTAGTTTTTACGACCTGAAGTGGTATATTTAGGGCACATTTGCTCCCAAACGAGTGCGCGGCCAGATCCGAGCAAGACTGGCTACGTACAGGATGTCCCCGTGCCCACAACTGTGCGTAGGCTACAGTCCTTTTTAGGGCTAGTCAATTATCATTGGAAGCTTATCCCTAATTTCTCGAGAATAGCCAAGCCCCTTACGAATTTGTTGCGGAAGGATGTTCGTTTTACATGTACAGATAAGTGTATGGAGGCGTTTCAGCTCCTAAAGAATTTGTTGTTAGAACCACCATTGCTGGCGTATCCTGATTTTTCTAAGCCATTTAATCTTACCACGGATGCAAGTAACGAGGCCCTAGGAGCCGTTTTATCCCAATGGGAAATTGGCAAGGACTACCCCATAGCCTATGCAGGTCGAACCCTCAACAATGCGGAGCGGAATTACTCCACGATTGAGAAGGAATTACTTGCGATGGTTTTGGCCGCCAAAAACTTGAGGTGTTATTTGCAGGGCCGACGTTTTACCATCTACACGGATCATAAACCTCTTAAGGGGGTGTTCAACGTAAAAATCCTACTATCCAGTTGGTAAGGTTTCACCATAGCATAAGTTGTCGGAATTCGATCACCACATTGAGTAAAAGCCGTGCAAGTACAATACCAATGCCGATGCTTTAAGTGGAATTCCCCAGAACTCTGCCGAGGAGGCAGGTAACAAATATCAGTGTAATATGCTCACTCGAGCCCAAAAGCAGAAGAAACTACCTGATTAACCTCTGGAAAACTCCTCAGCAGAACCGACACAAGGAGGCCGGACAAGCAGTGGCAATACAATTGATGGCGCTGATGGATCGATTGAGGCCGGATTCCCGCAAATCGACCATGCACGCCCTAACATATTTTTTGATGTCTGACAGCATATTCCTCCATTTATACTTCTCCCAGATCTTCCTGTAGGTTTTCGCGAGGGCTGCCCTAACCAGCTAGCCGGTGGTTGGGTGGAAAATGAAATACCACTCGCGAACCAAAATCCGACTAAATTGAAACGCTGACATAGTATTTACTTATCATGGAACCAGGACAACAGAAGGAGGAGGCAATCAAGGACTAATTTTACAGCACCCTGGAGTGCACTCTCGGCGCATTGCAGTCAAACGACATTAAAATTGTTCTGGGTTACTTCAATGCAAAAATCGACATAGAAATGGCACATAAAGGAAGGGTACAGCTTTCATGCAAAAACCAGCAACAGCGGAGAATACCTGATAGACTTCGCTATTAGCAGAGGTTTCACAGTTAGCTGCATACATTTCCTGCATCGAGACATCTATAAGAGAACATGGGCATCCCCAGACGGTCGCACATTCAACCATATCAACCACGTTCTCATATTAAAACGAATGACCGCCAGCATTCTGGATACGAGCTCGTTCCGCGGTGCTGTCTGTGATACGAGCCACTATCTTATAAGGGTCAGGCTTCTATGCTACATCTCCAAGAGCTGTAAACAAGAGCAATCAGTTACCCAAAGGTACCAGATACACGCGCTAAGCGATAGCTCAGTAACACCCACATACAAATCAGTGCTGGAAAATTGCATCAACGCATACCCGCGGGTGAGAGAAAGTAATGATGACATCAAACTATGTGGAAGACAGTGAGAGATGTGGTAACAAAAGAGGATTCGGGCCATGGACCAACCAAAAAAAGTAGGATCAAGTGGCACGGCAAAGAATGCTAGACAGCGATTGAAAAAAAGAATCAGGCGTACAAAAAACCCTGCCCCAAAACTAACTTGAGTCAAAGAAGAATAATGTAAAAGCCCCCGACGGTGAGCTAGAAACAAGTGTCGAAGAAAGACACGACTAACGAAGGCATGACCCTACATGAAATCAGATCGCCGTATTCCTTCATTAAACTACTAAGAGACCACTTCAACCCAAAAATAAGTCTTTGCAAAAGTGCACAAGGGGTAATCATATTTACCCCAGTCGAAATCAAAAACAGTTGGTTGCAATGCTCAGAGAAGCTTTTCACAGGTTCTAACCTCAGATTTTTGTGGCAAACTAACCAATAGAGAATATGCTGGAACGTGTCTCATTGATGCGGAGAAAGCCTTCAATACGGTGTGGCTTGATGGACTCATTTTTGAATTCCCTCAGCACAGGTTCCCCAGACACCTTGTCGTCATGATGTGCAATATTTTGTAATAGAAATCATGTCGTAATTGATGAAAATCTGACGACACTGCACGACTTCAAGGTTTTGAATAGTGCACATTAGGGAACAGTTACTGCGCCTCTGCTTTTCTCACTCTTCATTCGCAAGCTATTGAATGGCTTTGATTTTAATATCAACACTACCAATGATCGCCATCGCGATCATTGGTAGCATTTGCTGATGATCTATTCCTTTATACGGCAGCTGAAAAAGCTATAAAGTTCAAAGCAATTTTAGAAGAATTTTTAATGATGTGCAGCTTTACACCGACAATTGGCGAATGAAAACCAATGCGCAGAAGTACAAAAAAGTTTTGTTTCGGACGACGCTGCTGTTGGCCAGTCAAGGCCTGAAATGTATTTGGAAGGATTTCCATATTATGGTCGGTGAGGGTAGTTCAGAACGGGTTCCATATGTGTGTGTGTGTGTGTGTGTGTTTGATTCCTTGGTGATCATCTCGATCAGTATCTATACTTTACTGAACATGTTAAATTCGTGCTCAGTAAGGCACAAAAAGTAGTCGTGGCCCTTTGATAGCTCTTTCATTCTAGATTCATTTATTAAAAGGTCAGAGTTATCTGTTACAAGACCCTGGTGAGACCAGTTTTGACATATGGATATCAGATCTGGTACAATCAGAGTACTAGTTCTATGGAAAGATTAAGAGGTTTTGAAAGGAAATGTTTACGTGCGTGCACTGGTTTATACAGAAACACCGAGACGGATTGGAAATACTATCGAATCGAAGAATTTATCAAACTGCTAACGTGATAAGAGTCGGTATCTCCATATTGAGACTTCCTCGGAATCACACCGGAAAAGCGGAAACCCCTGGATTTCACAGGAGTTTCACTCTACAGACGGATATATTGAGACTTGTTTCGCTACAGGCTTCGTTCCTCTAGGAGCATTCGTGTGTTTGGACATAAATCGATATGTTTTTGATTCTGACGCTGTCTCAATTATATATCACATATATAGACGGGCCTCCGCTAAGAAGATAAAATATTCTCCAAATTTGAGTTCACGAGACCAACAACTCCAATGGAAATACTCATTTGCTGGACTCGTTGAGGCTGGTCGAGCTGGAATGGAGCAGTTTGGATATTGGTGGCTAAATGAGAATGTCTAAATTATTTGTGGATTTTTGTTTTATGTTTTTCATAACTTGGTTGTGAGTTTCAGCTCATTATTGCTACATTTAGTGTTGTTGTTTGATGATGTTAAAATTTAGGGATAGGCCTCAATAGTTAGGATATGTATCTTGTGATGTTTATTATATTACGTTTGGAGACATGGTTTAACGTTTGGGTGAACAATATTGTAATAGCATTATATTAGGATATGATAAAATTTTTTGATTGAATTTTATTAGCATTACAAATTAGATGTATGCTTAAAGTTCACTGTTCTGTTGGGTTCATATTTTAATTAATTTTTGAGTAGTCTAGGTTGGTTTCGTTTCCTGGCTCCAATTGAATTACAAAGTATATAATAATTTTAAATAAATTGAATCTGATGTTTTTTTTTTGTTTTTGATTGATAATGGATAAATTTACAGAGTCATTTGAATTGCCCAAATGAGTTTTAGTATTTTGATTGTTTGGAATTTGCTTTATATTCTTTGAAAATTTATAACGATTTATATTGAATAAAGCGCTTTTGACTTTGAAGTGAGTGCTTCACATCGCGCCCAACAACTACCGAAGCTGTGAGCATTCCAGAAGCAGTGCAAGAGGCCCCAGTCCCCCACCAACCAGAGACGAAGTACAGACAACAGTGCGTCACCTTAAAAAAGTAAGGCTTCTGGAACAGATAGAGTAGCAGCAGACCTGCTCCAGTGAGGGGTGTCCATTCAAGTAACTGTCTTCATCGACTGCTCAGGTGGGCATAATAATTGCTGTACACAAAAAGGGACATAAGCTAAGGTGTGGAGATTATAGGGGTCTCATTTTATTGTGCACTCTTATAAATTGAGCTTAAAAAACATGGAAAAGGAAATTGAAGCCAGAATTTGAAAGTACTATAGGAGAGCATCGGGAGGCTTTCCAAGTGGTCGGTATACAAAGGACCAAATATTCTCAGGTAAGAAGGTGCTCGAAAAGTCTGGGAATATAACATCAACGTGAACCAGTTTTTTGTAGATTTCATGCAAGCATATGACAGTATTGATAGAAGCGCCCTTAAAAAAAGTGATTGATTTGAGCGTGCCAACAAAACTAGTCCTCCTGGACAAAACCACGATGTCCCAGCGCAAGGTAAACGGCGAACTAACGAATGAGTTTCAAAAGGCGCTGGAATACGTCATTAGGTAGGCAACAACTGAAACGTCTGAGGCACTGTTGTTCAAGCTCACACAATTTGTAGCATATGCTGATGACGTCAATATTATGGCAAGTTTATTCTCAGATGCCAAAGGAGCATTTCTGAGCCTAGAATCTCAAGCAATTTAAATCAGCCTACGAGTTAATGAAACGAAAACTAAATTCATGACTCAAACTAGGAGGGAAACTTCAGTCCCCCAAAAAATGACCATAAGAGATTGAAACCTTGAAAGTGTGGATAATTTTGTAGAGGTGGCAAAAAAGGGTGAGATTAGATGCCACAAAAGTGCTGCAAATAAACTCTATTGCTCCATGGCTCCCATTTTAAGTTCCAAAGCTCCAATCGATACATGAGGTACATACAATTTAAGCCAACTGGTGTCCTATGTCGACAACATCATCATTTTGTCACGGTCTTTAACAATCGCCAAAGAGCTTTTCCTAAAACTCCACAAGGAAGCAAAAATCTAGTAGGGCAACAAACCAATGGAAAATAACAAGGGTCATGACGCAGTCAAGGAAAAATATCTCAAGTACACAAAGTATCACACTTGGCAAACACAGTCTCGGAAATATGCGTGAATTTGCCCTTTAAGGCGTCAAAATAACGAGAACCAGTAATAAATGAGACGAAATACATCGAAGAATGCAGTTCGCAAATGAAATATTTTATTCAGTTTTGACCATCTTGAAGACCAGATGCATACACAGGAAAACAAAGTTCCAAGTAAACAAATCTGTGATAAGACCTGTGTTATGCTATGGGTATGAAACATTAACCTTAACCCAAATATCTGCGAACATATTGAATGCCTTCGATAGATTGGTTCTGGAGAGAATAATCGGAGCGAAGCTAGATGGGAACCGATGGCGAATGCGATACAACCATGAGTTGAATGAAATTTTTGACGAGTCGGAGATCTCAATGGTTGTAAGACTGTGGAAGTTGCGATGGGCTAGCCACGTGAATCGTATGGACGAACAACGGACACCCAAAGAGGTATTCGTTGGGAGAACTGAAGGGTGGAGACCAGTGGGGAAACCGAGGAAATGCTGGCTTAGCACGGTCAACGAAAACTGCTCATCGCTGTTTGGATTTCGAAATTTGAGAACTCGATCCTCAGTTTGGAGGCATTTTTTGTAAGCATCAAAGGGGTGAAATTGGCTGTAGTGTTTCAAGGGTGAGGACGGCTGGGCAGATTAAATGGGCCAGGAAAACAAATCACCAGAGCAAGGTATGAATTTGACGATTAACTGCTGCAATAAATGCGGCATCTGTTCCCACAAAGCCGATTGAAGCATTCATCACAATGCTTAAAAGAGGAATTCAAGGGAAATCAGACAACAAAGTAGACTGAAGGAGAAGAGATTCCCCAGCAAATCCAAAGCCCAGCAAAAAGAACACAGTCTGTTTACAGAGCAAAGGATGAACAGCCTCGTTTGGATGATAGAGATGAAGGCCCAAGAAAAAAGGAACGGAGTGATAGCCTGAGTTCACCTGAAGTTGACAATCAAAAAAAATGAAAAATAATAATTGCATACTACGAACAAGATTCTAGGATTCTAGGATAATAAATTCCCTGTATTAAATAGAAAACATTAAGGAAGAACTACTGTTAAAGAACCAGGCGATCTTGAAAGAGGATCAGTTACAACATCAGGACATACAGTTCGAAAACATTGTGAGCACTTAACTAGAGACTTATTTGGAATCCGTAGAACGATAAGGTGGACTATCTGTATAAGTTAATGTCATATATGGGATGCTAAGAGCCAATTCTGTGAACTTCAAAGTTATAGGTTCATGATTGAATATGTTTGAGCAGAAAAGTGCTCCATATTCCGGGAAAGATACGAGTACATACGCTTAAAAAGTTCAATCTCCTGACTAGAACAGACACCTTTGATGCTCTAAATACGAATTAGAGCTCTGATATCTGGCTAAATAGAACTTTATAAGACATGCCTAACAGCGCTTATTTAGAAATACCACTTGAGCGTCTTATATTGTACAAAAACTGGAAACATGCATAACTTAAAGTTTTTTAAATCAGGATTGGACAAGGTATGCACAAATTTTACGCAACCTTATATGCATCGGCAATATCATCGCCGATGAAACCAAGATTAAGGAAAGATGGGTGTCATATTTCAAGAACCTCCTCAATCCTTCACACAGCTCCCGAACATCGGAGCCTATCGACGTCTGCGGAGGGCTTCCATTGGCCCCACCAACTCTGGATGAGGTTTGCTCTGCCATCAAAACCCAAACAATAATAAAGCGCCGGGCATCGATGAGATTTCAGTGGAACTCAGCAAATATGGTGGCAGCAGTGCTCATAAAGCTATTCACAAAGTCATTCAGCACATTTGGCAACAAGAGCATATGCCGAAAGAGTGGAGCAAATCAATTATATTCCCTATACACAAAAAACTGGCAAGCTACAGTGCGAGAATTATAGAATCATATCACTACTTTGTACGGCGTACAAAATATTTTCAAAGATCTTAGAAAACGAAATCGGATTATACGCCAACAGCATTATTAGGGAGTGACGAAGTGGATTTAGAGCCGGTAGATCAGAAATAGACCAATTGTTCGCAGTCAAGCAGGTACTTGAAAAATGCTGGGTGTTCAAAATAGACTTACACCACATTTTCGTTGACTTTAAGCAAGCATACGACAGTTTTGACCGCAACGTACTGTAACAAATATTGCTTTGCTTTGACATCCCTTTCAAATTAGTCCGGCTTACCTAAATGGCAATGACGTTGACGACCTCCCAAGTCCGCATCAATAACTAACTCACCGATGCCTTTGAGACAAATATCGGGGCAAAGCAGGGCGATGGGCTAGCCCCATTGCTATTCAATTTGCAATTGCTCTGGAGTACGTTATAAGGAAGCCACCTGACGGTACACAAGACGCCTCTTGATGAGTGCTGTAGGATCAGTGCAACTGTACGGAGCAGAGGTATGGGGCGACGCTCTCAGCAAGGAGGTATACCGAAAACGATTGGCACAGGTACAGAGAAGAGGAGCACTGAGAATTGCATCTTCGTATCCAACAGTCTCCGACTCGGCGGTGAGAGTGATTGCAGGCGTGATACCTGTCGCCCTCCTTGCCAGAGAGCGCCGCGCTATTTACCTGCGCCGAAACGAGGATGCGAGGGAGATGGTTGTCCACGAGGAGAGACAACGCTCGCTCAACGATTGGCAGTAGTCTTGGAGGAATTGCACGAAGGGAAGGTGGACTGCGCGCCTCATCCCGGACGTGAGACCGTGGCTAAATCGAAGGCATGGTGAGACTGACTTCTATCTGACCCAGCTTTTGAGCGGGCACGGGTGTTTTCAGTCTTATCTGCACAAGATCGGCAAGTCACGGTCTCCCGATTGTCGGTTTTGCCCAGGAAAGGAGGACAATGCCTGTCACACATTTTTTGCGTGTACCAAATGGGCCAGGCTGCGAAGGGAACTCTACAGGGAGACGGGAGAGCTCACCCCGGATAATATAGTTGCGGTGATGCTCGAATCGGTTGACAAATGGAACCAGGTGGCACATTATGCTCGGGCAGTCCTAAAATATAAAAGGGACTCACAGCAGCCGGAGGCACTGGGGCTGGGGGATCGCTCTTCTGGCAATTCCTCTTCCCCTCTCCCCTCCCGCTAGGAAAGGGACTCCCCAGCTTGAAGGCGCCCCACGGCGTAACAAAACGAGACCTGGCCCGAAGTAATGTGTCAAACGGTTCCAGGCTAGGTTCTCAGATTGACAGGGGAGGTGTTTAGTGGGTAGTCCAAAGGTATCCTCCATGGGAGTCCCACACTGCCAGACTCGGCGGGCATAAATGCCTTCACCTCCCTACCAAAAAAAAAAAAAATACATAGTTCTAGGAAAGTGCGGGGAGGACTTTAGATGATTAATATATGACCAGAATGGTTTTGACTGGTTGGAATGAAGTGACTGCTCTATGTGCGTAAAGTAATTTTTCCTTGAGCTTTTGATTTATTATTTCGCGGAGGCACGGGACCTAGAGTATTTATTATAAGAGCCAGAATCACCGGTCAATCTAAACTTTTGGTGAAGTTTGTTCTTAATCTTCAGAGCTTCTAAGATGTCACGGTGGGGCCAAGGTGGCTCAGAGCTCTTTTTGGACCTACATAGGGGTGTACATTGACGGGTAAGCGAGTCGAGGTGGGAATAAAATTTAGTAAGAGCTTCTTCGCAATCAAGGCAGTCAAAAAACGAGAACCAATCACGTGAATTCAAAGATTCCGACAATGCGATGTAATTGGCTATCCAGAAGTTGAACTTGAGCGGCTGATGGCATTAAAGTGTTTTTGGAAAGCTCATGGTGGTGTCCAACAACAGAGGGGGATGATGGGGGTCAGGAGATACGTAGGAGTGAAGTGCAGCAGCTACGTGAATATGCCCAGCATCAATGTTCGAAATTACAAGATCTAGCATCCGATTGTTTCTATTTAGAACTTAATTTAATTGGTTAAGGGAAGATTGGGAAAGAAAATTCGATAGTAATGGGATTACGAAATTGAGGGACGCGGTTAATGGACCGAGACAGTTAGAGGCCCTATTTGCCCGAGAGGGGCTGCAATGCTACGAAGAAGAAAAACCTTGCCTGCTAAATAAGATGCCTAGCTAGGCAAGTTCAAGCATAATACAGTTATACTAGAGTACTGTAATTTTGTATTAGAGTACCATAATGTTGTATTCATGTTTATAAAGGGACCGAGAGACTACATTCCCTCGGGAACATGTCCATCCAGAAGTATTAGTTTCTCAAAAGTTTTTACTTATATTAACATTCTCAAATTAAGGGGTCCTTCAATATGCTGAAGCCACCTCCAACATTTTCTCATAAAAGGTAGTCAAAAGGGGTATCAAATCAAAGGCCTTGTAAAGAACATTTTTTATCTGAAATAAAAAAGACACTCATCAGGTCTGAAAATAAAAAATACTGACTTTTAAAGATGCTTCAATCTTTCCAGGCATGAAAAGGCTCAATTATTAACTTAATAAAGTAGAATTCAAACGAACCACAAACTACCAGTGCATGTATCATCATTTTAATGATATTGTGTATCTTCTGCTTCACCATAGGTCAAAATACACTTTTTATCTTCACTTTCCTTGTTGCGAAGCATAACAATTCATTCATACAAGAAATTTTTGTTTCAAACCAAGGTGGAATACGACCCATTACTCATTTGAATTTGAGTCATTTAAAATTCACTGCTTGAATCGTAATCAAACGAAGAAAATCAATATCACAAGTGTTTAATATTTCATTCGTATGCATAAGAGCACTCTGTGTATGTATTATTGAGTAGTGCAAAACCAAAAAAAAAAAAAAAAAAAATTCGTCTGATATCAAAATTTATTACTTCCAGGTGTGTCCACCATGCGGAAGAACTAAATTTCCAGACCAAACATTTAACTTCCAGTGAATTTGTACTCGTAGTATTCTCCGAAAGAGTTTACTTACGCTACTACGAAGAAGGAAAAGATACGCGGTTTGCATTCCTAATAAGCTTTACTACTATCTTTCCTGCAACTGTTCATTTACACCTGAAGAAAAGGAATTATTTTTAGATTCTTTTTGTAGTACAAATATTATTCTATGCATATGTTGCATTTGATATTGAATTGGTCACGATTTTTGTAGAACGGAATATAATCGATATCCGAGTTTGGATTAATCTGGATTTTGTCGACTAATTCGTCATATTTATAGGCAAATATTGAAAAATTCAAACCAAACAATGTGATTTCAATGAATAATTCATATCTCATTGTATCAAAATATAAACAGTATGTCCAAGAGCTACAGCTTTCCAAATGCGCCAAATTCAACTTAATGTTAACAATGTTCATGTAACGCTTTGCATCTTTTTGCGTCGGTTGGTTTTAAGCTGACCTTGCCGATGAAGCTGGTGCTTGAAGATATCTTTTTGAATGACTGACATTTTAAAGGCCTTTTTCGACGTACACGCGTGTTTGAATTTGGCATTAAATTTTTAGCACAAATTTATAATACAAATAATTTTTTGGTGAAAATATTTAGGTTTGCCATCTCGAAAAATGTGAAGTTTTATGGGGATGAACATAAAGATATAAGAATTTTCGGTCTCAATGAAGCTTAAACGTATTTGAATGTTACCCGGTAGTGGTTTCATATTATAGAATAATGCATTATCATCTTTAAGTATCTCTGTTTTATGCTTGCTTACGTAGATTTTTAAAATGCATAAGACCGATGTCTGAACAAACGTTTACAAAATAATAATCCATTTGCGCTGTTATTTGAGCTGATTTTTCCCAGTTAAGATGATACTTGTATTATATAAAATAAAATTGCTTCACTTTAATATTTCGATGGATCTTTATTCCTCCATTTATTGTACTTCCTTAATCAAAAAAAAATCGCACGATTCTCTATCAATTAAATAAATCATCAATTGACACCACCCCTTAAAACCATAAATCACTTAGTAACAGAAAATAAATTGATTTTCACCAATCACATTTAAATTGTAATCGAAGACATGGAATTTGATGTCAATAGAGCGTTTCATGTTTGATTTGTTTTCTTTTCTTTCAAACTGGCGCAATAAATCTTCTTTGATATAGTTGAAAAATATCATACGTTATTGGTAAGCTAAAATAGTTGAAGAAAACAATTTGATGAATAAACAATCGTTGCTGGAGCAAACTGATGCAATCTATTCACAACTTTCAGCATTTCACAATGCACTTGTTTTCTGTGACAATGCACTATTTAAGGTCATACTCCGTACTGCACTCGGGTGGTCTAATTTATTTAGCTCATGATTAGCGGATGAAGAAGACATCGCGTGATCAATTCTTGCAAGTCATGTTTACGCATGGAAGAATACCAGTAATGAAATCTTACATGCAAACAAAATGTTATCTGAGAATGAACTTGTTTATTAATCAACTGGAAAATAAACAGCCATTTTCCATGTTGTTTTCCTCGGGGTTCGCTGGTTATTGCATCACTCAGTTTGGGTCGAAAGTAATTATGAACCCCATCTCAACTAAGACAAAATGGAATTTATTATGAAAATAATTCATTGAGATTACTTGAATAAGACAAATATGTTTTCTTAATATGATGATGAATGATGTAACGAGCCCCTGTTTTTCTGACCAACCCATTTTGTCTCATATCTTTATTGTATGGGATACCTAAAAGGCCTAGAATCATTATAAAATCTATTTTAAACATCACATAGAAGAGACGAACAATTCGGGTAGACAAAATATACGCTTGCATAATTATAATAATTTCCAAACTACGAGCAACAACAAGTACTGATGGTCGAAAGAACTAATGAAGATCTGGAGCAGGGAAAATATGGCGTAAAACAAGTTGAAGCGTTTGAAAAACCTGGAAAACTGGTCTGCCTCAAGTGAATTGCGATATGAGTGGAAAACTGCGGTCAGAGAGGCCCAAAAGAAAGGGTGGGAAAAAGCTGTTTTTAATGCCTGCAACAACGGTAACACCAAACTATTCTGCACCTTTATTATCAACATCAAAAATCACAAAAGCAGAAACTCAAGTATGGGCTAAGAATGAAGCCTTTGATTCCTTCAGGACATTAGGAGCAAGCAGCACCTCAGCACCAACATCATCAAGGAAGCTTTCACCGACATTAACCTCGACCACTTATTTACAGCTGAGGAGGTACATCAGATTTTCAACGAACAAAGGAAGCCCACGACACCTGGGGTTGACTCAATTGATTACAGTATGTTAAAAGTCCTTGCTACAAATCAACCCCAATACCTCCTCGAGACTATTAATAAAGCAGTTGTTGAATGTATAGTCCCTGATGCATGCAGGATGATTAGAATCACCCCAATAATGAAACCCAACAAGGATCCAACACAGCTCAGCAGCTATAGACCAATCTCGTTAATTAGTCTTCCAATTAACAACTGATCAAAATCAAACTGGACCCTTTTATAGAGGAAAACAATATCTTGTCCTCAAATTGCTACGCATATAGGAAAAATAAGTCGACCTCGGCCTGCCTCAACACATTAATGCTCAAATTAGAAAAAGGTAAGAGTTCCAATTTTAAAATAGCAATCATTTTGGACATTACTAACGCCTATGAGCATGTGGATTTCAACCTGCTAAAACAAACTCTAGTCGATATCGGTCTTAGCACTCTATACACTAACTGGATCATAGAACATTTTATAGCCATTGAACCTTGTTGTTAAACAGCCAAAGGGTCACGGTGAACAACGGCCTACCACAGGGAGACGTCTAAAGCCCACTCTTGCTTAGCTTGTACACCACCGTTCTACATCAGCTTGCTACGAAAGGATCACGGTTGTGTAATTCGCTGACGATTCCTCATACTTGTACAAGGTGGGCCAGAAAGGCGTACGATTTTAAAAACACTCTTGCGTTTGAAGCTTTAGAGAGGGGACTGCGCGGGTGGTGGGGTTAAGTAGCTCGGTTCTCGGAAATTTAGTCACGATGGATCACTTCACCGGAGCGCAACGCGCATTCTGCGTTAAACATTATTAAAAATCACAATTCGTGCGCTATTGTTCGGCGTTTATTTCGGCGTGCGTTTGGATTACATGACCTAAATCAGTGTCCGAAAGAAAGTGTGATTTGATCGTGAGTCAGAAAGTTCGAAGAGACTGGTTCGACTCTCAAACAGAAGCCTGCAGGACGCCCAAGGTCAACAAGAACGGAATTATCGGACCCTACTTCTTCGAAAAAAGAAGGCCAATCTGTCACTGTAAATTCTGACCGATACATAGCCATGTTAAGGGATTTTTTCTTTCCACAACTGCAACAATTTGAAGCCTATAATCGTGTGACATGGTTTCAACAAGATGGCGCGATATGCCATACAGCTAATGCCTCTTTAGCGGTCGTAAACGAGACGTTTGCTGGGAAACTGATATCGCGCCGAGGTGACATTGCATGGCCTCCTAGAAGTCCGGATCTCACGCCACCGGACTTTTTTTTTGTGGGGATACCTAAGAAGTAGAGTCTACACCAATAACCCAGCCACGATTAACCAGTTGAAGGCCAATATCCGGGAAGAAATGGCAGCTATTCCCCGTGCAATGTGCCAGCGAGTTTTTACCAATTTGAGGGTCAGATTCGAAGAATGTTTGCAGCGGGATGGTGCACACCTGGATGACGTTATTTTTAAGAAATGAATTTCCCAGATGTCAATTTTTATAGAAATAAAAATTTGTATGTGAATTGTACTCAGTTTTTTTTTAATGATTTTTTCAAATTCGCAATTCTTTCTGGCCCACCCTGTAGAAGGAAGAAAGCTCCTTGATACCGGGGACGCCTTACAAGATAAACTAAATGACTTCAGCAGAGCTTGTGATTCACTGGGCTTGAAAGTAAATCCAGCCAAAGCAAAAGCGATAATTTTTTCAGGCATAAACACTTTCAACGCACTCTCAGCAAAAATGGTGATCAGATCGCATGGCAAAACAGCATTCTTTACCTTGCTAGAAGAATAAACAAGACTGGATCCTTCAAAGAATGGAGTGATGAAATCATTAGCAAACAGAATCAACAAAATCTGATCCGTATGTTGTGCAGACATATGAATAATTTCAAAACAAGCGACAGACCTATGAATAATTTCAACGGAAGTAAAGAACACAGCCTGTAGTTTTACCCATGCTCACCAGAAATTCAAGGCCGCCTTCGACGAAATTATTCCTACTGTCGCGCTTAGTAGACCGCCAACTTTTGAGGTATTTCTGGAGGTTGGTAGTCTAATGTGCAATATGCAAAAAAGAGCCAAAAAGCGTTGAAAATTAGGAAAAGCATTGAAAATTAGGAAAGAAAATGTGATTCTAGCTCGGATGATTGCCACCAGTGCGAAAAATCTATAGATAAAATAAATTAAAAAGAAACTGCTGAACAACTTGAGGGGTTATATACAAAGTTGGGGCTCAAAAAATCAAGAAATTTTTGATTGTATATTCTGAAAGCCTTTACTTTCGAAAATATATGTGTGAAATTTAACCCAGGTCGGAGCACTAGATTTCAAATGACAGCCGTTTGCAGCGCGCTGTTTCCATCCACTTGCACTTGCAAATTTTTTGCGTGAATGAAGTTAACACAAAACTTTAAACGCGATGATCTCAGAATAGATTCTTTGAAAAATACCGTTGCGGTGAACGTGATATCTCAAAAAGTATTCAACCGATTATCATAAATGTTTCTTTAAATTGTTCATATTTACAAGCTCATGTACTTGATCGGTTCCTTTTTCATCTAAAATCTGTTCGAATGTTTGCAACGAATTTTTGTTTAGAATTTTGAACACCTTTAAAATTGATTTTTTTGTCAACATGGTTTCTTTATCGGAAACTTTTTTTTTCGGAAACCAAAACGTTCAAGAGCACCACAATACATTTTTCTTCGATAATTTCATTTCAGTTGAGCAGTTCGCCTCGGAAAGTGTTCACCGCAAGCCTCTGAAAAAAACGCGCTTCGGGGGAGGGGCCATAAATCCGACAATTTTTAATATTTTTTTATAATTCAACTTGTTGTTTTTCTTCGATAGTACTACCAACAAATCATCTTTTACTTTTTCTAATAAAATTTTGATAAAACCCGTAAAAAAATCACCAACTTAGCTCACTTTTTCTCCTCAACTTTGTATACAACCCCTTAACCAATAAAAAACCATGTAAAAAAAATATTTTATGCTATCTATAGTTTTATTCAACAAAATACAATATTGTTTCTGTAACAAATTATCAATAATCTGTTGTTGCTTCAAATGTCTTCGCAGTTACTATTTTATATATTTGTTGCGGTCACGACATATGCGTCAAGTAGATGTCACTGACCACAGCAGGGGTGTTGCAGAATTGCTGTCAGAGGATCGCTTCAAGTCAATCTTCATCCAGATCTGGTCGAGTCTGGACGTACTGAACGTGCTCCGTAATTATTCATCTAAATGGCGTCAGCCATCTTGAAGTCGTATTTAGTTTTGTAACCTTTTGTTATTAGTTAAATCAAGTTATATACAGTGACGACGCTCTATTGTATTGTGTGTTTACCCACATATTCATTTAGAAATATGCAAGGAAAATTATTTATGGGATCATTGTTATGGGTATTTAATTTTTACTGTCAGTAAATGTCTCTCGAAACTTTATTGACAGATTTAGAGGGGACACTTTATAATTTAAAAAAGTCCAAAAAGCACAGGGTCAGTACTTTCAAAGAAAAATTTGAGCTTGCGGTAGTTATGCAAAAAAGATATTCTATACTTTTAAACCACATTAAAAAGACGAAAAATTAGGATTAAAGGTTTCTTTTGCCACAACAAGTGAGAAATTCATTTTATGCTTGAAACAGAGGTTGAGTTCTAAAAATATAAAAACAAAAAATAGTAGGTATGAAAATTACTTAAAAGATAGCTGAATTCAATATAAAAAATGCTGTTAAGGTGATACCAGTCTTTAATGGGAAGCTTTCAGAACTAGAGACATATTTAATTATAATAAAACTCCTTGATAAAAGATTAACAACGGAGGGTAAAGCGAATTTGTTAAATCTATTACTACAACTTGCAACTTGCACCTTATGTTCGGACAACATATCTTTGAAATAAAAAGACTATCCCTCAAATACATAGTCTTTGCAAAAACGAATGCCTGTAGAGTAATACAAAAGTAAATTATTAAATTTGATAAATGAGCTAAATGAATTTCAAACCTCTGGACTAGGTCTTGTGGCGACGAACGCTTTAGGCGTTGTTAGCAGAACGACACCAATCACACACATCGTGTGGCAGCGAGGCCATCAATGTACAATGTGACCTAGCGCACACACACGGAAACTTTATGTGGAAGGCGAGTTGCTAAGAGTAACGAGTTAGTGGATCATTAGACCTCCAACGGATACGATAAATACGATCACGTACTTCTAGCTATATATTCCAGCGTCAGACGTTTTCAGCACTATTTAGGAGGCTCTTGTTTCTACATCCTCACGGATCACAAACCGCTAACATATGCATTTGCTCAGTCTGCAAGCAAAGCGTCGCCGCGCCAAATCAGACATCTCACATTTTTCAACAGATATCCGCTTTATCGCGGGCGCAAGTAATGATGTCACCAATGTGCTCTCGCGGCTCGAAGAGATTACGATGCCCACAGTAATCGACGATATAAACAGAAAAAAGAGCAAGAACGAGATGTTGAACTGCAACTTCTCCGCCAGCCTATAGGCTCAAGTGATGGAATAGTGTACGACAAGTCAATGCAACGATTAAGGCCCTTCGTTCCACTGACGTTACGAAGAAAAGTATTTGACATGTTTCATCAGCTAGCACATCCCAGTCCACGTGCAACAGGCAAGGCTATAGCTCAGAGATACATTTGGACAAACATGAAGAAAGACGTCCGCGTTTGGGTTTATTCATGCGTTCCATGCCAGCACTCCAAAGTTGCTCGCCATCAAAAGAACCCACTACAGCCTTTTCCGATGCCCAATGCTCGCTTTCAACATATCCACGTCGATATTGTGGGGCCACTTGTTCCATCGCAGGGTTATAAATATTGCTTGACAGTCATCGACCAATTCTCTAGGTGGCCAGAGGCATAACCCATTGCGGACCAAACCGCAGCTACCGTCGCAAAAACATTGTTTAACAATTGGGTTGCTCATTTCGGCACGCCTCAAACAATCACCACCGCTCAAGGCGCTCAGTTTGAATCAGCACTGTTCAAAGCCCTGGCTGCGTTTATCGGAAGTACGAAAAACCGGACATCACCATATCATCCGGCGTCTAATGGATTAGTCGAACGCTGGCATCGGACACTGAAAGCTGCGATTATGTGCCACTCTAACAATTCTAAATGGCCCGATATCCTTCCCACCGTGTTACTGGGATTGCGCACCAGCTTTAAGGAAGAGTTACAGGCCTCGTGTGCAGAGTTGCTATACGGAAATACACTGGAAATTCCGGGGGAACTCGTCAACCCTAGCATTTTTCTATCAGCCAGCATGATTTTATTGTTCGCCTTCGGGGTGTCATGTCATCAATCAGGCCCGTGTACACACATCGTCATGGCGACAGACCAGTTTTCTTAAACAAAAAGCTGAGTACATGCATACATGTTTTTATGCGCGTCGATGCCGTTCGCAAGCCACTTTTGCCACCATATACAGGACCACATCTTCTAGTGCGTCGCCTGTCGGACTTCGTTTACACTATCGATAAGTCAACGTGTCGACTGAGTGCCTCAAACCCGCATTTATTGAAGCTTCAGCAGATGAAAATCCTCGCGATCGTACATAGGAGCCGATAAGCGTAAATTCAACACCCTACAAGTCAGTAGCTACGCAGCCAGCCCGAAGCCAGGCGACAGCCAAACAGGTTATTCCTGCTCATAAACACTTGCAACCGACCTCGCAGCGATCGCCTCATGTACATACAAAGCAGCACCCAACACCAATCAATACGCCGCCCGCAGAAACAAGAACATACCCATCAACCAAAAAGCACATATGTTCGAGGCACCATACAGATCATGACATTTTACTATCTCACCAATGTTACTCGGGAGGGAGTAGTATGGCGACGAACGCTTGAAGCGTTGCTGTGAGAACAACGCCAACTACACATATCGAAACAAATCGTGTGGCAGCTAGGCCGTCAATGTACAATGCGACGCAGCACACACATACGGAAACTTTATGTGGAAGGCGAGTTGCCAAGAGAAGGGAGTTAGTCGATCATTAGGCATCCAACGGATACGATAAATGCGACGCGAATCTTTTGTTACTTTTATGTATCTTAGGAAACATACTATAGTAAACTCTAACTTGCATTATTTCCTAAAGACTCAATATCAACCACGCAACAGAACAGATAATATTAAATATTGGTAAGTCTAAAAAGCATTGAGCCTTTTTGTCCTTTTTCAATTAAATATTTCTTTTATTTAAAATAAATTTTATTTAAGTACATATTGTCCATTATTATCTATGGCCTTGTGCCATTTTTGGGTAGAGCCATTATCCCACCTGTGTAGAACTTCTGTGATGTATCGGCAAAAAACTTAGCTAAGTGATTTTCACAGTCCCTTCTTGAAGTGAATTTCTTTTCATTAAAAAGTTTTGCAGAGACCGAAACAAATGGTAGTCTTATGGTGCAAAGTCTGGACTATACGGTGTATGCATCAAAACTTCCCAGTCAAGCTCTGTCAATTTTTGCCGGGTCATCATAGATGCATGTGGTCTGGCATTGTCATGATGGAAGACAACGCCCTTTCTATTGATCAATTCTGGCCGGTTTTTTAAAATGGCTTGTTGCAATCTGGTTAATTGCTGACAGTAAAGAGCCGAATTGAGTGTTTGGGCACGTTCTAGCACCTCATGATAAACAATTCCCTTCCAATCCCACCATACACATAGCATAACCTTATTTGCTGTCAATCCTGGCTTTGAAGTCGTTTGTGATGATTCACCTTTTTTTCATCATAATCTTTTTCGAACAACATTTTTGTATTTTACCCATTTTTCATCGCCCGTAATGATTTGCGTCAAATATGGCTCGATTTCGTTGCGTTTTATTAGCATTTCGCAAATGGAAATTCGGTCGATCAAATTTTTTGTGTTAATTCATGCGGCACCCAAATGTCGAGCTTCTTTGTGTATCCAGCCTTACGCAAAAGATTCAAAACTGTTTGGTGATGGATATTCAGTTTCTGAGAAATGTCATGGCTGCTTATATGTCGGTCTTCTTCGATTTTTTGTAAGATTTCATCCAATTTTCAGTGATTGCTTCTTTGACATCAAAATTCCCAGAACGAAAGCGAGCGAACCATCTCTTGGCTGTAGATTTTGATAAAGTATCTTGATCGTAGACGCCATAAATTTATTCACGAGCCTGCGATGTATTCTCACTTTGATCATAGTGATATTGTAAAATATAACGAATTTTTTCAGAAATTTCACTCATTTTTAAATGAATACAACTTTTGACACCAATGATGAAATACAAAACTGTTCATATGAAAATTGTAGACTGGAGTGTCACCTTTCAAACTCAATCTGATTAGTATTTCCCGATATATGACAACGAACACCATTTAGTTTATCCAATATTAATGATAAATATGTACTTAATATCTTCAAAAGGCAGTCCGTATGGAGCAGTGGGCTAGGGCACCCTCCACTTGCGCAGTAGCTCCAAAGTCCAAGCCTTGGTGACAGTATCGAGTTTGAGCTTCTAATACTGCTATTGGACTATCAGCCCAGCCAGCTGTGATAGGTGCTATTTGGAAAATTAGGTAATAATAACAAGGTTAAGCCCGATATTGACCATATCACTTCGAATTCCGTTACTGAGATACCCTAACAATAAATCTAAATGCCAAGGTTCGGATTTAGACTGTCGTGCGAGGGATTATTGCTATTATTATCTTCAAAAATGGTTTTATGTGCCAAATCAGGAACACAGCCATTGTGGCACCACCGCAAAACTCTCTAAAGAGACTGCACTTGCTGCTGAAATTAAGAACATTATAATTCTACCCAACAAAATAGCGTTCTTTGTGCTAAGAAAAGCAATCAGAACAACCAAACTTAGAAATTTCATAAAACTTATATGAAAAAGAAAAACATGGGAAAATCAACAATTAGCTAGCTATAAAAATAACGGGTGGAATAAATATAGAAAGAAAACAAAATTGGTTGGAGTTTCAATGATAACAACTGTAGAGCCCTAAAAGATAGGAGTCATCTCGCTCAAGGCAAGATTCTTAATTCGTCCTTTTTTTGAGGGGGTAATGTACAATAACAGTAATTGTACACTGGGCTTTACTCCTATTTTGATTTCAAAGCACCGCATTTAAATGCTTCACTCTGCATTTTTATACGTTTTATACGTTTTTTTTGCTGCATTACCTCGCATTTCTTTGCACCTCCTTTGCATTTCGCATTGCTGTATATCATTTTTTGGATTCTTACCCTTCGTTAAATTTAAATCTGTTAGGTGCTTTGAAACAAAGCTTTAATGCAGGTTTACACAGGGTCAACGAAGGATGGAAATTACATGGGGTGTTGCCCAGGGATCTATCCTTGGTTCGGACCTGAGGAACGTGTCTTACCACGGGCTACTGAGACTTGAGATGCCAGATGAGTCGCGCTTGGTCGGCTATGTGGATGATTTTGCGGCTCTGGTCGCTGGACGCACCGTTGAACAGGCACAACTTAGGCTAGGTATGCTAATGCGCCAAGTGAGGGACTGGATGATTGCTCGTGGGCTCAGTTTAGCACTGGAGAAAACCAAAGTGGCCATCTTGACAAAAAAGAGAGTCGCTAGAGTAGGGATGATCAGTATTGGAGGCATATGAATCGAATCGAAGCCAGCGGTTAATTACATAGGGCTACTGATCGACTCGAAGACGAGTTTCTCTGAGCAAATCAGGGCAACGGCTGAGAAGGCTGCTTCGGGAATATCGGCTCTGAGTCGACTTATGGCGAACGTAAGGGGACCCAGCCCATCAAGAAGACGCCTCTTGACGAGTGTTGTAGGGTCAGTGCTAGTGTATGGAGCAGAGGTATGGGGCGACGCTCTCAGCAAGGAGGTATACCGAAAACGTTTGGCTCAGGTACAGCACTGAGGATTGCATCTTCGTATCCGACAGTCTCTGATCCGGCGGTGAGAGTTATTGCAGGCGTGATACCTGTCGCCCTCCTTGCTAGAGACCACCGTTCTATTTACCTGCGCCGAAACGAGGATGCGAGGGAAATGGTTGCCCGCGAGGCGAGACAGCGCTTGGTCAACGATTGGCAGCAGTCTTGGGTGAATTGCACAAACGGAAGGTGGACTGCGCGCTTCATCCCGGATGTGAGACCGTGGCTGAATCGAAGGCATGGTGAGACTGACTTCTGTTTGACCCAGCTTTTGAGCGGGCACGGGTGTTTTCAGTCTTACCTGCACAAGATTGGTAAGTCACGGTCCCCCGATTGTCGGTTTTGACCAGGAGAGGAAGACAATGACTGCCCAACATTTTTTGTGCGCAGAAAATGGATCAGGCTGCGAAGTCACCTCTACAGGGAGACAAGAGAGCTCACCCCGGGTAATATAGGCGCGGTGATGCTCGAATCGGTTGACAAATGGAACCAGGTGGCACATTATGCTCGGGCAGTCCTAAAAGATAAAAGGGACTCACAGCAGCCGGGGGTATTGGAGCTGGGGGATCGCTTTTCTGGCACTTCCTCTTCCCCTCTTCCCTCCCGCTAGGAAAGGGACTCCCCAGCTTGAAGGCGCCCCACGGCGTAACAAAACGAGACCTGGCCCGAAGTAATGTCTCAAACGGTTCCAGGCTGGGTTCCCAGATTGACAGGGGAGGTGTTTAGTGCGTAGTCCAGCCGCCGTCTTGCGAGCATGGGAGTCCCACACTCTGTGCGTAAATGGCATTCACCTCCCTACCGCAAAAAAAAGTAGGTCTATTGGAGAAAATTATGGTTTAAAATGCTTAAATAAAATGATGAAACATTTAAGTTCCGATTTAAACAAAAAAGTGAAAAAACCACTGTAATTTGGAGTACATGTGAACATTAGAAATGCATCATTTTTTTATTATTCCCAAGTTTAGCAAATAATTCAAGAGATAAGCGTAGGAGAAGCAAGTCATGTATAAGGTCATTTACAATGTGTTTTCATGATTTGACAATTAACTTATATGCTCAAACAGCGGACGCAGTCACTATTTTGAACAAAAGAAAGATATTGATTAAATCTATTATTTTAATTTTATTTCTATCTTTCTTCAAGAGCAAACAAAACACAGAACCCTTTACAGAGCAAAGAATCGTCAAGATTTAATTACGTTTTCTCTCTAAGATGAGTACATGCAGAAAACCACAAGCTTCAAACATCAATCAATCTACCAAACCCCAAATGACTATCTTTTCTGAAGTAAAAGTATTCTCCACATTGTTTTCGAATTGAGCGGCGTTCGTCAACCGCGAAACAAATGAAATCTGATTGATCGCATGAAAATGATTGTCAGATGAGGAAACAATGCAGAACCACTAAAATAAATTAGAAAAAAATTATTCACTTAATAACAAAAACAGCATTGTCTCTTGTTTAACATTGCCGTACCCCCTGTTTAGTCTTCTTGTTCCTCTTTTCCAAATCTGCTGCAACGAACAAATAATAAAGAACAAAACCCCAAAGATATAATAAATATGTATTTCTGGCGACACAAGTGTTCAATGTTGTGATCAATGCTGTTGGCAGCGTCTTAAGTTTTATTTCGGCGTTGATACTGTTAGATAAATTGCGACGGGTGCTCGAAAATTATGTATGTACTGTATTTAAAATTCATGTGATCAAATTTTCATTTTGAATTTTTGGCTTGGAAAATGTAAATTAACTGAAAATATACATTTAGAAATTTTTCTTTTATATACTTTGTATGCAGATTAGATGCAAATGCTGTAGGAAATATTAATATTTAAATATAAATGTGCAACATGTCTTCAACCGCCCAAGCACATACCTATCAAAAATATGGAAAAATTATTCTAAATTGATCGTTTCATCAGCTAAAGCGGCGCTATTGAAATGAATACTGTCTTGGTTCAATCAAAGGCCTATGTTTGCTTAATTTTATTCATCTGTATATTAAGCGGGAGATTTAAGTTTCCGAAAGAAAAAAAAAATTTTCGGCACCTTAGCCTTGATCATGAAATGCCAACAACCAAATGTTGAAATTGAAAATGAGAAAACGTAGCAGACTCTACCTTATATTGTAGCGTTGACACGGAAACCGATTCAATGTGAGATTTTATTTATAAAATCATACTGGCTAGATTTAGATACACTTTACAGCCAAATTGAAATCGTTTCAACAGATTTTATTTTGGCAGTATAAATTTAAAAATGTTATACAAGATAAATGTCTAGGAGTGCAAAAGTACAATAGTACAAATTGATGAAAGCCAAAATATGTCTGGGGTTGTGGGGGATGAAATGGTTTATATTAGAAACGTTTGAAAAGTTCACTTTAAAATTTCGTTTTGCAATAAATTTTCGATCGTATGAGTTATTTTGACAATTATTTTAGCAGTTTTTAATGGATATTGCTGTAAATTCATTTTACGCCCAATTGTTTCTAGTGGAAATGTAGAGAATTGAAATCCGTTCAAAATTATTTCACTAATTTCAACAAGGACACGTGTGAATTCGTTATATAAATCATATTTAAATAACCAGACGAGACAATTGCTTGAACGTTCTTAGTTGCGAAATTGTTAATTTTTGTATGTGCACAGCTTGAAATTTGTCTAGTCCAAATTTTGATACGCTATAGTCGATTTGAATTTAGTTACATTTTGAGAATAGATTGCGCATAAATGCAAATTAAATTAGAAGAGAATGTGTATTTAGATCATGGATACTCTCTTTCCAAGTTAGAACTGTCTTTGGTCTTAGGTCTGGGACTATAAATTCTACAAAAAAGTACCTTAAATTTGAACTTCCCTCAATACTATCAAGTACAAGTTAGGTAGGCAGAATTACGCTCATTGCAGACGGGTTTTATACTCAAGTTACGATATGCAGATCCCAATAATGAATAAACTCAAAAAATAAAAAACGTTAACGACATCTACAAAATATATACTCACTTTAAAAGAAAACCCGTTGTTAGTCTATTTTAACTTGCCGCCATTTTGTTGCAATTCCACTAACAACCATTGATTGAATGAAGTCCTAAAGATGCTTTTGTTACTCATTTTATCTTAAAATTTTGTGAAGTTCCAATTAAAAGCATACTGTCTGGTTCGACGGAAAGGCCGAACGGTAGAAAAACAGCACATTGTTTTTGTTGTAATCGAAGAACTCTCTAATAGCTATTACTTCCGCAAACAGAATTTCACTTTATTGAAACTTCCAAAGTATAATAATCTTTCCTTGGGCGCTTAAATTTAAATTTAAATTACCAATATGAATTTACTAACTCCGTCATAGACAATCCCAAGCCCGTTTGAGAAAGGAGGAGGGAACCCCTTGTTTCCACAACCCACTGCTTCCATGATTCCTCACCCCGAACCCCCCAATTAAATGGCAGTAAATGCTCTCGGGGTCACACATTGGGTTTACTGGTTCCCCAATAATGGTACATCAAATGCCGAGAAATTCTAACAACTGTAAATATATCTACAGCTCTGCTACTAAATCCTACTTGCGCCTCGTTTGTTGGGACGTAAGAGGGTGAAGGCGAATCTTCCACGCTTGATAACGGAATCGACGTAATAACCATGTCGCCGGAA
This sequence comes from Odontomyia ornata, assembly GCA_963969285.1. NCBI lineage: Eukaryota > Metazoa > Arthropoda > Insecta > Diptera > Stratiomyidae > Odontomyia > Odontomyia ornata. The sequence continues at coordinate 41,321,523 of OZ017739.1, forward strand.
TGGAGGTTGGAAGACGGGCTAACTCACCGTCCCTGGAAAACCATAAGATGTTTCGAAACCTGCAGATGGGCCTCGGAATGGATTGGACTCACGGCAACGACCTCGCAAACGAAAAAAGGACTATGGCATTGGATCCTGGCACGTCAAACCACTCAATTACCCTGGCGGTGTTAAGGACTTTTTACAACAGGCTAGTCAATATCAATGAAAACTACTGGCAATCCAGGAAACGAATTCGACTGGAAACGACAATCAGGACATGACATCACACACAATATTCAAAAGTGGGAAGCCTACTGGAAAACGAGAATTCGGAGTGGCCTTCATTGTGGATAGGGAGTTAAAATCGCACGTTATTGATTTTAAGGCAGTTAATGAACGGTTGTGTGCGACCTGTATAAAAGCAAAATTTGGCTGATCAATGTTCACGCCCGGACCAAAGAAAAGGACGAAGAAATGAAGGAAACGTTCTACAATCTACTACCCACAAATGACACAAACATTATTCTGGGTGATTTCAACGCTAAGATTGGCAATGAGCTATCTCATCGGGGAACGACTGGAGGATATAGGCTCCACGATGAAACAAATGACAACGGCCAGCGCCTGATTGACTACGGATGTAGCAGAAATCTAGTCATACGTTCGACTTGCTTCCCACATCAACGAATTCATAAAATGACTTGGGTATCACCGGATGGCAACACACAAAACCAGATCGATCATGTTCTGATCCAAAAACGTTGGTCCCCAAGCAAACTCGACCTCCGTATATACCGAGGAACCAATTGTAACTCAGATCACTACTTGATCAAATTAACCTATCGATGTCGTATGTCAAAGGCATATTTGGCGAAGACCAGCCCGCTGTATAAATTTGACATCGAAAGGCTCAAAACGGCACAAGAGGAATTAATGGTTCGATGATTAGTATCAGAATGCGTTAGATAAAAAAATCAGGTGGACAAAAAATACGTAGGTAGAAAAACCAGGACGAAGGGAGAACACTATGAAAATCACAGAAGAGAATAAGATAATTAGGATTAAGAAAAGAAAATACAATGACGACCAATTGAGAAGTATAAATGTAAGTTTAGCGAGCAACAACACAAGACAAACATAAAAAGTAGTGAAAAGCCTGAAATGTGGTTATCAGCCCAAAACCACGCTCTGTCGGGATGATATCGGCAATATCATCGCTGATGAAAACAAGATAAACGAAAGATGGGCATCATATTTTAAGAACCTCCTTAATCCTCCGCACAGCTCCACAACATCGGAGCCTATAAATGTCTGTGGAGAGCGTCCATTGGCCCCACCAACCTTGGATGAAGTTTCTTCCATCATCAAAGCCCAAAAGAATAATAATGCGCCGGGCATTGATGAGATTCCAGTGGAGCTCATCAAATATGGTGGCAGTAGTGTTCATCAAGTTATTCACAAAGCCATCCAGCACATTTGGCAACAAGAACGTATGCCGAAAGAGTGGAGCCAATCAATTATATTCCCTACCCACAAAAAAGGTGACAGCACGTTTGGCAACAAGAACATATGCCGAAAGAGTGGAGCCAATCAATTATATTCCCTACCCACAAAAAAGGTGACAAGCTACAGTGCGAAAATTTTAGAGGCATATCACTACTTTGTACGGCGGACAAAATATTTTCAAAGATCTTAGGAAATAAAATCGGGTCATACGTTAACAGTATTATTGGGGAGTGTCAAGATGAATTTAAAGCAGGTAGATCGACAATTGACCAATTGTTCACAGTCAAGCAAGCACTTGAAAAATGCTGGTAGTTCAGCATAGACGTGCACCAAAATTTTGCCGACTTTAAGGAAGCATACGACAGTATTGATCGTAATGTACTGTACCAAATAATGCTTTGCTTTGGGTTTCAAGCCAAATTAGTCCATCTTACCAAAATGACAATGACGTCGAGGACCTCCCAAGTCCACATCAATAAGTCACCGATGCCTTTGACACAAATATCGGACTAAAGCAAGGAGATGGGTTGGCCCTATTCATTTCAATTTGACTCTGGAGTACGTCGTAAGGAACCTACCTGTCGATACGCAAGGTACATTATTATAGAGGCCGAATCAAGTAGTAGCCTATACGGACGACTTCAAAATTTTGTCGAGGTCATAATCAACTGGCAAAGAACTCTTCCTGAAACTCGACAGCAAAGCAAAATTAGTAGGGCTACAAATCAATGAGAATAAAATAAAGCTCATGACGCAGTCGAGGAAAAATACCCCAAAAACGCAAAATATCAGACTTGGCGAATACAGTATCAAAAAATGTGAGAGGATTTGTGTATTTAGGCGCTCAAATAATGACAGTTTTGACGATCTTGAAGACCAGCTGCCTACAGAGAAAACCAAAGCTCCAAGTATACAAATCTGTGATAAGACCTGTGTTATGATATGGGTGTGGAACATGGACCCTAATCCAAGCATCCGCAAATATATTGAATGCCTTTGAGCGAGATCGAATAATCGGAGCGAAACTAGACGGGGACCAGTGCCGAACCCGATGCAGCCATGAGCTGTATGAAATGTTTGATAAACTGGAGGTCTCAACGATTGTTAGTCTGCCGAAGCAGCAATGGGCTGGCCACATGAATCGTATGGACGAACAACGAATACCCAAAAAGGTATTCTTTGGGAGAAATGAAGGCCGGAGACCAGTCGGAAAACCTGACTCGGTCGACGAAGACAGTACATCGCTGCTCAGTTTTCAAAATTGGAGGACGCGATAAATGCACAATTGGAGGCGGTATTTGCAGGAAGCAAAGGCCCGAGAGGGGCTGTAGTGCCAAGAAGAAGAAGGAAGTGAAAACAATGCTCCAATTTAAATTTTGCAATTGAAAGTGAGATTAAAAATTTTTCACTTTTTGCCAATTATCCCAATGTGGTACTCCTAAGTTAGGCATGCCTAATGCAGGCCTAATGAGAGCCTAATTAGGCACGCCTTAACTTGTTCTGTTCAGGATTTGTTTAGGAAAACCCCATTGGGCTTTCTGCATTAGGTTTTAATAGGTGTTTTCTAAACGTTTGGTAAACAGAAAATTTTTTAACTATGGAAAATTGAGACAACTCTAAAATTTCTTAGGAAGAACTTATCTAATAATTCGTTATAAACGGTACTTACACCATAGTTTTACGATACTTTCGCGAAAGTTTTGTGTTAGTTTTGCGATAGCTCTACGATCGATCTACGATGGTTTTTGATATATTAACGACAGTTTGATGAAAGTTGTAGGGTAGTTTTAAGATAGAAAGACGACTGTTATGCGATACTTAAAAAAAGTTTAACAATTGCTTTAAGATGGTTCTACCATAATTTTACGATTGTTCGACGGTAACATTACGATTTTTTTTTTGCGAAAGTTTACGAAACAGTGTGATAATGGATCCTTAAACAATCTAATCTACCAAGGAACGAATCGTTTATGTATCGGAAAAATGAATCGTTAATATATCCCAAAAATGGGTCGTTTAGAAAAACCATTTTAGTCTACTTAGAGATTCGAAATGCTCCTGGAAATTTAGTCATTATCGATTCGTTAACGATAAATACCGTTTTCTAGGCTACTGTTTTTTCACCTCGCAAAAAAGTTCCAATTTAGGCAATGATAGGACTTACCTAAGCAGTTTCAAATTTAAGCAGTAATGGGGCTTGTCTAAAGAGATGCTAACTTAGACGGTGATGGGGCTTGCCTCTACAGTTCTCAGTTTATGATGTAATAGGTCTTGTCTAAAAAAAGCCCACAATTCTTGGTAAGAATTTAAAATATTTACCATTTTCTACACTTTACAAAGATATAAATTCAATTTAGGCAGTGATGGGGCTCGCCTAACAGCTCCTAATTTAGGCGGTGATCAGGAATACCTAAATAGCTTCTAATTTGGACAGTGATAAGGCTTGCCTAAACTGCTCCATAACAGAAATTATTTTGGTGAAAAAAACAGAACTAAACTTCGTGGTAAGAATCAAAATACTTACAACTTTCTTCGCTTTGCAAAAAAAAAAAATCAATTTAGGTAGTGCTAACCTAAACACTCATAACTCAGGCAGTGATAGGGCTTGCCTAAACTGTTGCAAAACAGACATGTTTCGGGTATATTAAATCGAAATGAAACAAAATTTGTTGGAAATAAATTACAATTATATGTCGAAGCAAGAATGCGTAGCTTTAAATATTTTCAAGCTTGCATATGACAAGGAATTCATCACTTTTTTCCAAGTTTCGGCATGCCTGATGCGGGACTAACAGCGGGCCTCAATGCAGCATGCTTAAGCTAAGCATGTGGGCCCTAATGCAGCATGTCTATTTTGAAAAACCTCAAGTCAAAACTTTTCTGTACATATAATTTGCAACAGATATAGATATATATATATATATATATATATATATATATATATATATATATATATATATATTTATATATATATATATATATATATATATATATATATATATATATATATATATATATATATATATATATATATATATATATATATATTGGAGGCAAGATTTCCGTGTTTTTAAATATGTCTCGCAGTTTCGTACGAGGTGACCGATATACTCCTCAGGACCTGCCAATCAGTCACCTCGGGGCAGCTCGACTGCGGGGTTCCAGGTGATCACGAACCCATATATATGCTGCAGTATGGCAGTGCTGCAAGCTCTATCGAGCAAAAATTTCCACTATTACGCTGTGGTGGTGAACTTATAAGAAATTTTGTTTAAGGAATGCAGGTGTCCTAAGTGAAATACCTACATTGTTCTTTCACCCGAGCATTTTAGCTATCAACTTAATAGCATTTTTCGTGAAAGAACAATGTAGTTCTTTCACTTAGGACACCAGCATTCCTTAAACAAAATTTCTTTTAAATATGGTTTCGCTGCAGCTTTTTATATCCCTTACACTTTACTTTTTTTTCTCTTAAACTATTTTGATTATTGTTGGATATTATTGCCTGATGTAATGTAAAAATGGCATTTTTAATCATTCACAATTACCATTGTGATTGTTAATTAAGATGACATTCGCTTCGAATAAAATAACGAAGAATATATATATATATATATATATATATATATATATATATATATATATAATATATATATATATATATATATATATATATATATATATACATATATATAGTTTTTGGCGTAGCACAACAGCCTCTTTCGGCCTTTCGCTTAGAGATAGTTAAGGTATCTCATTATCATGATCGAATGTGTCGGCACTCCCAAGTAGATATGGTCAGTATTACGTTTTGGCCGTGTGTCCGTCCACCCAGCTGCGATATGTTCTGATTTTAAACCAGCACGTGTCATAGCTGATTGGGCTTATAGTCCGTCCGAAGAATCACTCAAACTTTATATATATATATATATATATATATATATATATATATATATATATATGTATATATATATATATATATATATATATATATATATATATATATATATATATATATATATATAATATATATACATGTATATATATGTCCATATATATATACATATATATATATATATATATATATATATATATATATATATATATATATATATATATACAATATATATACATGTATATATATATATATCCATATATATATACATATATATATATATATATATATATATATATACAAAGGGTTTTCCAGTAAGGACATAACAATTTTACTTATTAATAAAACTCAGAAATATTTGATCTGTTGAGTACAAATTTATTTTGGGGTAGTGCAACCATTACGATTTTGGTCATATGACTACCACGAGCCCGTTTAGAGCGGTCAATACTTCGGTCCAAATTTCCCACCACTCTGGCACAAATTTCAACCGGAACCCCCATAAAAAGAAATCCAATGGCGTTAGACCGCATAAATCAGGCGGCCATTCGACCGGACCATTTATCGAGACAACATGTTTATCAAATTTGCCTTTCAATAAATCGATTGTGAGGCATGCTGTGGGGCTAGCGGCACCGTCTTGTTGAAACGACATATCGTTGATGTTAGGTTCATCCAATTCTGGCCACAAATAATCTTCCAACATAACATGATAGCGCTCTCCATTGAAGGTAACATGACGGTCGTTTTCATCCATGAAAAAATCTTGCACAATCACACATCTGGCATGAAAACCACACCAAACAGTAATTTTTGCGGATGCAACGGTATCTCAAGAAACACATGTGAGTTTGTTGCTGACCGATAAAGCATATTTTGCTTATTAACAAAGCCATTGTGCCAGAAATGAAGATGATTTTTCGATGAAATTCTTCATTTCCTTCAAGCTTTGCCAGAGCCCAATTGGAGAAGTTTCGGCGTTTTAAATGATCAAGTGGCTTTATTTCTTGAGTTAATTTGATCTTATAACCATGTAGGTCAAGAAATTTTCACAAAATATGCCACAGTGTCCTTTGAACGATGCTCATTTCTTGAGAACTATGTGGAATCGACTGATTTCCTTAGCTTCGAGAGGTACGACGTCATTTTGGCACCGGCACTTTCAATAGTGATAATTTGGACCCGAAGTTATTCACTATAGCACGCACAGCCTGTCAGATGGGCCGATTATTATAGCCGAAAATTAGGGTAAGCGCTCTTAAAGTTGCGACCACCGAATCAGAATTGTTATAAAGATACAAAATTGCTATGTCCCTAAGGGAAACCCCTTTTATATGTATACTCGTATATATGTTCTTAGAATTTGGATGTTTTTGGAAAATATGAAAGGAGTATTTTGCAAAGTGAAGAAAATGCTAAGTATAACCTACTAAAGTCATAGCTTTTGGGTCGCTTTTAACAAGAACATTCTTTGTGTTTAGGAACGTTTTAGGCAGATACTTCAATTAGGGAAAATTAAGGCAAGCTGAAATTTTTTGGTAAGCAAGAATTCCAGTTTTTTTTTACCATAAACATTTTTCTGTTTGGAATCAGTCACTGCCTAACTTAGGAAGTTATTTGGCAAGCCCCATCGCCACCCAAGCTAGGAACTGCTTAGGCAAGCTCCATTACTGCCTAAATTAGGAAGTGCTTTGGCAAGCCCCATCAGTTCCTGCTTTAGGCAGTGATGGGGTAATGCGTTACATTTGGTATACGGGCCTAATGCGGAAAACACGCTAGGCCCTAATGTCCGTTTAAGCATGCCTAGTTAGGTCTAGTCGTTTACAAGCGATCGTAAACCACTATTAGAATAAATAAGAATTATAAATTTCCTTTTTCTTCGCTATAAATAATTTATTGATTTTTAACAGACACCGGCTTTTCGAGAGCAAACTACTGCCATGTTCAGTGGAACTGATTCTTCATTTTACTTTACCATTGCTTATCTTTTTCTTTTTTTAGCACTACAGCCTCTCTCGGGCCTTCGCTTAGAGATAGAGAATTAGTTAGCACTCTTTTAAACTTCCTATTCAGTTTTAGGCTTACTAACACTTTTTGATAAAATGGGCTAAACAACGAACCAAAGCGGACTTATTTGCGTTAAAAGAGTCCAAATAAGGATCACTGAAATCTAAAACAGAAAGCAAGAGGAACTTCTCTTGCAATGCAATGGATTAAATTATAATTTTATTCATTTTTTCTAAAACGTGTGGTTTTAATTCCTTTTTTAATTAAACTTTACAAATACTTGTTACGCGTTAAAACTATTCCAAGAAGATGACCCAACCATACCTGCCGACTCCGGCCGGGGGCGTTTTGGGCCCCGGGTCGCTCCGTCGGAGACGGGCGTCGGCGCAACTCGTCTACCCGTAAATTTGTCCCCCAAACCTCGAGACTAGCTTGGCACGCATCGGAGTCTTCACCTTTAGGGGAAAAGATCACTGCTTTTATCTTTAGACCAGTCTAGAAGAGGAGGACAACCCACCTAACTAACTCTCGTGACAATCCCGCAATCTACCCTAAACCCTCGTTTACAAGAAATTACCTTCACCGGGAGCTGAGATTCGAAACCAAACCAAGACAAAATATACCCCAGCACTTGCGGAATATTAGCGCAGAAAATGGGCACCTTGAAATTTCCGTATTCACTCCCGAACCAAGTATCACACTTCACTTGTAGCGATTTTTCCTTTTTTCTATTGGAAGGAAAGAAATAAAAGTACAACCGATTCACTGAAAGTCCAATAATAATTATTATTCACAGGTTATGCTACTCATTTCAAACAATCTCAAAGAGATTTTTCTTTAAGTTAATTTCAATGCAATTTTTCCTTAAATCTAACACCATATTTACCTTAACTCAATTAATTCGACGACGGGGGCCCCCGGTAACTTTTCCACTTCGCTCGAGCCCCGTTGCACGACTCCCGCTAGCCGCGTGTATTCTGATGAAATTCACCACCAATTCCTCGAGGCGTGCCCTTCGTGGCCCGATGTTTTTTTTGTCGTTTCCTTCCTGGAAGAATTCCTGAATTTATAGTTCCGGTGACAGCTACGTTCCTCCCTTGCACTCGGGTTCTAAAAAAAAATAGACCCACCAACTCGAGAATTGTTATCGGCAATTACTTCCATAGTTCGATGGTGCGACCTTCCCACATGGGTTCCAAAACAAGAAAAGAGCTTCCTCGCTCAAGATTCGGTCCGTCCTTGCCTTGGATAGGATTTTTCGCCCCGTTGAAAAAACATTTGGTGTAGTTGGCCGCGACTTCTTGGACTCGTGGATTCTAGTACCATCATTGACCCTTCGGATCTCCAGATATCCGTGGCTCCAACCTTCTTTACTGCAAGCTTTTTCCCTGTGTTTTTTATTTAGTTGTTCTTATTTTCGATGTTGGTGGCCGTGCCTGATTGAGACGTCAAGTGTCTTTCGTTTGTTTATGTTTATTTTCTCCAGCAGTTGATGATATCGAATGTGGGAAGATGTAAGCTTGCTACGTAAACGTCCATCCATTGAATAATTCTATCCATTCAATGATTCTATCAATGCCAGTGCCTGGGTAGTAGATGTTCCCGAAATAACGAACGATGGGGTACTTGAGCACGATAAATTCACCAATCGTTCTTCAGCCAACAAGATGAGTCGTTTACCGTCCGGCCAACCAATTTGGTCTGCTTCCGATCGAACTGGAGTCCGTAAACTATTCACATCGATTTCGGTATTCGAATGCCCCATGCTGCCGACTATACACCCATTCTTGGTTTGTCCATATGATCACGAATTACAACATTTTTATTACCGGTGGCGGTCACAACAATGTGTACATTTCGAATAACTTCATTAAGTTTCGGCGCACGAAAACCATCCATGCTGGCCTGAAGAGCGTAAGTAGGGTCAATTTCAGAAATATACACGGTGCATCCCAATCCTTCTAATACTTGTACGCATTCTTTTCCAACTTCACCATATACGCAAATGACTATTTGCTTCCCGCCAAACATAACGTCTGTTCAATGCTTTCTACTATCAATAATAGATTCTTTGCAGCTATTCAAACTATCAAATTTCGTTTTAGTGACGGAATTCAATACATTCATTACTGGGACTGTTAACTTCTCAGATTCTGATAGCTGGTACAGTCTATATACACCAGTGACGCTTTCCTCTACCATGTCTTTAACCATTTTAAACATGGCTGGATATGTCTTCAACATTAACTGTGTTGCATTGCCTTCATCATCCAAAATCATATTTGGTTGCCGATTTTCAGCATTTACACATTTATCGTCGCACCACCAAAAATATCCTTCGGTCTCACCACGCCATGAGAATATCGGATAATCAGCTTCAGCCCGTGCCGGGTCAACCTCATTCTGTGTCGAGTATATATATTACAGGCCACCCACCGAATCGATGCACCTAATTCAACCAAAGTCTCGATTAAAACTGCCGTAAGTGCATTTATATGTGTACCGCCAACGATTCGTGCATTTTTCAACGGTTTGTCTTCGGAGGCGTGCTTTCGCAGAACCCTTATTCTGGGCGTTTCTTGTTCAACTATCGTCCTAACTTACATACTATGTTTACTCTTAGTATTAATAATGATTACAACATATTTCTATTTACAAAGTTTCCAATAGTAACTTGCCTCGGATGATTCTATCATCTTTTTCCGTACAACTTATAAACTTATTGCAGAGGCAAGTGCTGAGGTTTGGTAGGAATTTGTCCGTGACAGACTAGCAAGTTTTGCGTCCTGTTAGCCAGTCCAGTTGCTTTTTAGTTTATGCTACCAAAATAATAAAAGGTTCAATCATTAAACTTTGTAGGAACATCAAAAGTGATATTCAATTGAAAGTAATACCCATAGCAAATGTTCAAAAGTTAGGCCTCTCCATAGACCGAGGTGACCCTTCAGCATTTCTTTCATACAAATATGGTTAAGTAGGGCATCAAATGAAATAATGCCTTAATAAGAACTCTAAAATCTGCAACTAAAAAGACGTTTTATGAATAAAGAGATACAAAGAGGCAAAAATAACAGATTACATGCGCCTCTCAATCGCGATTGGATACATTTGAGCTAAAAAATCTAAAAAAATCCAAAGGTTACTTGGCTTTTCTGATTTGATCGACCAATTCTACTGATGTCAAATCAAAGTTTAAGTAGAGACGTGTGATGTTGTTCCCAATAAAATTATTTTGAATATTAGGATGATTACAACACCCTTCTAGTATGAGGGCTCTTCATGCAACCCTGCTTGGTTTACCATGAGGTTTCAAAATTTCCATCAATTTTCGTGACTTTAATGATCGCTTTATTTAAAACGTAAACATCTGTGTCTGAATGTTGATATCAATTTCATGCATATTAAAGTCGTCATCATATTTCACATTAAAAATCATCAATTGTTTGATTTTATCAGATGTATTTATTATGAAATTTTATGATAAGCGTCTAACATATTACACAATATCGTACTATACAATTGTGGCGTCGTTGTGTAATGTAATTTTTATAGATATTATTTTTTGCAATATTTGTTAATAAAATAAATAGAGTTTGCGTAAATTTTATTCTCCATTTTATTCAGTATGGATGATTAAGCTATAGTTATAGTTCTTTAGGTGATCACGTAAACTCTCATTGATTACGTGGATGATGTGTCACCCTGTGCATGTGAAAAGAACGTGGAATTGTTAAATTAACAACTAGTTTTTGCTCAACACATTTAGTGGTGATTGATTGCTTAGTGTTAATTACGGAAATTTTTCACAATTTCATGACCACTTAATAAATTTTTTTCTATCGCAAGTCTAACTATTGTCTCCAGTATGGGAATGGGAGGAGGAACCGTTAGAAGTATTTAGTGAGAATCTTATTGAGGATGTGCTTAAAAACTGATTGGAAATATCTTGGAAAGATTTCATTGATGATCTTTAGGCACAGAAAAGACTTAACATAGCCAAAGAATTCCAGGAATATAATTATAAATCACCAACGAAACTAAGTTCTTTTTGATCAGGATCTTAATTTATGAATCAATATATCTGTAGATTTGACATTGATAGAAGAAAAAAGATTATTTCTCTCCGGAAGATCCATATTCTCTAGGCGTAATAACTCTATCAACAAGTTGAAGTAGCAGGAGAGTGCTCCTGCCAGAAGGGTATTGTAAAACAATTAGTAAATCAAACAATATATTCTGCATATCAAAACTTGAATAATAAACGGATTCCATAAAAAAAAATTATTATGGTTATAATGATTTTAAATTCGCCACCATTTTGTTTCAAGTGTTTTGACCCCATTGCTTGATTAATCATGATAACATATCAATATTACAAACCATTTCTAAAATTTTTACCAAAATTCCTACATATTTGTAGTGTCTAGGTCCGTTGCAAACGTATACTCGTATGTCCCTAGTATCACGTGTTTATGTTGTTGTAATTGTTAAATATTCAATCGGTCATAACTTAGCTGTTTATTGTTCAGTTATTGTGAAATTTTCGGAACACATACAATCACTTTGAAAAAACGTAAATTGTAGGTTTTGGGAAATTTAAGGGTCCACTCTTGATTTTATAGGCAAAAATGTAAAATTTATAAAATGTACTATTATTAAAAAAGTTGATTGAATTTCGACTCCTAAGGTATTTGTTGCCTCACGAGGGGGGGGGGGGGGGGCGGTTGGTGTACACACAAAATTTTAATACATTTCCCCTTCCCCCGCACCCCTCAAAATAAAACTTCCTGGTTTAAAACCTGTTTTGAAAAGTTCTCATTAAGACCTTTCATCTGATACCCATATTGCCTAAATGTGATGAAGACCTTATAAATGTGATATAGACCTTATACCCCTTAAATACCTTATAAATATCGTTTCGTGGTGAAATTTTGAAGAGGGCGTCACTTCGCACCTACTAACCAAAATCTTATGCTTCTAGCTTATGTAATTTGCGAGAAAAAGTGGTGTGACACACAGACGGACAGACGGACAAGCAGGACGCGATTTTGGCAGGGTATTGTAAAATGATTTTACAATATCCTTAAAAATGAAAGAAAGTAAACTCCCTTTAATTCTACTATTTTTATTTTTATTCATGTATACAATTGTTTCGTTCCTTACTTGAGAACTTCCTCAGTACTATTACTTCCTAAACTACAAGTGTCCTAATATTTAAACTGAACTCTTTAAACTATTAAAATGAATCCCTAATTACACCTAACAAGTCTCCAATTCCTCAAAGTTCTTTTACTTAATCTTTAATTCTTCTTCTTCTTCTTAGCACTACAGCCCCTTTCGGGCCTTCGCTTCCTGGAAACAGCGCCTCCAACTGTCTCGGTCCGTTGACCGCGTCTTCCAATTCCGAAATCCAAGCAGCGATGAACTGTCTTCATCGACCGAGTCAGACCAGTGTTTCCTCGGTCTCCTCACTGGCCGCCGGCCTTCAATTCTTCCAACGAATACCTTTTTGGGTATCCGTTGTTCGTCCATACGATTTATGTTTCCAGCCCATTGCCGCTTCCGCAGTCTTACAATCCTTGAGACCTCCGGTTCGTCAAAAATTTCATACAGCTCATGATTGTGTCGAATTCGCCATTGGTCCCCGTCTATTCACCTCAGGACCCGTCGCTCAAAGGCGTTCAATATATTTGCGGATGCTTGGGTTAGGGTCCATGTTTCACACCCAAAGCATAACACAGGTCTTATCACAGATTTGTATACTTGGAGCTTTGTTTTCCTGTGTTTGCAGATGATCTTCAAGATCGGCAATACTGAATTGAATATTTTATTTACAAGCTGTATTCTTCGGCGTATTTCGTCTCTTTCATTGCCCGTTTTCGTTATTTTGGCGCCAAAAGACACAAATTCGCTAATATTTTCGATACTGTATTCGCCAAGTGTGATATTTTGTGTACTTGAGGTATTTTTCCTCAATTGCATCATGAGCTATGTTTTATTTTCGTTGATTTGTAGGCCTACTAGTTTTGCTTCGCTGTCGATTTTCAGGAAGAGTTCTTTGGCAGTTGTTAATGACCTTTAACAGAATGTTGATGTCGTCCGCATAGGCAACTACCTGGCTCGACTTGTGTAGTAATGTACCTTGCGTATCGACAGGTAGCTTCCGTATGACGTACTCCAGAGCCAAATTGAATACCAATGGGGCCAGCCCATCTCCCTGCTTTAGTCCGATATTTGTGTCAAAGGCATCGTTGAGTTGGTTATTGATGCGGACTTGGTAAGTCGTCGACGTCATTGTCATTTTGGTAAGACGGACTTTTTTGGCTGGGATGCCAAAGCAAAGCATTATTTGGAACAGTACGTTATGATCAATACTGTCATATGCTTGCTTGAAGTCAACGAAAATTTAGTGTACGTCTATGTTGTACTCCCAGCATTTTTCAAGTACCTGCTTGACTGTGAACAATTGGTCTGTTGTTGATCTACCTGCCCTAAAACCACCTTGATAATCCCCAATAATACTGTTGGCGTATGGTTCGATTTTCGCACTGTAGCTTCGCACTGTAGCTTGTCACCTTTTTTGTGGATAGGGAATATAATTGATGGGCTCCACTTTTTTGGCATATGTTCTTGTTGCCAAACGTACTGGATGGCTTTGTGAATAGCTTGATGAACACTACTGCCACCATGTTTGATGAGCTCCACTGGAATTTCATCAATGCCTGGCGCTTTATTATTCTTTTGGGCTTTGATGATGGAACAAAGTTCATTCAGAGTTAGTGGGGCCAATGAAAGCTCTCCGCAGACATCTATAGGCTCCGATTTTCTGGAGCTGTGCGGAGGATTAAGTATGTTCTTGAAATATGATGCCCATCTTTCCTTAATCTTGATTTTATCAGCGATTATATTGCCGCTGTCATCACGACAGAGCGTGGTTTTGGGCTGGTAACCACGTTTCAGGCTTTTCACGACTTTGTATGCGTGTCTTGTGTTGTTGCTCGCTAAACTTACATCTATACTTCTCAATTCGTCGTCATAGTATTTTCTTTTCTTAATCTTAGTTATCTTATTCGCTACTCTTCTGAGATTTTCATAGTGTTCTCTCTTAGTCCTGGTTCTCCTACCCACGTATTCTTTGTACGCCTGATTCTTTTTATCTAACGCATTCTGGCACTCATCATCGAACCAATCATTCCTCTTGCGCCGGGCTTGATGTCAGATCGTCTGTTTTGTCACGGTTCTGATAGCCGCTTTCACTTCCATCCAGAGCTCGTTGCTCATTTTTAACGATGCGTCTGATAAGATGGGAGCGAGCTGGTTGTCGAGGGTCTCCGTGAAATTTTTGGCCACAGACGCCGTTTGGAGCCTTTCGATGTCAAATTTTTGCAGCGGGCTGGTCTTCGCTGAATATGCCTTTGACATACGACATCGATAGTTTAATTTGATCAAGTAATGACCTGAGCTACAATTAGCTCCTCGGTATATACGGGCGTCAAGTATGTTCGAGGCCCAACGTTGTTGGCTCAGAACATGATCGATTTGGTTTTGTGTGTTGCCATCCGGTGATACCCAGGTAATTTTATGAATACGTCAATCTGGGACGCAAGTCGAACGTATGATTAGATTTCTGCTACATGCAAAGTGAATCAGGCGCTGGCCGTTGTCATTTGTTTTATCATGGAGGCTATAGCCTCCAGTCGTTCTCCGATGAGATATCTCATTGTCAACCTTAGCGTTGAAATCACCCAGAATAATTTTTGTGTCGTTTGTGGGCAATGAGTCGACCAGTCTTTCCAGGTGATTGTAGAACGATTCCTTCGTTTCTTCGCCCTTTTCTTCTCTAATTACCTGATACTTTTACCCTTCAAAAATTTTTGTTTTTCGTTAATTACTACTTAATTGCATTCATTATTTTGTAAGCTTGAATTGCCAGGTGTATCCGTTACCTGGGTTGCCGTCTCTCGATTGAATATCTCCAAACTTTCTGCTACATCAAGCTTCCACCCGTTTGTAATCGTTTTCAGCATGCTCACCCGCAGTGATGTCATGTTTTTCAATAACTATATGCTCCGCCACTTTTGATTTGAAGTTTTTTGCATCCTGCTTTTTGTTTTTGTTGACTGCTTCCCTTAAGTGTTCGTTCCATCTGACACATAGTGATCTCCTCGTTTGTCCAATATAACATGCATTACATTTCGTGCACGATACCTTGCAGACTCCGCTCCGCTCCATTTTGAGTATGGGGTCCTTGGTTGATCCAAGCAATTTCTGCAGTTTTGTGGCCCGGCTCGTATAACTACGTCGATGTCTGCGTTTTTCATAGCCCTCTTCATTGTTTTTGTCCTTGAGTCAAAAGTTACAACTAACCTCTTCCGTTGCTTGACTTCCGGCGAAGGGACTTAAGTTTTTAAAAAAAAAATGCAAGCACAACAACATCACCCCAAAAAGCCACACCGTTAAACTCAAGGTGAGTATACAGTTCAAGAAGGGCACTATATCAAGTATCTAGAAATGCAGTTGGTGAAGGAGAGTATTGAAAGACTCTATGTGAAATTGGACAGGACAAGCAGAGAGGTGTACGAATTACAGTTGAGTCTGGCCAAGCAATTTCCCTTGGGTTTCCCGTTGTTCCTAACAAAAGTAAAAGAAACGGAAGAGTGTGAAAGCGAGCAGAAGAAATTAATATTGGAAAAGAACTTTCATCACTTAAGACGAGAACAAGTGACAGTGTCCCAACAAATCAAGGTGCGTTCAATCGAAAACATAGTCATCAATCAATTGTCCCAGGTATTTACACACATCTACTGTACATGGGGCTGAAATACTCCATTAATGCGAACGCCAAACCTGAAGATATCGTCATGGAAATCGAAGCCGGGATCAGCAAACTTTCGAGCATGCATGGACTGACGCAATAAGAAAAACAAAGGATAAGAACCAGCACTGCAGATACACTGAAAAAAGAAACTAGATGGGTCGGAAAGCAGGACGAGAATAGGATCATCAATGAGCTCAAAAATCAACCGGTTTACTACATGACAGCGGATAAAGGGAATGCCTTAGTGATCATGGACAAGGCCGATTATGAAAATAGAATGCGGGAAAAAATAAATACGGGACCATACTTCAGTCTACAAAATAATTCGCTGCCTGATTCAATAAAAAGAGTGGAGAAAGTGCTGAAAGAATGTGATCCACGGATTCAGGACCTCAAGAATTCTTAAAAGTAACCAACCCATCGCTACCAAGGATCATAGGACTTCCAAAGATTCACAAGCCATGCCATGAAATGCGTAAAATTGTGTCAGCAGAAAACGCCCCCACTCAGAAAATCGCGGAATGGTTAGTCAAGGAATTCAATAACATGGACAAAAAATTTGTTACCAGATCAGCAGCAAACTCGGCAGAATTTATTTCAAAGGTTTTGTCCTAAGGACCTTTGGAAGATGCATTTGACGTCAAGGCACTTCACGCGTATTCCGGTCAAGGAAGCACTTGCGTTACTTGAGGAGTGGATTCTGATACAAGGATCAGGAGAACAATGGAAAGCACGAGGCAAAATGAATATAAAACTGGCTAGACTCTGTATGGGTGAAAGTTATTTCACCTTCAGGGAAGAATTTTTTAAACAAACACGTGATGTTCCAATAGGAAACCCTCTTTCCCCGTTTCTAAGCGAGGTTTTTATGTCATTTTTGAAGGAGAAGCTAGCACAAGAAGGTAAACTGCCACATCGATGGGTGCGTTATGTAGACGATATTTTCACAATCAGCGAAGAGGATCAGGTCCAGCAAACTCTAACGGCGATCAACTCGATACACAACAACATCAGTTTTGCCCACGAGCTGTAGTCGGAGGCGCGGCTACCATTCCTGGACGTGATGGTATGTAGAGGAACTAATGGATTGGAATTCGAAATATACCACAAACTAATGGACACCATGCGGATAATCCCATTCACTTCGAACCATTGCTAATAGCAAAAATGGGCGACATTTAGCTGGCTTGTGAATCGAATGCTCACGCTTCCATTGAATAAGGAAGGCCTGAAAAAAGAAACGTCTCACATTTATGAGTAAGCCGATGGATACGCTACGGATGAAGTCACCAAATTGATAGCCAAACGAACGGAGGAGATCTTCAACAAAAAGTTCACAACGCTAACTGCGGAAGTCGAGCAACGGAAGAGATCGGTTGCAACTTTTGACTCAAGGACGGAAACAATGAAGAGGGCTATGAAAAATGCAGACATCGACCTAGTTTATGCAAGCAGGGCCACAAAAATGCAGAACTTGCTAGGATCAAGCAAGGACACCATACCCAAAATGGAGCGGAGTGGAGTCTACAAGGTATTGTGTACAAAATGTAATGGATATTATATTGGACACATGAGGAGATCACTAGGTGTCAGAAAACAAAAAGCAGGGTGCAGAAAACTTCAAATCAGCGGAGCATATGCGTGGGTCATTTAACAAGTACTTAGCCTCACCGCTCAATGACCCTGCTTTTACAAAAGAGTTTTACCATCGTACAGTACATTCTTTTAGTGGCCTGCTTTCAAAGTTTCAGTCAATTCAATTCATTCGTTTTGTTGAATGTATTGCGCGATGGTAAACCTCTTTTGTAATAGCAGCGTCATTGGGCGGTGAGGCTAAGTACTTGTTGAATGACCCACGTAGCCCTTAAAAACATGACATTACTGCGGACAGCGTGAGCATGCTGAAAACGATTACAAACGGGTGGAAGCTTGATGTAGCAGAAAGTTTGGAGATATTCAATCGAAAGACGCAGGACATTTGGAACGGCGACCCAGGTAACGGATACACCTGGCTATTCAAGCTTACATAATGATGAATGTAATTAAGTAGTAATTAAGAAAAAACAAAAATTTTTGAAGGGTAAAAGGATCAGGTAATTAGAGATTAAGTAAAAGAGCTGTGAGGGATTGGAGACTTGTTAGGTGTAATTAGAGATTCATTTTAATAGCTTAAAGAGTTAAGTCTAAATATTAGGACACTTGTAGTTTAGGAAATAGTTCAGGGTTATCCATTTCGTGATTGGGATAGTATAACCCTGCCATTTGACATTTGTCAAAATTAAATGTCATCCAAAGCGTGTTTTTTTTAGTTGAAAGTTTACCATTTAGAAATATGGATCGCTTAACAGTCGAAGAACGCGTTAAAATTATTGGATATTATTGTAAAAATAGTGATTCCGCTGTATAAACATTTAGGGCTTTACGATCCAATCACCGTCGACATAATCAAACAATTTCGAACACAGTGAGAAAATTTGATGAGACTGGATTGGTTGTTGATATTGCAAGGCCTGTGCATCATCGCAACATTCGTATTGCTCAAAATATCGCTGTCGCTGCTCAAAGTGTTGAGGAAGACCCGAATTTGTCGATTCCACGACGTGCTCAACATTTGGGCTTGTCTTGTGGCGGATTTTGCATTTGGATTTGTATCTCCATCCGTATAAAATCCAACTCGCTCAAGAACTTAAGCCTCAAGACCACACACAACGCAGAATGTATGCGAATTGGGTGATTGAACAACAAGCCATTAATAACGATTTTTCGAACAAAATTTTCTTTGGTGATGAGGCTAATTTTTCGCTCAGTGGTTACGTAAATAAAATTGCCGCATATGGGGCTCTCAAAATCTTCAGGTGATCGCATAAAGGCCTTTGCATCCGGAAAAAGTGACCGTTTGGTGTGCATTATGGTCTGGTGGTGTTATTGGCCCGTATTTTTTTGAAAACGATCAACGAAGAGCCATTACAGTCAATTCTGACCGCTATGGACGGATGTTAACCGATTATTTTTTAGAGAAATTGAAAATTATGATCTGGAGAACATGTCGTTTTAACAGAACGGAGCCACAAGCCACACAACACAGGCTAATCGAACATTGTTGCAAGAGAAATTTCCAGGACGCGTAATCTCGAGATTGAGTGATGTCAATTGGCCCGCAAGATCCTGCGACCTAACACCTTTGGATTTCTTTTTATGAGGCTATGCAAAAGATCGTGTTTACGCAAACAATCCCCAAAATCTTGAGCAATTGAAAACCAATATTCGTGAAGTTATGGCAGAGGTATTGCCGGAAATGTGCCGAAAAGTCATTGAAGATTATCTCAAAAAAATTGAGGCCTGTAAGAGGCCCCGTGGAGGACATTTGAACGATGTTGTATTTCACGTGTAACGGCAAGGTTCAATCTTTATATTGAAAATTTTGTTTCCATCTGAATATTTTATGTGTTTTCTTTAGCTTTACTCAAGAAGAGAACGAAACAATTGTATACATGAAATAAAATAAAAATAGTAGAATTAGAGGGAGTTTACTTTCTTTCATTTTTAAGGGTTTTGTAAAATAATTTTACAAAACCCTACTAGTTTCGCGACCAGTCTGTCCGTCTGTCCGTTCGTCCGTCCGTCCGTCCGTGTGTCACAGCAGTTTTTCTTGGAAACTACTTAAGCTAGAAACATCAACTTTTGAGTGTAGGTGTAAAGTGGTGATCTCTACAAAGTTCAACTACAAAAAAAATTTATAAAGTATTTCAGGGGGGTCTCCCCATGTAGGAGAGTGACCCCCCAAAAAAAAATTTCATTGAAGGTAGCCGTTATGGGTATCAAATGAGAGGTCTTGATGAGGACTTTTCAAAACAGGTCTTAGTTTGGCAAAATTTGCTTCGAGGGGCGCACAGGGAGGGGAAATATATGAAAAATGTGTGTCCTCCTCTCGCGATTGGACACATGTGACCCGAAAAATCTGAAAACAAATCAGGAATGTAGGCCTTAGTAAGTACAACAACAACAAATACGTTAAAAGTCGCAATTCACTCAACTTTGTTAGTAATAGTATGATTTATCGGTTTTATGTTTTCTTGAATAAAATCTTAACGGTACCCTTAAATTCAATGAAATTCAGTACGTAGATGTCTATTTATTAGGTTGATTAACCCTGCAAGTTTCATAATGACGATTTTATTGGAGAAACTATGAAATTCGAAGATCATACTATTATTAACAAAGTTGAACGAATTTAGACTTCTGAGGTTTTTGTTATTGTTATACTCATAAATATCTCCCTTGATAATTATTTCAGATGTCCATTCGCGAGGGAGGAAGCACATTTTTCATGTATTTCCCCCTGTGCCCCACTGAAGCAAAAACTGACAGTTTAAGAACTGTTTTGAAAAGCTCCCATGAAAACTTTCATTTCATACTCATATCGGCTACGTTTGATGATTTTTTTTCAGGGGCCACTCTCCTGTACTGTTATCATCGATTAATAGCCAATTTTTTCGAATCCTAGAGTTCTTACAAAGCCCTTTTGCTAGAAGCTCCCTCCCGCCTCCTTGACTTGTTTCACTTATGAATATTAATTGTAGGTACTCATCTTCAGTCATTCATTAAATTGAATCAAGTGTTCAAAGCATGCACCCAAAACGTTGAAGTTGGGAAAAAATAACTCAAAATTATTCAATCTTCGCATTTAAAACAGCCACTATTTTGTTTTACGATTACTGATACCACCAGATATACATGACACCTATCATTCCTAAAATTTTCATGCAAATCCTAGCAAAACTGCAGTGTCTGAGTCGGTAAAAAGCGCATGTTGTTCCATAGCCACATGTTGCCATAGTAATACATGCAGCGCATATTGTTCCATAGTAATACTGGAAAATTCAAACCGCTATAACTTCGCTAAATATGATTCAATCTTTATGAAACTTGCAGAGTTAATCAGCCTAATAAATAGATACCTGCGTACTGAATTTCATCGAATTTAATTCAAGAAAACATAAAATCGATAAATCATACTTTTACTAACAAAGTTGAGTGAGTTGCGACTTCTAACGTATTTGTTGTTGTTGTACTCACCAAGACCTACATCCCTGATTTTTTTCAGATTTTTCGGATCATATGTGTCCAATCGCGAGGGGGGAACACAAATTTTTCGTGTATTTCCCCTTCCTGTGCGCCCCTCGAAGCATATTTTGCCAAACTAAGACCTGTTTTGGAAAGCTCTCATCAAGACCTTTAATTTGATACCCATATCGGCTACCTCAATGAAATTTTTTATTCGGGGGTCACTCCCCTACATGGGGAGACCCCCCTTAAATACGTTATAAAATTTTTTGCAGTTGAACTTTGAAGAGAGCACCACTTTACACCTACATACAAAATTTGATGCTTCTAGCTTAAGTAGTTTCCGAGATAAACTGCTGTGACACACGGACGGACGGACGGACAGACGGACAGACAGGACGCTATTTTAGAAGGGTTTTGTAAAATTATTTTACAAAACCCTAAAAATAATGCAAGTTCTATCGAGTCAGTTTTTCCAGAAAACATCGCATTTTCTTGAATGGAAATTTCCCCATATCACCTGTCTTGTATAAATTACCTACCCTAAAGAGAATTCATTCATATCACGCATGTTAGCATTATACACGCTTTTACTGACAAATGTAAATGTTCCACTTATCACTTGTACTGTACTGCAAACCTCTTTTCTCCATATGATTTATATTCTTTGTTATTAACCGCCACATCGGAAATTTACGAGGTTATTCCGCGAATGTAATCTTCGCGATAAAATATCATCTCTTGTTCATTGAAACACAAGGCACACTTTTTGCTTCTTTCGAAAATTTATTGAATTTATTGTCAAGAATGTATTTCCTACAATAAATGTTAATTGAAAAATAGTTTAGATTAATCTATGGTATATCCCGTTTGCTCTAGTTTCCGCGAGTATTGAAATTAAGCTATAAATTCCACAATTGTGCTGTGTGTCTGCAACGTAAATTATCTGCCCTGATAGTATCGAAAGGGACTAAGATTGTACCTCGCATATGGCATTAAGTTTAAATTTAAAGCCGGACAAAGTCCAGCACTAATAAATCAATTCAAATTTATTACACACATCAATTTCTGATCGTACGAGTGCCCTTTACGAACTTTTATTGTAGCAGACATCTTCAACTAAATCAATTTCATGTTCATTAATCTTTTTGCGCACGCCAGTGTTATCAATGAATGCTTTTCAATTTTAATTAATTCCACACGGCAATTGCTTTAGCTCTTTCAATGATGGGTTCTCTATGGTCACGACTAATTATAGTTTATAAGAATATCTTTTATTGGAATCATCCAGTCGACATGTGTTGATAGCGTGAAGAGATTTAACGTACGAGTAACATAAAATTTTCCAGAGCAATGTAAGGATTCGCTGCATGTCCTATTGGCCTGCATTGATTAAGCGGTAATTGTGTCAATGGTAGAAGCCGCGAATAACAATACGGGATTCATGCTTATGAAAATGTTTAGATGCAATTAGCAATCTATAAATATTGGAAATCTATTATCAAACTTCCGGTGCATATAAGAAAGTTCTAGGTACTTTATCATTGAACTATTTTTACGCACAGCCAGCCTAGAAAACTGGCCGCGATGAGTCGCGCGTTCTTGATAATGAAAATTTACTGATATTAAAAAGTGTCTCCGAGTAATTGATAATGATTTGATTTTGATTTGGTTGAGTTAGCTGGCCATTTGGTGTATTGATGATTTTTCCACACATTGAACACGCGACGCCATGCCGCGGATATTACTCATTGGGTGGAGATAATTGAGCGTGTTCTACTTATGCTTGGAATCTTACAATGA
Source organism: Odontomyia ornata (assembly GCA_963969285.1). Classification (NCBI taxonomy): domain Eukaryota; kingdom Metazoa; phylum Arthropoda; class Insecta; order Diptera; family Stratiomyidae; genus Odontomyia; species Odontomyia ornata. The sequence goes on from OZ017739.1 coordinate 41,344,598, forward strand.
CAAAGTGAGTACGGAAATTGATATTGACTATTTAACGTTTCTTTCATTTTAGTTATTTGAATGTATCTGCTAATGGAATATTTACTCTGCAATGAAATAGTCATAGCAGATAATCTCTCCTTGGAATCATCGCAAATTACTGGAAAAGTGCGATCATGACTGATCGACGTGGACGCGTTAGAAGTTTTATATTGTTATAATTTAATCAGCTCCGAGCGACAAAACTTAAAAATATTATAAATAGTTAATTTGATATTAAAATATTGTAACGGCGCTCGTATGATTGTTCAAATATTCTGATCTCTTAGATTAAAAGAAAAAAGTATTTTATTTTGCCTTGCTATCGTTAATTTATTTCTGCTCTTACAATCATTTCAAGTTTTTTTTTTTATTTTAGTCACAAATTACTTTTGCTTCTTTAGTATTTGACTGGAGCTACTACAACTCTAGATACTGAAAAAATATTTAAATTGAAATTAATTAAAATTGCTAACAGTAAATTGTACGATTTATTGATCTAATAAAATTTGATAGCGGTACCATGTGGGCAATTATCGTGCAATTAAGTTACTGTTTTTTTTTCAATTTTTTTAAATAGATTATTTTTGTGGATTCTACTGTATTCATATACTGAAAAACAAATTAAATTTTTATTTTCAAATTTTTTAATTCTCATTCTCATTATGACTTTGTAGTATCAGTTTCTCATACTAGTTGATTGGATGATTGATTAATTTTCTAACAGTTACTACACCTCACATGTGTCGATATTGGTAGTGCTTTTTCAAAACTGCCTAAATGTAACCAACAAAGTATAAAGGAGTAGCTTAAGATGCCAAGAGGTCACAAGGGAGCACCAGAACTCAGTTATTTGCACAATCGTCAGAACAAATTTCTCGCTTACCTCTTTTCGGGCGTAACTTACAAAAGTGGTCATGGTTGCGCCCCCACGAGCCGTTCAACCTTGCACCCATAAATTATAACAAGTATCAATTTCAGTATCAAACACTTCTCGTTATTATTCAAAAAATTTTTTAAGAAAATATATGTATACAGAATCTAACATAAAATTGTGTGCACTATGCGCACGTTCGTATTTATACAAGAAAAAGTTGTACAGCTAACACAAAACTAACCATAGGGGCCCCTTTGTTGGATAACCTTTTGGCAACTGCGTTGTCTTTTCCTCGACAGACTATCTCCACCTTCGTCTCTGCAACAAATCTTCTCCTTTTTTGTTGTCTCTCGCCACGTTCACCTCTACCAACAAATTCTGCTATCTTCTAGGTCTTACCCGCATCTGCATTCCTTTTTCACTTCAACATATCTTTTCCCTCGTGTTTGTTTTACGCTACCATAATTTGTGAAACCTTTTGCTTCACACTCGACGCAAAAAAGGGAGGGAACTCCTGTCTACGGTTCCTTTTATGCCTTTTCGTGGCCCTTCCGTTCCTCACCAACTTCATCGGACTTATTCCACTTTTCTAGTACAATAGACCAATGGTACAAGATTGACACCCACTATCGAGAATGCAGTGATATTAAAATTGTAGATGGTTGCTCAGTTCAAATCAGTGCTCATCGTGAACTGCCCAACTGAGACCCATCAATGTCAAATACATTTTGTTATAGTTTTGGTTGTGGTCGTACTTTCGTGGTACTGAGGAAAGCGGATATTGACAACTCTCGTACAACGATTTTTTTACATTTGGTGAACTCGCAGGGTTTTTCAGTTGATTTATCCAAAACAAGTTTGTTTTACAATTATAATAAAAAAGCAAATCAATTTAATTCTAAACAAAACATATATACAGGTATATTCGTATATTTCTGTTGGAGATTTATCTACCATTACTTTTACCATTGCCCAGTCGTAACGAGGCACCAGTTTTGCAACCAGTATGTCTGACTATGACCTTCGACACTTTCGGTTCGCCTGTGCGCTTGCACGCTTCTTAATTTAATAAATTTGGGCTCTGTAATACAAAACGTACACGTTTCCTATAAGATCATTTCAAAATTCCAATAATTGGTCCATCGAGTCGGATTCTGTTATTGAAAAACTTGTACGACAATCAGATGTTTGGGCGACACATGCGAGAAGTTCGTCGCGAATACCGGAAAAACCGCAAAAGTGAGTCGAACGGTGAATTTCCTGCGCGCACGAATCGAGTTGTTAGAACAATACTGGTGCAGTTTCAGTGCCGCGTACGAGCAGCTAGTGCGAGAGGCTACACCTGGAGAAATCATTGCGGAGGTAATTCTCAGCGGGAGCATGGTACTGACCAAACCAACTTCCGAAAAAATCAATACGGTCATGAAAATGAGATACTCTAATTATCTCAAAGCGAAGGCCCGAGAGGGGCTGTAGTGCTACAAATAAGAAGGAGAATTCTCAGCGGCGATCATTTTTCTGCAGTCGAGGTTGCGTATATCGAGGCAAAATCTTAGTGCTTGCAAGAAATCGCCACTCAACAGCCGACCGCACCAAACGAGGGCTCCCATAACCCAATACCGCTAGGTTCCCAAGCCGGGATAAAGCTGCCCAGAATAGATCAACAGAAGTAACCATCTCCGACAGTTTTCAGTCTGAGACATCTCTTTCATGTCGACACGGTTCTCTAATCGTTTAGAAAGTTTTCCAGTTGCTAACACATACTTTAGCATTTTTTGGCTTCCATTGTTTTCAACGTGAGTAGACTTTTCATATTTTTATAATATGACGTGGGAGTGATTTTGCCTGGGAGCAAGGGAAAATCCTATCCTAATCATCCTATCCTATCGCTGCTGGTTACCAGGCAAAGACAGAGTGCAGGAACTATCATTGCTCCTATGAGGAAGCTTTGAAAAGTCAGTACCACGTTTTGAAGAAAGGAATCAATAGGTTTGAAATGAAATAGAGCAAAAGATTTCTAGTATAGGAAGCTACGTCTAAAGAAACGTCCCGAAAAGGAAATGGGAAAAGAAAGAACGTACTCTCCTATATCAAAGGGGCAAAATGAGTTAACCGACACCGAACCCAATTGAAAAGAGCTTATATGATTACGGGGATGAAACTACCAACCTAGCTGACAGCATAAGGAAACGAAGTAGGACCTCGATACCTTAGTCTGCAAACTATGCAAACAAAAGTAACGACAGAAGTTCAAGACAACATACTAAGAACATAAATTTATAGGAATTCGAGAAATAGAAGCTGAGCAACGATAGTAGAGTAAAGTCAAATCATTGGGGTCGGTTAAACAAAAGTTTAATTATTGTATTTATAACTAATCTAAGAAGCTATTAGCATTTAACTAATGCAAACGTTGGAAATCGCCGAGAGTCTTCCACCAGTAGTGCAGGTATCTACATTACTTTCTACGTCACGAGTGACAACGTGCGGCCAAAATGGAAAAATAGTAGCATATTAATCTCGAGCACAAAGCGATTAAATTTGCTTCTAATAATGTGTGAATGTGCACTGTCACATTCATGGAAAAATAAGGTTGTGACTGTACTTGCATCGTTCCATCGATTGCAGAGTTATCAATCGGTAAAGGATGCCTGACGAAGGAACTCATCAGACAAGCATAGTTGAGACTAATTTGCGAAGAATTTATACTCATTAAATTTCCGGAGTTCACGATCAACAGAGACAAAAATCCATCTTCAAATATCACGAAGCTTTCTGGCTAACGAGATAATACACACCTTTTCATGCGAACTGCACTAGACGATTAATTTTCCAAGTTTTACCCACTTAATTCTTGGAACTCACATTTGACGGTGACCAGAATCTATCTCCGGACATTGCAAAGCTTCCGCGAACACATCAAAAACTGCCGCTGGCAGAGCGAGAATTGTCAAGCAAGGATGTCGTTTTCCGCTTAAAGTGCAGTAGCCGGTGCAAAACGTGCCAGACGGCTGCCACGAACCTGCTCGACATGAAACTTAACAAAGAAGGATTTTTCCCGGTTGAAGAAGCGTTTTTCGTAAACGATTCAATTTTCGCGCCATTTGAGACCTTTTTTCTCTTTTATTTGGGAGTGGCAACGCAAGTGGTAACGAATATCAGGATTTCAGAAATTATCATTTCGTAGACAAGCGTTGGGTGGTGTTAGGAGTTTTCATTGATACTTGGCGATTTAGAGGAAAGCAGACGATTTGGACGATTATCGTTTCCTGGACAAGCAGTTGGATGGTGTTTGAAGTTTCGATTGATACTAGTGGAATCAGCGGATTATCAAAGGAGCCCCAACGATAAGTAGAATTATTTGTCGTAAAATTGTTTATTTGCTTGAATTTTTTCGCAAAGAAAATTATTATTATATACTAACTCCACCGTAGATGGTTCCAAGCCCCTTTGAGAAAGGAGGAGAGATCCCTTTGTCTCCCCAATCCACACTTTCCATGATTCCTCATCCTGAAATCTACGTCTAGGTAGCTTATGGTCTCGGAGTCACACATTGGGTTTACTGGCTCCCGAATGATGTGGCATTAAGTGCCAATAACTGTAAATACACCTACAGCTCTGCTACTAAATCCTACCTACACCTTCTTAATGGGGAAGTAAGAGGGTGACGGCGAGTCTTCCGCACCTGATAACGGAATCGATAGAAATGTCTGTGCCATGGGAATGAATGTTGGGCAAAGGGCTAACTCCCTATCCCTGGAAAACCCTACATTGTTTTAAAACCTGCAACAGACCCTCGGAATAGATTGGACTTACGGCAACGACCTCGCAACCGAAAAATGGACTATGGCATTGGATCCAGGAATGTCAGATCACTGAACTACCCTGGCGCTTTTAAGGACCTTTTCTAATAGGCCAATGAATGGTTCTGTGCAATCCATATAAAAGCGAAATTCTTCAAAATCTGGCTAATAAACATACATGCACCAACCGAAGGAAAGGACGAAGAAACACATTTCTTGTTCATTTTGCCTCGGCCTGGACCCTCTGATGCACAAAACGACTTTTTTCTTTCAGATTCCAAAAGTTTTAACCAAGATCTTTCATTTGATACCACATCGACTACATTTGATAAAAAATCAGCATACGAGGGCACCCCCTTGATAATTTTGAGCTTTCCACGAAAATTGAGCTTTCTAGCTTCTATAGTTTCTGAGAAAACTTACTGGGACTCATAGACAGACGGACAGATAGGACGCGAAACTAGAAGGTCTTTGTAAAAATTTTTTACAAAGCCCTTTAGATTGTCCGTGGATGCAGTGAAAGCCGTACTTTTGCAAGATGTTGAATTTGATGAGAAGAGAACGAACGGTGCATTTTTCCGAAGTCGAACGATAAAAAGAAACAATACCGTTGCCATTCATGACAACGTACAAAAACATACAACAACTAGAGAAGTGACTGTAGCTGATGGCTCTGATGCACCTGTGAAATGTGCTGGTGAAATTAAATTGAATTTTTCAACCGGCAACGTGTGACATTGTGGGACGTTGATTGTGTTCCACCCTTTTGCGCAAAATTGGTTTCAAATGAAATCAAAAGGCCACCGCGTTGTACTCGAAAAAGGCTATTGCAACATTTATGACAATGAAACAGTATTATCACGAACACTTTATTAGTCGATGGCCAATATTGATTGAATTGGTGAGGCCAGCTGAATGTGGAGAAGTCAATCTAGTTAAAAGTGATCAAGAACTTACTTGTCTACTCTGTCATCTCGTCGCATGTATCTAGATCAATGTTTTCTGTATTAACTCTGCCACCATTAAATTTCATTAACATTGTTTGCAGACTTACGTTTTCGTCAATCATCGCGTTCTTCCCGGGCAAACAATTTTTTCGTGCCACCGTATGCCCGTACAATTTATATTTTCATTCTCCCATTATACGAATGGTAAGGAATCATGATAAGCTTGAGATTGGCCCTTTTTCCGACTCATACCTAGTTTTTAAATTGAGATTAGGAAGCCTGATTCTTAAAACTCAACTGGAGTAAATACTAGACATTATTTTTTTGTGCTTTACTTTAATTTCACATGCATATTTATTATTGTTAGTACCATTGAATTTCATTTTTATATAAACTTAAACACTTAATTCTAATTTTCATTAATTTTTCTTTTTTGTTTGTTTTATTCCATTTTGCAATTGGATTATGTTTTATTTGTTAAATGAAATTCAAATAAATAAATAAAGAGCTATAGCATCGAAGATTGGGCCATATTTGCGACGAAAACTTGAGTAAGGTGAAAAATAATAATAGCAAATCAGACAAAAAGCGCCTTGTTAGCATTTAGGGAAAACAGACTCGCAAACGTTTTCCGAATAGCGGTAATCACATAGCGAATGCATTGGATTTTGTGTATTCAAACATATATCGTCCATTCAAAAACAAATCGTTAGGAGGTGCAAGATTCTTTGTGACTTTTATTGATGCTAAATAAATGAAACTTTCATTTCCTTATACACGGGTTTATTTTGTTTTTTCACAGATACGTATTTTGGGATCTAGTTGACCCCTTCTTCTGTGGTTTTTTGCAACTAAATTTATTTCCTTACTTCCTAGCTTTTTATAAACTTTATTTTTATTTCATTTATTACTTACAAATTCGGTTACAAAATATTTTACAACATGATTTATTACTATAATTACAAAACTATTTACTAATTTTAGTTACCTACTTTTTTTTTAATCCTCTTTATTTGGGTCGTAAATCCGTTGCCTAAATCGTGATTCATCCGTTTACCTTCTTCGCTTCGAGCAATGCATATGCTTTCGTAGGCATCCAACTGGCTTCTTTTTGGACTATTTTTATGCATTTTGCATCTTCTTGGTTAATCGCATGCCTTTCATTGATAATATGCTTCGCTACAGATGATTTGACTTCTTTTCGCTTCTTCTGGACGGCTAGCTCTGCTTCTCCGAGGTGTTTTTGGATCCTAGTTGAAATCGGTCTCATCGTTTGCCCAACGTATCGCATATCACACTCGTTGCATTTCACCTCGTATATGCCACTTTTTTCGGCCTCCGTTACAGGATCCTTCGCCAATTATTGCTTCTATTCCCGTTTTGCTTAATATTTTGTCGCTGTGGTTCGATCTGCTTATTACTGCTCGTTTGATTGGCTCTCGGTAGCTGGTCGTTGTTTGTAATGTTGATTTTCTGCTCATTTTCTCTTGATTCGCAATTTTGTTTATTCTTGTTATTATTGTTTCTTCGTCGAGCCCATTAATATTTGTTGTATTTTTTATATATTCGATTCCTTTTCGTTTCTTGCTTGAGTGGTATTGAAGTCATTCGGTGAATCATCGTGTTATAGACTGCCGTTTTTTGAGAAAACCATGTTCAGATATTCTGGTGATTATCCTTTGTGTGTGTGTTGGTTTTCTGTACATATTGTATTCAATTATTCCCCCATTTTTGATGATATTGAGGTCGAAGAATGGTATTTTAGTCAAAGTGATGACAATCAGGTCCGCGGGTCAGGTTATGTGTACTGTGTTCTGGGACCGACGGGGCGTGCTGTACGTCAATTTCCTTCGCACTCACTTTCTGAAAATACACGTGAAGCCCGCTTATCGCTCGAAACGGAGGAGCATTCCAGCATGAAGTGCAATTCTTCTCCAAGATAACGTGCGCCCTCTTCCGAACTGATTTTTCAAACCCAGAAAAATGTTAAATAAATTATCTCTCCTTTTTCTTTAAAAACCGTCGGGCCTTGCTAGCAGATGCGTAATTAGGTCAAGTAGTAAATTACGTCAAGTAGTAGATTATACCAGGTAGAGGGATATTAAGTTTTTTTGTTGTTGTTGGATCTCCGTTTGTTCTGTTTCATCTCGTTTCCGTTTTTGTCCAAGAGTGTGATCTAGTACTGAGAAAATTGCCGTGGAATTGGTAACAAGTTGTTCGTTGATAATGTTGCCGTCTGTGTTTCTATGCTTATAAATTTCAAGCCTTTCTAGGATGTCAAGTCTTGGTCCTTTGCTTTGTTTGTGTAGCAATTTCATAGAGCTTGTCATAGCGTCAGACACATGTGCGTAGTTTTTAGGTGCGTCCCATAATTGGAGTCTGCCTTGTTGTGTAAGAAAGATCGTAAGTGCTCTTTGTACCTTGTTGTTAGTTTTCGTGCTGTCCTTCCTGTATATACCATGTCGCAGCCTTACATGTCAGTTTGTATATGCCGCTGTTTTCGTATATTGATGTGTCATTCAGTTTTGGTTTCAGTTTGTTTCCAATGTTGTTATTCGTTTTGAATGTAGTTTGCAATTTGTATTTCCTAAGGAAGTTTGATAGTTTGTATGTCTCTTTGCCTACGTATCTCTCTCTTGAATAACCACTCAAGCAGATCAGGCGCGATGATCAGAGGGAAGTCTTGGAGTTGCTATGGCTCACAAAGATCACCTGAAAGTCCAAAGGCACTGCCTTCCAAGTCTGAAATGTATTGAAGCTGAAATAATAAGCTCCATGCTGGGAGGGTGCACTTTTGCATTCGTGGAGATCTATGTTCGACATGGATATTCGGGGAGGGAACTCATTGAAGACTTGGAAACAGTGCTTACTCTGTGCAAAAAAATCCATTTCAATGCCATGGGAGATGATTTCAATGCGAAGGATCTCTTATGGGGAAATATTGCATCGAATGGCTATGGAACAGCTATCTCTATCTGGTTTCAATTAAATATGGATCTGATACTGATCGCTCCGAAAGAACCCATCTTCCGGCAAAGCTCGTCTATTGACTTCTTCATTGTGTCTGCCAATTTAGTAAATCTCTCCCACAGTTTGAGGGGTTTCGAGTGTGGAGTTTTTGACGCCAAATCTGACAATCTTTTGGTTGAGCTGACCTTAAGAGTGAAAAAAGGTGTGAAACTTGATGTTGCAGATCCTCAACTTTTCATTCCATACAAGCGAATCGATTGGGCAGCAGTAAGTGCTGACTTTGATGGAAAATTGAAGGGAATTTGATCAATAGATTGAAAAATCTTTCTATTCCTGAAATCGATGAGGGAGTTGCTTGTATAAAGTCAACTCAGGATACGGTCACTCAAAGATCTTCATTAAGAAATCCTCGACGAATTACCTTTATCGAGATTTACCAGAAGACATCTTGGAGCGATTTGAACAGGCCCTGGAAAGTATCAAACCAGGTCCCTATATGTTTCCTCATATCAATAGGATAACAGGCAGAAAAAGGCTGCCCAGGGTCCTCACTTATGACGGATCCATGCTTATGGATGACAAAGCTATCGCTGACTCTATTGCGAAACATTTTGTGAAAGTTCTTCAAGGAGAGAAAGCAAGTGAGCAGTACCACAACGAATTTCGACAGAGACAATGAGTAATAGTGCTTGGTCAGGTTCTCTGATTCAAATAACTCTGACGTACCTACTGGCCATGCTCTGCTTGTCAGCCCTGAGAAACTCACTTTGTTGGCACTGGAGCAAAATTCCAAGAAATCAGCAGGGGCTGATGGAATCTCCAATCACACGCTTAGATGGCTTTCCCATGCTTTCATCAATGGAAACGCGCAAAAATATTTGCAATACCTAAGCAGTCGGGCAGTTCTGACGTAGTCGATAATCATCCGATTTTGCTGCTTTCAAAAATTGGTAAGCTGCTTGAAAGGGTAATACTTGAAGACATCATACGATTCTCTGCCGGGGCAAGAATCGTGCCGGAAAGACCATTTGGCTTCAAAAAAGCCTACTCCACGGTGGAATCTTGATTCGTCCGATCATCACATATGCGGTGATGATATGGATTGGAGCTCCGAAAACAAAATGGGGCAAGATAAGATTAGTGGAGCGAAAAATCCTTCGAGCTTGCGCAGGCCTATACAGACGGGAGGACGAACGGTCTTGCCCCCAACGAAGCGCTGTACCAGGAGACAGGAATGGAGCCCATAAAATTGTATGCAGAAAAGCTGATGGAATCGGGAATCAGGAGAGCCAATGAACACAAGCCAGGAGTTGTCAGGAGAACAACGAACAACGGCTCAATGGATGCAGCGAATGAGTGGTTTTAAGGTAATCTTAAGGAAATAATGTACTAAACTTTAAGGAACTCAATTTTTAAAACTGCAGCAAATGAATTTTCCACCAAACTTCTTTTTAAAATCGATTAATGTTTGATAATGTTGTGGACGTCCACATTTGAAAGTTGCAATCCAATAAAAGGAAATTATTATCAAACTTCAGAAAAAGCCCTAAGGCACAATCCGCATGAATATTGTTAGGTTAAGTTATTTATGAATTGTATACACGTAAAAAATCAGAAATCACCAAATAAAGATCTTGAATCTATTCACTCAAGCCGGTAAGACGTGTTTCGCCTTATCCACAGCACACTTGAGGTTTGTGTGTCTTTCTGCTCGTTTATCGGTCTGTCTGTCCGTCTCTCTTTTTGCCCGTTCATCAGTGTTGCTCAGGGATTTTTCTCTGATACTATAGCAGCTATAGACACCGAACTTGGTACGTGGATAAAATGATGACCTCATCCAAAAATTATTCAAAGGTTATTAAGGGAGGTTCCCCATATCTGAAGGGGACCATTAACAATTTTTTTACTGAAGGTAGTTGTGGTGGACATCAAAGGAATTGTTTTTAAGAGAGCATTTCTTCCGCAGTGTTACCAGACTTATGCGGCACTTATGTATCTACCCTGAGGTTCAAAAATCTAAAAAAAAATTATGGGGATAGGCTTTTATGAGTGAAACAACAAATTTCCATATTGTTAAAAGTATTATATACGTTTCACATTTTTCCTAGTAAAATCATAGGGGCGCACTTAAACTCAATGAAATTACATATTTGGATAGTCCTTTAGTTCTTCTATTTGGTAATTAAAATTTTCTCCCCCATTACAACAACACAAGGTTTTCGTACTAAATGGAGTTGGTATCCGTGCATACACTACAATTTCAATTGGATCTTCTCAAAATTTTCAAATAAGATAAATAACATAAATATTTTCATGATCTTATCTAGACAATGATATTCCGTATATTGTTACAAAATAACGGCAAGGTGAAATGGAGAAACAATGAATTTTCTTTGCAAGAAATTATTTCATGGTTTTGTAGGTGTGAACATGTCAGAAATTGATTACAGAAACCTATTGACAGGAGTGTAGTTCTGTCTACCAAGCATGTTTTCTGAATGTTTATATGCATAATATATTGTGGATCATGATTAAATAAAATCGATTGAACTCGAAATATTCAGTTTGAATAAAGCTGGCTACAATTAACATGTTCTTCCAAGCAAAATTATGAAATTCATAATAAAAAATTTTAATCGAATAACTTGCCTCATTTTGCATTTAATTTTATTCCCCATCAATGTCGCCCGATATTGAAACTGATTCAACTTAACGTTTAATTGCACATCTGTAATTTGCAGTTGCTTGTTTTTCAGCGGCTTGATCGTATTTTTTATGCCATGGCAAAAAGCTAGTCATATTTTTGAAAGACCATCTATAACATAAGTGCGAAAATCACGTACGCAATTAACGAGATTTTCGTGTGTTGAGATTTATAAAATTGGTGAATCAGAGCACCAGGTTTTTTACATTTTCCATTTCTCAGTAGATAGCGACCTATATGGCTGCTTTGCAGTATACATTACATGTATGCCAACATGTGAATCATTTTATCTGTCTCCAACACAGGTAACCAACCAATTCGTGGAAATGCGAACTACTGAATGAAAGTTCCCAATATTATTACCACATCCATGGGATCTCCTCACTCGTGACATTAATCCAATGTTGAAGGCATATTTAATGCATACCTCAATTAGCAGTTAATTCGCTAATTGAATGTATAATTATTGGAAGTCCGAAGCATTTGTAATATGAGTAACCAAGTGTTTCCCCTTGCCTACTCCAAATGTAACGCTGTAATGATGGTGTGTCTATTTTGAGCTGGCAATCATCGGAAATCTTTTGAATGACAAAGTTTAATGTTATTAACATAGCCTCCAACCGGTAGGAGGTTAACAAGCTATTACAGCCGACTAAGCTTTAAGGAAAATCTAATAAATCGTGCTCAATTTATGATAAGGACATTGTCGATCGTATCTAACATTCCAGCGTCCCTGACGATGCCAAAGACTTTTAAGATCTACAATTTTGGAAATTCACTTCCAGTTGGTAGCTCCTGTCGCCGCCATTCACCCTGAGTTTGACTATTCATTTACACTTTTATTTAAATCGAAAGCGTGATTTATGTATTTCGCCCACTTTGTTTCATATGTAGAAAAGCTGATCACGTACGAGTTAGATGGAACGATGTGACTGTCTACTTATCTGCACTCTGTTTCCATGGCTGACAATAATCTAAATTACAGAAAACAGAAATAAGCAATTGGCGAAGGGGATAACCGCGCGCTGCCACTCAATTTCCCGTTTTATTCATTCAAATGCTATCATTAGATTGTAGGCATTAATCATATTATTTAAAAATAGCGAAAACTTTACGAGTATAAATGCAAATGAACTATTTGTGGAATTGAAGGTTGGCGTGGAATTGTTTAAGCTCGCGGGTTAGGTGTGGTACAAACGAATTCCTCATAAACTTGCTCAATACCGCAAGGGTTCACGGTCTTGTTGCAGAAAGTTGCTGTTAAATAAAAGTTATTTTCAATTTTATTTGACTATTCCTTTTTAAAAGACATTGTTTAATTTATTTCGGGTTGTAAATGAATGAACGAATGTTATTGCGACGGTTAATGCTCTCTCCACCGACATGTGTTATAAAACGGGTGGATTTTGCGAATTTAATTTGACGCGAGCGACAGGCTGTGCCGTTGAACAATAGAATGTTTAACATACGACTCATATAATATGGATCGCATGAAAGTGTAAGAGTTGGCGTCAAAACGTGAAAGTAGAGAAAACTGTTACGTGTGATCTAGATACTTTTGTAGCTGCAACACGAATTTATTTACTCAAGTTGTCATAAACATAAAAAGCTGGTTTAAGTGTCTCGCAATAAATCAGCTGCTGGATATTACGTTCAATTATTGAAACAAATGAAAAACTACCTTTGGACGAAGAGAAAAAGAAGTATTTCCTCCATAGTTGACTTCTTCGCTATCCTCCTTGCAAAATTCAATTGTTTGCACACTCGGCTTCAAGTTTACTCCGTATCAGTTTTTCACCCACTACAGCAGAGTACGAGTATGTAATTTGAATTCACGTTCACTAAATACTCGAGTCTGCAACTCTTATTTCGATGCGATAGAGTCTGCAATGGCACGCGCTGCCACTAGACTTGATGACGATTGCAGATTGAATTTCATAAATTAATTTCTTTTTATTTCAATGTTCAGCACTGGTCTGTTGCGAGATTACGAAATAGACACCAAAGCAGATTTTCTTTTTCGAGTTACACGAAACATTCACACACTGACGATAACTTGCTTAGATTTTCCGTGACAAAGTTCATATTACAATTATTAACTTTGTATCGGATTGAATGTGGGAAAATTTGCTAGCGAGTTAGCGGAACTATGGAGTATTGAGGAAGAACAAAATGAGCTGTTAGCACCAGAAAGATATGAAACTAAACTGAAAATTTTCCAATGGGTTGCAGATATCGTGCCTGCCTCAATGTGGTATTAATTTCTTCTTTGAATTCTTACGATAATTATTGTTAATAAAAAATGCAACCGATCAGATTGTTTTTAACTGGAAACTCGAACAAAAAAACACTTGACAGACGTATTTCACACATTTCTTACGTGCACCTGAAAATAAATTAAACGATTGCAGAAAGAGGAGGATTTATCAGTTTAAAAAGATTTAAAAGCTATATTTAACACAGTCAAATAAAAAAATTCTTCATTAGCATGAAAATTTATCACTACAAATGTATTTTCGAGTTGATATGAATCGATAAGAATATTTTAAATGATCATTGATTTGCTGAATAGTTAAAAATCACTAGTTAAAGCGAGTACGGCTGGCTTGGACATGCTAATAAAATTACCCAAAATTTTTGAATGCATTTTAGAAGAGGAAGTCTAGGGTAAGAAACAGAGCTGACCGGCTTTAAAGTCCAGAGTTTCAGCTCCCTCTTAACAGAATCAATATGCTGAAATCTGCGTGGCATGGTCTTTGATTTGTCTTTAATTGTTGGTAATGAGATTCATTTTGCTGATCCTTTGGACATACTATAAGTGATGGGAATAGATTCAAGCCTGGGCATATCCACTGGCAAGCGTAATCCGCACCATTACTCCTTCTATCTTGCTGTTGCAGTTGTGGAATAAGCCACCATCATATACGGCATAGCTCCAATTCGGCCCTTCGGCTCCAATTGTCGCTGTTCTTCAACTTCTTCGGCCAATTTGAGATCCCAAGCAGAGACCTGCTCTCAACATCAATTAAATCTTCCTGCGGTTTCTTGGTTTTCCAACTAGACATTCCCCTTGCAATTTACCCTTCAACGTTCGTCTAGGGAACCTATCTGTAGTAATCGAGTAGTCACACAAGCAAACTGCTCGAAAACCTTCCTAGCACTTATTCGAAATTTCAGATTAAAAAAAATCCATTACTTCCATTCATAGTTATAAATTATAAAATATTTTTTTATTATTCTAATAAGATGTAAATTTTATATCATTTTCTTCTATATTAAATTTAAACTTTTCCTTTTGATTATATTCTCTATGATATTTCTTCTTCTTAGCACTACAGCTCCTCTCGGGCCTTCGCGTCCTGCAAATAGCGCCTCCAAGTGTCTCGGTCCATTGACCGCGTCCTCCAATTTTGAAATCTGATCAGCGATGAACTGTCTTCATCGACCGAGTCAGACCAGCGTTTCCTCGGTTTCCCCACTGATCTCCGGCCTTCAGTTCTCCCAACAAATACATTTTTTGGTATCCGTTGTTCGTCCGTACGATTCATGTGTCCAGCCCATTACAACTTCCACAGTCTTATAATCGTTGAGACCTCCGGCTGGTCAAAAATTTCATACAGCACATGGTTGTATCGAATTCGCCATTGGTCCCCGTCTAGCTTCGCTCCGGTTATTCGCCTCAGGACCCGTCGCAAAAAGGTGTTCAATTTATTTGCGGATGCTTGGGTTTGGGTCCATGTTTCACACCCATAACATAACACAGGTCTTATCACAGATTTGTATACTTAGAGCTTGGTTTTCGTGTGTATGCAACTGGTCTTCAAGATCGCCAGAACTGAAAAAAATATTTCATTTGCGAGCTGTATTCTTCGGCGTATTACATCTCTTTCATCACCCGTTTTCGTTATTTTGGCGCCTAAATATACAACTTCGTCAACATTTTCGATACTGTATTCGCCAAGTGTGATATTTTGTGTATTTGAGGTGGAATGCGTCATGAGCTGTGTTTTTTTTTTCAATGATTTGTAGCCCTACTAGTTTTTCTTCGCTGTTAAGTTTCAGGAAGAGTTCTTTGGCAGTTGTTAATGAACTTGACAAAATATTGATGTCGTCCGCATAGGCTACTACTTGGCTCAGGGACGGACGCAGGGGGGTGGTCCGGGGGGTCCGGACCCCCCCCCCGAAATCTCAGACTTTTTCAAAACCCCTTGCAGCACACGGTCTTTCAACCGTATAAACTAAATGGTCCACATTACAAGTTGGTGCATTACAAATATGATTCATTTCACTTTATTTCGTGATTTTCAGTTTATTTTCACAACTTTTCTGGTCAAGATCACAGTAGTAATTGAGTGTTATTATCATGCCACATGTATTAATAGTACTATCGTTAGATGACTCGCAACCTACTGTAGTGCGAGAAAGATGCATAGAACGGATGCCGGTTTTGAAGACAAAGGACGGAAAGTGAAGATATATCAAAAGCGTTCCCAATAGTTACCGATTATTTAGTGTATCGATAACTATTGATAATAATCGATAGTTTTCCCAACATTTCTCAACACAATTTCACATTTAGTGTTGTGGGGAACAATTAAAGATTGATTGACCGCTCTAATGACAGCGGTGGGATCATTAGTCATGGGGACAAAAAGAATCAATCAATCTTGACTGGCAATTAATCATACCAGTCGGACTTTCGTTTTTGGAATATTGTCGATACTTCTTTATCTTTCTCAAGCCTTCTCGGATTTTCATTTTCTGGAATTTTCTTAGACACGGGGTATAAATACCTGCCGGGCCCGGCCGGGCAGTCAATGGAGCACGAACAAAATACAAAACGCATACGAACCGTTTACGATCAACGAATTGTACGCGCGCGAAAAATCTACTAAGACGGAAATAATAAGGTGTAATAGTCCAGTAAATATCGTGTGAGTTATTAGTCGGTTTGACCTCCCACAGTGTTGACATGCATTTGCTTCATCGTCAATAAAAATGGCACCTGTTAAAATAACGTCCTTTTTTAAACCGACAAATGCAAATGGTAAACGCGAATGCGAACGATCAGTTAAACAGGCTGAAGAAGTATCAACAGCAAAAAAATCGCGGCATGACGAGGAAAATGATCATCAACCGGAGCCCATAGTAAGTATTTTGAATTTTCACCCAGTAAAATGTTGATTAAAATTTGAGTTTAATAACTAAATTGAATGCGTTACATCATTTTCTTTTTTATAAAATTTTCATGAACGTGGAAAGTACAGAAACTTTTTTCCGCTCGAAATTCACTGAACAGACTTTCGTACAATTGCATCATATTTTATTGATGTACTGTTTGACGGTTTGCAGTGAGGTTTTAAAATTATACAATTCTAATTCGTTGACGTCGTTTTGAATTTTTAATCTATATAAAGAAATTAATTTCAAACTTTACAGTGTAAGATACTTTACATGTTATCTTCAAATATGTTGTGGCAGAGCGGTTAGAGCACAAGCTCCCCACTCAATCATCGCGGGTTCAAATCTCACTAGTGACGATTTTTTTTTTTGAAACTGACTATAAAAAATTATTTTTGAAATTATTTTTGCGAGAAAAAACCAATAAACTAAATTTTTTCAAACGAATACTGTGTAAATCGAAGAAAAAATTTGTATGAATTTCAGAAGTCTCAGAAATTTCAAGATCATGTCCACGGTAGAAGAAAACTTGAAAATACAGAGAAGTACGATCTCCTTGTAAATGTATGGACACCGGATGCTGATTTTGTGTTTCCAGCAACGGAAACGAACAAAAAAAATCTGAAATTCCAACTTTCTTGGTTACAAAAGTATCCTTGGCTCACTTACTCAGCCTCAGAAGACGGCGCTTATCGTCGAGTTTGCATTTTATTTGCGCAAAAAGAAGTTGGAAAAGGAAAACATGAACGTTTGAGTTCATTTGTGCAAACTTGTGTTAAAGATTGGAAGAGAGCTTTAGAGAGATTTAAAGAACACCAAATGAAAAAATATCACTTGGACGCCCTTGAAGATGCACAGAATTTTAAGCTCATTTATGAAAATAAGAAAAATGATGCCATTGTCGAGATCGATCAGCGCCGAAAACTGCTGCAATTGGAAAACAGACGGAAGCTTGCTCCCATCATTCGTGCGGTTTTGTTCTGCTGCAGACAAGGACTGGCGCTACGAGGACGTCGAGATGATGGCCCATTGGCGCTGGAAATTCCAGAAGAGAACGACGGGAATTTCAGGGCACTTCTGCGTTTTTCTGTGGATAGTGGAGATGTAGCACTGCAAGAACATTTAAAGGTGGCTGGTTGTAATGCAACATACTTGAGCCATAGAATTCAGAACGAGATCATTGATGCTGGAGCGGGAATCATCACAAGAGAGTTGGTGAGACGCATCAATGAGATGAAATGTTTCACTGTAACCGCAGATGAAACGTCTGATGTAAGTGGAATTGAACAATTCACGATTGGAGCTAGGTTCATTCAAGAAATCAAAGGGAGACACACGATCAGAGAAGATTTCTTGTGCTTCGTCCCTGTAGAGGATGTGACTGGCGCCGGCCTTGCAAATACGCTGCTTACAACTTTGCAGAAACTTGGAGTGGACACTCATTTCATGAGAGGGCAAGGTAAGCTGGATAAAACTCAAATTAACAAGGATAAAACTCAAATGAACTAATTCAAAATTGAATTACTATAAAATATCATTATATAATTTTAAACATTAATGTATTAAATAAAAAATATTTTTGTCTAATATTTAATGCAGTATAACTCACATTCACTCAATAAAACTTAAATTAGCTAATTAAAAAATTAAATCAAATGGAAATTCATATGAATTAATTAAAACTTGGATCCCTATAAAAAAGCATAATATAATTTTAAACATAAATGTATGAAAAAAAATTTTTTATCCAATATTTAACGTAGTATAACTTACAATTATTCAATAAAATTTAAATTGACCGATTAAAAAATTCAACCGAATGAAAACTCAAATGAACTTATCAAAACTTGAATCACTATAAAATATCATCATATAATTTTAAACATTGTTTTATATTGTATGAAATAAAAAATACTTTCATCCAATACCAAACGTTGTATAACTTGCATTCACTCAATAAAACTTAAATTAACATGAATTAGCTAAAAGTAGAAAAAGAAAGTGAAGTTTTGGAGCTACTATTCATTGAAGTTTTGGATCAAACTTTCTACGAGCATAGAAAAATTCACTCTCGATTGGATTTAGTGACTAGCTTAAAAATGATATTTTTCAACTCAATCAAAATCTTATCTGAATAGGATTTTATAAAACCTTTTGACAAACCTAGCTAAATTTGATTCTTGAACTAATTTTAGTATGAAATCTAGACAAGAATTCTTAGTACTTAAGAATATATATACATATATTATGTGGATTAAATACTATAACAGTTTTAGAGTCTTGCTTAAAAATGATTTTTGAAATATCTTGAAAATCGGATTTTAATTCGATTTTGAAAGAGTCTTAAAACCCAAACCAAGTTGAGTTGAATAGTGCTTTGAAAATTTCAATTACACAAGTTCCTGAATCGGATTTATAAATATAGGAGCTCTGAAACCATAGAAAAAACTTTTGATTTGTAAAACAAGGATTTTAACGGTTTATTCTGAAGGTTATGATGGAGCTCGAGCAATGAGTGGAGAGCTGAAAGGCTGTGCAGCTATTGTAAAGAAAACATGTCCAGATGCTCTTTATCTTCATTGTGCCAATCACAACCTAAATCTGGCAATTACCCATGCGTGCGACATTACGCCGATTCGGGACTGCATTGGAACAGTCAAGCAAGTCATCAACTTCTTTCGTCTGTCGAGCAAAGCTGGAAATTTGTTGAAAAAACATATCCTGGCAGAAAATCTTAGTGCCAAGCAGACACGTCTTTTAAAATTTTGTGAAACGCGTTGGGTCGAACATCTTGCTTCTCTTGAATTGTTTCATGAAGCATTGGAATTCATCTGCTTGACGCTCGAAGAATTAAATGAGCTGAGATCAAAAAATGATGGAGTACAGCCAAACAGCTTGCTTGCTTCAATCCAAACAGCGCAATTCATAGTTGCATTGGTTGTAATGGTACCGGTATTCAGCTTGACGAAGAACCTGAGCTAGAATTTGCAAAAAGAAGATTGCGATTTAAGTGAATGCGTCCAATATGCGAACAATGTTCACAAAGAAATAAAGGAGATGCGTGCCAGGGCCGACGAAAAATTTGCGGAAATGTTCCAGTCAGCGACTCAAATTGCTGTGAAGATTGGTATCGAGCTAACTGTTCCTCGGCGAGTAGGACGTCAAAACAATCGTGACAACTATTTTGGAAATGCTGAAGAATATTATCGACGATCAATATTTATTCCATTTTTGGATATATATCTGGAAGAACTGGACACGAGATTTCTCGAACATCGAGCACTGTTGTCAATGATACAGAATATCATTCCAGCCAAATGCGCAGAACTCGATGAAGAGGAAATAAAAAAACCTTGTATTAGCTAAACTTTTTTTTAATTGGATCATTTCACCCTTTTCACATCAATTTAATGTAAATCTATACGACAAATTTGCTCTACATTTGAAGCTTTATCTAACGTCGCGCGGATATCGATCACTCTTTCGGATGGCTCCGATAGCTTTTTAAATTACTTTTTATGGAATTGTTTGCAGCTACATATAAATGAGTTGCATATTTTGAATAATAATTTTTCTGAAAAATTATTAGAGAAGAAAAATGTTAGAAGAAGGTGGTTTCGACGTGTGCACTAATTCTCCTCAGGCCATCACACTTAGAACAATTCCATAAAAAGTAATTTAAAAAGCTATCGGAGCCATCCGAAAGAGTGATCGATATCCGCGCGACGTTAGATAAAGCTTCAAATGTAGAGCAAATTTGTCGTATAGATTTACATTAAATTGATGTGAAAAGGGTGAAATGATTCAATTAAAAAAAAGTTTAGCTAATACAAGTACTTACAAGAGAAATTTACCTTGAATATAACTTGCAGATACAAAAACATATTGAGTTTGCATTAGTAGAAAAATTAAAAATTTACTCCCTCACCTCTGAGCATGGTGGTCGCCATCACCGGTGTGTATCTAAGTGTGATGGCCTGAGGAGAATTAGTGCACACGTCGAAACCACCTTCTTCTAACATTTTTCTTCTCTAATAATTTTTCAGAAAAATTATTATTCAAAATATGCAACTCATTTATATGTAGCTGCAAACAATTCCATAAAAAGTAATAAAAAAACCGCCCATGTTTTTGAAGAAAAATGGCCGAACGACATCACTGGGTCTACGGAGGACTTGCAATTAGACATTAAGCTGTGGAAAAGGTAATCATCAGTTTTTCGCAGTTAAAAAAAAGGGTCTATTTGATTTATTAATTGGTTTTTTATTCCAGGTTCTGTTCAAAAATTCCTGAAAAAGAACGGCCAAAAACATTCATCGAAGCTCTGGACGTTTGCAATAGAAGATTTTACAGCCAGATATACAGATTTCTTCAAATTTGTGGGACACTACCGGTCACAGTTGCCTCTAGTGAACGGTCCTTCTCCACTTTGCGAAGGTTAAAAACTTACTTGCGCAACCGAACTGGAGAGGAACGGCTGAATGGACTGGCGCTTCTTAACATTCACAGAGATGTGAATGTTACCAGTGATCAAATTCTGGATATTCTCGCAAAAAGAACAAGTCTGCCTAATATTAAAGGCAGTAGATCATATGTATTGCAATTTCATCATTTGATTCGTGTGCTGTTAATTAATGCTTCTTATATTATAAAATATTATAACGTTACATGAAATTCCAATTGAGTGAAAATAAATTTTTTTTTAATTTATGATCACAATTTTTAGCTATTTTTACCCAAAAATTGATGTTTGTCTTGTGTTTATTTTTTGGAAAATAGAACTCGCAGACCGCCAATCAACACGCGATTTAATGAACAATCATAAGTTATAAATATTAAGTTTGTCAAACACAAATAAAACGTTACGGTTTGTTAGAGCCGAGCTGTTTAATTATTCCAAATTTTTCGATCGGACCCCCCCCCAAAATTTTTTTTCTGCGTCCGTCCCTGACTTGGCTTGACTTGTATAGTAATATACCTCGTGTATCGATAGGTAGTTTCCTTACGACGTACTCCAAAGCCAAATTGAAGAGCGATTGGGCAAGCCCATCTCCTTGTTTTGATCCGATATTTGCGCCAAAGGCATCGGTGAGTTGGTTTTTGATGCGGACTTGGGAGGTCGTCGACGTCTTTGTTATTTTGGTAAAATGGACTAATTTTAAAGGGATGCCAAAGCAAAGCATTATTTGGTACAGTATATTACGAAGAGGACTGCCGTATGCTTGCTTAAAGTCAACGAAAATTTAGTGTACGTCTATGTTGAGCACCTAACATTTTTCAAGTACCTGCTTGACTGTGAACAATTGGTCTGCTGTCAATCTACCTGCTCTAAAACCACCATGATACTCCCAAAAATCTCAGAAGGGTAGCGGATAACATAATTAGAATTAAGAAAAGAAAATACTATGACGACCAATTGAGAAGTATAGATACAAGTCTAGCGAACAACTACACAAGATAAGCATACAAAGTAGTGAAAAACCTGAAGCGTGCTTATCAGACCAAGTTCACGCCCTGTTGTGATAACATCGGCAATATCATCGCTGATGAAACCAAAATTAAGGAAGGCTCCAGAACATCGGAGACTAAAGATGTCTGTGGAGAGCTTCTATTGGCCTTACCAACTCTCGATGAAGTTTGTTTCGCCATCAAAGCCCAAAAGAATAATAAAGCGAAGGTCATCAATGAGATTCTAGCTGAGCTCGTCAAATATGGTGGCAGTAGTGTTCATAAAACTATTCACAAAGTCATCCAGCGTATTTGTCAAAAAGAACATATGCCAAAAGAGTGGAGCGAATCAATTATATTCCCTATCCACAACAAGCTACAGTGCGAAAATTATATGAATGTACTGGTAAATCTTTCAAAAAGTAGCCCTGAGATGAAAAAAGAGAAGATGAGGACCTCCTCACCTGAAAAATCTTGTACCTGTTTTGAAGATGCTGAAAGTGAAATTAGCTGTAAAGATAAGAGATTACCCCTGCCCTTACACCACCAAAAACAGCTACAACATACACAGAGTTGGTCATTAAACCAAAACCAACATCAACTTTGCCAAACACTACATATACACAACATGCACCATAAACACAAGAACCCAAAACAATGGTACCAAATACTAGGCATTATGAAAACACATCATATCTCATACTTACCCACCAAAACGGTCTACCTTGGCATACAAATTACCCTGACAATGACATACAATACCACATAAACATACTTCCGGAATATAGACAGTTGCATGCTGTGATCATCGACCTGTATGGCCTATCAGTTGAAGAAATTAAGGAAGTCTTACAATCTCAGGGCTTCAAGCCAATTGAACTTTATTATATCAACATTTGGGAAGGTCTTTCTAGGGCAGTCAAGATTCTTTTCCCAAAATGCGTTAAATGCGGTTCGGTTCATCATTTCTCGGACTTAACAAAGAAAATTGAGGAGAAACCAAAATATGTCACTTGCGGGGGAGAACATCCGGTAAGCTACAGGAGTTGTGCCAGAAATCATAAGAACGTGAGAATATTGTTCAGACAGGTTGATGCGGCCCAACCCGCACAACACAAAAACAAAAAACTTCAACACAGATACTTCCACGCACACAAAATCATCCTCATAACAAAGGCCAAATGTTTGCAAAACACTAACTCAATTTCAAAATATGACGCAAGAGATGATGGCAAGCCTGATTCAAACCATGTTCGCTGCATCTCAAAATGTCATCAACACTAAACATTAATGAGTTTGATGAACCACGTTTCAACTCCGACGGGGAATGCAAATTCCTTGCTTTAGCATACTGGTGAACTATAACAATTGCTATTCGATCATAAGTTTGACATCATATGATCTAAAAAACTTTTCACAAGCCTGGAAGACGGTTCCGCATTCCTTACTACATTATGTAGAGAAATGACAAAATAACGGGTAGAGGGAGTGGAACGGCCATTCTCGTGAGAGGAAACATGAGTCACTATCTCATTAATACACCCACTCTTCAAAGACTAGAGGCCATGGCAATCAAGAAGTGAACTAATTTTCAAGGGTTCATTTTGGATTCTGCTTATAGTCCTCCCGGAAATATAAATTTCTTAAATGATCTCAGAGCACTTACTGCATTCGAAGGCCCTAGCTTCATCGCAGGAGATCTAAATGCCATTTACCGCCTATGGGGAGCTGTGATAAGTACTAAAGCTGGGACCGAGCTCAAGACATTCATCACAGTCAATCACTTCATCCTGCATATCCCTAATGAACCAACACATAATGTTTAAGAAATGGTTTTATGCTGGCCATTGGAATTTCACGAGGTTTCATACAAAAAGTTTGGTTAGATGTCCTCTTCCTTCAGTGATGTTCCTATGCAGCAAAAGAAAACTACAAACTGGAGAAGCGAAACTAATCCCTATGAACTCCCTCAGAATATCAAACAACTGATAAAAGGAAGCACTCAAGTTCGGAGGAGAGCTAGGTATATTAGTGACCCTAGGATATGCAACTACTTGGATGACTAATGAAATCAGTGATAAGATAAGGGCATTCCGAAACGAGCGATGGGAGGGCTTTTTGCAGAGTCTTGAGCCTGGGTGTGGTACTTATCTCCGAAGTGAAAACTGGACAAAAGTCCGTCAACACGCCAAGGTGGAAAGTGGCCCTTTAATTGGTGGACTACATACGGGGAGTATGAAGAGGTCTGGGCCGAACTCAAACGCCGCTTTGACAGCCCTCGCCTGCTCGCAAAGACCCACATCCGACAAGTTCTAAATTTGCCGGAGAATCCACCGGACACTGCGGGACATCGTTGACTGTGTGATACTCTCTGCGGGCACTCTCCGTGATGGAGGTTCCCATCGACAAGTGGGATGCTCCGACAAAGCAAGTTCTTCTGCCGAAACTTCCCAGTATCACGCGTGGTGGCTGGGGAATGAGTCTCCAATCCAACAACATACCACCCCTGGAAGATTTGCTGGAAAGCCGTACCGCGAACATGCCGAGTGCCGTGAATGACAGCCAGACGACGAATTTAAAGATACACAATGACAACGCAGTGTCACCCAGTTCTGGGGAAAAAGTGGCCGGATTGACAATCGTAGCTACAATGTCAAGAGCCCCACAAAACTTCGGTAGGCAATGACTGACCGACCCACTGGAGTCGTTCATGATGCGGAATGGCGCCATTGTTCTGCTCGCGACTGCATACGTATTATTATTGGACATTTACGGAACGCGTCGACTTTACTGCGCATTATTTGACCTCGGTTCTCCAGTAAGCCTTTTGACAGAACACTTTGCTACATGTTTGAACCTCCGCAAATCGCGCCGTAAAATCACCATAGGAGGCATTGGCTCCACCACAGCCGTTAGTACTTTTGGTCAAACAGATGTCACTATGCGATCGACATTTGACAACACGTTTGAATTGCAATTGGAAGAATTATTTTGCACACTATCGCGTCGGCCAACCCGGTCACTACGGTAGATGCCACAAACTGGAGCCATTTACATAATTTAGAGGTGGCTGATTCGGCATTTGACGTCCCTCGTGAAATTGATTTACTCATTGGTGCAGACATTTGGGGTATGATTCTTGAGGAAGGGATCATCAGAGCTGGTAAGAACGAAGCTTGTGCAATACGGACTCGCCTTGGTTGGGCTGTGTTCAGTCCAACGTCAGCCAACACAACAAGCCCAATGAAGCAACACACTTTTCATGCTTGCAAATGTGTCAACAACGAGGAGCTAGACAGTTCACTTCTAAAATTTTAGGAAGTCGAGGAACTATCCGCAAAAACTAGCAGTTATACCATTTGCGAACAGACTTTTTTGGACACCTTTAATAGGGACAGCGAAGGTCGATACACGTTGCAGATCCTATTCCGCCCCGATGCGCCAGAACTGGGAAATTCTCATCGAATAGCCTTACGATACTTTCATCAGCTTGAGTGCAAACCGCCAAACAACTTCAAATTGCGGGACAAATAGTGTGCATTCATGCGGGAGTATATCTCGTTGCGACATATAGAGCTTACTCCTGATGAGGGTGATGACACTCCATGTTACTACATTCCGCATCACGTCGTCACAATTAAATTCCGTGTGGTTTTTAACGAATCCGCAAAATAGGGAAAATAGAGTATCACTGAATGATACGCAGCTGGTTGGACCGTGGTTGCAAGATGCGCTCCTGCAGATACAATTCCGTTTCCGACGATACAGCATCGCTCTCAAAGCAGATGTTACGACAGGTCGAGACCGATCCACGCCACCGACGTTGGCAACGGATACTTTGGCGAGAATCCCCGATGGATACGTTGTTGACATATCAGATAACGACGGTGACTTATGGTATGGCTAGCAGTCCATACAATGCTATACGGGCACTACGACAACGTGCTATGGACAGTACGGAGGTTGTCCCTGACGCATGCCGGGTAGCCGCTGTTCAGAACAGTGTATTGAGTAACTGCTATGTAGACGATTTTTTGGACAGTGCTGATACGCCATATGATGCAAGAACGTTAGTACACAATATTTAAAGGATACTCAGGAATGGAAATTTCAGACTGCGCAGATGGAATTGTCATGACCTGGAGACTCTTGAATCTTAGCGATTCCAATACCACAACGGTGCTCGGCTTATATTGGAATCCGATACAGGACGAGTTGTTTTACAAGATCGACACATTACCGACAGGTTGAGTGACGTAGCGAAACTTAACGATCCGACAGGTCACTTAGCACCGGTATTCGTATGAGCCAAACTTCTCATTCAATCACTTTGGAAAGCCTTCTGACTTGCGGAATGAATGGCAGACGATTCGCAATGAAATCAAGCAACTTGATGACATTCTTATACCACAGTGGTTCGATATGCCGAAGTCCACAGCGACCAGTCTGCATACGCTGCTGTCATTTACGTACGTAGTGTTGACAACGAGGGCCACACTTGGAGAGCCCTTGTCACTGCACGTAGAAATTTCGCTCCCATCCGGAAGGACGATGAGGAGGAAAAGGACGAGACGGTCACTATCCCTACACTGGAGTTGTCAGCCGCGCATCTCCCAGTTACTACTTTGATCAATGTGCGTGAAGCACTAGAACTGTCCGGCGTTGACTACACATAGCATAGCATCGCCCTGTGCAGGCTTAGGAAGCCACCTGAAACCACGAAACAGTTTGTTTCTAGCCGAGTTGCGTACATCCAACAATTTTATCCCTTTTAAGGTCAACCCAGCCGATTGTGCCAGTCGCGGACTTACACCGGCTGCACCGAGCTTCGACCATTGAAGGTGTTTGTGGAAGTGAGATCAGCATCCTGGTGTTAGTATCATCCCTCTTGTGGAGAGATTCAGTACGCTTCAAAGACTTCTGCACACCACAGATCTCGTCGTGAAGTTTCAACTGAGCAGTCGACGACATTGGAAGAAGACCTTCATCGATACAGACGTGATTGAAGCAGCTAAGCGCGTCGTTGGGGAGCGACGGTGTGTTACAACTTGGAGGACGCCTAGCTCATGCAGCCATCCCAGACAAGCAACGGAATCCCATCATTCTACCCTGAACATGTGCATTGACCAAGTTGATAGTTGACGATGCACACAAGACCACATTGCATGCTGGGATCCAAGCCATGCTGCAGTTCCGTCGATGCATTACCTGTCGATTACACCGTCGCAACGAGCTACAGCAGCAAATGGCCGCGATACCACGATCACTGTTAATGGTTGCACCTCCCTTTACTAACACGTGGGTCGATTACTGCGGCCCATTCACCATTCGCTTAGGAGGCAAACGAGCGAAGACAACTGTCAAAATGTATGCTGCTATTTTTGTATGCATGTGTACCCTCGTAGTACACATCGAGTTAGCGGAAGACATCTCCACACAGGCCTTCCTGGACGTGTTCGACCGATTCGTCACTAGGCGAGGCTACTACGTAAATTTATGTAGCGACAACGGCACTCAGTTCATTGGTGGGGACCGTGAGGCAGCACATCTCCGAAACTGGCATCCTTTGTCATTTTAATCTACGTACTGTGCCCCACCTTGGTGGAGTGTGAAAAGCCGCTGTCCGGAAGAAGCACCTCCTGCGCATAATGGGTAAACAGATTATGCAATTTCACACCCTCAATACCCTGCTTGTACGTATCGGGGCCTGCCTGAATTTGCAGCTAATCATCGCATTACGTAGCCCGCAAACGCTACCAACGTTCACGATCCGACATTGACCATTCTGTGTTCCGTCTACTTCGGGTAGTAATTTCACGAGCAATGCTCGTTCACTTCAAGTTCATAGAAACTACCTTCCTAACTAACAATCCCAAATCCTTTTGGTCCTATGTCCACTCCTTAAAATCATCCCACAGCTCTGTTAGTTCTATATTATTCCAGAACAATACTGCCAACAATGAGCAGGCCATATGTGACTTGTTTGCTGACTTTTTTTCTTCAGTCTATATCTCATCCTCTCCCTCAATCGTCACCAATTCTAGGGCTTCCCTGAACAAGTTAAGTGTTTTTACGTGCCCTTCTGAAGTTGCTGCTGTAATCGCGTCGCTAAACGCTAGTAGCGCGATTTGTCCGGACGGGATCCCGAACGTTTTCATTAAATCGCTCGTTTCTTCCTTGAGTGTCCCACTTGCCCTTATCTTTAATACGAGTCTAGCAATAGGGATTTTCCCAGACACCTGGAAACGAGCCAACATTCTCCCTATCCATAAGGCAGGAGACCGCTCCTCTGCTCATAATTATCGACCCATTTCTCTGTTATCCTGCTTTGGCAAAATCCTAGAACGTATTGTGCATTTGAGGATTTATGATGCTTTACGGCTAAATTTCTCCGATGGACAACATGGTTTCATAAAGGGGCGTTCCACTGTAACCAATTTACTTGAAATTACAGATACTATTGCCTCTGCACTTGACTCAGGCGGTCAAGTGGATGTGATTTACACAGATTTCGCTAAAGCATTAGATAGCGTAGATCACAACATTCAGATTGCAAACCTCCAACAATTTGGCATGCCCTCCTGGCATGGCTGGACTCGTTTTTCAAAAATAGATCCTGTACAGTGATTTGGGGTTGACAAAGTTCATATTCTTTCAGTCCCACTTCTGGCGTTCCACAAGGTTCTATTCTAAGTCCTCTCCTCTTCAATCTATTCATTAATGATCTCCCGTCTATTTTTACTTCTAGATCCCTATTATATGCGGACGACCTGAAAATTTTTAAGAGTCATCAGCTCAAATCAAGATTGCCTGGATCTTCAAAATGACTTAGACCTCTTAACCTCATGGTGTCGAAATAATCGACTCACTCTTAACATCTCTAAATGTTATTGGATGTGCTTTTCCAGGAAAGCAAATCGCATTCCTTTCGCTTACTCAATCGACCACTCAGTGCTCGTTTGCGTCGATAGGTTTAAGGATTTAGGCGTAACGTTTGACCCCCATCTGAAGTTCGACATCCACATACTTCAAATTACATCTAACGCCTCTAGAGTTGCAGGCTTTGTTTTACGCTCTTCTCATAAATATTTCAGTATTCAAACCGGAATACGTCTGTTCTCTATGCTTGTGCGCCCGATTCTAGAATATGTATGTCAGGTGTGGTCACCGCACCTAATTTATCTCTCAGACGCAATGGAATCTGTTCAGCGAAAATTCACGCGCACGCTCCTCTTCAAGCATAAGGTTCCGTATCGTCCTTACAATGACCGCCTGAGTTTCTTGTTCATGCCTTCGCTTCAAGCGAGGAGGCTCTTCCTCGACCAATGCTTTCTCTTTGAACTTGCCAGTGGCTTATTTTCATCTAACTTAATCAACGCGGTAAGCACACGCCCACTTTCCCGAACCAGATCCTTTCAGTACTATATAGTACCGTACGCTAGAACTGAAACGTATCGTCAATCTCCGTAAGTTCCAATGGTTAGAGATCATCATCGTCTCCAGCTTGGTCCTCCTTTAGACTTGATTGCGAGCTTCCAATTAGAGTTGCGGGGAATACTCTGCCATCTAGAAATTTAATTCTTTTTTCGTCTTTTTATAATGTAAGTATCTCTTTTTCCTTGAAATGTGCTTAATTTTTATGGATTTTTTCTTTTTAACGTTCTTTTTTCTTATTAAGAAACTACCTTGTAATTGGAATTTCATTCTGTAAGATAGTTTTGTAAATAAATAAATAAATAAATTACACGATCATCCGGGAGACAACTAGATGATTTCCTGATTTGGCACCCACTGATGGCCCGACCAGAACGTCAACTACCCGAAGTTCCCGAGAATCAACTCAAAGTCTGGCAACACCTCCAAAAGGCCTTTCAACTATTTTAGCAACGATGGTAAAACGACTGACTACCTGACGACTCTACAGACGAGGAGTAAATGGGCACGTCTGGATTCAAACCTCCGTACAAACGACGTCGTGGTTATCAGGAATGAGTTGCTACCTCCCACCCACTGGCGTATCGGACGCGTCGTCAGTGCCCACCCGGGAAGTGACGGTCTGGTGCAAGTTGCAACCGCCGAGTACAATAGCGATCATCAAACAGCCGAGGGTCATCTCATCAAACACCAGTGTCAACGGCCTGCGCAAAAACTTTGCAGGCTGTTTGAGGCAGACGAGGACATCATCCTGAACCGTGGTAGTTTAGCCGGGCAGGATGTTTAAGATTCGAACGCTGAACGATCCATGGATGTTATGTAACCACATCCCGTGGCAACACATCGTATTAACGCCCCCTGATGACATCCATCTGTAATACGGAGCCAGCTTCACTCGATGACACGACGCCAACTTGACTCAGTGTGTGTGAGGAGAGACAAAAAGGAACTGGTGGATTTGAAATTGTCACCGAGACAACGTGCATGAGTGGACCTCCAGTTTCTTCTTTGAATTATTATTGTTGTAGCCGTCTCATTTTGAAAATAAAGTTGTGAATTGTTGACTGAGTGTCTTCTCTTGGAAACAGACTTATCGCGTGTACAAAACTCGTATAGACATTATTTATGTAATATTCCGATGGCGAAAGTATCCAAAAATATGGAAATCAGCAGTTATTATTGTTTTTCCAAAACGGCAAAAGGACCCACAATTTCCACAAGACTGGAGTTCATCAGTCTAATTCCATCGCTCTGAACATTGCGGAAAGACTGATTCTACATCGACTCAATGAGGTTGTATTCGACAAAGATATTATACCGGAAGAACAATATGGCTTCAAGGCTAAGCATTCTTCTGAACTCCAGTTAGTTAGAGTAGTCCAACACATCAGAACAGGCTCAAATAGAAGGAATTCAACAGGTCTAGTTATATTTGATATAGCTAAGGCCTTTGATAAAGTCTGGCATGCAGGACTTATCTTCAAAATGCATCAAGTCAATATGCCAATGCAGCTCACTCAAATTATTGGCTCCTTCTTGGAAGGCAGAACATTCCGTGTCAGAATTGACAAACAGCTCTCAAGCCTGAGACCAATTGATGATGTAGTTCCGCAGAGCTTGCCTATCTCTCCGGTCCTATATAATATTGGGTGTACAACTTAAGAACCGGAATTTTTTTCGCGAAATTTGATGCTTTATTGTGGAAAAATCTTACAATATATTTTATTCAAAGTATTGTCCATCGGAAACTACAACATTTCCTCAATTTTCAGGCAATTTATGAATTCCACTGAGGGCAATTTGCATCGAGCGAAATAAATGGAAGTCAGACGCAGCAAGGTCCGGACTATAAGGCGGGTGGGCCAAAACTTCCCGTCCAATATTTTCCAAATAGTTTTTCACGGATCTTGCAACATGCGGCTGATCGTTGTCATGATGATGTGTCTGGTCGCATATTCCGAGCATTTTTCGATGATGGCACGCTTCAAACGTATTAATTGTGTTCGGTACAGGTCACCTGTGATTGTCTGGCCCAATTTCAACAACTCATAATATAACGGCCCCTTCTGATCCCACCAAATACACTGCATAATCTTGGCGCCATGGATATTTGGCTTCGCCGTTGATTTGGCTGGTTGGCCGGGCTTCACGTATGACTTTTTGCGCTTAAGATTGTCATAATGGATCCATTTTTCTTCCCAGTCACGATCTGATCCAAAAATGATTTCTATTTGTGGCGCTCAAGCAGCATTCCAGACATACAGAAGCGCCGTTCAACGTCTCTCGGCTTCAACTCATAAGGGACCCAATTGCCTTGCTTCTGAATATATCCGGCGGCTTTCAAACATTTCGAAATGGCTTGCTGAGTCACTTTCAACGATTTGGCAAGTTCGTCTTGCATTTGATACGAATCCTCATCGAGTAGCGTCTCCAATTCTTCGTCTTCAAACTTTTTTGGCTGTCCTGGGCGTTCTTTGTCTTTGATGTCAAAATCGGCGCTTTTGAAGTGTTAAAACCATTTAAAACACTGTATTTTCGTTAAAACATCGTTGCTATAAACTTCTACAAGCAAACAAAGACTTTCCGCAGCAGTTTTCTTTGCAAAAAAATGACCCAACCGAACCTCCCGCAATTTCTCCAATTTTCGAAGTTAGTCATCGTGAAAAATAATAATGATGCACACAAGATAAAATTGTTTTGTTGACTGATTTTGATAGCAGTTAAATGTACCTTCAAAATGACATATATATAAAGTTCGAGCTTTCACGATATTTGTTAGTACGGACATCTAGCCGCAAATTCCGGTTATTAAGTTGTACACCCAATATATTTACTGCAGAGCTCCCCACTCTGCCTCCAAAAGTAAAACTATTACTATACATCGTGGCAACGAAGTAACCGAAAATTGTAATTTAAATTCCCCGGGTAAATGATTTGTCAAAAAAATGTATTTTGTTAAGTTGGTAGGGCTGTCCTTAATTACTATGCTAAATATGAGCGCGATATGTCTAACAATTTGTTTACAGCAGCTGCTCAAGACAGTACACCTCAGTGGAGCGTTGTGATTTTTGTGATTTTTTTATTGTGACGCAATAAATATCATCGATCAACCACCAGATTCGTCAGATTTGGCGCCGTGTGATTTTGATCTATAATTAAATATTTTGCCTTCTTTTTGCAATTTCCGGGTACTTTTTTGTCACCATGTGAAACAAAACTCGCTGAAGGAGCTGCCAATGAAAAAAGTTTCGAGGACTGGCAAATTCGTTGGCGTTAGTGTAGTGCATCTGATGGGGATTACTTTGAAGGCGACAAAATAAATATTGGTGAATAATTAAATATTTTGCGTCTTATTTGCGATTTCAGCACGACAAGCAAGAATCTACACTTCAAAGTTGCAACGCTTCATAACTATTTTATTGGAATATTTTCGTAAATTGAACATTTAGATTAATCCTGACAAAATACAGGCATTATTCAGCACAAGGAGGAGATGGGAAAATCCACAGAGACTAATTGTTGATAACGAAACAATAGACTGGATATGAACAGTTAAATACTCTGTACTTACATTCGACAAAAAACTCACATGGAAACAACATATGCATAATAAACGAGGAGACTGTATTGGACTTCTCTCCTCTTTATACATACTAACTCATTAAACTCATACTCATATTTAGCCTTAAAAATCTAACGTAGTTCTACTCTCTACCAGATGACAAAGACTAACAAAAAAGCACTTCAGTTCTTCCAAAATAGAATTTTTAGAAAGATCTGAACATTCTCATGGTATATTAGAAATACTAACATCTTCGAAAGCCTAAGAATTTAGACCGCTGAAAAATACGTGCGTGACAAGGCACTAAAACTCTTCGAACTATACATCACAGGGATGAACTCAAGTACCCAACATCCGCCAAATAATGTTATAACAAGTTGGGTAGACAGACCTATGCTCATGTCAGAAGGGTTTTGTACTCAACTTACAAAATGCAGTAACCAGCAACGAATAAAATCAAGAAACATGTCGACGATTTTATTGGAGAAAAACTGAAATTCGAGGATCATACTATTATTAACAAAGTTGAAAGAGTTTTGCCTTCTGAGGTATTTGTTAGAGTTATACCCATAAATATCTCCCTTGATAATTTTTTCAGATTATTTAGATCACGGGTGTCCATTCGCGAGGGAGAAAACACATTTTTCATGTATTTCTCCCCCTGTGCCCCCACTGAAGCAAAAACGGTCAGTTTAAGAACTGTTCTGAAAAGCTCTCATAGAGAACTTTCAGTTGATACTCATATCGGCTACCTTTCATGAAATTTTTTTCCAGGGGCCACTTCTCTGTACTGTAATCATCGATTCATGGCCTATTTTTTCGAATCCTAGAATGGTTACAAAGCCCTTTTGCTAGGAACTCTCTCCTGCCTCTTCGACTTGTTTCAATTGTATGTACTCATCTTCATGTTACCTATCATTCCTGCAATTTTCATGCAAATCCTAGCAAAGCTGTAGTATCTAAGTCGGTAAAAAGCGCATATGGCTCCATAACCATATGTTTCCATATTAATACAGGGCATATTGTTCCATAGTAATACAGGAAAATTTAAATCGCTATAACTTCGTCAAATACTATTCGATCTTTATGAAACTTTCAGAAAAGATCAATCCTATTTTATTGAATTTAAGAGTACCGTTTGGATTTTATTCAGGAAAACATAAAATCAATAAATCATACTATTACTAACAAAGTTGAGTGGATTTCGAGTTCTCATGTATTTGTTGTTGTTGTACTCATTAAGGCCTACATTCATGATTTTTTTCAGATTTTTCGGATGGAAGGTGTCCAATCGCGAGGGGGGGGTACGCGAAAAGTTCGTACATTTCCCCTTCCCCTGCACCCCTCGGTACTTACAAGGCAATTTTTAGACTTGTTTTGAAAAGGTCTCATGAAGACCTTTCCAATGACACCCTACTCGACTACCAATGGTGAAAATTTTTTTTGAGGGGTCACCTCCCTTTATGGGGAGACCCCCTTAAACCCCTTTGAAAATTTTTTTCACCCTTGAACTTTCAAGAAGTCATCACTTCTGACCTTTCAACAAAGTTTCATGGCTGTAGCCTCTATACTTTCGGAGAAAAAGTGCTGTGACATACAGACGGATGGACGGATGGACGGACGGACGGACGGACGGACAGACGGACACAGGTCGTGATTGCAATAGGGTTTTGTATTTTAGTACAAAACCCTAAAAATTATTTGTAAAATCATGTAATAACTGAAACTGTCTTAAGAAGGTAGATGGGTGCTGAAGTCGTCAAAGACATGAGGGAGGGCTAGAGTGCTGCAATGACGAGAACTGATAATAAATTAGAAATAGGAGACATTGCAAGTCTTTTTGAAAAGCGATCATCTACAAGGCAAAATGTTTCTGCGGAAAAGTCACAGGTTCACATCGGTTTTTTTTTCTCTCGATGTATCAGATCTTCAATCAGCAATTTATAATGGCGGGTATTACTTCGCTTGGTCAAAACTCTCCATAATCCTATAAATGAGAGCACAAATTTTTTTCATAATTTGACGCCCCAGTCTTATAATACGCAACACATTTTCGGTTTCTACACGTTATTATTTTAAGCTTTCCCTGCAAACATGTTACTAATAAGCACACTTACTCTTCATAAATTGAATTACCGGTTCCTTACGAGCCTGAAACTTATTCGGGTCATACCCTCATTGCGCTTTTTGAGAAGCCATTGAAACCGGAACACCTCATTCATAAGTATAAAGTCCCCTTTTCACAACCAAATAGTATAATAAATATAGAAATATTTTTTGGGACTAAATATTCACTCTTAATTAAACTTAACGAATCAATTTCTTCCCATATTAAAATGCCTCCAATACTACTCGTACTTCCATTTAATTTCATCTCAAGATTATAAAATACCACGGCGCCAAATACCGGTTAGTGACAAATAGAGTAAGAAACCACTTGAATTTCGTGAAATCCCTAATTTACATAAAAATTTCAATTCATATACGTACGTATACGTATGGGAATCCACTTGATTTCAAGAATTCCGTTTGAGTCAAATTAA
The DNA here is from genome assembly GCA_963969285.1 of Odontomyia ornata. Taxonomy (NCBI): domain Eukaryota; kingdom Metazoa; phylum Arthropoda; class Insecta; order Diptera; family Stratiomyidae; genus Odontomyia; species Odontomyia ornata. The sequence goes on from OZ017739.1 coordinate 41,380,085, forward strand.
GCATGCCATAACCGATTTTAAATAATCAGAAACAAGTTGAAGGTTCTTTTTCAGTTTGTTCTTGAAAAATTCTTGCAATAAAATTAAAACAGGATTTTGATGATGATGATATTTAGTGCGTCAAGAAAGTCAACTACTTAGATAAATTGATTTGTTTGCTACAATTTATTCTTGTTGGCAAGAAATTTAGCTAAACTAGATAGTTAATTATATTTTTTTTCTCGTGATTTCTGAAGTTTTAAAAAAGTAGTTTGTATTTGATCCTTTTGAAAAGAAATTGTTTGTATTTCAACATAATAAAGGCCATAATGTAAATGAAATTAAATTTTATTGTACCATACAAAAAGCTTTTAAAGCCGAGAACTCTGAGTCTCGTTTTGTTGAATAAGCTTTAAACTTTAAATTAAGTTGTAGCAACTCGCAACGCGATTTTGAAAAAGGATTTGATGTCTCCTCAATTTCAATTCAATTGAGAAAATCACAAAAACAGGTAAAAAATCCAACATCTTCATCTACTAAATTTCAATTACCAATATCTTTTTATCTAAATCCATTTAAATCGTTTCATGAGATTCATGCGTATATCATGATGAATTCCACACTTTCACACGTTGAGTTGATAAAAAGAATTAAGGTAAATGCCTTCTTCACTACCTTACTCCACATGATTCGCCTGTACAGTTTCTAAAGAGTAAAAACCGCATAACAAAAGAAATAAAGACGTTTGTATTAGACAAAAGAGTTAATCCAACTAAGACGCTACAAGATAAGATTTCCATCTTTCTCGAAAATCTCCGAAAACGTAAAACTTTGGATTCGGAAATTGGATCAAAAAACTTTCGGCGTATGTTTAAATGTTATCATTTAATTCTCAACGTAACGTCGCGTCGAGGCGAACATGATTAAGTCATGAGATATGTTATGTAGGTAGTTCGTTGAGGCAAATAAAAATTGACTTTGATGACTGTTAATGTGGGAAATAACGAGGTAAGCCAATAAGTGCACAGTCGGTGATTTGCAGTGTAAGGATGTTGATGATGTAAATGTTACAATAAATTCCGGAAAATAGATTAAAATTGACGTCTTTCGTGAAACAGGAAACATTTTAATGGTGTATGCTAATGATAACGTTCGTTTATTGTTTATTTGGATTATTCTGATTTGAAGTTAAGTGAGGAAGAATGTAGGGTTCTATTATTGCGTTTTACTACTGTCACATTTATGCTTGATAATGAGATGCCAATAATTGATAGATCCAATTTGGTCAGGGTTAATTTGGTGTCTGTAATATTAAAGCAAACCGACTTCGAAACGCCCTACAAAGCGTGAAAAATCAGTTTATTCTGTAGTGATTTTCATGTGTGTTGGTAGACCCATTCACAACTGCATCGATAGACTGCTGCCTCAGCGAGTGAAGATTTTGGTGCTCGGCAGAAACGGCCTTGTCTGAGGATGCATAAATACGCTTGCAGGCTAGCGTTGCCGTGTCGTGGGGTGGGTTCTTTCCCCCAGCACAAGGACCCACTACAAAAAATGTTCGCATTCTCGAATTATACGATAAAAAGGAAATACTCGACCGAACCAATAAAAGTTACCGACGGCCGAGGCAACTTACCGAAGGGATGAACTATGAAATCGACGCCAATGCTCGGCGCGAGAAGATTTCGTCTTTGCTCCTAACACGTACGACCCTCACTAAGAGTGGGGCATCCAAGTGGAAGCGGTGCCCCCTCGCACCCCTCCATCCAGATCAAGATCCGCTGTAGACGTGGCCATTTTATTTCCCATTTAAATGAAAACTTCTCACAAAAGCCATTTATGCAAACTTTTCCTTTAACCCTTTGCGGGCAATATATGAAAGGCTCGATAATTTACTTCAAATTATATTATAAAACTCAAGCAAAAAAAAATTTCTTTCAAGGATACTTCACAAGGACATGGTATATTTTTTATACCACTGCCCATATTACAGAGAGTGGTACAGAGTTTCTTACGACTCATACAGAGGGTTACATTGTAAGAGGAACACATCCACTTTGTTCTTCGCTGATGTTTTGTGACACTGCAATGAGCACAGCGGTGCGACGATGTCCTTTCCGGCAAATGCTGCCCGGTTATTCGATACAATAGGTTGAGAAATGGCCTATTTTTACTTTTCTGAATCGGCGCTGTTACGGGTTTTGGTCCTCTTTTTCGTGTTGGTAAAGAAATGCTTGTCAAATAGGACATTATTTCTAGCTTGAAGTCTTCAGGGTTCGGCTACATTGCGATTTTACTGTCGTAACCAGCGATTTTTAGACGCAAATACGAATACACTGCGACAAGATTTCCAAAGGAACTTCAGGCATGCGCAGAACTAATATGCTCATTTGAAGGTATATCTTTGCCAGGAACACATGCGCTAACGCGTCAGATGTCCAAATGATGTGCGTCTGCGCGAGTATCACAAAAACTACCTACTAAACTAGTTTTAGGAAAAATTGCAAATTCCTGCGACTGCCGACCTGGACAAAATTGCCGAAAATCGCAGTGTGCGGGCTTCCATTTAACCATGAGTAGCTTGCAAAAGAAGTGCGACTATATAGTCGTAGTCTGATGCATCCCTTAAGGTTCCCTCATAGCTTTGAAATTCTTGGCCACCACTTTCGACTTCTACGGTCCAATCAGTGGCGGTGCGTGGGTGTCGAGTAATGGGAAGCAGAAATTCTGCGATACAACCTTGTACTTTATGTAAACTATTTAAAATCTCTAGCTTTTGTAAATAAGTGAATTCAAAAGCGATATAACGCACATCCATTTAATATACAAAGGTAAAAATACAGCATTTAAATTGTACAGAGTTGATTTAGCTCCAAACAATTTCTCCGCTTTTCTAAAAACCTGCTTGCAAGTTTATCATATATCATTATGTCGAAAATTATGATCACAGATTTAGTATTATTACGGCTTTAAAATATTTAAACTGTAATGAGATTTTCATAGGAAAGTGCCCTAATCAGTCAATTTAACTATATGGTGTATAACTTATCAAACTTTATTTAAGCGTGTTCCTTATCAATAATTTTATCTCCAACACCAAAAAATTAACTTGTTCAGAAATCACGACAAGAGCTTTCTTACCAGTAAAAGGAAGACAAGGGAAACAAAATACTTTGCAAGCCATCAATATATCCAACAGCTTAGGGAACAGCTTAGGCACCCAATAATGGTCAGCAAAGTAGTTTGCCGGCAAAAACTACAACAAACAGATGGTTAAAAGGAATGCAGAAAGGATAAAATAAGTTAATACATTTATTAAATTTTTGTTTGACTTTGCATTGTAAAATAAAATAAAAATTTACGTTCAAAAGCATTTATTTAAAGAAAAATGAAAATTGAGCGGTTGTGTCATGATAAAAGCTTCGATAAAATAATTATATTGAAGTGTAATATTTTAATAAAAACGCACTAAAATTTGTAAATTAAATCTATTCTTCTCTCTTTTTGCACTGCGAAATTGTCAATGATTATATCGTACGTTTTATCAGCACTGAAAAGATCTTTGAGTAGACATTTCTAGATTCACAAAAGTTACAAATTACTAAGAAATTCTTCCCTGGCAGAATTTCTAAGGTAATTTTTCATTCTTCTCAACGTTGAAAAGCTACGTTTTGCTGAAGCTTTTGTTGTTGGTATAGTTAAAATTAACTGTGAAAGTTTGAAAAATCAGAAAGAAAAACAGCTGCAAAGTTTAATATAGAGGAAAAATTGAAAAATTTCTTTGAAGTTTTTACCCTTCATATCACAATCAAAAAAGGGCTGAAAGCTCTTTGCGTAAGGATGAAAAGTCAAATCACCTTGGTAAGATTGCTGCAAATCAGTGAAAAATGTATTCGAAAACTTAGTGGTAAAACTCGGGCAGAAGGAAGTGTTAACCAATTCTAAAAATTTTAACGTGAAATAATCAATTGATCACGTAACAAAATGGAAAGTTTTCAAGCTTCATGCATGTATATATTGGTGTAAATAGAAATGTTATACCAATACATACATGCATGAACCTTGAAAATGTTCCTTCTTTCAACCAAAATTCGTAAGAAAAACTCACCTTTATCACGATCACTGTAACTTTGAAATTGATTGTTTTCACTCGCGACACTTCTCCAATCGATTTTCATATAATCACTTCACGCGCGCCCTTATTAAACGAACTAACTAACTTTGAAATTGATCGTTTTCACTCGCGACACTTTCACAATCGAGTTTTATGTAATTACTCCACTCGCGACGATATCAAACTAACATGAATTGATTTTTGGCGCCAGAATAAATTTTCCCAAGACGGTGAGATGTAATGGATTAACTACATTTTAAGAAAATTCAAGTTTAAAAACCAAAAGTAGAATCAACAAATTTACGTTGAATGTAAAATTCGTAAAACGTAAACATTTCTCCAATCCAATTGTATGATAGGCTCTCTCAAGCGCACAAAGAAATCAATTAAAAATATCTATAACAAAACAAAGTCTTCCGAACCACTTTTTCACCCATATGTTCATCAAGTTTCCTATTTTTTATCCATCCTTCATAAATCTCTATGACAAAACAAAATCATCCAAACCTCGTTTTCGCCCACATTTTCATCAAGTTTCGTACTTTTCATCCGTCCTTCATATGCTGCCTCGGTAAACAAATTCTGATATCATGAAACATACAGCACCATCAAACTTTTGCACTGATTTCCGAAATACTCTACAGTCATCGCAACGTAATTTGCTAACAGCAGGATCATTTTCTCTAGGAAATGTTATTTTAGATTGGCCAGTAGCACTTGGTTTCCACATTGAATTCAGAAGTAGCTGCTAACATAGCGTCTTTCCCATGTATTTTACCATTTTTCCTACATGAAATGTAAAATTTTATTGGATCCATTGAGGGATTGAAGGGACAAGGGTGCTCGGTTTTGTACGCAGAGCTCTGTGGTGCTTTCCTGAGCAATCTATAGTTGTATAGTAGAGTATATACAACCTGATGATAGTATATTGAACGAGGTGTGTGAATGAACGATTGAGTGCTGTGCGTGACTTTCGAAAGTTAGTTACATAGTGAAATATTCATCATCGGATTAATATTTCCTTTTAAGAAATTTTGTTCAGCATTCGATATGAATGAATACTAGTTTTTTCACTGGCCATACATAAAATGAATGAAAATGACTGTGTGTGATCATCTGAGTGAAGAGATTTATTGATAAATAGAAGTAAAGTTAGCTTAGGTTCGGTGTCTTTAGTAGGTTTTATGTTGAAAGGTTTAATTGACAATTCACTATTTAAGAACTCAGAATATTAGAAAATTTCCTGAAGAATTTTGTTTGATAAATTTTATTTCTTGTAGAAAATAATATTGAAAGTATCATGAAAGCATTATTTGATTTGATAAGGGAAGCAGTGCTTCCCTTGCGTACAACGACGAACCGCCCCTGGGTCCAATTCATAATATTTCTTAAGTTGATCGAACTTATGAACGTTATTCATGTGAGAGATGTCAATGAGAAGGTTAACACCTGCATTTTGCGGGAGTTAAGGCGAAGCCTATGTCTTTGCAACCAGTTATGGATCCGAGTCAATGCAATTTCTGCTATATGCTTAGTTTCGTTCCAAGTTGTTGATGAAACTAATAGGGCATTGTCATCAGCAAAAGCCACAACCTTGCATTTGCTGCTCAATTTTATATTGCAAAGATCGTTTACGTAAATATTGTATAGTAACAGCGATAGCACTGTCCCTTGTGGTAAACCGACTTTGTCTTTCGTGCACCAATCGCTTAGCGTACTTAACACTCTGACTCGTTGTTGTCTCAAAGACAAATATGATTTAAAGAGTTTTAAGGGATCGGCTTTTATACCAATTTTTTCTAGTTTTGATATCAAAATTTGATGCGAAATTGTATCAAAAGCCTTTGAAAGATCCATAAAAATTGCCAAAGGTTTGTTTTTTTTTTTTTTTGTGGTAGGGAGGTGAAGGCATTTATGCCCGCCCAGTCTGGCAGTGTGGGACTCCCATGGAGGATACCTTTGGACTACCCACTAAACACCTCTCCTGTCAATCTGACAACCTAGCCTGGAACCGTTTCACACATTACTTCGGGCCAGGTCTCGTTTTGTTACGCCGTGGGGCGCCTTCAAGCTGGGGAGTCCCTTTCCTAGCGGGAGGGGAGAGGGGAAGAGGAATTGCCAGAAGAGCGATCCCCCAGCCCCAGTGCCTCCGGCTGCTGTGAGTCCCTTTTATATTTTAGGACTGCCCGAGCATAATGTGCCACCTGGTTCCATTTGTCAACCGATTCGAGCATCACCGCAACTATATTATCCGGGGTGAGCTCTCCCGTCTCCCTGTAGAGTTCCCTTCGCAGCCTGGCCCATTTGGTACACGCAAAAAATGTGTGACAGGCATTGTCCTCCTCTCCTGGGCAAAACCGACAATCGGGAGACCGTGACTTAACGATCTTGTGCAGGTAAGACTGAAAACACCCGTGCCCGCTCAAAAGCTGGGTCAGATAGAAGTCAGTCTCACCATGCCTTCGATTTAGTCACGGTCTCACATCCGGGATGAGGCGCGCAGTCCACCTTCCCTTCGTGCAATTCACCCAAGACTGCTGCCAATCGTTGAGCGAGCGTTGTCTCTCCTCGCGGACAACCATCTCCCTCGCATCCTCGTTTCGGCGCAGGTAAATAGCGCGGCGCTCTCTAGCAAGGAGGGCGACAGGTATCACGCCTGCAATCACTCTCACCGCCGAGTCGGAGACTGTTGGATACGAAGATGCAATTCTCAGTGCTCCTCTTCTCTGTACCTGTGCCAATCGTTTTCGGTATACCTCCTTGCTGGGAGCGTCGCCCCATACCTCTACTCCGTACATTAGCACTGACCCTACAGCACTCATCAAGAGGCGTCTTCTTGATGGGCTGGGTCCCCCTACGTTGGCCATAAGTCGACTCAGGGCCGATATTCCCGAAGCCGTTGCCCTGATTTGCTCAGAGAAACTCATCTTCGAGTCGATCAGTAGCCCCAGGTACTTCACCGCTGGCTTCGATTCGATCTGTATGTCTCCAATACTGATCATCCTTACTCTAGGGATTCTCTTTTTTGTCAAGATGACCACTTCGGTTTTCTCCAGTGCTAAACTGAGCCCGCGAGCAGTCATCCAGTCCCTCACTCGGCGCATTAGCATACCTAGCCTAAGTTGCGCTTGTTCAACGGCGCGTCCGGCGACCAGAGCCGCAACATCATCCGCATAGCCGACCAAGCGCGACTCATCTGGCATCTCAAGTCTCAGTAGCACGTCGTAAGACACGTTCCACAGGTCCGGACCAAGGATGGATCCCTGGGCAACACCCGATGTAATTTCCATCCTTCGTTGGCCCTGTGTCGTGTCGTAGAGCAGGCTTCGGTCCTTTAGGTAGTTTAGGTTTGTTATTGGCATCGATTTCTGAGTATAAAAAGTCCGTTACTGATAAGACAGCGTCTATTGATGGCGTGATATAATATCATTTTCAGACAAATACTTTGTCAGTCGATTTTTGATACATTTCTCAGAAATTTTAGCTATTCCCGCCAGAAGAGATATTGGTCGATAGTTATTAGTTTCTAGTTTTCCTCCATTTTTATGTACTGGTATGATTATCGCCTTCTTGAAATCAGTTGGAAAGATTCCTTCGACAATGCATTTATTGAATAAAAGGGTGAGCGGTTTGCTGATTTCGTTTTTAATTCTTCTATATGTTGTAGGAGACAAATCATCCCAACCTGCCGACGTATTTGTTTTCAGAGAACTGATGATACTTTCAATTTCTATAGCCCTGATATTGGATAAGTGAAAATTGCACAACATATCGGAACCGTAGGACTCGTTATTTGGTTCGTTCCATGTGGTGTTTACTTCTATATTACCATTAGCATTATTGAACATATTTGCAATATTATATTCATCAGCAATAGAGTTGCTGTCTGTTACCCTCATATGGTTCACTATTTCGTGAAGTGCGATTTGTTTTTCTTTATTATTGGTGTTGTTTTTAACAATTTCCCAAAGTTTTTTGTTGCTGTTATTAGTCACTGCGAGTTGTTTTTGATAGTAGTTTTCCTTCGCATATTTTTTTATTCATTTAATTTATTTCTATATTTTTTGTAATATAGGGCTAGTTGCATGTTAAATGGTTGTTTATTTAATTTTTGCTTAATTTTGTCTCTGTTACGAATTGATTTCATGATACCTTGGGTTACCCAGGGTTTCAGTGGTTTAAGTTTATTGGGAATATACAGTTTTGTCGAGCCGAGATGAATATTGTCTCTTAATGTAGATAAAAACTTATACTCTTACTTACTCGCTGATATGTTTGCATTATCTTGCGTACAGATAACTTGACTCCAATCTATTTTAGATAATTAACTCCTTGGTTTTTCGTAGCATATTTTAGTTATTTCTTTATTATTAAGTTTAACTATTTGATTGCTTTCATAATCCATGTTTATATTTATCAGTATAGTATAATGATCAGTTATTGAGTTCTGCAAAATAATCGGAACTGTTGCAAGACTCTCGAAGTTTTTTTGTCTAATAAGAACATGATCAAGGCACGATTTTTGATTACCATTAACACGAGTGTATTTGTTTATAAGAGATAAAAAACCTAAAGTACCTATAGCTGTTAAATATTCGTTTGTGATTCTATTGTGGTCCATAATATCTATATTAATATCACCAACCAGTATATCGTAATCACTACGTATGTTGCTATTCGTTCCTAAAATGGAATGAAGCTTCAAAACAAATTCTGAGTCATTAATCGTAGGTGATTTATAAATCGGTACCTTTGATTTGGCAAATGGATATTAATTTTTAACCCCGTTAATTCCATGCACGTAATTTCTTCGCTTTGAGCAAAGTAAGTTTTTTTGACAAAGACTACAGAAATACAACGAATATTTCCGGGTTCAATGTAAGATACGTTAAAAACTCATTTAATTTCTGAGTATGGTGTCAAACACTCTTCAATGCAAAAACAAGATAAAGTAATCTGTATTCATTTACCTTGAATAATTGATTAGCTTCCGAGAAAAGCGCATGCATTTACGTTTACATCTCGTATGGAATCTATGACGACATTCCCTAACAATATTCTCAGAAGATGGAATAGAAGAGATAAAGCAATTTTTCCTTGATGAAAGTGTAAGCTTTCTTTTTTGATGAAAGTTTGGTAATTATTTAGTTTAGGTGCCATACTCCCGATTTTTTTGAAATTTCAGTATATTATACAGTTTTCATGCTGAAAAAGAATATATATATATATATATATATATATATATATATATATATATATATATATATATATATATATATATATATATATATATATATATATATATATATATATATACATATATATGTTGGACGCGGAAAACATTCCTTTACATAGTTTTTAAGGTTTGAAAATTGGGAAATGTACACAATTTAGAACATCGTTTTAACATTTGAAGAGTACCCTTTTATAAATTAGAAAGGTGCTCCTCTTGAGAATAGAAGGGTGCCCTTCTATTCTTTGGAAGGGCGCCCTTCTTCCCACACCCCACTCTCAATCCTCTCCAACGTCAAGTATGTGCAAAATACCAACTTTTCACGATAGTGTACATTTCCCAATTTTCAAACCTTAAAAACTCTGTAAAGGAATGTTTTCCGCGCCCAACACACACACATATATATATATATATATATATATATATATATATATATATATATATATATATATATATATATATATATATATATATATATATATATATATTCTTTTTCAGCATCAAAAACTGTATAATACTGAAATTTCAAAAAAGTCGGGGGTATGGCACCTAAACTAAATAAATCCCCTTTGGCAGCACCAGCCGGAAAGGTATATTTCTCGTATGTAGCGTAAGGTTCCGGAAAAGAATTTGGCTTGCCTACTACTGGACTTCTTACTGAAATTGGTGTAGCGCTACATGGGTATTTATTAACAGAAAGGATCTGCCGCCGTTCGTATTTGGAGAACCTTCATAAAGGCGCAAATATTTTGCTAATTAAATTGATTTGCACACGAATGGATCACATATTGAAAATCGGCGGGTAATAAATTGTTATAAACATGTTTATACTCGTTTTGCCCTTCTCACATTTGCTGTTTATACATTTGACAGTGGTTACCACACAAAGGTGATAACATTTTTGGCTTAAATAGCTCAAATAGTTAATTTCAAAAGATTTCCATGAAAGTTTAATCAGCACTTGCATTGCCATTAATATATACATTTTCGATTCTTTTCTGAACTACCAGGGGCCGTCATTTTGAATTTTTATTGAAAACGGCTGCTAAAAATATTAAGCTGTAAATTTACGAATCTTTTATTTGTCATCCAATTTGCATAGTTAAATTAAATTAGCTTGCCTTAATAACTTATAATTTCAAGTTTTGTCGGAATCTGTTGAGAAACTTGGCTGCTAGAGGTCTACAGAAATAAAAAAAAATTTAAGTCGCCCCCTGTATGGGGAGGCCCCCCTTAAGCACTTTAAAATATTTTCTTACACTGCAAATTTCAAGAGGCACCTCTTTTGACCTACGTAGAAAATTTCCTCATTCTAGCTTAAGTGGTTTGCGAGAAAACACAAACGGACGCACAGACAGACAAGTTGCAATTTTATAATTTTTAAGGGGATTGTTGAAAATATTATAATATTTCAAAAATAGTCTGATTTATAAATACTTTCAAGATACGTCATTTAAAACGTTTCCATGACAAAAAAGCATTATTTCAGTTGCTACTAAAATAACAATTTGCGCTTGCCTCCTGACCTTTGGGGGCCGCCATTTTGAATGCATGCGTTTGATTTTGGACTATTTTAAATTTTTGTGGGCTAGGACCTCAGCAATGAATGTGCCAAATCTCGTTCAAATCAGAGTTTTACGCTAGACATGGCAAAATAATTAAATTTTTATTGGGTTTTAAATTTTCGACTTTTTTATTTTTCATTCAATTTTAATAATTTTCTGCATAATACAAGAACATAGTACAAAAATTCATAATCTCAAGTTTCATCAAAATCCGGTGGAAAATGTGACCGCTAGAGCGCCACAAAAACCTGAAAAAAACGCATAATTAAACCGCCGCCATTTTGAAATTTGCCCATGCATGATCACCAATATATCAAAGTCTGTACATCTAAGTAATGTCTATCTTGAAACCAAGTTTCATATACGTCGAATCAAAATTGCGACGTATATGAAAGTTTTGAGTTTCAACTGGCCGCCATTTTGTTTTTTGCACCCTGACCTCCAGTTTTTTCACGTAATTCTTTAGATACTTATAATTTCTATCTAACTGCTGACTTTCATGAAAATCTGTTGAAAGCTTTGACCACTATTACAACAACAAAATTTTGCACGTTTTTCGACCTTTGCGCGGCCGCCATTTTGTTTCTGCTGTACCGATTTTGGATTTTTTATTGTGAGATTCATCACATACACCAGTGCATCTTTAAACCAAATTTCAGCCAAATCAGAGGTATACTTTGGTCAGAACAAAAATAACGATTTTTCGTCTAAAATGGCCGCCATTTTGTTTTTGCGCGGCCGATATAGCTGGTTCACGAACTCAACCGAGATATTAACCCAATACACCTTTCCTGAAAATTTGGTGAAAATCGGAGCAAAATTGCAACCTCTGGCGTGGTCACAAATTTCGTTATATCCCATATATATATATATATATATATAGATATATATATATATATATATATATATATATATATATATATATATATATATATATATATATATATATATATATATATATATATATATATATATATATATATATATATATATATATATATATATATATACATATGATGCTCTCCGCAATAGGTAAATTTCACTCGAGAAATTTACCTAATAAATTTCTCTCGAGAAATTCACCTAATAATTACCGAAAGTTTTGACTATTATATGTTTTTTGCTATTAATTTTGTTTTTTGACTATTATATGTTTTTTGCTATTAATTTTGTTTTTTGACTATTATATGTTTTTTGCTATTAATTTTTTGCATTTTTGCTAAAATGGCGATTTTACAAAGCGTTTTTTATTAAAATATGGCTAGTTTGCTTAGTTATTGTAAAACGCCTTACCCGTGATTTTTTTTTTTTTTTGATATTTAGTAGACCTAATATTTTAAATGAGATGCGAATCAATTGAAATTCAATTTCAGATTATTAAAATAAAGACTATAATATATCAAGCATCTTTGAGATAGGGATAAGTCAATACAATTGTTTGAGTTAGAACTCGTTCCCCAGATTGAAACCAATGAAATTGACCATATCTGCTGACTCAGAGTTTGCTTTTCTAAATATTTACTCCTGGATTTGTCGATTCGACAACCAGATCAAACTTGTAGCCGGAATTAGCACGAATCGTTCTATATCGAGCGCTTTTCAGTCAACGTCTAACATGCTTGGTTAAGCACTTCCATATGGCTTAAACACTACTAATAATAATAAATACGAAACTGTTGTGAGTATTTCAGATGGAAATGATTGTTTCCATAATCCAGAAAGCGCTAATATACAATAAAGCCTTTAATATTTGTATGCGCTGAAAAATCCAATTCCCTCGTATCATTTTAAAGCTTTGTGTAAATTAAACTTACATTCTAAAATAAATATTACATATCCAACTAAACTATTATAGCGTCACATAATTTCATGCGACACATTCAAACAATATCAGAAATAATTTACAACGTTGATAAGAAGGGAAAACCCAACAAACTGGATTACACCCCACAGGGTGGTACTGACAACACCTTCCCTCCATTGTGAATGCATCAAATTGGCGCAATGCCACCACTTTGGGGAGTTTTATATTTACATGATCCAAATTGACCAGACTGCAACGTAGAAAACATATCCAAGATAAGTGTAAGTAAATGTTGATGGCTTTGTTGTGTCTTCATTTCGCGAAAACAGAACAACGTTTGCATTTGTTGCGAGTTGTAATGATGCCGAAAAGTAAACTACTCAGCAGGAGAGTTTTGTGTATTCACAGCAATCAAAGTTTTGATGCAATTTAAATTCGTTTACACAAAATCGCTTAATAATTCTGAAGAAATCGTCAGGGATTGACTTTTTGGTTAACTACATCTTATGCAAAGAATGAGTAAAATAATTCAACTTAATGCGACCTTTTGGTAATTGAAAAGGGGTCATGATGATTTTTGGGTAAATATAGTAACTGCAGAGGTGGAATCAACAACAAGAATGCTCTTTTTGGTTTGTGCCACTTTTGTTGGAACGTTATGGATAAGAGAAATCGTTGAGCACAAAAGCCTTGGAACACTTTTGCGAGCGCAAGGAAATCGTCTTATAATATTTTATACAAGTAATAGTATGGAGCTTCCATTTGTATTTTATATACAATACTAAGATAAAAAAAACAACTCAACAACAGGAAATTGCCTTTGCTAACCCTATCAATAAATATGTAATACTCCAATAAGTAGCCATACAGACTGCTGTAAAATTTTATCACTAACATCAATTTTCATTTCAATTTTATATCACTCCGCGTGATCCATATCTGCACCGTGCATGCATCTCACCCATCTGCATCAATCGCTCAAATTTAATCTTTAATGCCCAGCTAAACTCCATAAATTTCAATTGGACTCGTCGAAGATTAACACTCCATTTGCGCAATTAGAAAGTCATAAATAACACAATCAATCATGTTATGTGCGAAAATAAAAGAAAATTATCAACAATGTAAAAATTATACAGAAATATCGCGCTTGCATACAATAGAAAAAGCAAACAAATAAATTCAGCTTCTGCATGAACCATTTATTGCGGTTAAGTCTTATCATATACCGACAAATTTTGTTTTTATCATAATCGTAATATTATTAGGGTAGAACAATAGAAAAATACTTAATAAACCCATTAGTATCATAGGTAATAAGTGTGGCATGTTAAATGACTTGCGATTTGAAGACATTTATCGATGTGTGATGAAAATTGACGAGTGTTTCATTAGAATTTAGTAGTTTTTGCATAATAGGGTAATTAGACCAGGACGAATCTGTTTTCAGTTAGGTGGTGAGAGGGGGAACACTGATTTTGGCAGACATATTTATGGATTAACTTGTGTAACAATAATTGACTTATCCTCCCTCTCAAAAAGGTCGGGAACATCATTAAATAAATCGAAATGTTTAAAAATTATAAAATCTCGATTTTTAGGGTTTTGTAAAATAATTTTACAAAACCCTTCTAAAATCGCATCCTGTCTGTCCGTCTGTCTGTCTGTGCGTCCGTCCGTCCGTGTGTCACACCACTTTTTGTCAGGAACTACTTAAGCTAGAAACATCAAATTTTGTAAAGTGGTGTTCTCTTCAAAGTTTAACTACAAAAAACTTTTATAAGGTATTCAAGGGGGGTCTCCCCATATAGGGGAGTGACCCCCCGAAAAAAAATTTAATTTAAGGTAGCCGATATCGATATCAAATGAAAGGTCTTGATGAGAACTTTTCAAAACAGGTCTTAATTTGGCAAAATTTGCTGCGAGGGGCGCACAGGGAGGGGAAATACACAAAAAATTTGTGTCCCTCCCTCGCGATTGGACACCTGTGATCCGAAAAATCTGAAAAAAATCATGAAAGTAGGCCTTGATGAGTACAACAACAACAAATACGTGAGAAGTCGCAATTCACTCAACTTTGTTAGTAATAGTATGATTTACGGATTTTATGTTTTCTTGAATAAAATCTTAACGGTACCCTCAAATTCAATGAAATTCAGTACACCGATAACAATTTATAAGATGGATCTATCCTGAAAGTTTCATAAAGATTGAATCATAATTAACGCATGTATTACTATGGCAACATATGGCTATGGAACAACATGCGCTTTTTACCGATTCAGACACTACAGTTTTGCTAGGATTTGCATGAAAATTTCAGGAATGATAGGTATCATGAATATCTTTGAGAATCGATTCCACTAGTGGTATCAGTAATCGTAAAACAAAATGGTGGCTGCTTTAAATGCGAAGGTTGAATAATTTTGAGTTAGTTTTCCCAACTTCAACGTTTAAGGTGCATGCTTTGAACACTTGATTCAATTTAATGAATGAATGAAGATGAGTACCCACAATTAATAACCATAAGTGAAACAAGTTAAAAAGGCGGGAGAGAGCTCCTAGCAAAAGGGCTTTGTAACCATTCTAGGATTCGAAAAAATTGGCTATGTATCGATGATAACAGTACAGGAGAGTGGCCCCTGAAAAAAAAAAAAATTCATCAAAGGTAGCCAATATGAGTATGAAATAAAAGTTTTCATGGGAGCTTTTCAAAACAGTTCTTAAACTGTCAGTTTTTGCTTCAGTGGAGGCACAGGGGGGGAAATACATGAAAAATGTGTTTCCTCCCTCACGAATGGACATCTGAAATAATCATCAAGGGAGATATTTATGAGTATAACCATAACAAAAACCCCAGAAGTCGAGATTCGTTCAACTTTGTTAATAATAGTATGATATTCGAATTTCATATTTTCTCCAATAAAATTGTCTTTGACATGTTTCTTGATTTTATTCAATCTGGTGACTGTATTTTGAAAATTGAATACAAAACCCTTCTGACGTGAGTGTAGGTCTGTTTACCCAACTTGTTGTGTACTTAAAATGGATTTTCTTCAAATTTAATAACAAATTTTGAGAAATTAGAAAAAGTTAAAAATAAGAAATAAGTAAAATTTAATTCAACAGAAGCAAATGTGGGTCCTTGTTTGTCACAAGCAATCTGAATTCGACTGGCTATGTATAAATCATTCTTCGTATCATTTTCAAGAATTTCCATCAAATTTTCAACCTCTCGAACTAGCTTCTCTCCATCCTCTAAATATAATTCGTTCGTACTCAAGTTTGTCAGGAAGTCGGTATAATTGGCATCGTTGAAGCTACGCGTCTTACTGTGATACCTTTTAATATCAGACAGTGCTTTCGTAATATTCTTTTTGGCATCGACAGGTTCATTTTCATTTGAGACTTCCACTTTTTCTAATAGGAATTTCAATTTATTCTTAATCACCATGCTGTAAGGATGAAGGAGATAGGAAAGTTTTAGAGCAGTTTGATAGGGTAACTGCTCGATTACTACACTAGGTACACAGAAGGATAGGAAGCAGAAGGATGAAAAATATGGCATATATAAAACTACCTGCCAGCCATGCAAGATATCGTACGTTGGATAAACTAAGCGATCAGTCAAAACAAGGTTCAGTAAACATATCAAGGAAGCAGAGAAGTTAAACTCAATTGCTTTTATTATTGTAATATTAGTTATTATTATTTTAAAGATTATATTTTTCACAAGAAATAAATCCGATAACCAAATGTAATGGTTCAAATACTTCCATCCTATTATTTACAGCTTCGTCTCAAATGCCGGTTAAAGTTGACCGGTTGTATCTCAGGAGCTAATGCACATTATTCAATTTTTTTAATGCGTTTGTTTATAATTCCTTACAACGCATTGTTTTGAATCTAATTTAAATCAACAGTTATCGAGATAATTAATATATTTATTTTCAAAAAAAGTTTATAATTTTAAAGATTCCTGAGGCCGCTCTATTGATTCGAATTTAATACTACAAAGTGCGTTCGATAGGTAGAGTGCTCTTCTATAAGTTAAATTAAAAAGATTCAAACTTCTTTCTTTCAGACTTGCAAGACCTTAGAAATTTTGAATTTTACCAAAATAAATTTAGATTGCATAATTATTATGCAAAATCGACTGAATCGAATAAGGAAACTGACTTCGAAATGCTCTAAAACTGCTCAACTAAAATTAACGGAATCGGAGCCAAAACAGTTTCTCTGCACTTTATTGAATTATTGCGTAGCCCATAATTGAATTACCTCTAAAATCGAATATAGTGTACTACAATATGTTGACTTTCATATCAATCTAAATAATAGGAATCATTTCACAGATCGACTCCTAGTGAAGAGCAATCGGTGCCAGAGTTGAGAAATAAAACTGACGAAAAAAATGAAATCTATTAGATTTCATTTTTTTCCGTCATTTTTTTTCCATCCTTGGGTAATTCATACGGGACCCAATGACAAAGAAGCTTAACAGTTTCGTAAAAACAGAATCTTTTTACCTATCCTCATTCAAAAAAAAAAAAAAATACGTATGAAACTGATAACTCTTATGTCTGTGGAATTCGGTAAAAATAATTCATTGTAAAAAACGTAGAACGTTTTTAAACGAAAGTAAAAAAATTGATTTTGAATTAAGAAAGAATTTGATATAGGAAAAATGAAGGTGGTAACATAATTGAGAGTAGAAAATGTGAAACGGTGGATAAGAAGAAAAGGAAACGAAGAAGCGAGAAGGACTCGCGGGTGAGTGTTTCTTCGCAATCTTATTCATTTTGGAGGTTTATTATATATGTTTTGGTTTTCAATTACTTTATTTATAGTTGGTAAATTTATAATTTTTTGTTAATAAATGTTTTTCTTTGGGTATATAGGTCTGCTGCTGGGCTTACTGCACAACTTTCACTACTGACATTCTGCATGTTTCTGGTCACGACAAGGTTGTCGCAGACACTCTTTTCCGTCTTGCAGAGATTTTCCTTTCCAGTACTTTAGATATTGCCGCAGTAGCTCAGTCACAACTTAGTCACCCAGAGTTTGAAGACCTCCAAAGGAACTCGAGGTTCAAGTTTGTTAAACTCCCAGTTTTCGGCGCCGACTCAGACATTTCCTGTGAAGAGTCTAGCCCAACTCCCAGACTTTACATTCCTCTAGCATTCCGAAAGAAAGTTTTCTCTTCTTTCCACGGCATTGTTCATCCTGAAATTTGCGCCACGCGCAAGTTCATCACTTCCAAACACTTTTGGCCCAGCATGAACAAAGATATAAATACTTGGGCCCGTGAATGCATCCGTTGTTGATCACACAAAGTTTCCAGACATGTGAGCGCTGGATTGAGCACGTTTCCAAAAGTTTCTGAACGCTTTAAGGTCATTCACATTCACATTGTGGGGCCGTTAACGTCATCATAAAGATACACGTACATCCTTACCATCATTGATTGTTTCACACGTTGGCCGAAAGCCATTCCTCTTGTCAATATTTCTGCTGAATCTTGTCATGACGGACTTCTCAAGATTGGATTGTGCGTTATGCAGTTCCCCAATACATCGTCACCGACCAAGGCAGACAACGTAAGCACTGAACTCGATCGATTAATGGGCTTCATATTCAATCGCATTACAGCTTACCATCGTCAAGCCAACGGTTTTATTGAACCCTCAAGTCGACATTTATGGCTCACGATGATCCATCCTAGACATGAACACTTCCACTAACAGTGCTCGGTCTTCGTACCTTAGTCCGACAAGAATTCTCTGCTACACCAGCAGAGCTTCTCTATAGTGGAAATCCTCGACTTCCGAACGATTTTATACAACCAACTTCAAAGGCGCTTTTGCAATCGGAGTTTGTTGCCGATTTAATTTTCAACATGACTAACCTTGGACCTGCCGACGCTGCAGTTTCAAATTCAAGCATCTCGACTCATGTTCACACGTCTTTGTCAGAGCTAGTTCCGTTCGTCCACCTCTTCGTCCGCCATACGATGGCTCTTTTTAAATTGTCGCTAGACACAAAAATATTACACTATCAATATCAAAGGCCAACATATCAAAATTTCAATTAACAGGTTGAAACCTTGTTACTCGTCGTCCTGCACGGACTCTAACAACATGGTACCAACCAATTCACTTTCTGCCACTATTCTTACTCCTTCAGTCACTCCATCTACAGCATCCCAATACACTGCTCCTTCTCCTGACACACCGCATACACCATACTTCACAATTCCTTTCCGCCGTTGAATACTCAACGTCACATAGCTATTGCAGCAATAAGAGCTGGTCGAATCACAGCAAGACCTCTATCGTACAAATAGGTCTAGTTCTTTGTCCTACTTTTCCGTAACGCAACTGACGATCGCTGGCGGGGGAGTAATGTGGGGGTCTCTTCACACATCTCATCCCTGTACAACAACTCAGAGCATACACTTTTCAAAATACTTACACTACACTAGACGCCCAATTTTAATTATTAGCGAATATCTATTAATTTATCCAGAGGAACAACGGGCGGAATTCTTTAAGATACCTTCATCATCGTGAAACTTCTTCAGAATATCACACCAAGATTAAGCACCGAGTTATCTATTATTGGAGCAATGTCCAACCTTGCCAGCCAATCTGCGCAGCTGAACTTCACCAACAATTTAAATAAAGGATCTCGAAGGAAAGCGTAAGAGCAGTTGAAATTCCACATAAATATCGTCCCACAGATCGTCAATGAAAAGTTGTGCATTAAGCCCAGCAGCAGACCTATATACCCAAAGAAAAACATTTATTAACAAAAAAATATAAATATATCAACTAAAAGTAAAGTAATTGAAAACCAAAACATATGCAGGGTGCGTACGGTATTTGAGGACATGCATAAATGTGACTATAACTTCGTGAATTTTTTTTTTAATTTTTTTTCCCTTTTCAGACAAGAAATGGCGGACTACATCACTCAAGAAATGAAGAGACATGCTGTCATCGTCGCTATATGTGCGAACTATACAGATTTAGAGATCTCTAATTTTCTTAATTGCGCCCGTTCATTCGTACATAAGGTTCGCCGCGAATTGGAAACATCAGGAGGCGATACAGAATCGGTTGCGAAACGAAAGTATGAACAACGTTCTGACACTGTCCGATCTGCAGGATTTTCAGACCAAGTGCAAGCGATCGTAGACGAGGACCCTTCAAAATCAATGAGGGTCCTTGCAAACGAGCTTCATGTTTCTGAGCGCCTTATTCGTAGAGTTTTCCACGAAGACCTTCGGTATAAGTCTTACGTGATGCGCAGAGGACAATTCATGTCAAAACGAACACGGAAACAGAGAGTTCTCCGATCAAAACGTCTTTTAAACAAGATCAAACACCCTGAGGCACCCAAAATGTTATGGTTTTTTTCCGACGAAAAAAATGTTGACCAAGATCAAAAGGCCAATCGTAGAAATGACAGATGGCTATGTTCAAATATTACGGAGGTTCCTGTTGTTATGCACACAAAATTTCCAGCCACTGTTATGGTTTTAGATATTGTCAGCAACGAAGGACATGTTATGCCACCACACTTTTTTACTCAAGGATTTCAAGTGAACTCTGCTGCATACATCGAGGTTTTAGAGACAGTAGTGGAACCCTGGATAGACAATGTAAGCGGAGGCAGACCATACATTTTTCAACAAGGCTCTGCTCCTTCGCATAAAGCGATTGCGACACAAGATTGGATGGCCGAACATTTTCATGACCACATAACACCGAACCTATGGCTACCTAGCTCCCCAGACCTTAATCCTTTGGATTATTACGTATGGGGCGTAGTTGAGCGTAATATCAATAAGCGTCCTCATAATACCACTTCTTCGCTGAAGACTGCTATTAATGCCGTTATGGTCAATATGAATAAGGAGCATTTGATTCGGGCATGTAATCGTTTCCGGACCCGGATCGAAGAGGTTATTGCTGCTAATGGCGATTTTATTGAATAACTTTATAGCCATATATTAATTTAACGTTGCATAAAAAATTCCTGAAATTTCATTAAAATTTGTTAATAATACAAGCTAATTTATTTTACTTTCAAGTTGTGCTCAAATATCGTATGCACCCTGTATAATAAACCTCCGTGATGAATAAGATTGCTTAGAAACACTCACCCATTTTCTACTCTCAATCATGTTACCGCCTTCATTTTTCCTATATCAAATTCTTTCTTATTTCAAAATCAAATTTGTTTACTTTCGTTTCCAAACATTCCACGTTATATATATATATATATATATATATATATATATATATATATATATATATATATATATATATATATATATATATATGTATATATATATATATATATATATATATATATATATATATATATATATATATATTATAAATTAGAAGTATTTTCACTAATATAGCTTAGATGCCTAAGCTGAAGAGGAGTGGCTTTATCAGGATTTTGCTTGAAAGCAAATGTTAGTGGCTTGTGATCAGTATATAATGTAAAATGTTGACCTCCAAATAGTAACGAAAGTGTCGTATACTCTGAAAAGCTGCGAGGAGCTCGCAGCTGTAAGCACTGTACGAATATTGTGCAGAATTTAGCTTTACCGATTAAAAGTCAAGAGGCTGCCAAGAGTTATTAACTATTTACTGCAAGGCAGCTCCCATTATTAGATTGAAGGTATCTACAAATAGAGCAAGCTCGGCTGTAGGGTGAGGAAAAAACAGTAGAGCAGCTTCAGTTAGACGATTCTTAATGGCAGTGAAGGCCGAAACTGTTTCGAGTGTCCAATCTATCTTCCTTGATCCGTATTCCTTGGATCCACAAAGAAAATAATTCAATACCCGTTGGTGTTCCGCTGTGTGGGGGCTGAAGTGGCGATAGTAGTTATCCATGCCGAAAAGTCCTTGTGGGGAAATCATATGCCCAAGGAATTTGATTGTGTCCTTGAGAAAGGTACATTTCTCCAAGTTAGTAATGAGGTCGCGGTCTGAAAGCCATTTGAACACCTGTTTGAGGGTCAAGGTGTTTCGCTTCAGTAGAGGTAGCGATAAGGATATCGTCAAAATAGACGGAACAGAAAGATAGGCCGTTTAGGACAGCATGAATGAAACGTTGGAACGACTGTTCTGCATTGCATAATTCAAATGATTGCGGCCTTTGGTATTGTCGTTCAGTGTCACAGAGATTTGATGGTAGACCTTAGTTAAGTCTAGAGTGGAGAATACTGATTTGCCGTGCAGATGGTGGCAAAAGTCTTTAATGATCGGTATTGGTCAGGAATTGTGACTGCATTGAGGTGTCTGAAGTCGCCGCAGGAACGCCATTCTCCATTCTTTTTTTGACCATATGAAGAGGCGAGGAACAACTTGAATTAGATGGTCTACATATCGCTTGTAACATTATAATATTGAAATCTTTTTTAGCCGTAGCAAGCCTATTAGGAGTCAAACGGCGAGCTCTCAATACTATTGGAGGAACATCGGTGAGGATTTTGTGTTGTACGTTGTATTCTGTGGGTTGTGTGAACCCATCATCGAATGTGATGGCACGATACTTTTTTGGCTCGAAAGAGCTGACAGACTGATTGCGCTGGTAGTAATACTGCGTGACGTACTTGAGTGCTTTGTTGTCAAATTTGCGATGTTACCAACAAATGTTATGTTGGGTGTTAAGTTTAAAAGAACGACATCCAAAAAGTCAACGTATTCGTCTGCCCATAGATTTAGAAGTATCAAGAGATGAGCTTTCCAGTTTTTTGTTTCGTCAAGTCTGTGACCTATTGCTCCGTAGACGATGGCCAAGAATTTAACTATGAAGTTGTTGCACAGACTACTGGTTATAAGGATTGGATTGACGATAGTTGAACTCCTGTTAAAACAAAATTGTTTCGCACTTCTGCGCATTGATTTTCATTCGCCAATTTTCAGTGTATTGCTGTACATCATTGAACATTTTTCGGAGATGTCTCTGAACTATTGTAACTTTTCAGTCTACCATATAGATGATCAGATCATCACCAAACGCTACCAATGCGTTAGCGAGACGTTAAAATCAAAGCCGTTCAATAGATTGCAAATGAATATTGAGAAGAGCAGAGGCGCAGTAACTGCTCCCTGCTGTAGACTATTCAAGACCTTGAATTCGCGCATTGTTGTCAGATTTCCGTTAGGTACAACAAACGATTTCCCGTATAACATATTGCACATCATCGCGACAAGGTATCTGGGGCACTTGTCTTGAAGGAGTTCAACAACTAGTCCACCTAACCACACCGTATCGAAGGCTTTCTCCATATCAATGAGACATGCTTCAACGCTTTGTCTATCATTTAGTTTCCAACAGGTGTCTGAGGTTACTTTCGTTATTGCATGTGTGGTCAAATGCCTGGCACGAAAACCAAATTGGCAGTTCGGCATCAACACATATTTCTGAATGTGGGCGTTTAATGCTCTGTTGAGTATCACTTCAAACACCTTGCTGATGTTAGGCAGCAAGCTGATTGGGCGAAAGCTTTTCGGGCATGAAGATTCTTTTCACTTCTTCAAGATCGGAAATACCTTAGCCTTTTTCCACTCATTTGGGAAATATGAATTGCTCAACATGTTATTGAACAATATGCAATAATTCCTAATAGCAACCTCCGGCAAATGTCGGAGAACTACATTTGGAATGCCATCAGTACTACATGATTTCTTGTTGTTTATCTTGCGAAATATGAAACACAAGTTTTCATAGCTGACAAAATAATCAATAAGATTCAAGCTCGGTATCAGGTCAGATGTTAATGTTTCATCGAAATGAAGAATTGATTGGTCATTCAGGCTTGGTTTGAAGTCGGAAACTTTTGTTTCAACGACCACTGAAAATATTTCATTCCTTCTCTCAGGGTTTGATAGATGAACCAATTCAAAATATGTTCCAATCAGGGAAAGTTTATGCGATCCCTCACAATTAATCCTGTTTCTATTTCTATCCGGATTCGTACTATCAATTTTGATACCAGCCCTATCGAAGAGATTTATCTCATCACTAGTGACTTCAAGATTCGATACCTTCACTCGAGACTTCTTGCGGAATATGCTATTCACTTTCGCGAAAACGCCATCTGGGTCCTGTGCGCTGATACCCCTCAATTTTTCCGCCCATTGATTGCTGACCTCACTCCTGAAGTAGGACCGGATTAAGTTCCGGACATTTTTCAGGTGTAATTTTAACAAAGCCACGAGGAAAGGTTTTAGTCCAAAAATCGTCGAAAAATATTGTTGACACATGTGGGAAGAAGGCTTTTCAATCTTTTCAACCTTGCAATCGTATGGTGGGAATGTAAATAAGTAAGAACAATTATGGATTTTTAGGTATTTTTAGTGACAACAGAAACGATGACCCCCAAATGAGCATGATGTGCTGAAAATGACTTGTTGCCAGCTATCCAAGCAGTACAAAGGAGAAGACTGAGCATATATAAAACGGCCGAAAGGTATAAAGTTCCAAGAAGAACCATTCGAAATCATATCATGACTGACAGTTTGAAAAAAGGACAATGTAAGGTGGAATAACAATGCTCAATGACGTCCAGGACGCAGATCTTGTAAGTAGATTTATTAGGTCCGTTGAAATGGGATTGCCTGTGACACTATGTATTCTCCGACGCTTGGTTTATAAATCATCACCATCAAGAATAATTTAAATTAGCATGCTAGAATTGCCAGTAAAGATTGGTTTAAGGCGTTCATGAAACGACATTTGGTAATATCAAGACGCTAGGCTCAATTTATGAGCCCAGCCAGGGCACAAAAGCTCAATAAATTTATAGTCGATGATAATTTCAAAAGATTGAATGAAGCTTGTGATAGCCTATAAATGAAAAGTCATCCAGAAAAGATTTATAATATGGATGAGAAATGTAGTTACCTAACAATCCATCACCAGTAGACAGTTTTGGCGACAAAAGGGACTAAAAGAGTGCAGTTACAGTCTTCGATATATACAGAAAGTGTTACAATCGCAGGATTTGTAAATGCGCTTGGTGGTGCTATACCACTAATGATTATATTTAAAGGTAAACAATTGAAATCTTCACAGGGTTATAGAAAAAATGAACTTTCCAAGGAATTTTTGAAGCATATACATCGGTACAAAAGCCCAGGAAAGGGCCTTTTAATATTTGATGGAGGACCTTTTTTTGTGGTAGGGAGGTGAATGCTATTTATGCACAGAGTGTGGGACTCCCATGCGCGACTGGACTACCCACTAAACACCTCCCCTGTCAACCTGAGGACCCAGCCTGGAACCGTTTGACACATTACTTCGGGCCAGGTCTCGTTTTGTTACACCGTGGGGCGCCTTCAAGCTGAGGAGTCTCTTTCCTAGCGGGAGGGGAAAGGGGAAGAGGAACCGCCAGAAGAGCGATCCCCCAGCCCCAGCGCCCCCAGCCGCTGTGAGTCCCTTTTATATTTTAGGACTGCCCGAGCATAATGTGCCACCTGGTTCCATTTGTCAACCGATTCGAGCATCACCGCAACTATATTATCCGGGGTGAGCTCACCCGTCTCCCTGTAGAGTTCCCTTCGAAGCCTGACCCATTTTGTGCACGCAAAAAATGTGTGACAGGCATTGTCCTCCTCTCCTGGGCAAAACCGACAATCGGGAGACCGTGACTTACCGATCTTGCGCAGGTGAGACTGAAAACACCCGTGCCCGCTCAAAAGCTGGGCCAGATAGAAGTCAGTCTCACCATGCCTTCGATTTATCCATGGTCTCACATCCGGGATGAGGCGCGCAGTCCACCTTCCCTTCGTGCAATTCACCCAAGACTGCTGCCAATCGTTCAGCGAGCGCTGTCTCTCCTCGCGAACAACCATCTCCCTCGCATCCTCGTTTCGGCGCAGATAAATAGCGCGGCGCTCTCTAACAAGGAGGGTGACAGGTATCACGCCTGCAATCACTCTCACCGAAGAGTCAGAGACTGTTGGATACGAAGATGCAATTCTCAGTGCTCCTCTTCTCTGTACCTGTGCCAAACGTTTTCCTCTTTGCTGAGAGCGTCGCCCCATACCTCTGCTCCGTACAGTAGCACTGACCCTACAGCACTCATCAAGAGGCGTCTTCTTGATGGGCTGGGTCCCCCAACGTTGGCCATAAGTCGACTCAGGGCCGATATTCCCGAAGCCGCCTTCACAGCCGTTGCCCTGATTTGCTCAGAGAAACTCATCTTCGAGTCGATCAGTAGCCCCAGGTACTTCACCGCTGGCTTCGATTCGATTTGTATATCTCCAATACTGATCATCCTTACTCTAGGGATTCTCTTTTTTGTCAAGATGACCACTTCAGTTTTCTCCAGTGCTAAACTGAGCCCGCGAGCAGTCATCCAGTCCCTAACTCGGCGCATGAGCATACCTAGCCTAAGTTGTGCCTGTTTAACGGTGCGTCCAGCGACTAGAGCCGCAACATCATCCGCATAGCCGACCAAGCGCGACTCATCTGGCATCTCAAGTCTCAGTAGCCCATCGTAGGATACGTTCCATAGGTCCGGACCAAGGATAGATCCCTGGGCAACACCCGATGTAATTTCCATCCTTCGTTGGCCCTGTGTCGTATCTTAGAGCAGGCTTCGGTCCTTTAGGTAGTTCCTCAAAAGCCGCCATTAGATATTCTGGAACTTGAAAAGAGTTTACCAGCGTGTCCAGAATATCCACCCATCTAGCGGAGTTGAAGGCATCACTGACGTCGAGTGTCACCAACAGGACGATCCGTCGCTTGCTGCGATTATATGCCTCTGCCTTTTGGACCGCGTTGACCACCTCTGCAATCGCATCAATGATAGAACGTCCTGCTCTAAAGCC
The DNA here is from genome assembly GCA_963969285.1 of Odontomyia ornata. Lineage (NCBI taxonomy): Eukaryota > Metazoa > Arthropoda > Insecta > Diptera > Stratiomyidae > Odontomyia > Odontomyia ornata. Next base: position 41,406,645 of record OZ017739.1, read on the forward strand.
GTACTGCCGAGGAGATAGGTCCCCAGCAGCACGAACCGCGTCAGTGAGTCTTCCCTTGATGAGTTTCTCTAGCACTTTCCCAGCCGTGTCTAGCATGCATAACGGGCGGTATGCAGACGGCGATTCGGGATTTCTCTTCCCCTTGCTGATCAGCACGAGCCTCGCCACCATCCCTCGTACCGGGAAAACCCCGTCCCCTAGGCAGGCGTTGAATGTGCTGAGCAGCAAGTCAGGACAATGGTGATAGACGAGCTGCAACACCTCAGCTGGAACACCATCTGGACCTGGAGCCTTCCTCGCTTTCAATGACAGGACTGCCTCCTCCAGTTCCAGCTGTGTGAAGAGTGGGCACTCTACTGCTGTTTCACCATGGACAGCGTCAACACGGACGGGATGGGTGGGGAAGAGCCCCCGCACTATCGCGTCCATCTTTTCCGCGTCATGTATACAAGGCTTCCGTAGGGCACCAAGTTTCCCCATGACCAGCTTGTAGCCAAGGCCCCACGGATCCTTGTTCACATTGTCCACTAGGCTTTGCCAGCAGCGAGCCTTGCTACTGTTGATCAGTTTGCGATGGCATTTCCTGACCGACTTATATGCTACCACTTGGTTGCATGCCTCGTCACGGTTCTGCGCCCGTTCAGCCTCACGCCGAAGCTTGTGACACTGCCTCCGCTTTTCCGCGATTTCAGTAGACCACCAGTACACTGGGGGTTTACCGTGCTGGGGCCTTCGACGGGGCATAGAAGTGCAGCAAGCAGTCGTAATGATGCTCATAGTAGAGTTCACCACGTCTTGAGCTGCCAGTTCTTCCTTGACGAACCTCTCAACGTCCATGCTTCCAATGTTCCATCCAGTTGTAGAGGGCCGTGGGCACGGACGTCGGGAGACAGCATCACTTATCTCAAGCAGAATGCACTGGTGATCACTGGCTGAGTAGTCCTCTAATACTTTCCAGTTGTGTATCCTCCGTTCTAAGGACTCCGAAGCGAATGTCACGTCCGGTGTGGTTCCCTCACAACCAATACGGCGGAAATTCGGCGTGTTTCCGGAGTTTAGTACAACGAGGGCCGTCCTGGCCGCCATTTCCAGGATTCGTTTTTCCCGCGGATCCGTCTGAGGCATGCGCCATTCGATTGCTTTAGTGTTGAAGTCACCCCCAACGAGCACCCTACCCTCTGCGTTCGAGACAGCGCCCTCCAAAGCATTAAGCTTGGCTTGGAAAGATGATATTGACTCGTTAGGCGTTAGGTACACACTAAAGTAGGTGATCCCTGAGCACCGAACCCACACGAAACCCCAACGAGCACCCTACCCTTTGCGTTCGAGACAGCGCCCGCCAAAGCATTATACTTGGCTTGGAAAGATGATATTGACTCGTTAGGCGTTAGGTACACACTAAAGAAGGTGATCCCTGAGCACCGAACCTACACGAAAGTCACTGTTCCGAACCCAGATAGCGGCAGTACCAGTTTCATTAGAGTACCATAATTCAGGACTTTTATTATGGTGTTGCTCACTCAGCAGCAAGAAGTCGGCTTTCATGTCCCTCGCAAACTGCTCAAGCAGATTTTGGGCGGTTGAACTGCGGTGCAGGTTTAGCTGCAGGATGCGGGTCATCGAAGCTCTGATTTTGCCTTGGCTAGGGCTTCCTGGAACACCCGGCATTTTCCTGATCCCAAGACGTGTCCAAAATCAAGTTTTGGATCAGCATCCTTGCAAAGAATACAGTGTGCCTCCTTCGTACACTCTTTTCTTTTATGTCCCATTTCACCGCATTTGTAACATAGGGAACTCCTATCGGGTCCTTTGCATACTTATGTGGTGTGACCATAACCAAGGCATTCGAAACATTGAAGAGGCGTTGCTCTTCGCCGTATCCTACAGGAACCCACCTAATTCGTACTTTGCCCTTGTTCAGGAATTGTCCGGCGTCCTTTTCGGTCAAATCAACTATGGCCATGCGTTGTCCCCTGTTGTTTTCTGGTGTCAGTCTCGCTTTGATCCTTCCCACGCTAGGAAACTCCTTTTTGATGGCCTCTTCTACCTCGGCCAGATTCGTCACGCAGTCTATGTCTCGTTGCGGTTTTGCCGAGGACTTTCTTTACTGCGTCACAGAATGCATCTTTATTGCCGGCCTCTGCTCCGAATTCGACCAGTATGTGGCCCGACCGCGTTGGTCGTACTACTTTAATGGTAGTATTGGTGTCTTCGGGCCTTACGTTTCCCCTGATGTCCCGCAGTACTTCCGCGTAAGATCGGCCATCTTGGCGCTTTACGCGCAGTGCCTGCTGCCGGGGTCTTCGTCGGGGCTTCTGTCTCTCCTGCTTTGCATCAGGTCCTTTTTGTAATTGGGCGTCCGTGCGAACTTTACTTTCTGGCTTTTGATGGAGCACCTTGTCGGTTTAATATAATTCTTTCAAATGTCTGGTCCAAATGCATCCCACATGGCAACATTATAAGCGGCTTCAAAGCAACTGGTCTGTATCCATTAAATCCTCAGGCTTTTCCAGAAAGCTCCAGCTTCTCATGAATCTGACGATGTTTATAAGGAAAATACACAGCCTCGCTTCCCCCAGGCCAATAACCCCCCGAGCCATCAGCAATGGGAGAAAAAGGAATTGAGCATACTTATAACAGATCTTCTGGAAGATTTCACCGCATAGTATACAGTGGTTGATGCTTAGGATTAATAAATATTAAAATTGGTTGATTCGGATAAAAAGTTTTTATTTTATTTCAAATTTCCCTTAGCTAGGTCTTATTACCCGAACCTACCTTATGTATATAATGCCAGAATGTCTTTGGGAAGTCTAGTGTAATTGATTTTTAATTTATAAGGAGGAAGAGAGGAGACGTGCGAATGTTTCGCAAAAGTCAGTGATTAAAAGCGTACAAGTGAAATCTTAATGAGCGACAATGTTAGAAATAAAAAGTTTTTCCTAGGTGTTAAATTGATGTAATATTGTCGTGTTGAAAAAAAGATTAAGTGAGATAATTTTGGTGTTTACTAAGTGATAGGTAGTGTAATATAAATAGTGACTTCCATTATTTCATGTAAATTTCTCGAGAAAATTAAAATATATAGACCACGTACCTAAAACGCACAAAAGTACAAATTTTGCTAATGAAATCAAATTGGGTGTGTCGCATTATCCACTCTGTGGAACAAACAAGAATCTTATAAATAATGCACTTACTTTAGAAATAAATAAATCGATTAAAACAAACATGTTAAATCTCTTCAAGCACTGAAAAAGCTACATCGAAATTTCTCAACCAAAAATTCGAAAACACATTTCATTCGAAATTTATCCTCATCGTAATCAAATGACATTCGTAGAGAGCATCGCCTTTGGTATCTTGAAATTCTGACGAGTAACGTTCTAGTCATTATCTTAATAAGTGCCCAATGCGAAGCCATTTATTCAACTAGATACTGCACCAAAGCGGATCAATCTGCTTATATCACGATAGGATACAGACAGTTCGGATATCAAGTGAATCCATGAAAAAGCATCATTTGTGCTTTTCACAATGTGTAAGGTGTAATTAATTTTCAGATAAGCATTAAGACTACCAGTTAGCTTACTGTGTGTCAGTTGAAATGTGTATTTACAAAACTAGATACGAGTAGTAACTAGTTATCAGTAATTGCTGTTATTACATCACAGCAACCCTCAAGTAAAAACAAATTTTTTAGATCTAATTACTAACTTTTACACAATTATAGAACCACAAAGTAAATCAATCATACAAGCGGATTTGATTTGTATTTTCCGCATCTCTCAGTAAAATTTAAAAACAAATAATATCATGACTCAAATCTCTACCATTGATTCTTCACATAAAATTCTTTAAGTCCTTACGTCACCCATACAAAGAAAAAAAAAGGAGCACGCTAAAGAAAATTATATACTAATGCCTAAAGTGTTAATTTTTTTATAATCCGCCCAAGAATGATGTTTTCAAAATATATAATTGGTGGTAATAAAAACACCGTATAGCATTAACCGCGAAAAATTAATTCTACTAACTGTTTGTTTTTTGCAAATCACATTTGCACTGCGCGGATATTTATCTTTGTGACCATCTATTAGCAAGATTTTAGCTTTGACTTTCACATATCTAAATTTCAGCAAAAAGTCGAAGTCCAAGTCGCTCCGTCCAAAATGATATAAACGACTGTAACTTTCCGTAGGATATAAAATGAGGTTTATCTTTGCTTCTTTGTTGATTTAACGTTTTTTTTAGAAGAATGAAATTTTAATTTGATGAGAGGACATAAATTTGATTATTACTATTAATTGAATTATTTTGTTCGCGAAAACATTGTAAATATTGATAGTTGCAATATGAATCGCTGTTACCATGCAAAAATCTTTTTTTAACTAGGTAAATACAAAACACAAGATGTCTGCAGCATTCCATCATAATACTTAGTTCAAAATGATTTCATTTTCGCAATTTAATCAGTCTCGGCATGAAGTGTTGAGCTTGTTGCTAATTGATTCATATTTTCATGCACATATTCATTGTCCATCGTTCGCGCGTATGAATTAAAAACAGACAAATAACAGAAGGTCAATCGGACCATCGCAACTTGAGGTCACGCGACAACACCAATTATTGTTCTTATTCTTATTATTTGCGGCAGTTGTTTGTTTCAATCTTGTCGTTGGGTTTGCCGTTAATTAATAATATATTTATTGTTTGTATGCTCGTCTATTAATGACTTTCGTTCCAGTTTAAAAGCACCCGAGCGGCAGTGACGCATTTCATGCACATGAGCATAAATTATTATAGAATAGAATAGAACAAATTTATTGGGAGAAATGTCGTATGGAATGTAGTAATTGAATTTATTCATTAAAAACATGAACGCAAATCTTCACAATTGTTTTTTATGGTTTGTTGAGTATGAGAAATGTAATGGATGTTAACTATGAAAAATGTAATAGAACAAATTTATATGATGGTGATGGCGTAATTTATTTTAACAGACTCAGAACAATGCTTGCTGATTTATGGATTTGCCTTTGAAATATGCATCATTATGGTATGTTAGGAGTAACAAGTTGGGTAGACAGAACTACGCTCATGTCAACAGGGTGTATTAATCGAGCAGTCACACAAGCAAACTGCTCGAAAACCTTCCTACCCTCTACTCAAATTATGTGGCAGATTTAAAATAACATGTAATTATTTCTATTGCAATCGTAATTTGTAGAATAACTTTTCTTCTTCAATTTTCCTTTATATTAAATTTAAATGTTGTCCTTTAGTTATATTTCTCATTAGATTTTATTTTTATTATTACTTAAAATTTTCTTCATTTTCTTTACTTCAGTTAAATTTTGTTTTTAAAAATTTAACTCTGCCACATGAATTTATAGTGTAGGAGCACCTTACCGGTGTACTAAAATTGGGGATGAAAATTAATACTTTTGATCGGCTACATTGCGAGATATTATCTACGCTTCATTTCCAACTTCTATGGCTACAAACAAATCGGATACATTATCGCGGTAAATGAATGTGTGAAGAAAATTACAACCCATTTGCAGCGGAAGCGTCTTAAAAACCTATCATAATTTGAATGCAATATTGACTACTGATTAAGGCACTTCTTATCTTCGTGATGTCTACGCATCTTCATCAAGCTCAAGTAAATTATGCTAATTCTACTTATATCTCTTGTTCAATTAGCCTGCATCTTCCAGCTAGTATCAAAAGATTCGAATTCCAATTCGGGAGTTCGTTGCAAGCCTGTGTCATCGTGCATCAAGCTGCTGGAGTCGACCGGGTGTGTCCGTGTTAGTTACAGGTAACATCATGGTGCAGCCTGGATGAAATCAGTCATAACTTGCGTTGATAGGAGGTGTGTCGCTCGCTCTCTGTCGCGATTGCCTCAGTCGTTTTCCTTAATATCAACATCCAGTAGATTCTTCACGTTCATAACCCAAACTCGTTTCAGTTTCTTGCATTGCGATGAATGGCTCTTCAAATCAGAACTGGTGAGTGATCGCTTTTAAGTCAATTTTGCTTTGGAATATCATTGAGAGAAGTCCCTGGCCGAAGGCGTTCATATCCGAAATCGTCAATCCGGAAGCGAACTGCATTTTGTTAATATCAACGTGATCGGACTAGCGCGCTTGACTATAAAATAAATCAGTTTCTTGCATTGCGAGGAATGGTTCGTATTGTAGTTTTGGCTGAGGATATGGACTTCCCAAGATCAACCACGGCACAGCAACGCAATAAGTGAGAAGGGAGAGTGGTCTACCATTATTATATAACCTTGCCAACTACATTCGTCGAACTGCCGGAAGGATGTATCGGCGTCAGGTGACGTTGCCCGAATAGATTCATTTTTTAAATGAAACGTAGGGCGTTAAGACCACACATTGAGAACATTTATATTTCCTATTGGTAAAAGTTAACTCTTGGGCAGCGAACCGCTAATTTTACGTTCGAATTTTATTTGCAGTGTGGAAATTCTTGCTCAAGCTTCCATACAGACTTAAGTTCCTACTCATCTTTTGTGAATCAAGACTTGAAAGACGAGCTCTAAGCTAAAAACTGCGAATGTTCAATAAACTTTCGTTTAGTAAATTAATTGATTTTAATGTCTTATAGCGTATTTGTAGAGGAACTGATTCGTTTGATATACCTGTTGAATTTGCATTGCATATATGCGCCGCCCTCTGTAAAATTGTCCGTTGTTCTCACCGGGATAATTCATATATTGAATATTTCTGTTGAACAAGTCATCATACGTTTTTGTTTTTGGCCAAACAGTATACGAAGCATTTTCGATTTTGCAAATTTACATTTTTCAACACTACCGCGAACTTAAGAACAACGTCAATTAAATCTTTTGAAACAAGGAAAAATAATGTCAATATCGTCCATAATACTTTCACGTTAACATAATTTAATGTCAGGTCAGATCACATGTCGAAAACCTCGAAACTCCTCCTTTATTTATATTAATTGCCATTGATCGCGATAGAATAAAAATGAATTGCTAAGCTTTCCTTTTCTCTCGACCTGACCGGGTATAGGACCCGCAACGATGGCAGGCTCCTCCGCTCATATGGGCCAGCCATCGGGCGGGCTCCTCCGTTTTTTGCAGTTTAACAGGGGCTCTTTCCGGATAGAGTGGCCTTCCGATGGCGTGCCCTTTTATGGTATAGAGTTATGTGATTCGATCACATAATTCTATAAAATAAATTGGTCACGTTTATATTACTCATTTGATGGGAAAGCTCATGCAAATTATGCTTGGATGAGTTTTCCACTCAAATGGAAAATAAATGGCCACGTCTACGTGTGGATCTTGATCCGGTTAGGAGGGTGTGAGGTGGCACCACATCCCTCTGGATTCTCCACTCTTATTTGTGGGCCATATGAATCGTCGGCTAACGACGTAGTCCCCTTAAGTCCATCTGTCCTCCCCAGGTCCAGTTTGTCCTTTTTTCGTCAAACAATCTCCAATCCATAGTTGGTTACCTCCTTTTTTCGACTTCAGTCGACCTTTTTGTGACCTAGGAATTCGTGAATACGAAATTCTTTTTGTAGTGGGTCCTTGTGCTGGGGAAAGAACCTGCCCCATGACACCACAACGCTAGCCTGCTAGCGCATTCACGCGTTCCCAGACAAGGCCATCTCAGCGGATCCCAACATACTCTTCTGTTGAGGCAGCAGACCATCGCTGCAGTCTTTTACGGACCACTCCAATACCTTTTTCACTCCAAGGCTTTTGTATTTAGCCTACAATATGTAGATAAATAAAATGATTCAATTCAAGAAAACTTTTATGACATACACAACAAATATATTCTTGCTGTAAAAGAGCTCCTGAATCTTAAATGTATTTTTGTTATTCATCGTATTTGAAAATTTGGAGAAAACTCAATCAAAAGTGTAGCGTCTGGTTCGATAGAAAGATCATGTAGTAGAAAAATCGTATATAATTGTTGTAATCGGAGGAAATTCAAATGGCTATAAAGTCGGTAAATTTTATTGAAGCTTAGAAAATAGAATGATATTATAATGAACTATTCAAATGGCTGATTTCATCCAAATTAATAATACGAATACAGTTTTACTGACGAAAATGTGAAACTCTTCAACGGATTTCAGCCTCAAAGTTATTTGTTATTGGATCTAGCTCCATGATTTTTAGGGCTTTCTGAAAGAAATTTCGCAAAACCCTACTTGTTTCCCGTCCTACGTGTCAGTCTGTCCGCGTTGCCATCGGTCCGGTCCGTTGGTTCATTTATCTGTCCATCTGTCCGTCTATCCGTGCGTCACAAGAAATGGAAGCTACAAAGCTCAAACTTTGTGCAAAGGTCAGAAGTGGTGATCTCTTAAAAGTTTAGGTCTTATCAGATATATCAAATTTTTTTAAGGGGGTCCACCTTTACAACGATGTAGCCCTTAACAAAATATTTCATTTAATGTACTCTAGTAGGGTATCAAATGAAAGAACTTAGCACTTTCAGAATCCGAAAAATAAGTCATTTTTTGCATTAGAAGTACAAGGGGACTCAAAATGCACTAACAATATTTGTGCCCCTCCTCCCACGATTGGACAACTTTGAGCTGAAAATCGGAAAAAATCACGAAGGTAGGTCTTTATGAGTCCAAAAGCAACAAATACCTCAGAAATCAAAATTCGCGAAAAGTTCGTACATTTTCCCTTCCCCTGCCCCCACGGTACTGATAAGGCAGTTTTAAGACTTGTTTTGAAATGATCTCGTTTAGACCATTCCAATAACACTCTATTACCAAAGGTGGAACAAGTTTTTTAGGGGTCACCTCCCTATATGGTGAGACCCCTCTTAAACCCCTTCTTGAAAATTTTTTACCCTTGAACTTTCAGGGAATCACCACTTCTCACCTTTTCACAAAGTTTCATGGCTGTAGCTTCTATAGTTTCGGAGAAAAACTGCTGCGACATACAGACGGAGGGACGGACAGACGCACAGACGGACACAGGTTGTGATTGCAATAGGGTTTTGGATATTAGTACAAACCCTTAAAAATGACTGAAAATTTGAATTAGGTGTTAAGCGTTTGGTGAAAACACAAATCGTATATCTACAACACCAGCCTCTAAGTGGAGTCTTTGCTAGGGTCTTGTATACACCAAGATGCTGCTTCATGGATTTGTTTAATCGTCTTCAGGAATCGGTTTTATGAAAAAATAATAAATAGTACGAGTATTTCATTGGTAGCTTTCCATCTGTAGGCAGTTTAGGCCCAATGATTTTTAAGACAGAACCATGCACCGATATAAATCTCTCCTTTCAGGATGTTGACGCCCTTGAATGATCTTCTCGTCAGTACCTCGAATTTACTTCTGTCATCAACTTTCGCTTGTTTCGGTAGTTATTACCCGCATACCTGTAACGATGGCGCCATCTAGGTATACCAAGCAAGTTTTCTAGCTTAACTTTCTTAGCATGTTCTCCATTATCAGAAGCGTAAAATTATGGAACATTTGAATTATTTGGCATTGGTTATATTTAAAATCTAGCAAAATCAATAAATAAAAACGGAGTCGTTAATTTCTTTATTTGATGGTAAATTTGCATTTCTTTCTTATGGGGAAGACGAAGAAGCGATAGAGAAAGAATTGATAAAAGAAGATGAGATAAAAGCGATGACAGTCGCCTCCACTGAGAAAGATGAATACTTCTCTAATTCATCACCATCAAAACCTGCAATGCCACTTCTGAAAGTAGCCATCCTAAAGAAAATCTCAATTGTTTCTATTGTCTTTAGCCAACCTCAAGCTGAAGTTAAGACAAAAACATGGCACTCTCCCATTCACAACTTCAATTGGCTAATTACCATATCCACCCACTTTTGGGCACACGTACCTTTTTCTTATATTAATTTTTTTTAAAAGACATTTAATCGATTACCTTGTTTTTTTCCATCATATTCATTTTACCTTCTCTATCCTATTTTTAAGTACAAACAAAAATAGAAAAGAAAAAATAATCTATCCTTCCCATTAACTGAATTTCTTTCATTACTTCCCCTTAACGAAACTTCATTTTATGCTTTTTTACTAACAAAATCTCATTCCTTCTTCCTACTAACGAAATTTCATTCTCTATTTCCCACTGATAAAATTTTATTTATTATAGCACTAACAAAAATTCATTCACTTCTCTCTGCTAGCAAATACCATTGCCTATTATAAAAACTATTAATATAAACCTTCAAGTGTCTGCCACATTTGAAAATGCTTATTTGGTGAATGGGAGATTGTCAGAAGGTAGTTCTGGTGTAAATGTCGTAGACTCTCAATCGGGGGGTTTACTGGGACCCTGGGTTCAAGTTCCCCGGGCGCAGGAAAAGTCTTTTTAATTTCAGCAAAAGCAATTTTTTCTGTGGGTATAACGATTTGCATACAACTAAACGCTATCACGGTTATGCAAATCGAGATATATGCAAATGGAAATTATTGCATTGTTTGAAAGTGAAAAGATGTGTGAGGAAGAATTGAAGTTTGATTACATTACCTCGATAAGGCAGCAGTAATTGGGAAGAAAGAATTGCGGGATTGGTTTTTGAGTTAGTCTTTTTTTGTGGTTGGGAGGTGAATACCACTTACGCACAGGGTGTGGGACTCCCATACTTGCAAGAAGGCGACTGAACTACCCACTAAACACCTCCCCTGTCAACCCGAGAACCCAGGCTGGAACTATCAGTCAGTGAGTCAGTCCTGGCGGGACGTTAAGAGAGTGCAAAGGCATTTGCGGAAAATCGGATTGTGGAGGGTAGTGAAAGTAAAAGTCGAGGTTTGGTTTGTCGTGAATTTCAGTGGAAAAATTGATGCTAAATAGTTTGAATAAATGGAATAAGTTGAGACATAAATTCAATTTTGTGATCGTAAGGAGGATCGCGCTAGATTACTCAATTTTGAAATTTTTTTGATCGATTGTAAAAAATAAATTTATTTTTGCTCTGTTCCAAAAGGAGATAAAAAGGTAATTAAGTGAGTGTAAATTGAATTTGTGCACAACAATTTCGAGGGACATGGTAAATTTTTTTTTTCAAATTTTAAAGTGATGTATGGGAATTCTTAACCCCTTATTATGAGATTGCGTGCTTTGTGATTATCAGGGATGATTGCGAACTTCTATCCACATTAATTAATATACATTAATTCATAACGTGGATTAAAAGTGTTATGCCATTTCGTTAGTGACTCAATTCGGGTATCAAACTATAATGATTCTCTGATTTCCTTCCCGCAAATCACAAGTAATTTGACTGGTGGCAAAGGTTTGCGTACAGTGGAAGCCTTTATTCTTTCAGAAAAGTATTCGAATTCAGCTTAATACATTGAAGAGACGTTATTAACTTATTATTTAGACATACGAAATTAGTTTTTATGTTAACAGCGTAGAAAAGAAAGTCTCTTTTTGGAACAAGTTTTTTTTTTGTATGGCCGTGGTTGATTAAGTGATATCATTTGAATATTCTGCAAAGAAAACAAAAGAATCTGTTAACAGTTAAATTTTAATGCCCTCCCTTCCAGTTGCAGAGCGCTCAGCAACATTATAGGGGTGAGTAATTTGTATACTCCTCCTTCCTTTTTTTATATAAGCTAATATTTTGAATTTGTTTTCGTGAATTTTCATCTGATTTGTTTTCATCATATTGAATTTAATTTAGTTAAAAATGGGTTAATTTGTTTTTTTTTTAGTTTCTTTGAACCCATCTTCCAAAGAATCTGTTCTTGTTTTGAAGTAAGTGAGATTTAGTTAAACAAACGGCCATGCTAGTTTAAAGAAAAAATATTTTTCATTTCTCATAACGACCACCTCTTCTCCCGTCCTTTTCCCTTCGTAGTAAATTTTAGGTGTAGGATGGTTGAGCACGAGCAGAGGGTGCCCTGGACGACCTGCGATACGACTGAGTGCTAGCCAGCCTTAGCATGCCACCCCGGGTTACGTATCCCTCACCTACAAATTAATGGCTGCAATTGCGGTGACTTCCGTGGTTGCTACAGTACCTATCCTTCATCACGAGCCTATTAAGAGGATTTAACTCCTGTATCAAATAGAGGAGCCATTAATATGAATTCAATGAAAACATCTACTTAAGGATTCAAATGATGCAGCTAACAAAATTGTTCACAGTATCATACAGACTGCCACCTTAAAGAAAAAAATCCCCATTGGCACCACCAACCGGAATAGCAATTTCACAAAGGAAATAATAGCAAATAATAATTTGGTTAGCCATCACTTTGAAAACCAAACAATGTTTAAGAAAAATTCTTTGTTAGGTAAATACTTCCAATGTACGCTATTTCAAACGTTTCTATGAAAATATATTCAACACATTAGTTGATACTAAATTAACAAAATTTTTTATTTTCTGAACTTTGTGGACGACTATTTTGAATTCAAGCGCTTAATTTTGGATAATTTTAAAAGAAATTTGTCTTAGAGCCTCATCAATCACTGTGCCGAATCTCATTCAAATCGAAGTTTTTGTTGTGTTCAGTTTAAAATATTCAATTTTTGTTGAAATTACAGCTTAAAAATATTAGGTTTTCAGTTTTCAACGTTTTTATTTATCATCCGATTTTCATATTTTTACAGGATGAAAGAACTTGCTGCAATTATCCATAATTTCATGTTTCATGGGAATTTGTTGAGAAAATTCGTTGTATTTGAACAATCGTAGTTTCGAAACCCTGATATCGTTGACCACACAAATAACAAGAACATTAGATATGATCATCATCTACTTTAACAATAAGTCCCATAGAAATCGAATCAAAATTGCAAATTTTAGAAGCTTTTGAAATTTCAAAATTTGATTAGCCGCCATTCGGAAATGTAAGGCCTGACCTTAAGATTTTTTCAGTGTTCTCTAGATACTTCTAGCCATGGGAGAGACTATAAGGCTAAGTTTTATTAACATCTGTTGAAGGGTTTGGCCACAACTATAAAAAATAGTTTTCTGCATGTTTTTCGCCCTTCAGTGACCGCAATTTTGTTTCAGATGGTTCCACCATTCCCAGTTAACTTATTCACAGTGAACCTTTGTACCCAGTTTTGTCCAAATCGGACCATCTAATCTTAAATATTAACTCAACAACCCCTCCTGAAGGCTTGGTGAAAATTCAAGCAAAATTGAGACCTCCGGTGTGGCCATAAACTTCTTGATATCCTATATATGCATACATATTATACACAGGTTATCCCAGAAATCAACGTCAAGCCGGCGAAGAGTGCTAGGTCAATTTGTGACAACTACCAGCAAAATCTTAATAAAATCTTGTTCATCCACTGTTCAAATTATAGGCATCAAAATATAGATGGGAAAAACAGACACCCTGGGGTAAATCGTCAAATCCTAAGACAACAAATACTAACTAATCATTGTTGTGTTTTTCTGGATTGTAGTTATGAATAACTCTTCCATGAATTACAATTTAAAATATAACAGCTCAACGCTCAGGTTGGCAATGAGCTATCTCATCGGGGAACGACTGGAGGATATAGCCTGCACGATGAAACAAATGACAACAGCCAGCTCCTGATTGACTTTGTGCATGTAGCAGACATCTAATCATACGTTCAACATACTCCCCACACCGACGCATGCCTAAAATGACCTGTCACTAGATGCAAACAACAAGATCGACCACGTTCTGATCCAACATCGTTGGGCCTCAAGCATACAGTTCGACCACGTTCGTTGAGCCTCAAGCATACTTCACATCCGTACATACAGAGGAGTCAATTGTAACTCGGTTCATTACTATTGTAGATCAAGTTAAAATTATCGATGTCGTATGGCACAGGCGTATTAAGCGAATATCGGTCCAACCTAAAAATTGCATTGATAGACTCCAAACGGCGTCTTTGGCCGAAAATTTCACGGAGACTCTCGACAACCAGCTAGCTAACTTCCTTTCAGATACATCGCTGAAAACAAACGAAAAGCTATGGGTGGAGGTGGAAGTGGCAATCAAGACCGTAGCGGAACAAATTTTCGGACATAAAGCCCGGTACAAAAGAAATGATTGGCTCAAAGACGAGTACCAGAATGTGTTGAACAAAAAGAATCAGGCGTACAAACGTTATTTAGGCAGAAAAACCAGGACGAAGAGAGACCATTATGAAAATCTCCGAAGAGTAGCAAATAAAATAATTAGAATGAAGAAAAGAAAATACTATGATAACTAATTGAGAAGCATCGATGTTAGTCTAGCGAGCATCAACACAAGACAAGCATACAAAGTAGTGAAAAGCCTGAAGCGTGGTAATCAACTCAAGATCAAACTCTGCCATGATGAGATCGGCAACATCATCGCTGATGAAAACAGGATTAAGGGCATCATATTTTAAGCACCTCCTAAATCCTCCACACAGCTCAAGAGGATTGAAGCCCATAGATGTTTCCGGAGGGGTTCTACTGACCCCACCAACTCTGGATGAAGTTTGTTCCACCAACAAAGCCCCAAAGGATAATAAAACGCTGGGGAGCAATGAGATTCCAGTGGAGCTCATTAAATACGGCGACAGTGATGTTCAAAAAGCCTTCCATAAGGTCATGCAGTCCATTTGGCAGCAATATTATATGCCAAGCCAGTGAAGGTAATCAATTAAATTTAATTATAGAGACATATCACTGCTTTGCACTTCATACAAACTATTCTCAAAGAACTTACAAAATCAGATCATTTGCCAACAGTATTATTGGGGAGTTTTAAGGTAGTTTTGAGCGGGTAAATTGACGATAGGCCAATTGTTTACAGTCAAGCAGGAACTGGAAAAATGCTGGGGGTCAACATAGACGTACACCAGATTTATGTTGACTTTAAGCGAGCATACAACAGTATTGATCGTAACGTACTGTACCAAATGATGCTTTGCTTTGGTATCCCATCCAAATTATTCCATCATATCAAAATGGCAATGACGTCTACTAACATCCAAGTCCTCATCAAAAACCAACCCTTCAACGCCTTTGACACCAATATCAGACTAAAGCAGGGAGATGGGCTGGCTCCATTGCTATTCATTTCCTGTGTATGCAGCTGGCCTTTAAGATCGTCAAAACTGAGTTAAAAAATTTTATTTGTTAGCTGTATTCTTCGGCATATGTCGTCTCTTTCAGTACCTTATTATTACCCCAAGATAGACAAAAGAACATCATTATAACAGTCACAAATTTGAAATTTAGGAGGAATATTCTGAAAAAAATTACTATGGACAGAATGAGGTCACCAAACAGGGAACAATTTTCAGGGATTGAGCGAACTAAGTTCATAACTCAATAAATAAAGGATGGGAAAATATGTAGAAGCGGTGTAAATCAAAAACAAGAAATCCATGAAGTTTTAGAAATAATGATAAAAATGTGAGAGGGATATATGGCCTCATTTGGACACATTAAGAGGAAGCTGATTAGAGTTTCACCAACGAACAAAAGAGTCTAGAATCGGGTTGCAGCAGATATCGGTCGACCTGAGAGGTAGCCATGTTGAAGACTTTAACATCTCCTGCGTAAAGAAGATAGTGGGAGTTAATAATCAGTGAAAAGTCATGAATACAGATTACAAATAAAGTAGGGCCGGCAATGGGCACTTGAGGGCTGACACTAGATGTGTGACAAAAGGAGAAAAAACATGACCATTAAATGTAACTTAACATTAATAAACACAGCTAATGAGGTAAGAAGAGTAAAACTAGTAGTTCTGTAATGTTATTGAAGACCTTTTCCACTTGATACAAAATTTCAAAAGACCCTTAGTTTTGCGGATAATGCTTGCATTTTCTACTTACCAGAATGAGCAAACTATATTAACCCTAACCTTCAGCCATTGTGGTATTTTCGGAAGTGGATAAGGTTAAATGAACAATAGAAAAGCCTTCTTAATTCTCTAATAGAAGGCTACTAATGAATAACAAAGTATCTAGGACTGACATTTGAGAACATATATTTATGAACTAACCATCCGAGTACGAGTATATACAAGTAGTATGCAGATAATAAATACGGAGATCTACATTATATTTTATCCAACCTTATCCACCCCTGAAGGCTAAAAAGCTCGATTTCGCGAATTTTTTGCTAATCTCTAATCAGGCATCACTACCATAAAACGATAAATTCTTAGATCTCATAATTCTCTGTGGACTTAAGTTTAGTTAACGTGTCCTTTAGGTAAACTTAAGTCCAGAGAGAATTATGACCAGAAAATTACCTACCTGACAAAGCACTAAGGCACATATCAAATTATTCATGCTGCATTCAAACTCTAAGCAAACAAGACTGGGGTAAGACCTTTGCTATGCTATGGGTTTGAAGCGTGAATCCTTACTCAGCAAACATATTGAACGTCTTCGACAAACGGGTCCTGAGGTCAATAATCGGAGTGAAGCTAGAAGGTGACCAATATCGAATTCGATATATAAACGAACTGAATGAACTTTTTGACAAATCGAAGGTCTCCCCGATTACAAGACTGCAATGGGCTGGCTAGTATGGATGAACAGCAGACACCCAAAAAGGTATTCGTTGGGAGAACTCGAAGGCGAAGACCAATTGGCAAACAGAGGAAAAACTGGCTCGACTCGGTCGGTAAAGATAGTTCATCACTTCTCGGATTTTGAAATCGGAGGATGTGGTCGAGCATTTGAGACAGTTGGATGAGCTATTTGCGGGAAGATAAGGCGCGAGAGAGGAAGAAAAATTAGTCATGCAAGTTTTAGATTAAAGTTTTCTCAAAATATACACCAGGTTTGGCGGAAATTCCTCATCGATAGAAGGGAGACAGCTTAGGAAACTACAACACCTGCAATCTGATCACATTCCAAGGGAGAACGAGCAAATATTTACAAGTATATGCATTAACGATGCACCATCTAATCGAACGTGTTTATGAATATTTTTTCAAAGGCGCTCCAAATTGAATACGAGGTGTGTTCAAAAAGTATCGCGAATTATGTATTTTCGCGGGTTACGTATATTCGAATTTCGATTTTTTTGTAGCGTTATGTTGGTACTCATGTCTGTCACTTATGCCGACAAGCTCGGCCATTTTGAATGTTCACTTAATTGGTGATAGCTGCTTTACTTGCACGTGTTTTCAATCGTCTTCGATTTTTACTTATTCAAAAAAATGGATCAAAGAACGTGTATCAAATTTTGTGTGAAAAACGAAATTAAGTGCGCCGATGCATTCCGAATGTTGACTGTGGCATACGGAAAAGCTACCTTGGACCGAAGCAACGTTTATCGGAGGTACAAAATGTTTTTAGAAGGCCGAGAAGATGTGAACGACGAAGAGCGTGCCGGACGCCCGAGCACTTCAACAACAGACGAAAAAATTAATGAAGTGGAGAAAATGGTATTGGCCAATCGTCGAATCACCGTTAGAGAAGTTGCTGAGGACCTAAACATATCGATTGGCTCGTGCCATTCGATTTTTATCAACGATTTGGGCATGAGACGGGTCGCCGCGAAATTCGTACCAAAATTGCTCAATTGCGACCAAAAACAGCAACGCATGAACATTGCTAATGAGATGTTGAACTCTGTCCGCGGCGAACCAAATTTGCTCCAGAGGGTCATAACTGGTGACGAATCGTGGGTTTATGGTTATGACATGGAAACCAAAGCTCAATCATCTCAATGGAAGCTGCCGCATGAACCAAGACCGAAAAAAGCACGCCAAGTTCGGTCGAATGTGAAAGTTTTGCTGACAGTTTTCTTCGATTGCAGGGGCGTGGTGCATCATGAGTTCTTGCCACAGGGAAGAACGGTCAATAAGGAATATTATCTGCAAGTTATGCGCAATTTGCGCGAAGCAATCCGCCAGAAACGCCCGGATTTGTGGGAGAGCAAAAATTGGCTTTTGCACCACGATAACGCCCCTGCTCACACATCGTTGCTTGTGCGCGACTTTTTGGCCAAAAACAACACACTAATGATGCCGCAGCCACCGTATTCCCCAGATCTGGCCCCCTGTGACTTTTTCTTGTTTCCTAAACTGAAGAGGCCCATGAAAGGACGACGTTACGCTACGCTTGACAAGATTAAAACAAGTTGGGTAGACAGACCTATGCTCATGTCAGAAGGGTTTTGTACTCAACTTACAAAATGCCGTAACCAGCAACGAATAAAATTAAGAAACACGTCATGTTCGAGGATCATACTATTATTAACTAAGTTGGAAGAATTTTTTAATTCTGAGGTATTTGTTAAAATTATACCCATAAATATCTCGCTTGATAATTTTTTCAGATTTTTTTAGATCACGGGTGTCCATTCGCGAGGGAGAAAACACATTTTTCATGTATTCCCCCCCCCCCCCTGTGCCCCACTGAAGCAAAAACTGTCAGTTTAAGAACTGTTTTGAAAAGCTCTCATAGAGAACTTTCATTTGATACTCATATCGGCTACATTTCATGAAATTTTTTTTCAGGGGCCACTCCTCGGTACTGTAAGCATCGATTCATGGCCTATTTTTTCGAATCCTAGAATGGCTACAAAACCCTTTTGCTAGGAGCTCTCTCCTGCCTCTTTGACTTGTTTCAATTGTATGTAGTCATCCTCATGATATCTATCATTCCTGAAACTTTCATGCAAATCCTAGCAAAGCTGTAGTGTCTAAGTCGGTAAAAAGCGTATATGGCTCCATAGCCATATGTTTCCATAGTAATACAGGGCATATTGTTCCATAGTAATACTCGCTATAACTTCGTTAAATACAAATCGATCTTTATGAAACTTTCAGGAAAGATCAATCTTATAAATAGTCATTTCTCTGCTAAATTTTATTGAATTTAAGGGTACCGTTTAGATTTTATTCAAGAAAACATAAAATCGATAAATCATACTATTACTAACAAAGTTGAGTGAATTTCGACTTCTCACGTATTTGTTGTTGTTGTACTCATTAAGGCCTACATCCATGATTTTTTTCAGGTTTTTCTGATGGAAGGTGTCCAATCGCGAGGGGGGGGTACGCGAAAAGTTCGTACATTTCCCCTTCTCCTGCCCCCCTCGGTATTCATAAGGCAATTTTAAGACTTGTTTTGAAAAGATCTCATTGAGACCTTTCCAATGACACCCTACTCGACTACCATTGGTGAAAATTTTTTTTTGAGGGGTCAACTCCCTATATGGGGAGACCCCCCTTAAACCCCTTCGAAAAATTTTTTCACCCTTGAACTTTCAAGAGGTCACCACTTCTGACCTTTCCACAAAGTTTCATGGCTGTAGCTTCTATAGTTTCGGAGAAAAAGTGCTGTGACATACAGACGGACGGACGGACGGACGGACGGACGGACGGACGGACAGACGGACAGACGGACACAGGTCGTGATTGCAATAGGGTTTTGTATTTTAGTACAAAACCCTAAAAAGTGATAATCAATAAATTCGCGATATTTTTTGAACACACCTCGTATTTTGCTGCCTGGACTTTGTGTTCGAAATATTGCAGTGAAAATTGAACTGTTTTGATGAAAATCAGATAAAATTGATCCATAAAAACTAGATAGATAATAGTTCCGAATCTACAGTAGTGTGCGAATCAGTGTGAACACATCATATTTACCACAATTTCACTTTTTGGCAGTTGGCAGAACGTTTATGTCAATATAGTGTATATTTTATTCAACAGCACAGTCAGTCAGAGCTAACAAGACATTCTAAGCTACAGACGCGTTGCATTTTGTTTAGTTCATAGCTCATATTCATTAAACCGAGAAACATTCGTTGAAAAAGATGCTCTGAGGCTGCTTTTCTTATAAAGGTAACGGATGCTTTGTGCCCATCGAAGGAATGATGAGCTTGCAAAAATACATAGACTTATGAGGACAGAGATTGGAAGCTGAGCGTAGAAAAGAGGGTACAAACAATAAACAGTTTTTCAACAAGACTCTGTTCCTTGCCACGTGTCCTAGACGAGGATGAAATATTTCAAGGGCAAAAAGGTATTCTGCCTTAAATGGCCACGAAAGTCACTGGATCGTAATTTGATAGACAATTTTGAGCTACCGTCAAATCTAGAATGCGCAAAATAGATCATAACTGATTAAGGCCAATGACAGAAACCTGTGAAAAACTTATTAATTCCATACCGAAATGTGTTCGCGATGTTATTAAATGCAAGGGAGCATATATTTTGTTTTAAAACAATTTAAATTCTATAAGTTTTTCGACTTTATTTATCTATAATCAATAAATTTTGCTTATTTTTTAAATAATAACTTGTGTTCACGAAATTCGGTTGGTGAATCAGTAGTAGTTCCATTTTGGACGTTCTGGTATTAATATTTTTTTTTAATGGGGTCCCTTTATATATGGACGTGAATCTTAACAACTTTTTACTTTGGTCAATCATTTTGTCCATTTTATAAACATAGGCCAATCCTCTTTTTTCTTAAAACGCCGTCGAACGTTGCTTTTTTGAGTGAGCAGACGGGTTTCGACTTCTTTGACTCGTCTGAAGGATATGTGCAAGGATTTGACTTTATATACGTGAAGGAAGTGTTAAGCAGGTAGGTCCTAGATTAAGGCAGGTAGAAGGATACCAGGTTTTTGTTTTTTTTTTTGGGTGGTTTTTGTCGGAGGGTGCGGTAAAGTACTCAGGAAATTGCGGCGGAATTCGTAGTTAATGTTACCATCTGTCTTTCTATGTTTACCAACTGTCTTTCTATGTTTACATATTTCAAGTCTTCCTAGGATGCCAAATTGTAGTCCTTTGCTTTGTTTGTGTAACAATGTCATAGAGTTTGCCATACCATCGGGCTTGTGTGCGTGGTTTTGTAGGCATGTCCCGCAGTCGGAGTCGGCCTTGCTATGTAAAAAAGATCGTAAATACCCTTTGTATCTTGCCGTTAGTTTTTATGTTATCCTTTCTATGGGTACCATGTGGCAGTCCTATCATGCCAGCTGACACTGTTCTTGTATGTTGATGTTCAATATATTAACACTGGCTAATGTCATGCACCTTGACGAGAAATACACGTTAAAGAACAGCCACGACCTAGCGCACTCCACTCCTTTTGACTGACACATGTCGACTTTATCAGTAGAAATCACCAACCTTTTGATGGTATTCAAACGATAATAGTTTAGAGTACTAATGCAGTTAGGAAATAAGATTCGTCAACACACAAACGCAGACCTAACACAGGGGGACGGGCTTGTTTGAATGTTGTTCAATATTGCTCTGGAACATGTGGTCAGGAAAACGCTAGACACCACAGGCATGCTACTCTACAAATCCACGCATCTAGTAGCATATGTCGACGACACTAACATTATGTCCACATAAATTCCAGATTTGAAGGAAGCGTTCATACGGCTGAAGTCAGAAGCGAAAAATGTCGGCCTCCTGATCAATGAAAGTAAAATTAAATTCACGACCCAAACAAGGAAGAAGAAAGCATCTCACTCTAGATTACTAGAATCTAGAAAGATTGAATAGCTTTCCATACTTTGGATCACTAGGATAGAAAGAGCACAGAAAATATTAAAATATGGAAAAGCCAGCACTTTCTATTCCAAGATCCAGAGATGTTAACAGGGAAAATACAATAAAATTCGCTTATACAAATCACTAATAAGATGGAAACCTGGGCACTTACAAATGTTTCCTAAAATCCTTTCACGGACAAATTCCCACCAGACCCCAGCACTTGCCTCTGCAAAAAGTTTACCAGAATCACCCGAACCAAGTAGTATTGGAAACTTTGTAAATAGAAATATGTTGTCATCTTTATTAATCCTAAGAGCAAACATAGTATGTAAGTTAGGAAGATCGATAATGGATCTGCGAAAGTTTGCCTCCAAAGACCAACCGTTGAAAAATGCACGAATCGTTGGCGGCACACATATCAATGCACATACGGCAGTTTTAATCGAGACTTTGGTTGAATTAGGTGCAACGATTCGATGGGCGGCCTGTAATAAATACTCGACACAGAATGAAGTTGCTGCGGCATTGGCTGAAGCAAGACTACCGATATTCGCATGACGTGGGGAGACCGAAGGAGATTTTTGATGGTGGAACGATAATTGTGTAAATGCTGAAAATTGCCTACCAAATATGATTTTGGATGATGGAGGCGATGCAACACAGTTAATGTTGAAGAAATATCCAGCCATGTTTAAAATGGTTAAATACATGGTAGAAGGAAGCATCACTGGGATACATAGACTGTACCAGCTATCGGAATCTGAGAAGTTAACAGTCCCAGTAATGAATGTATTGGATTCCGCCACTAAAACAAAATTTGATAGTTTGTATAGCTACAAAGAGTCTATTATTGATAAGGGAAAGCGTTCAAAAGAAGTTATGTTTGGCGGGAAGCAAGTAGTCGTTTGCGGATATGGTGAAGTTGAAAAAGGATGCGCACAAGTATTGGAAGGATTGGAATGTATCGTGTATATTTCTGAAATTGACCCTACCTGCGCTGTTCAGGCCAGCATGGACTGTTTTCGTGCGGCGAAACTTAATGAAGTTACTCGAAATGTAGACATTGTTGTGACCGCCACCGGTAATCAAAATGTTCTAGTTTGTGATCATCTGGACAAATGAAGAATGGGCGTACAGTCAGCAACATGGGGCACTCGAATACCAAAATCGATGAGAAAAGTTTACGGACTCCAGTTGGATTGCAAGCAGACCAAATTGGTTGGCCGGAGGGTAAAGGAATCATCTTGTTCACTGTAGGACGATTGGTGAATTTATCGTGCTCTGGTATCCCATCGTTCGTTGTTTCGGGAAAATCTACTGCATTGGCTCTGGCATTGATAGAATCATTCCATGGATAGAACTAATGGATGGACGTTTACGTAGCAAGCTTCCATCTTCCCACCTTCAATATCATCTACTGCTGAAGAAAATAAACATAAAAAAAAACGGAAGACACTTGAAGTCTCAATTAGGCACGGCCACCAACAACGAAAATAAGAAACACTAATTAAAGACATCATAGGGAAAAAATCTTGCAGCAAAGAAGGTTGGAGCCACAGATATCTGGAGCTCCAAAGGGTCAATGATGGTACTAGAATCCACGAGTCCAAGAAGTCGCAGCCAACTTCACCGAAGGGTATTTCAACGGGGCGAAAAAAATCCCATGCAAGGCGAGGATGGACCGAATCGTGAGCGAAGGGGTCTCTTTTTCGTTTTGGACTCCGTGTGGGAAGGTCACACTATCGAGCGAAGGAGGTCATCCCATATAGCAATTCTCGAGTTGATGGCTGGATTATTTTTTTTGGAACCCGAGTGCAAGACGTGACTTTCACCAAATCGACAACCCCAGGAATTCTTCCACGAAGGAAACGACAAACAAATACATCGGGCCGCCAAGGACACGCCTCGAGGAATCAGTGTTGATTTGCGTCAGAATACACGCGGCTAGCGTGCAACGGGACACGAGCGAAGCGGAAAATTTACCGGGGACCCCCATCGTCGAGATATTCGAGTTTAGGTAAATAAAGTCTTAGAATTAAGGTAAAATTGCTTTGAGAATGGTTTACAGTGATAGGGTTAAAGGAAAAAAAATTCTCTTTGAGACTGTTTTAAAATAAGTAGTATAACTTGTTAAATAATAATGAATAGTGAACTTTCAGTGAATCGCATGTACTTTTATTTCTTTTCTCACAAACAAAAAAAGGGTACAACCCGATAAAAGTGAAGAGTGATACATGATTCGGGAGTGATTAAGAAAATTTCAAGGCGCCCATTTTCTGCCCCAATAAGTGCTGGGGTATATCTTTGTTTGGTGCGAATCCCAGCTCACGGTGAACTTAATTCCACGTAAACTAAGATCTAGGATAGGTAGATTGCCGAATAGTCGCGGGAGTTAGTTAGGTGGGTTGTCCTCCTCTTCTAGGCTAGTGCACCGATAAAAGAAGTGACTTCTTTTCTTCCCTAAAAGTGAAGACTCCGGCGCGAGCCAAGCTCGTCCCAAGGCTTGGGGGACAACTTTACAGGTAGACGAGTGGCGCTCACGCCCGTCTCCGACGGAGCGACCCGGGACCCAAAACGCCCCCGGCCGGAGTCAGAAGGTATGGTTGGATCATCTTCGCGAGAAAGTTTTATCGCGTAATGGATGTACTCAAACGCAAAGTGCCCAGGAGGATATATGACCAAGAGAAGCAGAGTGGAGACTTCTTTACAACGACAAGTTGTATAATCTTTATGACGTAACACCTGTATCTGCTTGCGTAAACGTACGCAAGCTACAATGGTTAGGACATGTGGAGAGAATGGAAGGGCTCTCCAGATGAATGTTTCAGAGTAGAGCGCAAGGTCAACGTCCAGTTGGGAAACAGAGGAAACGGTGGCGAGATTCATTCGATGCTGACAGCAGATACCTGCTTAGAATTTCCAATTGGCGAACGAGGTTGCAGACGCGACGTTGAAGGCACCTAGTACTAGAGGCAAAGGCTCGAATCCTGAAATAATGATGAACATATCTCAACCAAAACGTTTATATCCTAAGCTTTAGCTGAAAGTAAGACTGTCAAAATTTAAATGACTTCCTTGGACAATTTTGGGAGTTCTTAAACTCAGTCGCCGTAACAAGGCGATTGAACGACCTTCAATAATTTCAGGAGAATTTTTTCAGGTAAAATTTTCCATGAAAAGAAATCCTCTTAAGATTGGTGCAACCCGCACATTGAACTTTTAAAAAGAAATTTTTCCAGACATAATTTCAAAATAAATACAAATTGTAATCTGAAGACTTGTCCCAACCGACCACAATGCGACAGTCAAATGAAATAAATTCAAATCAAGACGTGACACGCTTAAATTCAAAGTAAACTGAATTCTTTTGTTATCTTCATAATACCCATCATCATCTGCAAAATATCATTGTTGCCCCCATGTTTTCACAAGTTAAGCTACAGGTAAACAAGTTCTAAGAAATTATTATCTAATATGTAAATGATGGAATGCAATGCAATCCTCGCGAGATTCTAATTCATTGATTCGTTAGTCACACCATACGAAGAGGCACTTGACAACAACTTATTAGATCAAATCAAATTTATAATTTGATCTAACAAGATGGTCCAAACAAATTATTGTAATTGAAATTTTCGCGTTTATGTTGTTTGTCGCGACTCAACAACAAATTTATTAACACTATTCTCGCGGGCTTAAATAAATAACTTTATTCACACGTGGATATTTTGTACTGTAGAAGGCTGAATTCGTTCTAAGGGACGTTAAAAATTGAAATGGAACGTTAGCACGTTAGGCTTTTCGTGATAGGAGCAGTTCAACGTTTGTTAAGGTATTTATTATGTAATTTGTTAGACCGACTTGAAACCATATAAAAACAATAATTTAAAACACTAAGTGTGAAAATATAAAACCACATTGCTTGCATGGTTGATTGACTTTTTCTAGAATGAGGTAAATATTGTATACTTTGAATAATATTTTGCAGGAATTAATGAGAACGTGATGTTGTTGACGGAAATGTGAATTACTCTCATTAATCTGAAGAAATGGGGATATTAGCACAAATCCAAATAATAATTCTTTCTCACGAAAATATTTGCAAAAGTTTTTAAGCATCTTATGGTTGTATTGATGCATTTGATTCATTTATATATGCTGAATTAATAAGGTTAAGCCAACAATAGTGAATTTCCAGTGAGAGTTGATTTAAGATTAGATTAAATTTTGACAAGGTTATAAGATTATATTGCAGTTAATTTAAACATAGATGTAATGTTTAATGGTAAAAAAAATTCTAAACGATATGCTATTTTGTACAAGTATTTATTTTGTTTATCACGAAGAATTATAATTTATTAGCAACGTGTGTTAACGTGATTATTGTGTAATTTTGACTATATGGGCTTCCATTGTAACATTTTCCTAAATTGATTTCATGCTAAAGCTTAAAAAGTAAAATAATTTGTGCAATTTTTTTAATGAAAAGAAATTACATCCAAAATATCAAAGAATGAAAACGATTCCACGTTATTTTCATTTAATATTGAAATACAGAATTTAAAAAAGAATGAAATGAAGACGAAATGAAACAACAACAAAAAAAAATTGGGCTGTGCTTTTTTTTTATAATAAGTAAAACAGATTAAAAATACATTTCATCAAAAATATAAATCTGAAAGTAAATTCTTGAAAAATATGCAAAAATCTGAAGACGGTGAAAAAAAAATAAATCAATAAGAAATGTACAATAAATGATCTTACTGCTAAACATTCAAAACAAGTTGGGTAGACAGACCTACGCTCATGTCAGAAGGGTTTTGTACTCAACTTAGAAAATGCAGTCATCAGCAACGAATAAAATCAAGAAACATGTCAAAGAAAATTTTATTGGAGAAAATGTGAAATTCGAGGATCATACTATTATTAACAAAGTTGAACGAATTTTGACTTCTGAGGTATTTGTTATTGTTATACCTATAAATATCTTCTTTGATAATTTTTTCAGATTTTTTAGATCACAGGTGTCCATTCGCGAGGGAGGAAACATATTTTTCATCTAATTCACCCCCATGTGCCCCCATTGAAGCAAAAACTGTCAGTTTAAGAGCTGTTTTGAAATACTCCCATAAAGAACTTTCATTTGATACTCCTATCGGGAACGTTTGATGAAATTTTTTTCAGGGGCCACTCTCCTGTACTTTAATCATCCAATTTTTTCGAATCCTAGAATGGTTACAAAGCCCTTTTGCTAGGAGCTCTCTCCGGCCTCAGCTTGTTTCACATATTAATTGTAGGCACTCTGTTACACCCACTTTCTTACCTCGCGAGAGCCACTATGGCCCTCAGGGAAACTGGGGTGCTCCGGCGGGGCTTATGGACCCGGTTAGCTCGTCCGAAGACGGGCGTGGGGCGCCACTCGCTTTTCCCTCAAAGCCCCAAATAGCCGCTAAGCGAGAATGCGACTAACCGGATTAAACGCGACGTTATTCGCCGATACCCTAGCTACTAACCACCCTACGATCTTCACTTCAATACTTCACCTACACCACTTCACTAACCATCCTATAATCTTCACTTCAATACTTCACCTACACCACTTCACTAACCACCCTATAATCTTCACTTCTTAACCACTCTATCCTTCGCGTGGGCCACAATACCACCCCCGAACACGCTGACTCCCGATATCACGGGCTTCATTTAACTCCGCTACACTTCCACTTCGACTTGTCCGTCCAAGCCGCACTCGTCACAACCCGTGATCTGTAACAAAGATTTCTCTAATCTTGTCCTAAAGACAAAAATTTCTTCCTTGAAACATTATTTGATCACAAAGAAACTTCAATTAATTAGAATTTTACAACACTTGTATTCCAAATCGAAATGATTTATAACCTTAACATATGATACACTTTATAAAAAAAAACTTACTTCTCTTCTATACCTACAAAGGGGCCCCTTCGACGATCGTATTCGCGGATGAATTCTGTCGCCTTTCCTCCAATGTCGAAGCTTGTTCCTCGCTTTGATATGAATTTTTCCTTAGCTTGGATTTCACTTTGCTGATTCCGCTGTCCTCCACTTGAAGATTCCGCTGCGCTTCGAATTATGATCTCGCTGGTTGCTCTCGTTCCGCTGCCGTCGTCGCTCACGATAAAAAAGATCAAAAAGGAGGCGCGTCATTCTTCGCGTGCTTATATAGCCTCCTCCTAACGGCTCGTCGGTCATCCACCTCTTCAGCGGGGTAATTCCTTCTTGCCGCCACTTGGTCGCCGCTCCCCTCTGGTGGCGAGCACTCCAAATTCGGTTGAATCAGCTGAACGTAATTCACTGACAGTTTGAGACATCGCTTTCCAGTATCTGAATATGACGTTCGATGACAAAGTTCCATATTCCTTAGACTCTTCAGATTACCTGTTGTCCACACTATTTTTATTGTTCTCATCGTTGATAATTGATGAAGTCATCGTGTATTGTCCGTAGTCATCATCATTGTCATCATCTAATTCAAAACTATCAGTGAATGCACTTGAAGTCATTGTTCCATTTTCCAAATGGAAAACCTGATTTGCATGGAATAAGAGTGTCTTGTTTTCAGTAACCATGACGCGTGTTTTGTTTTTTAAAATGCCCAAAATGCAGTGCCTAACAGTATGATTTGCCACATGTGCATCTAGTGCTGATAGTTTATTGTCCAAAATGTATATATGTTTGTCTTGATAAATGGCTTTTGCGAGGCATACTCGACTCTTTGTCCTCCGGAAAGGGCTCTTCCATTTTCACCAACACCAGTTTGATCTCCACCAAGAGCTGACAGATCTTCAGCAAGAGCGGATGCATTTATAGCCGATTTGTATCGTCGTTCGTCATACACTGCTCCCCAAAGGATATTCTCACGGATCGTACCTCTTTGAAGCCATGCTGTCTGAGGCACATAACAAAAACCTTCTCTTGTATTGTAGACACTGATTGTGCCTTCAATGCAATCCATATTTGCTACTATGGCAGACATTAATGAGCTCTTCCCACATCCTACGGGTCCCTCGATGCAAATTAATTCACCCTCCTTAGTATCCATATTAATATTAGTTAATCGAAAAGTGCAACTTGAATCCTGAATGTAGTCTTGACCTCTGTGTTGAAATGACGCATTTTCAATTTTCAACACGGTCATTTTTGTATCAACACTGATTGGATTCTCCTCTGGCAGTTTTTGGATAATAAATATTAAAATCTAAATCCGATATATCGAAGAGGCTCTACACACGGCGAATTGATATCCAAGCTTCAACGAGACCATTTAGTATCCATGGAAATGTATTGGGCGGTCCAATTCACATATTGAGTAGGGCGACGCTAGTATAAGTGGTTGTCGCGGTTAAAGGATTACTCATGAGTGTCGACACGGTGAAGGTTAGGAGGCACATTCAAACTGGAGTCGTAGCCCAAAAATATACACACATTGCATCTAGATATTTTCGTTTCGCTAAGAAACGCATTTCTGTGGTACGTAGTTCTCTGATCTTATTGATAAAAAACATCCTCCCAAGCGTGCAATTTTATTTGTTTCACTCCTGATTCTGTTTCACTCATAGCAGATAATCTTGCATCTTTAGCGCTCATTAGACCAACGGAATATTTAGAAATCTTAACTGCTAACCATCTGTTAATAGGGATTAATGTTGCAGCAAAGATGAGCCCCGCAATGAACGCAGCTCCAATTTGAGTATAAAGAAGGTATAACGTTGTAAATAGTTGAAATGGGATGCTCCACAATGAATGAAAGCTAATACATGAGTTTACTATACGATCTGTGTGTGTTGACATTAAATTTAGAATTTCTGGACGTGCATCTTGCCGTCCTCGTGCCGCAAGTGCTTTCCGGTAAATTGCGCTTACAACGCCACTTCGCATTTTCATTCCTATAATAGCCATCCTCCAGTTGAAATGCGTACTGCAAAATGCGGAAACCAATGATGCTACAAGCAGACCTAGAGCATAAAAATATGGTCGAATGTCTGTTCCTGCATTTTCCGTAGTAGTTTCATTCAGCACGCCACTAAGTAGCAGTGGTCCAGCAAAACCTGAAGTATCTGCTATGAATCTGAAAATGCCAATTAGATAAAATTCCTTGTTATTTCCCTTCAACAGCGGATCTATGTAAGCGACGTAGTGTCCGTTTTGATTGTCTCCTGCATGGACTACGAAATAAAAATCGCTCCTTTCTCAGCTTCCTGAAGACTGTACTCTTCACCAGCATCGTATTTGTTGTCACCATCCAGCATTTCTGTAGCGATGTAACTCTGGAACGATTCGTAAACCGGACAATTATTCTAAATTTAGAGATGCGTTTCCATCGACAATATCATGTGAACCGATGTTTTCTAAGTGTACTCGTTGCTCCCGGAGAAACTGTAGCGTTTTATCGACATTTTCAAAACAGTGAATTCTCATCATCTGAATCCTCCTTGGCAACATCTGGCTCGATCTTGTTAGGTTTTGATTTTACCGAAATATCTGGGGAACATTCCAACTTCGAACATGCGGTGATTCTGACCTTCGCTCGATGACAATTATGTTTGCTTCAGACTACCAATAATCGTATTTAAACTACTAATATGATTACAATTTGGACTGGCAAACAAACCCTAGTCGAGTGCGGCTTAGCTTTCTGACTATACATAGTCACGCGAATGTTACGATAGTGTTCGGGGTGAGGTAATCCTGGTGCCCTTCGGTTTTATCCGTAACAACTCATCTTCAGTCATTCATTAAATTGAATTAAGTGTTCAAAGCGTGCACCTTAATCGTTGAAGTTGCGGAAAAAATAACTCAAAATTATTCAATTTTCGCATTTAAAACAACCACTATTTTGTTTTACAATTACTGATACGACTAACTGAACCGATTCTCAAAGATATTCATGATACCTATCATTCCTGAAACTCTCAAGCAAATCCTAGCAAAGCTGTAGTGTCTGAGTCGGTAAAAAGCGCATATTGTTCCATAGCCATATGTTTCCATAGTAATACAGCGCATATTGTTCCATAGTAATACAGAAAAATTCAAATCGCTCGAACTTCGTTAAATATCATTCGATCTTTATGAAAATTTCAGAAAAAATCAATCTTATAAGTAGTCATCTGTGTGCTGAATTTTATTGAAATTAAGGGTACCGTTAATGTTTTATTTAAGAAAACGTAAAATCGATAAATCATACTATTACTAACAAAGTTGAGTGAATTTCGACTTCTCACGTATTGTTGCTGTTGTACCCACAAAGGCCTACATTCTTGATTTCTTTCAGATTTTTCGGATTGAAGGTATCCAATCGTGAGGGGGGGTACTCGAAAAGTTCGTACATTTCCCCTTCCCCTGCTCCCCTCGGTACAGGTAAGGCAATTTTAAGACTGAAAAGACCTTATTAAGACCTTTCTAATGACACCCTACTCGACTACCAATGGTGAAATTTTTTTTTGAGGGGTCACCTATTTATATAGGGAGACCCCCCTTTAACCCCTTTGAAAAATTTTTCCATCCTTGAACTTTCAAGAAGTCACCACTTCTGACCTGTCTACAAAGTTTCATTGCTGTAGTTTCTATAGTTTCGGAGAAAACGTGCTGTGACATACAGACGGACAGACGGACGGACGGACGGACGGACAGACGGACACAGGTCGTGATTGCAATAGGGTTTTGTATTTAAGTACAAAACCCTAAAAATAGGAAAACACCAAATAATTTTTTTGTCAGAATTAAATGAACCGAATTGCATACTGGTTGCCATTGAAGGTGAAATAAGATAAAATTAAAGTCCCTTTTTTCAGTCCCAAACCCCAATGTATGATTCAAAAATTAAAAAAAACAATAATGAAAAATACTTCAAATTTAAACAGATTGAATTATCACAATAAAAAAAAAAGTAAGGAAACAAAAAATGTTCATAGGCCGAAAACAATATTTTAGTAAATTTTCATATTATAAAAAGAAAATCTGAAATTCAAACTGAAGCTCACTTATACATAAATATTATATGCACACGTTGGAAAAAAGGGAGGAATGCCGGTAAACGGTGGGTATGCCGCCGAGAGGGTAGGGTTCTCGTAATCCGCGAATGGTCGGTTTCGTGTTGCGGTCGGTACGCGGTGCCATTTGCGTGTTTTTATTGGCGTAGATTTTTTCGGTTTTGCATTCGAGTAGTATATTTCGGGCACCACGCCGGTGATATTCAGGAGCGCGTATTTTTTTAGCGGCTATTTTTGTTCCCTTTCTCCGGGATGAAGAGATGCAATTTAGAGTAGAGTCGATGGAAGTTGTTCGATGCGTTTAAATCAGGCATGTGAACCGGCGGCTGAATTTTTGTATTTCGGACTTAGTCTACTTGCGTAAGACCCGCGATCGAAACTCCTCTTCGAACTAGCTAGCTAACTAGCAGCCACCTCGGAGTAGACTAAAAGTGTTCGGATTTGTTGACCTGATGGGTACAGTCCATTGTCACGATCCAAGACTTCACGTCTAGAACCGATGAGAGGTCGGTTCAGATTTCCTTCGGGAAATCTCAAACGTTCGAGGCATGTGTGACAAAATCATTATAAATGGCTCCAAACGTGGGGCCAGAAACATCCTAAAGGGGAAAAAGATTAGCGTCTTGTGACGATTTGGTCATTTACAGAAGATTTAAGGTAACTCGGTACTAGAGCCCCACGGACAGGAGTAGTGGAGTTTTGTTGGACACCCATTCAGTCACTTCATGTGAGTCGTAGCTTCCGTTCTACTTTATTTTATTTTATTTTCTTCGCGATAGATTCCTTCCGATGTGTCGTCCCAGGGCATAACCTGTAAGGACCTTCTATTTTCGTGATGGGAACTGTCAACAGGGTGGGTTTCTCCTATCTGCCTGGACTCTCAAGAAAATAGAAGATTACCTAAACTTTATGTTGCGGAAGGATTCTACCCATCGTTTTATGCGTGATAAGTAATTGGCTTCGGTTCGACTTTCGGTGCTGGAGTTGCAAAGCCCGGAATGCTTCCACGCGTCGGGATTTTTGACCGCGATCACTCATCTCGTCGAGTTAATCAACGTCGATTAGAGACGATTTTTGTAATATACTTGGGGTTGGGGATAAATTTTAAAATCGGCCAGGAGCATCCTCTTTTCGGCAGACCACCATTCGCTCTCATTTCCTCAAGTAGAAGTCAGCGTTGCTAGAAAGGAAAGAGTTCGCCAAACAATTTTTATTTTTGATAGGCTACTTTAGCTCGTCACTATCGGCCACTTAAAGGTACTAACTAAGTTTTTTATGTTTAGGAATTTTTCCTCATATATATACTTTCACGTTCCCATCGAAGACAAAAAAATGACAACTAAGCGGACTCCGGAGAAACGCTGAATCCGCGCCAAAACTGTACAGTCAGCCAACTGTGGGATCTGCTACGAAGACGTCGTAGACCAGTGTGAGACTTGAATGTGGACACCTGTTCCATCGTATTTGTGTCAAGCAGCTCTTGCACATATCCAATCTCTGTCCTTTGTGCCAACGCCCAATCTAGCAGAGTGCCCTAGACAACTCCCTCGGAACGCAAGCCCCTATGCGTGGAGCAGTGGCGAAAGACCCCTGGACTAATGACCAGCCACAACCACTGTCGAACAACCAGGGAGCCGTAGGCGGGGAAGATCCAGTTCCAAGGGCACAGTCAGACGTCCAAAAAGCGCCCTCAAACACCACTGACAATGACACGATTCTGGAGAGAGAGTTCCAAGACCTCGCGCAAGAACTCAACCGAGCTGGGAACCGAATCCACATGCTGCTATGCCCACCTCTAGGCTGATTGAGGTTTCGAACCTCCCTTGAATGAGCTCGGGAATGGACCCAAGAGCTTTGGAGTTTAAACCACGGTTCAGTACAGCACACCCACCGATACCGACAACGCACCACTCAGTTTCGTACGGCGGGCTGACCAATGAAGCAAATTGCCCAACGATCTTCACGTTGCAAGCCCGAGACCCGGTCTGTCCTTTTCAGCAAAACCGTTCTTTTCGAGCAAGAGAATATCGCCGAACGGAGAGTATGCCACCGAGAAGGTAAGGTTCTCGTAATCCGCGAATGGTCGGTTTTGCGTTGCGGTCGGTACGTGGTGCCAACGTTCGTGTTTGTGTGTTTTTATTAGCGTATATTTTTTCGTTTTTGCATTTGAGTAGTATGTTTCAGGCACCACATCGGTTATATTCGAAGCGCGTATTTTTAGCGGTTAGTTTTGTTCCGTTTCTCCGGGATGAAGAGATGCAATTTAGAGTAGAGTCAATGGAAGTCATTCGACGCGTTTAAATCGGGCATGTGAACCGATGGCTGAATTTTGGTATTTTGGACTTAGCCTGCTTGCGTAAGACCCGCCGCTGAACTCCTCTCCAAACTAGCTAGCTAGGTAGCAGCCACCTCGGAGTAGACTAAGTGTGTTTGGACTTGTTGACTTGATGGGTATATCCAATTGTCACGTTCCAAGACTTCACGTTAAGAACCGATGAGAGGTCGGTTTAGCTTTCCTTTGAGAAATCCCGAACGTTTGTTCCAAATCATTACAATCTTCCAAAATTTCTTCGTAAACAAGCTTTTGACATCATTTACAGCCTTGTTTATTCTAGTGATCGTTCCACAGCTCGCCACTTAACAGAAAAATTCATTTGGCTTCGCATGAAAGCAGATACTCTGTTATAGGCGAGAGAACACGTTTCATGTCAACGCTGTTAAATTCAAAGGCACAATCGTACATACCTAAAACATATCCACGTTCCAGACTATCGTTTTTATCACATCATTCTGGACATAATTCAGTACCGAGCAGTCAACGCTTTTTGCTCCTGTCTGACAATGATTGACCGTTTTTCTCACTGTCCAGTTGCAGGTAGCTTCGTGGCCTGATCCATTTTTTGAACACAAAAATGTGTTGCAGGCATTGTCCTCCTCTCCTTGGCAAAACCTACAATCGAGGGACCGTGACCTACCAATCTTGTGCAGGTGAGACTGAAAACACGCATGCCCTCAAAAACTGGGTCAGATAGAAGTCAGTCTCACCATGCCTTCGATTTAGCCAAGATATCACATTCGCGATGAAGCGCGCAGTCCACCTTCCTTTCGTGCAATTCACCCAAGACTACTGCTAATCGTTGAGCGAGCGCTGTCTCTCTTCACGGACAACCATCTCCCTTGCGTCCTCGTTTCGGCGTAAGTAAATAGCACGGCGCTCTCTAGCAAGGAGGGCGACAGGTATCACTCCTGCAATAACTCTCACCGCCGAATCAGAGACTATCGGATACGAAGATGTAATTCTCAGTACTCCTCTTCTCTGTACCTGTGCCAAACGTTTTCGGTATACCTCCTTACTGAGAGCTTCGCTCCATATTTCTGCTCTATACAGTAGCACTGACCCTATAACACTCATCAAGAGGCCTTTTTTTTGATGGACTGGGACTCCCTACATTGGCCATAAGTCGACTCAGAGCCAATACTCCCGAAGCAGCCTTCTTACCCGTTGCCCTGATTTCCTCAGAGAAATTTACCTTTGACTCGATCAGTAGCCAGTAGTACTTCACCGAAGGCTTCGATTCGATTCTTATATTTCCAATTATAATTATCCTTACTCTAGGGACTCTATTTTTTGTCAACATGACCACTTCGGTTTTCTCCAGTGCTAAACTGAGCCCGCGAGCAGTCATCCAGTCCCTCACCCGGGCCATTAGCAAGTCTAGCGTAAGTAGCACTTGTTCAGCGGTGCGTCCAGGGACTAAAGCCGATAAGTCCCCAGCAGCACGAATCACGTGAGTGAGTCTTCCCTTGATGAGTTTCTCTAGCACTTTCTCAGCCACACGGCTGAGCATGCATAACGGCCGTCTAAAATAAATTCAAAATGAAATAAAAATTAAAGCTTGTTTCCAAAAATATAATAAAATTGCGCTATTGATTTCTGAAAAATGTTTCTAATAATCTTCAGACACGTTAAGAACATTATCTCAATAAGTTAACAATTTAGCATGATCTTGCAAAAATTCAAACATAAATTTGTTTGTCACCTGGCATGTGTGTACAAGTATGATTTATTGTAGTGAATTAACCGAATTTTCTCGTATCCGAGATGAGTGAACATGTAGAGCTGATCATACACGTACTTGAATAAAGCGAATAGCATGAGTTAATGCTTTAGAATAAAGCCTTGAGGATTGAACAATTTTTTGGTAAATATTGAAAAAGGTGTCACTTATCTGTAACATAGCAAAAAATATCTATAATATTGAAATGGTAGACATAAAATGAATTTTGTCATTTTAACAACCATCAATCTTCAGTGAAATAAACATGTCATAGTTAATCAGTTGTGTTGATGATTGTTCTAAGTGCAAACTTTGTTGCAACCAAGTTAATAAATAGAAATAAGAAAAATCATTTGTTGATAATTCAAGGCTTCAAATTATGAAGACGGTAATATCTTCATTACGATTTAATGTACCACATGTCACGATATCTTAGGTAATGAGAAGTGCATTAATGAAATTACTTTGATTAGCACTGATTTTTTGCAGGTATATTGCAAGGAATTAATGTAGCTGAAAAGTTTCTTCGGTGATCAATGCAACCTGTAATTAAATTTTAATTGAGTGTTTCGAATGTTAACAGAAGCTTAGCTTGCTTGTAGCGAGTGATTGCCAGGTGATACAAGCCCAAGCAATTGTCAACAGAGAAATAAAATAGGGAAATGTTTTCTACACATCAGGCGCATTAAAATGTTCGATTATCATAGGGTGATTATATGCCAACCTGGTCTGCCTCACATCCTGAGCATAATTTACACAATTTCCCAGTTGTGTTGAGTTAGTTCGATCTCATGTAATTCACTAAGAGTTATATATAAACTTATCAACAAATGCTTATGATTTCATCTGTTATAAGAAAAGAAAAAAATTAAAGTGTAATTGGGTGGTCTCACTACAGTTTTTTTTTTGCAAAAGTGAGCTTGTCGCACCAAAACCAGTTTTGACGCTAAAAGCTGCAAAGAATCACTTCTTGCATTCTTCCAAATATGAACAAGCTCAATACATTGCTACGAAATAGAGCAATCACTGCCAAGTCAAGGAGAACTACAAAGAGCAGTGGTCATACATTCGGATCTAACAGGAAGCTTTAACAGATTACTTAAGCAAGTTAACATCCAGCTAGTTTTCAGCAGCGCTCAGTTCCAATGAAAGAGTAGGTCCGCGAATGAAAAAAATTGTAAGAAGAAAGAAGAGAAGTCTGGCATCTACGAGTACAAAATCAAATGCAAATACTGTGATAAAGCATATATTGGACAAACAAGACGAACGTTCAAAACAAGATTTGAGAATTACACAAAGGAGGCACAGTTGGCGATGAGGCGAGGAAACATGAGCAACGTTAAACCTTCAGTAGCTCAACATATTTGCGAAGGACATCATTTTGAATTGGACGATCTCATTGTATTGAAGGAAGTAAGGAACCAAAACAAGACTCAACGATGACCTAGGCAATGGATACCTGAATTTACTGAAATAGTTATGGGTTTTTCTTTTTGTCTTTCTTTTTGTACAATTGCAATTAATTAAAAATAAATTATAAATAATAATAACAACAGTAATGAAAGAAATAAGAACAACTAAAGTAATGCTAAGATATGCATTAGACCCTAAGTAATAAGAGGCTATGTGATTACATACAATAAAAAAAAATATATGTAGTATATATATATATATATATATATATATATATATATATATATATATATATATATATATATATATATATATATATATATAGAAGAATAGTAGGGCTATAAATGAATGAGACTAAAATAAAGCTCATGAAGCAGTCGAAGAAAAATACACAAAATATCACACTTGGCGAATGCAATATCAAGAACGTAGAAAAACTGGTTTATTTTGCCGCCGAAATAACGAAAACCGATAATGAAAGAGATGAAATACGCCGAAGAATACAATATCCAACTAAATTTTTTATTCAGTTTCAACAATTTTGAAGACCAGCTACATACACAGTAAAACAAAGCTCTAAGTACACAAATCTATGATAAGACCTCTGCTATGTTATGGGTGTAAAGTGTGGACTCTAACTGAAGCATCCGTAAACGGGTCCTGAAGCGAAGCTAGACGGAGATCAATGGCAAACTCGATACAACCATAAGCTGTATGAAATTTTTGACAAGCCAGAGGTCGTAACGATTGTAAGTTTGCCGGTACAATGGGCTGGCCATGTAAATCGTATAGACGAACCACGAACACCCAAAAAGGAATTCGTTTGAAGAACTCAAGGCCGGAGACCAGCGGGGAAACCAAGGAAACGCTGGCCTGTCTGGGTCGACGAAGAAAATTCATCGCTGTCCGGATTTTTTAATTGGAGGACACGGTTAATGTACCGAGGCAGTTGGAAGAACTTATTGCAAGAAGCAAAGTTTCGAGAGGGGCTGTAGTGCTACGAAGAAGAAGAAGAAGACTTGTAGTAATCAAGCAGTCCGTCTAGGCAAACTGCCTCTTCATTGAAAGAATTGCGGAATATTTGCTCTAATATTTGAAGCGTTCGGAGAAAACGACAAAGTTGAATCTGAAGATGAACCTCTGGCCAAAAAGAATGTACTAATGGACCTCCAACGGACGAAGAAATCAAACTATCAAAAGCAGATCGAAGAGAATGTTTGAAAACATTTGTGAAATGTCCGAGGCAGTCAAAGCTACCAACGATCCTACACCACTAATAAAATGCGCGATTTTTCAAGATGTACCATTTCGTTTAAATCTATTCATAAATACTAATATAATGGATTAAATGAAAGATGTAAAAAATTACGTTATTATTCCTACTTTTTTTTGTTTGCCCACTTACGCACAGAGTGTGGAACCCATGTTCGCAAAAAGGCGACCGGACTACCCACTAAACACCTCCCATGTCAACCTGAGGACCTAGCCTGGAACCGTTTGACACATTACTTCGGACCAGGTCTCATTTTGTTGCGCCGTGAGGCGCCTTCAAGCTGGGGGATCGGTCTTCTAGCGGGAGGGGACGGGTAAAAGGAAGTGCCAGACAAGCGATCCCCCATCTTTTAGGAGTACCCGAACATAAGATGCCACCTGGTATTATTCCTACTGGATTACCTATTTAAATCAATACAATATGGAATTTGGTGCAAAAGAAAGTAAAAAATCAATATTGTGAGGCACTAATCCCGAAGCGAATTGCAATTCAACACAAACTTAAAAGGTTCAAATGTTTGCTATTGCTGAAATAACCAAATTTTACAGATCTATTCTCAATGCTTTTATCGGACTTAAATAGGGAGAGCTGCTTGAAAGATCTTGAAAGTGAATTGAAAATAGGACGTTCAAAACTGAGAACAACGAATGAAATATTAATACTACACGAAGCTTTTAAAACAAGACTCAGTATTGAAATCCAAACAAAACATGCAATTCGTATCTATATCGATCCTGAAGAAAGAAATGAAAAATATAGTTTTAGATGTTTCACTTTTGAAAAAACTAAGAGTGATCGATTGGGATTAACAACAAGTTCTTGTTGTACATCAAGAGCCAACGTACGATGTTAAAACTAATGCAATGGAGAGCCGACAGAAACGAGTTGGCAAAGTCCCGTTCCGGTGCGAGAACGAGATAAATGAGATATTAAACGGAAAAAAGTGGCTCGTCACGACGGGACTGCTTCGCTTGGAGAACGGGAGGAGAGATGCGAGGTTGTCGGTTGACAGTTCACATCGTACTTGGGAACTTTTCAGTGAAAATTCCATATCAATGAATTTAAAAACTAAAATATATTCTGAGATAAAGGAAAAACTTGTTCTTAAAGTGCTGTGCAAAAAGAAAGCCTCCAGAATCAGGCTAAGTGACGCATCCTGGCCGCGCTAAGTACTCCCTAAATAGATCGCTGCGAATGCATTTTAATGGCCGCAAAATTACCTATGTCACTTGGAGATTTCGTTGGTTTCGCGTGTACCGCGCAAGAAGTTTGATTGACCGTATTGCCATCACAAGTTGAATTGGATCATTAGCTGTTAAATGTGTTCAGCGTCACGATTCAACACCATTTTCTTGCGAACTCCTAGTATGCCTCAAAGTCGCAGCAGATAAAAAAATGTCACAACAAAAACATACCGTTCATCCAAGCCTTTCTGTGATAAAATGAGTTTTCCCTCCGTTCTTGGTACACCCAACCCATTCTTGTGACTTATTGAAAATAATTCTGTTATGGTGATGCAATATGAAGATCCCATTTTGCAAAAAATAAGCAAGACGTTCATTCCGTACGAAATTCTCCAACTGAAGGCAACAGAAAAGCTTTGAAGGATACAAACAGCAATTAAATCAGGATTATACTCTGAGATAGGACCCAGCATTAACGATTAGTTTTGTAGTAAATTTTTCGAATGGGTCGACGAACTCATATGCAATGTTTGTCATCGAAAAAGTACAGTCAATACGGGAACAAGGGAAATTGGTCTTCGCGTTGAAATTTTCATGGGTTGCAATCACCAGACAAAGTTTTTTAAGTATAATTATATCAAGTTTCTCTTCAAAACGCACCGTGGCATATGTGGTGAATATGCTAGTTGTTTAACGTTCATGTGTAGGTGTTTAGGGTACGATGCTCTTTACATTTTCGCAACTTTAGATCACGAATGGGCTGAAGTATACTCTTTTGCACAAAAGCATTGGACTCATGTAGATCCTTCTAAAAATATCATTGGCGCATCAAAAATCTATGAACGTGGCTGGAAGGGGAAAATCGATTATGTCTTAGCATTCACCCCAAATAATATCCAGGATGTGACTTGGTATTGCACAAATAATCATACAAATATAAAAACGGAACGACGTCAAATGAGGACATTAGAAAAAGAAAGGATAAGATTACAGTAGCTGTTTTCTTTTGTTCCGAGATGCATGTCTAGTCATTTTTGCTACGATCCCTAGATGTCAGACTAGCATAAAGTGTATTGCTGAAAGTTTTCTATCTCGGTTTTGACATATCGGATACTTATTTTTCAAACTCTCAAATCCGATTAGAAAAATCTGAAGGGAGTTCATCAATACTGCTCTTTATAGAGGGAAAATATACCAGCCCAGCCTCGAATTTTGAAAAAACCAATTCCGTATCAAGAAAAAAAAGTCAAACTTTTTCGTGCAAATGAAAGTATTATAAGCATTTCCATGTGGGGTAGCAACCACACAATAAACGAAGTCAGTCATGTAAATATTCCGGTAATGTTATTGCCAGATGATTTCCGGGCATGCTCAATGATCAAAGTCAATAACCATTTGTTCAATATGTTTCAGGTACTTTTAAACCCCCCAACAACGAGCGCTCGTCAAAGTAGTGGGTGAGTACCCTGTTTTGTTTTAAAAATTTCTATTGCACTTATTTATTGGATTAAATCTATGCCAATATATTTTTTAAAGTTAAAAAAAAAACAAAATGGAAAGTGAAAAACATCTACAAAAATTTAAATTTTTAATTTTTGATAGTTTAAAGAAACTAAGACCTACAACAAAATACAAAATGCACAAAACGTAAAATGCACCAAATATGGTCGTCCTCAGCAAGAACGAAATCGTCTTGAATATCGCGCGCGGCTAATTGGTTATTCGACGTTGCGATTTTCTATTTGTAATCTCTTCCGGTAGGTTACTTCGGCCATTGGCACCCTTTTCACCAGCCAATCGGTTTTGCCTTTTTGACTCCGGTCACCTACTAATTCGTAAGTGCGAAAATATTTTGTAGTTGGCCTTTCTGCTGTGGGAAAAGAACTTACCCCTCGACATCGTAAAGCTAGCTTGCAAACGCACTTATGCGTTGCCAGACGAGGCCATTTCCAGCGCAGCCCTGATTTAGCTCACTGAGGCAGCAGAACACTACTGTAATCCTTAACGGACATTGAATGACCACTATAAACACTTCGGATTATACGTCATGGTTGTTGCGTCTTTTCCTGAGCTTAATTTACACAATTTTACAGTGCAGTTTGCATACATTGACATCACTTTGAGTTATACATAATTTGATCTATGATTTTAGGCTAATTTCATCGCACCAATGAAAAAAAATTACCCAAGTAAATGCGATGAGTGAGTTCACCGGAATTACCGTAGTTGTGTTTTTCGTCAGTATATTTGGAATCATTTTATTTGGTACCTATGCTTCTTTAGAACTTCATTGTCTTATTCAAAAGAAATCCAAATGATACTCACTCCAGCGTTAGTTAAGCCTACAATCTGACTGTCGAGAATACACACAGAAGCATTAGAATGGCCACCATCCCTTCTTAGCTCCTATACATTCGTCATACGAAGCAACTTCCCTGTCTACGGTACACTCCACAAGAAGCTACGCATCTGATCAGTGAAACGTTTATTGTAGTAGACAAGCCGGGAATAAACTCTTCGTTTGA
Organism: Odontomyia ornata; assembly: GCA_963969285.1. NCBI lineage: Eukaryota > Metazoa > Arthropoda > Insecta > Diptera > Stratiomyidae > Odontomyia > Odontomyia ornata. Next base: position 41,448,613 of record OZ017739.1, read on the forward strand.
AGTTCATAAACGGACATTGATTTGCTCACTCCGTTGAACATGATAGGGGTTTGTGGTTCCAGGGGTAAACTAGTCAGTAGTGACAGACTGGGTCCCCAAGTTTGCACGAGAAGATATTGACAGTTGCTAAACTTGAGGAGGCTAGTAGTTGGTCAGAGTAATAAGCAGCATTAATAAGATGGCAGTGAGGTTAATTTTTAGACCTGGATGATTTACGGACTAAAGCAGGGAGATGGGCTGGCGCTATTGCTATTCGATTTTGCTCTGGAAAACGTCATAAGAAAGCTACCTGTCGATACACGAAGCACATTACTATACAAGTTGAGCCAAGTAGTAGCCAATGGGGATGACATAAGCATTTTGTCACGTTCATTAACAACTGCCAAAGAACTCTTCCTGAAACTCGATAGCGAAGCAAAACTGGTAGGGCTACACATCAATGAGAACAAAACATTATTGGCGTAGGTATTGCAATAAAACTAGAATGCAATAGATGTAGAAAATTTCTTGGCAAGCTACTGTTCTTAGAATGAGGCGGTTCGCACAATTTTTTGATGTGATTTAATTTGACGGTTCTGTAATTGAACGGTTTGGATTATATTGGTAGGCTCCAAAAGCCCAAGCTCGAACAATGATTTAGTAAATTCATCCTTTTAAACTAAGTTGCAGAGCTGACTTATGGAGTCGTATAATGCCGGTTTATGATCCAATAATTTTCTAATACCATTTATTGACTCGTTGCACGTTTAAAATAAAATTTAAATTCTTTCCAGTCGATATAATCATCCAAATGATCTGATATATTTCGCACAGAATATAACCGGGAATATCTTAAATAAGCTGGTCAAGATTTTGGCGTATTGTAATTAAATTGTTTGCTAGGTTCATATGCCAATAGATTGATTTTTTTTGTGTTACTCCTTTATATTTTCTGATGCTGTTGCTATCTGTGGGTAGGGCTTTCTTTGTACGGATTTCATTCATGTATAATATAAATTTTAAATCGTTCTCCACTGTTATTGACCGATTTTCCGTTGCTACATCATATACTGATTGGGGTTGGTGACTAAATGAATTCGATTCATTTTATCAGCAATTCCTTGATCCATGGGGCTTGCCGTGATGTTCATTATGTACTGGCGGTCGTTTTTGAATTTCTTTACAAACTTGAATTTCTGATTTCTTCCATCAAATTCGTTGAAATTTTCGCTGAAGATATGACCTCCATCCATCGGTATCACCAGGAGTTGCTACTGCTTCAATGGCGAATTCGATACAACCTTGAGCTGTATGAAATTTTTGACGAACCGGAGGTCTCAACGATTGTAAGACTGTGGAAGCTGAAATGGGCTGGCCATATGAATCGTTTGGACGAATAACGGATACCCAAAAAGTATTCGTTGGGAGAACTGAAGGGCGGAGACCAGTGGGGAAACCAAGGAAACGCTGGTCTGACGGGGACAACGAAGACAGTTTTTCTCTTCTACTTTCTCTCGACAAATTTACCTAAAGTGTACTAGAGTTGGCCATTTTCAAATATGAGCTGGCGTTTGATGATCATATGAGTACATTACAGAGTAGGCGAATAGGGGAAAGGCAAACGGTCAAGGAATTGTTACGCAGTTGTTCGGTTTTTACGCAGAGGAGACGGAGACGTAGTTACAGTTTTAAACTTCAGTGGTCTGCATAGGACCTGTAAATGATGATGCAAATCTTAAATTTGACAATGATCAATCACTGGCATATTTCAACTTAACTAGGAAACCCTCGTGGAAACAAATGGAGCGGCTCTTTCATATTATATAGGAATAAAAATTTGTATCACTACGGATCCTGGGGTTGTGTGTAGGTTCAAATCAGGTCCGTACTGGCCCGCCGGGCTAGCGGGCGATCGCCCAGTGCGCCTCTGCTCATTTTTTTTAAAGCGCCCATTGACATCATAAGGTGACAAAAAAGCGCCCATTGATATCATAAGGCGACGGAAAAGCGCCCTTTTGGTTCTGTTACGGGAACCGCAGTCCAAATATTGCTCGGTTCGTGTTCCGTCGTTCCTCTCTGTGTACTGTAAATGACAACATACATATACGAAAAGCTGCAAATTGTAATCAATGCATCTGAGGGCGCGGTGTCGTATCATGGATTAGCAGAAGTGGGTGTGTATCCATACTCGTATTAAGTATCAAACATATACACACAAGACTTCGCAATCAAACGTACCGCCCAGCGGAACGAATTGGTTACATGCATTGCAAATCGAGCGAAAGCTTTAGCTTTGTGGTTGCACCAGGCACAGAGAGATGGCACTAAATACGTTAAACTGTTTTGTTGTTGAACTTTGATCTTTTTTTAAATGGTAAATTTTCTTCATTATTTTAGTTGGTAAGCAATAAAGTCAGCATAGTTATAGTATAAAAGAAAATTAAAGACACAAGAAAATCGAGAAGTATTTCTCCATTCACTGGCTCAAGGCGTGCGCCCGAGCTTATTCTATCCCAAGGCACTTAGCCCGGGATAAGTGAATTTAGGATAAGTTCAACTGCGTACTCAAGGCATCAGCCCGAGTATCAGCGCCCCAAGGCAGTTATGCCCGGGGCCTGCAGTTGAACTAGTAATTGATTGATTTATCAATCTGACTGCGTACTCAAGGCATCAGCCCGAGTATTAGCGTCCCGAGGCTTTGTGCCCGGGGCTAGCAGTTGGATTATAATCAATTGACTCGTTAATATAACTGCGTGCTCAAGGCGTCAACCCGAGCAACAGTTAAAGCTTTAATTGATTGGTGTTTCAAATATGATATCAAGCAATATCATACATTTCCTTCAAATAACAAAAATAATCAAAGTAAATTTATATCGCAAAAATTTTACAAGCTCCATTAATGCTCGAACTTTATACGTCTCTGCAATAAATTAATTATTGAAATAATTCAATAGAAAATATGTTATTAATATTAATATAGTCAACTGAACGTGTTATTATATAACCAAACAAAGAATAAAATAAAACTTAAATCATTAAACAAAAACACTCTTTTACTGATCTAGTTGGCGAGTATAAAGTAGCAGATAAGTATCATACTGGAATATCTCTCTCTCCCCGGGAGCCTTGATGTGTATATAGGATACACATCATATCGAGCTTCCAGCGCATGCCAGTAGACATGGGGTGTACTGGTATTGTGCAACAGTTCGAAAATGCTTATTTCCAACGCCCCGAGAGATACATTTTTCAAATCAGAAACCGAATTTTTGTTTGAATTTGACGCGCCTGTTCACGTGACCGAGGAAGAAATCAAGTCATCGTTGAACTAGTCAGTAGTCACTTTCCTTCGTCAGCATTATCGAATCAGTAGTTCTGTGACGTGTACGATCTGCGCTCGGTTTTACGCAACACGTGAGAATTTAAGCGCTTCTTGTACAGAATTTCTTGTACAAGTCGAGTGATCGAGCCTAGTTTCTGTTGGAATCGATTTCAGAAACAAGTTTGAGGTTATTTGATCTCAAAAATTTGCTACATATTCGCGTTACTCGATATTTTGCATCAAAAATTGTGAACCCAAAGAAATCTGGAAGCGAAAACAGGAAAGCAAAGAGGAAGTGGGAATTAGAAGAAGCAGCAGCGTTATGCAAAAAATTGACAACAATGTATAAATATAAAATATTCTCACTTCTATTGTAATCTTGAGACTGCATAACCTCTTACTTTGTTTAGTTTACGTTTGATAACAAAAAATCTGTTGAAATAGAAAATGAAATACACCAAGCATGCTTTTTGTAAAATTCTATTCGTTTACTCTTCATTATAAATGAAGTAAATATGATGAATCGAACAGACTTATCGAAAATATGAAAATAATCCGGTAGGGTTGTGACATCGAATTCTGAAAACAGCACACATGGTGCTACGCTCATGTTTTGAATTTAGTTTTGACAGACGCGACCCAATGTTTGACAGAATCTGTTTCTTTTTTTGGTTTGATTCAGAGTGTTTACATGTTTTTCAAAGAATCATATAAAAGATTACAAGTTTTTCTTGATGGAAATCCTGTCTTTCGTTTATCATCTATTGGAGCAACGAGATGGCGGAGTAAAAGTGACGCTACAGTTAAAATATTTGGCCGGATAGACTTTTGGACAGATGAAAATTTCAATGATAAGGAACGGAAATATGTTTTTTTTCCGAAATACTATCTGCGCTTTCTGTGACAGCCGAATCCAAGGAATTCTGCTGTAAAATTCGAAATGATGCCTCAGCTCTTATAAATAATTTGAGAAAATTTGAAACCATATTGATGGCTATGACTTTTCTACGTATATTCCAAACAACTACGCCATTTTCTGAATACTTACAAACGAAAAATCTTGATTTCACACAAGCATGGCGCCAAATGTTCGCAACATCAGAATCTTTGAAAAAAATGAGAGACTCTTTCCCCGATATTTTCAAAACTGCAAAGCGTTTCGTATCACAAATAAATGAAAAAATTGAAAATTCTGAATCAGATATCGACTTTCGACTCGAACCACAGTTGCCTCTCAAAAGACAGCGAAAAGTAAAAAAATTTCACGACGAAAAATCTTCCGACGAATTCGTTAATAACAACTCTGAAGAACAATTCCGAATCAAAATATTCAATGTCATAGTAGATACTGTTATCAATAGTTTTGAAAATAGATTTATTGTTCACAAAAAATTGTACTTAGATATTTCATGCTTCGATCCTCGGCGCTTTGAAGAAATGGCAAAAAATGGTTTACCTTCCAATGCTTTCGAAAACATTTGTGAATCGATCGTTGGTATAGATAAATCAAAATTGAGAGAACAATATCTTTCTTTCATCCAAAGTTGGAGTAAAATAACTGAACCTTTGAAGAAGTCTTATGAAAATATTGAAAATGAAATGAATATAGCCGCACTATCAAACGATGAATGGGTTGAAATTCATAATTCTACAGATGAAATTGACCTCAACGTTAATGAAAATAATATCAATCATGATGTCAGAAAAAATTGCAAATCTTGTTTTACGTGCGTTCTGAAGGTATTAGTCAAGTACGATATGTACTGCGTATCTTACGACGAACTGTACAAGGTTTACAAATATTTATTGACATTACCACTCACACAAGTGATTTGTGAACGCAGCTTCTCGAAACTGAAAATTTTGAAAACGCGATTGAGATCGAACTTGACCCAAAGTAATTTAGAATGCCTGTTTTTGATGCAGTGCGAAAGAGAGATTCTGAACAAAGTCGACAATGAGCGAATCATAGATCGTTTGTGTGAGAGTAGTAAAGAAATGCGGAGGCTGTTACTCCCGTGATACACGAGTTATGACAATTGTAATATTTACTTCGTTCTATGTAAAATTTTTATGCTGTCAACCGCTTTATAAGGTCGTATGAGAAAAATTCTACTTCTTGACTGATTTTGTTGTAACTTAAAGTGCATTGAACCCGACATTTTATAATAAACCAATTTCTAAAAAAAAGGGTTGGCGCCCTTTTTTCCAAATCACCCGCGCCCCTTGACACACGCCAGTACGGGCCTGGTTCAAATCACCAAAAAAGCGTAATTTAACTTCAGTGCCTTATTTAATCAGAAGAAGGAAGGTAAGGTAGGCTTATGAGAAATGCCATAACTAGTGTTTTCAACGAGTCTGAAGGAATAATGCACGAAATTTCTGCAGAAGTAGGAAAAATCTTGTGAACTTATATGTAAAAATATAGACACAAATGTTGCATGTATTAAAATTTTGGAGAATTCTACAAAATTTACCCAAACATACAATATGATAATCTACGTTTTCTGCTATTTTTAATAATTTCAAATCATTTTTAAGGGTTTTGTACTAAAATACAAAACCCTATTGCAATCACGACCTGTGTCCGTCTGTCCATCCGTCCGTCTGTATGTCACAGCACTTTTTCTCCGAAAGTTTAGAGGCTACAGCCATGAAACTTTGCGATTGGACACCTTCCATCCGAAAAATCTGAAAAAAAATCATGAATGTCGGCCCTAATGAGTACAACAACAACAAATACACGAGAAGGCTAAATTCACTCAACTTTGTTCGTAATAGAATGATTTATAGATTTTATGTTTTCTTGAATAAAATCTAAACGGTACCCTTAAATACAATAACAGATGACCATTTATAGGATTGATCTTTTCTGAAAGTTTCATAAAGATCGGATAGTATTTAACGAAGTTATAGCGATTTGAATGTTCCTGTATTACTATGGAACAATATGCCCTGTATTACTATGGAAACATATGGCTATGGAGCCATATGCGCTTTTTACCGACTTAGACACTACAGCTTTGCTAGGATTTGCTTGAGAGTTTCAGGAATGATAGATATCATGAAGATGAGTACATGTAATTGAAACAAGTCGAAGAGGCAGGAGAGAGCTCTTAGCAAAAGGGCTTTGTAATCATTCTAGGATTCGAAAAAATAGGCCATGAATCGATGATCACAGTACAGAGAAGTGGCCCCTGGAAAAAAATTTCATGAAAGGTAGCCGATATGAGTATCAACTGAAAGTTCTCTATGAGAGCTTTTCAAAACAGTTCTTAAACTGACCGTTTTTGCTTCAGTGGGGGCACAGGGGGGGGGGGGGTGAATACATGAAAAATGTGTTTCCTCCCTCGCGAATGGACACCCATGATCTAAAAAATCTGAAAAAATTATCAAGGGTGATATTTATGGGTATAACTATAACAAATACCTCAGAAGTCAAAATTCTTTCAACTTTGTTAATAATAGTATGTTCCTCGAATTTCACATTTTCCCCAATAAAATCGTCTTTGACATGTTTCTTGATTTTATTCGTTGCTGGTTACTGTATTTTGTAAGTTGAGTACAAAACCCTTCTGACATGAGCATAGGTCTGTCTACGCAACTTGTTATATCTTTTAGTCTACTGATATTCTTAACTATTGGGTCAAAAATACTTTTTGTCTTAATGCTCCATAATTTTATAATTAGGTTTATTCTGCATTTTTGACATAATAAAGCTCGGTGGAAAGTATCAATTACTTGAATTAAGAAAGGCCAATGCCGAAATTTCTTATTGCTTTTTATAAAGAATATAAATGCAATATGATGTCATCCTTTCGGCTGCAGCAGACATAAATTCAGAAAAAAGCCATCTCACTGTTGTTTGTATCATGTGGTTGAAAACCAGCCACCAAGTAGCCAACAAACAACCGAATAATATTCTGCAGAATAAATTTCGTCGCGAACAAACAGTTTAATAGTTTCCAGGAAGAAAAGATTTACGATAGCATTTCCACGAAATTTGAAAGTAATGACGACATAATGTGCTCGTTTATATTTGTATCGCAATAAATAATGCGTGAAAAACAAAGGTCATGTAAAAAATATCATCAACACAAAATTTTCCAAATAATATACATACATATATATATTTTGGCAACAGTCTGAATGTCTCAATTTTATTTTGACTCGATGATCTAAGAAATCGCGACCAAGCCGATACATCTGATGTCCAAGACCAAAACGTCATCATGTGAAAATTATCATAAAAGCACGAGTAGTATTTATGAACACATGAGTGACCGCATAGGGGGAAAAAAGTTTTTTGTAAAAATAAGTATGTTCTAAGTTTTCAAAAATTGAAATTGTCAAAAAGACTGACATGAAAGTCGGCACTAGGCAAATTGTTGGCATAAAAACAAAGAGTTTGTTTTTTGTCTGTTTACTATTGTATATACGCTACTTCCTGGAAAGCTACAGAAGCCAACCACTTAACAAGCAATGCAACAGAGATTTCCTCGTGAAAATGTGTAAATTTGTTTAATCGCTTTTTACGCATCCGTATTTCGCGATGCATTGCGAATTTCCCGATTTTCCCAGGAAATTGCTAGTGGTAATCAGAATATTCATTTTAAGGTTGAAGCAAACAATAATAAAGCAAAGAAAAGCATACAATTAGCAATTAATGCTGGGATTTTTGAATTTTTATTTTCTCGGATGTGGAGCGATCAAGCATAAATAGATCGTCAAAGTAGGTTTTATTTCATTCGAAAAAATACAGCATTGTTTGTAAATAAATCTTAATAAAATCGCAGGGGAATTACGTCGTATGAAAAATTGATGTATGTTTTAATCTCATACACACATGTAATAGCGAAGGCAATTAAACCAGCATATGAATGATTTTCATTGCCGATGATAAAACGTGATTTGAGTGAGTTAGTACGTCCGTTTGTACATTTATCATTTACTAGCGATTTTGTATTGTTCCCGAGAAGTTATGTAGCTGGAAAATTCTAGTTTCGATTGAGCACAAAACTATACTTAATTGCGTGCTTTTTCAATTTTATTCAACTGTATGTTAATTAAGAGACTTTGTTTTTTGTTGTTTCAAAACTACACGTGGAACGAGCTGAGCGTTAAAAATGTTACTTTAATTAATGTTTGCATATTCATATAGAAGCCGGTGTCAATGAATATATATTTCGACGTCGCCTTAATTCACCTACCGAAAGATTCTCTTCGAATATAAATTGCAAAGATAAAATGAATTTGACTTTATATTTTACCAAATGTTTGAAACGTGGATATAATTAAATTGTTATACCAATCAGAGGTATATTCGTTTCATTTATATAATCCTCCACATAACATCTTAGTGAACTGTGATATACCAAAGCAAATTACTTCTCCTCATGCAATGTGACCTAACTTCATTTTAAAAATATTAACAAAATAATTAAGCAAAACTTACTTGATTGTAACGGCTACTAATACAATTATAAGGCCGACAAGTAGCATGGCAATAACCACTCCACATACCATGTAGATAACATCGTTGGGAGCATCTGAAAATAAAGAAGAAAAAAACAAATAATCATAAATTAATGTCACACTCCCACTAATTGCTTGCTTGATAAATTATTTTACAAAATTATTAATTAACATCAATTCTCCCCTGCCCAAATTGCTTTATCAATTTCATTTCAAATATCAAGTACTGACACATGTTCATTTTTGAATTGCCAATACTTTAAATAAAACACTACCAAACAGCAATTTTATTCTCATCATTGGAAAACTTCAAAGAAATTCAGACAAAAAAAAAATCATTTTCGTCTTTTCCAACGAATTTCATGACAAGTGTGAACACATTTGAAGTTAATTTCTTCATAATAATTGCCTTATGATGACGTCAAACCGATAAAACTATAATGAAAATTTAGTGAGTTAAACAGATGTGATAAATTACACGCTAAAAATATACTTTATAGGTTACCAATTGAATTCGGTGGCGAACATGGAACGTTGGCGATGATGATGAAAATCATATGTATAGATTTTCACTGGAACATATGTATGTTAGATGATTTTGCAGGTGTTGAATGTAATTTTGTGGAAGGAAGTGATATGAATGATCAAGAGAACTTCCAACAGCATTGAAGTTTTTTTGGGGGGTATATTGGCAGACATTGTAATACAAACTATTACTTTACAACAAGATACTGCTTAGTATCTAATTTCACAAGTAGCAGCACTAGACAATGCAGTGCATAAGAATGGGTGTGATTGATTAATCTAGTACAGGGTTTTCCAATAAGAGGTCTTATTTTGGTATTAAAAGAAAAATAACATTTTTTAATATAAATGATCGGATATTTATTTCATTATAAAGAGGAAGGTATGCCGTTAATAATGGGATATAACATCAGGTTAAATGATTCCCCCGACCACGCTTACGGGACCATATCCTTTTCATGAAATTTTCCACAATCAAATCGCAAAGTGGCTGCCCTACGTCCTCGATAGCCTCACGAATTCCATCTTTGGTCTTGAATCGACGCTGGGCTGTTGGCGTAGACCTTCTCTTTCACGTGGCCCCAAAGGAAGAAGTTGCAAGGTGTTAAATCACAAGATCTCGGTGGCCAATTGAATACCTGGCTGGAAAAACGTTGCATGTAGCTGAAGTTCAATTTTTCAGGAGAGTGAATATGGTCCAAAACGCAATTAAAACGGCAACTGGCAAACTAAAGAGCAACATACAACGTTTTTCCACTAAATAAAACTCACTCAGTTGCAAAATCATACTTATTGGGTTTACAAAATCTACCTATTCATTGGTATGTTCATTCACATTTTGGTGTTCAACAACAGAAAAATGAAAGACATGGGATATTGGAGGAGGGATAAGAATAACAACATTGAACTGGTTAAATCAAATTTTATTGACAGAAAATAAACAAACACTTACATGAACAATGACAATTACACAAACATTTACAATGAACACAAGTCAGTGTTACTGAAGAAAACATAAGCGGGTGCTACACTCAGCTTGGTCCAAAATACTACTAAACTGATGGGAGAGTTTCATAAAATGCCCTATGGTCAGGATCTGTGAGATACCGAGCCATATCCTCTCACTGTAGCATCGATCGTATGACGACGGTTCAAGTGAGTGCCTCTCTTATCTTTTGGTGCAAGCTGACCATCTTTCATTTTTTGTTGTAAAATTTGAATACGCCTTGGTGTAATGGCAAACGTGTTACACAGTGTTTTACGACACACAGGTTTCCCATTCAAGGAATAATCAAAAGAAACTTGTCGTGTTGATGTGGAATCTGATTTACCGGTACGCCTTTTCCGTGGTTCCCGTAGGGCGATGAATTTAAGGAGTAAAAGAGACTGTTCATTGTACGTCAAACTGTAAAATTGATTAAGTAAACTATGTACGTACGCAAGACTAAGAAAAATGCATCCTTTTTTCTCACAAGCCGCTCTACAACCTCGAGGATTTGAAGGTGGAACCTTTTCAGGAACGACATCACCCTTTCTGCGATTGGCTTTGTATGATTTTCCGCTGTCTTTCATAATTTTACGCTTCTTTTCACTCCATTTCGCGAACTGAACAGCACTTTTACGGTTATTCACTATTTCTAAATCACTAGCCGATATATTCATGATGGGAAATGAGTAAACAAACAATGCAAACACACTATGAAACCTCACAGCAACAAGTGAGTATCAGCGCTGCTAACATGAAACGTTTTTCCATCAATCCCAAGCATGATTAGCCCCCCTTCTAGCACATTATAGGCTATCTAGCAGTTTGAAAACTAACTACTTCAAGGTTGGATTCCATCAAGCAAGTGACAAAGATCGTTTATCCATCGAAACCGACTTTGTGAAAAAAAAACGACATGCAACGTTTTTCCAGCCACCCATTCAATTGTGATCACCTCTTCGAGAGAAAACACGGTCCGGAAACTTTTCCTGTAAAAGATCAATGGTTTCGTTGCTTGTGTGGCACGTAGTGCCGTCTTATTGAAATTAAACATTGTCCAGATCAATACCATCATATTCCGGCCTTAAAAAATCATTAATCATCTCTCGATAGCGCAATCCATTCACTGTAACTGTTGCTCCAGCCTCATTTTCGAAAAAGTAAGGTCCAATGACTCCGCCGCACCATAAACCGCACCAAACAGTCACACGTTGAGGATAGAGAGGCTTTTCAATAATAACTTTTGGGTTTATCGAGCCCCAGATGCGACAATTTTCCTTGTTGACGAAGCCACCGAGGTGGAAATGGGCCTCATTACTCAAAATGATTTTTCGATGGAATTCCGGATCATTTTCATGCATTTTAAGGACCCAACCAGCAAAGACACGACGTTGTTAATGATCGACCGGATTGCATTCTTGTGTTAACTGAACTTTATAAGCATTAAGACCCAAATTTTTATGCAAAATCGGTGTAATGACGTTTGTGGAATGCCTAATTCCAAAGAACTACAAGGAATGGACAAACCTGGGTTTTCTTCAACACTTTCGGCTATAGCAGCAATATTCTCGGCTGTTCTTGAGTAACGTGCACGGGTTTTATTCTTAACATCACCAAGTTGTCCCAACAGCTCGGATTTCCCCACCAATTTCTGTATTGCAGTCCGACAAGATGCTTCACGACGACCCAAAAATGTTCGAGTTCTACGAATCGTGTCTGCAAATTTTTCTCCATTTTTATCGTGAATTTTAATAATTTCAATTTGTTGTTAAAGCGTGTAATGTTTCATTAACTAATGGCGTAGTTTCTACTTGTCAAATGTCAAAAAATGACAGCTTTAAAAGTGACATCTACCGAAATAGCGGGTTATTCAAAATAACACCTCTTATTGGAAAACCCTTTATATAAAGGTATAATTAAACTATTCAATTTTGATTAGTATGAAGAACAATTCCGGATCATTTTTGACCAACTTCCTTGAGAAAAAATGTTATCTGCTTGAATTGTACATTTTTTTTCGCATTGCTACTGCTGTTCACGGATAACATAAAAAGATTCTGTTTTCGCCAAATTCTTGAAATCGCCTGTTATTGGGTCCCATTTCAAGGGTAATTAAGTCGACTAACGGTAAAGTCAGAAATCTTGTTACGGATGAACATTGAGACTCCATAGCGTTGCTCACCCGAACACTACTATACCTACCATACGCGATTTCGTAAGAGTTTAACCTATGCAATACCGTAATCTGGTAGTCCGATGATGTAACTATCAACAAGTAATTTAAATTTCCATTCACAAAAGGATTACTGATTAAATTACGAACAGAAAGCCACATAATAATTTTATGTTTAATAATTGTTTAAATTACGAACAGGAAGCCACTTAGTAATTTTGCTTTGTAACTTAATTTAAGTAAACTCATGTAGCTACGTCGCTTCCGTTTCACACGCCACAATTATGGACAACGCAACAGCAGCAAGCGGCGAAGGCATCAAGCATCAGCGCGAGCTCGAAAGCGAAATGCGAAATACACGCGGTAGCGGAAACATTCGTCATCCAATCAACATATGCGGCAAAACATGTAGTCAGGCAACGCAATTGCATCGTCCTAAGGCTTTGCAATGTTTGCGCACTCAAATGTGAGGTATATGGAAAGATATTTACCTGGCAGGCTAAATTGAATGAACATAGAGCTCTACACTTAAATACTGCTGTATTTTAGTACAATGATTGTGGCAGATATGATTAAACATTAAAAACTTAAAAGACACATCGTATCGTACATACCGAGCATAAAAGGCGCAAGTGCTAAGAGACATGAAAAGTTATATTCGAATCCCAATGATAGTTGGGACAAATTTCTAAGCAACCGGAAAGGTTAAAAGAACATCAAATCCTACATTCCGGCCAGGAAAATTTTCATTTCAGATTAAAGGTGAATATTTTTCAACATGGTGATTCCAACGGCGTGATGTTAAAATATAAATTCCAATGAAAACCGCAATTATATCCGATTAAAATGGTTGTTTTCATCATTCACGCTACGTTGTAGTGTAAATTGCCAATTTGTGGGTTGTTGCAATTCTCATCTTAATACAAAATAATTTCACTATAAGGCTATATAAAAGACCTTATCATAACATCAACAACGCCTCCATTGACTGATAAAAATAAAACATACAAATGAGTATGATAAAATAAGGATATTAATGGGGGAAACAAAAATTTTAAAGCGTGCAAGCAAGAAAATTCTTGTTTCATCTAAATCAATTAAAGATTCAGATGATTGTTATCACCGAAACATCATCAGTAGATGAAGGCGACACAGCAGACAAACAAACGACAGGTGATGCTGCACTCCAATCGTCGGTCGAAGTAAATGATAAAGCAAACCGTGAATCAACAATAACAGACAATGGAGGTAAAGTCAATGCATTCAGCGCGTAGTACATTCAATTCCCAATAGGATCGCCACCAAGTGGAATGTATGTTCAGTGGAATCAAGCGACGGGAATCACTCGCTTCAACGGAGCAAAAGTCACTAAAAACAAGTTTTACCCGGTGGATGGAAGGGAAAAACTTTAGCCGGGGAGTTTATTGAGGCCGGAAAGAATGGCGCGGTCCTTATTTTTCTTCTTTCTTTTTGGGCGGTGAATATTTTGGATGTGCAAGCAACGCTGGAGCTTGGAAAAGCAAAGTTATCATCGAAACATCATCAGTGAGTTTATTTAAGCCGGAAAGATTGGCGCGGTCGTTCTTTTTCCTTTGTGCGGTGAAGATATTGGTTGTGCGAGCAACGGTAGAGCTGCGAAAAGCGAACAAATATCGAGTAAAACGTGAACGAGTGTCCAGCCAACATTGTGGAAAAAAAAGATACAAGTGTCCGGCGGGAAGTGATTGAGCCGGCAGTGGGAAGAACTTCACTACAAACTTCGACGAGACGGCGGTGGAAATCTTGAGCGAACGGAAGCAAGGGGCCCCTTTTCTACGTTAGGAAGTAAAAAAAATAAGTGGCTTTCTTTTAACATTTAAATTGTTGAATCGTTTTTCTTTTGATAAATATAGTTAACGTAGGTTTAATTTTTCGATCTTTCCTTCCTCATACCGCGGACCAAATATTTAACCTTTTTTTCAGTTGTGAGGAGTTCGGCTCAGGAATTGTTTTCCCGGGGCGGTGACCAGGCAGGAAGACCTGGGAGAATTAACTGTGGTGGCAGTGTTCGGCGAGGGTAGTGAACGTGAGTGTCGTCACAACCCTATCTCGGTTTTCGGTGTTAGGCGTAACTTCAGTTGCCGGGCGTGGGGAATTAAGAGTTTTGCGTGGCGGTGTTATCTTCAACTCGCCCTGAGTGGTAGGGTCCTTGGAAGGGATCTTCGCGGCTTAGTGTTCAAGCGATAGTTTTCGCTCCGGCGGTCGTCTTCTCGTTCGGACGACCCCTTGGGAGGCTCGGAAAGCGGACGAGTGGCGCCCACGCCCGTCTTCGGGTGAGCTAGATTGGGACGATGGAGCCTCCACCGGAGTAGCCGCAATAAAGTGGTGGCCATAAGGGGGGAATTAGGGAATTCGTCGGTTTATATTTTCCCTCTTGGGAATTCGCGGGTAATAATCTGTTAGGCAAAGTTCAATTTTTCGACTTTGGTACCGATTCCTCTTCACCAGGAACCGATCTATGGTTGAATTTTAGTTATGGAGGCTGCATATAAAAGACAACACACTTTGGTATATCAGTTTTTGGTGGTAGTTCAATTGTGGGCTATGCAGATATTGACACTGACATATGGCGAAAATAGCTACAAAATAAGGGTTTCTGATCTTTCGTATAAAACTATACGTTACTTTTAAACGAGGATAGAAAGTTAAAACTGTTTTCAGCAACTACTAGATTTCGTAACAGATAGAATTATTCAAATCCGGTTGGGTTACTTGAGCACACTTGCTCAAAATCTACTCAAGCAGTTGGCGAGAGGCAATCAAGCTGACTTACTACCGCTCAAGAAACACAACAACCAAAACTCCCCAACATGGTATCATGACGAATCTGGTACTGTCATCGTCTGAGCTCGGAACAATGCTTATTTTCTAATGGAAAGCTATGGACGGAAGGATGGTTTCGTGTGGATTCGGTGTTCAAGTATTACATTTTTTCGTGTATTATGAGGAAAGCAACTCAATGGAACGCATTGTGAGTCGGATTTCTGCCTGACCCAACTCTTGAGCGGGCATGGGGTTTTTCCCTCTAACCCCTGGTCACCCGGCTGTAGGTTTTATGCAGGAGAGGAAGGCGACATCTGCCACATATTTTTCACACCCAAGAGATGGGACAGGCTGCCCCGTGACTCTGCAAAGGAACAGGAGAGCTCATCCTGGATATTTTATTGCGGAGATGATTTCATTAGTTGACAAGTGGAACCATGTGGCACGATTAACTCGGGCAATCCTGATAGACAAAAAGGACCCACAGCAGCCGGAATATTCCTCTTCCCATCTCCCCTCCCGCTGGAGGAAGGATCCCTTAATTTGAAGGCACTTCACGTGTAGCAAAATGAGGCTTGGCCTTAAGCAATATGTAAAACAGTTCCAAGCTAGGTCCTCATGCTGACAGGGGGAGTATCTAGTCGATAGCCTAGATTTCTCGCGTGTCGGAAAGCCCTACACTCAGGTCATAAATAGCCCTTAGCACCCAACCACAAAAAAAAAACCGTTAGCTTTAAGTTATGTAAAATTTCATAAACAGAGCATATCAATTGGATAATTAAGAAGAACGATTGCCGTAGGGAATATCGTATTTTCATGACTTCAACATTGATCTTTTCCTGTCACTGCTTTATACATGCATGGGTTTCAATTATTAAGGATTGATGTAGTAGGTAACATTAACTCGTTAATTTTCTGAACTTTTTATGTTCATTCAATCAGGAGTATGACAAGCATTGACAAAACGACAAAAGTTTTATTATAATTCTTTGCCTAGCCTTCGTGGTTTTCAGACGTGTTTTCAATTCTCTTCTGTCGTTAATTTTTTCGGAAGCTAAATAATTTTTTAAACGTCAGTTACATAATAAGATTATACAGATGATTAGTGGAAAAACAGAAAAGATCCTTAGTGAAGGTGGCACGAATGATAGCGAGAACTCTAGATGAATTGCGATACAATAAATAGTACAAAACCAACTGTCAGCGCATGAGATTTCGCTTCCAGGGAGAAACATCATTGAACAATACGTGTCATAGCTTGATGCTTGATTTGCTGTTATTAACACTCTGACGGCTGAGCCCCACTTTATTTTTGAAATCTCATTATGTCATCATGAGCGCATTTGTTCATAACGGACTATTTCCCACTGTTGTCGTGGTGCTGCCTCCATCGCTGTTACTTTTTGTAAAATAATGCGATTGACGTTGATCTAGCGAATTAACACTACCACTACCACACGATAATGGCACTAAATGAATTAACACTACCACTACCACACGATAATACCGCTATAATTGATTCATTCTCATCACTATCATTTGTGCCATGCTTATATTGTTTTTGGTGCTGCTATTATGCTGACCGGTGCAAGAGGTGTGATTGGTTCAGTGATGAGTGTAACAATGCATTAGAAAAAAGAATCAAGCGTACAAAGAATATGTAGGTAGGAAAACCAGGACGGAGAGAGAACAATATGAAAATCTTAGAAGAGTAGCGAAAAAGATAATTAGAATTAAGAAAATAAAATTCTATGACGACCAATCGAGAGGTATAGATGTAAGTTTACCGAGCGACAACACAAGACACGTATACAAAGTAGTGAAAAGCCTGAAACAAGGTTATCAGCCCAAGATCGACATTGACAACATCATCGCTGATGAAACCAGGATTAAGGAAAGATGGGCGTCGTATTTCAAGAACCTCTTTAATCCTCCGCACAGATCCAGGCTATCGGAGCTTATAGATATTTCTCGGAGAGCTTTTATTGGTCCCACCTACTTTGGATGAAGTTTGTTCTACCATCAAGGCCCAAAAGAATAATAAAGCGCCAGGCATCGATGAAACCATATAGTACATTTCGCAACAAGTACATATACCGAACGAGTGGAGGCAATCAATTATATTCCCTATCCCCAAAAAACGTAACAAGTTACAGTGCGAAAATTATAGGCATATCACTACTTTGTACGGCGTACAAAATATTTTCAAAGATCTTAGAAAACGAAAATCAATAAACAAATCATCGACGCAGGGGGCTTGGGCTGTCTCTCGTTGCTATTCAATTTGGCTCTAGAATATGTCATCAGGAAGCTACCTGTCGATACAAGGTGTACGTTACTATACAAGTCAAGCCAAGTGGTAGCCTATACGGACGACGACAATATTTTGTCACGGTTGTGAACAAATGCCAAAGAACTTCTCCTGAAACTCGACAGCGAAGCAAAACTAGTAATCAATAAGAAAAAAACAAAAATCATGACGCAGTCAAGGAAAAATACCTCAGACACCCAAAACATCACACTTGGCGAAAACAATATCGAAAATGTGGACAAATTGGTACAATGAGGCGCCAAAATAACGAGAAATGTTAATGAAAGAGACGAAATGCGCCGAAGAATACAGCTCGCAAATAACGACGACGATTTTGAAACCAGCTGTATGCTCAGGAAAACAAAGCTTCAAGTGTACAAATCCATGATAACTCCCGTGCTATTCTAAAGGTGTGGAACGTGGACCCAAACCCAAGGATCTGCGAACATATTGAACGCATTGGAAGGACAAGTCCTAAAGTGAATAATCGGAGCAAAGTTGGATGGGGACCAATAGCGAATTCGACACAACCATGAGCTGTATGAAATGTTTTACGATCCGGAGCTCTCAACGATTGTAAAGCTACGGAAGCTGCAATGGGCTGGACACATTCATCCTATGGAAGAACAACGGATACCCACAAAGGTATTCGTTGGGAGAACTGAAGAGCGGAGACCAGTGGGTAACCTGATTTGGCCATCGCTTTCCAGGACGTGTGGGAAGGTGCATTACAATGATGAAACAGTATTCTTTCTTTACCATACGGGGCAATAACGCTGCATAATACTTTCTTGTAATTGTCCTTCCTCCTTCCTTCTTGATGGATGAAGATTATTCCATGTGCATCCTAAAAACAGAGGCCATTACCTGTCCGGAAGAGTGTTGGGTTTTTGGCCGCTTTGGTCGGCTTTCTTGGCTTTTCAACCTCTCTGTAGAATACCTATTCGACTCAGGTCATTCGACGAATGAAAACGCGTTTCATTCGTCATTACAAAACGTCGAAAAAAGTCTGCTGGATTACATTGCGGCCATTGAATCATCAACGTACTGTTGCATTTGCTATACGGTCAGCAAATGCGGCACATATCACACCGGTAGGTTTTTTATCTTCAAAATATTGTGCATAATGTATCTTACCCATTCTTTCCTATTGAACTATTGTATTGTGATGTAAATTAACATTTCTCCAGCCATTAAAATTATTGTTCAGATGTTTTGGAATTCGAAAAACAATGTTTGATTAAGATGTGATATTCCAGTTCTTCCGTTTTTTTAGCAAGGTGAAAGCAGCATCGCTGTAACGACTGTAGCTTGAAAATGAATGGATGGAATGCCATGAAACTTATTAAGAAAACTATTTGTCGTGCTTTATAGATCTTCAATAGGTCCGCGAAGGACCAGAATTGGCCTTGTCTGAGGACACGTGAATGAGCTCGCATGCTAGCGTCGGGTTGTCGTGGGGCGGGTTCTTTTCCTCCAGCACAAGGGCCCACTGCAAAAAATTTCGCATTCACGAATAATCCGATACTCACAATGGAATTTACGAATTCCTCGGCACGAATTTGCTGAAACTTTTATTGAAATCCCACTGATAATGTTAACCTTTCCACTACAATGCACGTCGTCGAGCACAAAACTTGAAAATACTGGAGGAAAAAACTTGGCAGGCAAAACGTGGCGTCTGAGGAACTCTCCCGAATCCAACACCACACTACCAGCAAGTGCTTGTTCAGTGGCAGAGTTTTACTGTGGCGATCATAAAAACTATTTCCACCACTGAGTGGCGCTGACATAATCTCGAGGAAGTTTGACTTTACACATCTTATGCACTAAGTTTGTGGTATAAAACTGCCGCCAAAACAGCATGCGCGTTGTAGATGAAATTAATTGCTGCATTGGCTGATTTATCGAGTAGTTCGCAGGGCGAGCTGCTCGATTAATACATAGTGAAAGACAAATCTTTCGAAATGAGTCATGTTCTGCAGTGGCTTCACTATATCAATACACATGGCGCTCATTTGATTACATTTAATTTACAAAATTCACATACAAAGTACATTAAGAATGGAAACATGGGAAAAGTGTAAGCGAAGCAGTGGATAAAGAGTGAAGCGGGTGCGAAAAGGTCAAGCTTCGATGGCAGAAAAAGTGGTTGAACGAGTGTACATGTATTTGTCAGCTCATCCATTTTGTTTGCTGCTAAGTTGTCAGATTGATTCTGGTTTGTAGTTGTCAAATTGATTCTGTGCTAGAGTTGTCCGATTGATGATTCGAACATATTTCAATTTAGCGATCACCATTGTTCATTTTCCTGTGTCGCCAACTATTGAAAAGTCCCGAGCCTTATCAGCCCCTATAGTAACTCAGGAATATTTTGATTTGAATATATTGAGATGTGATAAAGATTTTGAATTTATTAGAATTAAGATCAAACAGATTACACATAAGCTAAAAGCCCATTATTTTGATGTGCTCTTTGTATTTTATGAAATTTTTAATAGAGTTGGTTGGTTTTTCTCGTTTTTGGCAATTAATTGACTTGTAATAATTTTCATTTGATTCAAGCATGATCTTTTTTATTGACTAGTTTTTAATTGTGATATTGCTTAAATTTAGAATACCAAGCGGGCCATTAAGGTTTTGGCTATTTTTATGATTCGAAACTAGCTTTATGTTTTTAAAAATTTTGTAATGATTGATGAAATAGAGCGCAATTGAATTTGAATATGATGAGGCCGAAGATGAATGAGTCAGGCATATTTGATGTCCAAAGTTGAAGAAAGCTATTGATGAACAGAGAAAACTGTTATCTCCTAAACGTACTATCCAAAAGGCCTATATCTGCCGTATCAAACCCTCAAACATAGAACGAACAATGAATCTTAATTTTAATTTTTGTATTGGGTCTATAACTTAATTCGTGCGGTTTACTAAGAGATGGTATAACTTGTATAATATTACATCGTTCCAATATTCCGAGCCGGCGTTGGAAAGCTACTGTCATTGTGCGTCTTTGCAATGCATGCCATTCATTTGAAGCGTTAACAACAATAAGTTTTTTCACTCAAATATGTCGAACTTTGTTCCTGAAAAAGTGATTTTGCGGGGAATTCTTCTACATTACTTTAATATGAAGAAAACTGCTGCCAAAAGTCATCGTGTTTTGGTGGAAGATTATGGCGAACATGCTCTAGCTGAGCGGACCCGCCAAAAGTGGTTTCCACGATTTAAAAGTGGTGATTTTAGCTTGGAAGTCGATGAATGTCCTGTGCAGCCAAAAAAGTTCAAAGATGAAGAATTGGAAGCATTACTCGATGAAGATTGTTGCCAAACACAAGAAGAGCTCGCAGAATCTTTGAGTGTCACTCAAGCAGCCATTTCAAAACGTTTCAAAGCAGCTAGATATATTCAAAAGCAAGGAAATTGGGCTCCACATGAACTCAAGCCGAGAGACGTCGAAAGACGGTTTTGCATTTCCGAAATGCTGCTGGAACGCAACAAAAAGAAGTCTTTTTGTATCGGATTGTTACTGGTGATGAAAACTGGATCCATTACGACTACCTTAAGCGCAAAAAATCATATGTGAAATCCGGCCAAACAGCCAAATCAACGGCAACGCCGAAAATCCATGGCGCGAAGGTATTGCTCTGTATTTGGTGGGATCAGAAAGGCGCGCTGTATTATGACTGCTAAAACCAGGTGAAACCATCAATGGAGCACGCTACCGAACCTAATTAATCCATTTGAAGAGAGCAGTAGCCGAAAAACGCCCAGAATATGTGACCAGACACGAGGCAATAATTTTCCATCATGACAACGCTTGGCTCCACGTTGCTTTTCCTGTTAAGAACTATTTGGAAAACAGTGGATGGGAAGTTTTACCCCACCCGCCTTATAGCCCAGACCTTGCCCCTTCTGACAACCATTTGTTCCGATCGATGCAGAACGCCCTCACTGGAATACGGTTCACATCAGAGCAGGATATCAAAAATTGGCTTGATTCATTCTTGGCTGCCAAGTCGGCGCAATTCTTTTGGGATAGAATCCACAAAATGCCAGAAAGATGGGAGAAGGTCATAGCTTTAGATGGGAATACTTTAAATAATACTATTGTACAATTTTTTTTCTTAAAAAACCGCACGAATTAAGTTATAGAACTAATACATCTTATTGCAAAGAAATTATCAGCATACTAAAAATTAAGAAACTTTTTGAATCGTTTCTTATGAATACAAATATTTCAAAAGCAAAGGGTGCATGACCTGAAATAACAAATATTGATAATTAAAAAAGCTTAGTCAGTCAATTAATTCAAGATCGTCTTCCCATGAGATAAACGAGAGTAACGTATTCAGTTCTTGAATAAAACTTTGTCGTTCATTCTTAGTTAAGTTTTCAATACTACTCTCTCTCTCTCTCTCTCTCTTGTTTTGTTTGAACATACTGTTCTTGAAATTCGGTTTTATTATAGTCTAGCGAGAAAGGTCAAAGCTTCATAATTATGAGTTAATTTCAGAGCTCACACTCAGACTTTTCAACTTTCTTATCTTAATACAGAAATTCAGCTTCCATTTACATTCGATGAGAAAAATTTCCAGTAAAATGTGAATGGAAATCTTTAATCTTAAGTATAGGTACTTTACTAAAGAGTCGATTGTAAATTAATGAGGAAATACGAGTGAATGTAGTCATAAACCTAAGCAAATAAATTCAGCAATAATAACAATTAAACATTTTCTCTGCATTTTCACAATTTAATGTGCTGCAGACAATAGCAATTGATAAGAAAAATTATTTCAACACCATAAAATGTACTTCAAGTTAAGTGAAATTTATGTGTCTGGAATTTCTTGTATTTGCAGTAATTCTGCATGCTTTTATATTTAATATTGCACTTGAAATGGAAATTTAAAAAATATATATAATATAAGAATATTTTATTACTATTCCAGATTAGTTTTACCATGGTCTAAATTCAAACACTGGATTTAAGATAAATTTTCTAACAAGCATCATACCTAACCACATAGTTATATTAGTGAGTAAATCTTAAGAACTTTTTGATGAAAGTCAAAAGCGCTTTATTTAATACCAATCGTTATAAATTTTTAAAAGAACATAAAGCAAATTCCAAACAATAAAACTATGAAGAACTTAATGGCCCAAAGGGCCCTCTAAATTTATACGTTATCACTTAAACACATTTAAAGAAAAAAAAACCACTAGCAAATATAAATTAATTAAGATTATTAGATACACTTTGATTCAATTACTTATATTACTAACACAACAATGATATTATATCCTATACCTAATATATTACACCCTAATTCTAAATAAGTTCAATCAAAAATAAAAACCGTTACCTTATATTGAAACCTATACCTAATTTATAATACAAATAAACAACAACACTAGATGTAGCAATAATGAGATGAATCTAAAAAACTAAGTAACGAGAAAAAGCACAAAAACAGGAAATAAACACGAATAGTTTAGACATTGTCATTCAGCCACCAATACCTAGATTGCTCCATCTCAGCTCGACCAGCCTCAACGAATCTAGCAAATGAGTATCTCCATTGGAATTGTTGGTCTCGTGAACTCAGATTCGAAGGATATTTTATCTTCTTATCGATGGCCCGTCTATATATGTGATATATGATTGGGACGCCGTCAGAATCAAAAACATATCGATTCATGTCCAAGTACACGAATGCTTCTGGAGGAACGAAGCCAGTAGCGAGGCAAGTCACAATATACCCGTCTGTAGGGTGGAACGGCTGTGAAATCCAAGGGTTTTCACTCACAGTTACAGATCTTGCGATATGATTCCGAAGGAGTTTCAATTTGAAGATATCGACTCTTGTCACTTGAGCGGTTTGATAAATTTTTCCATTCGATATATAGTGCTTCCAATCCGTCTCAGGCTTTCTGTACAAACCAGTATATGCACGAAGACATTTCCTTTCGAAAACTCTTAATCTTTCCATTGTACTAGCACTCTGGTTGTACCAGATCTGGAATCCGTATGTCAAAACTGGTCTAATCAGGGTCTTGTAACAAATAACTTTGACTTTTTGATCAATGTATCGGGAATGAAAGAGTCGCCGAAGAGCCATGACTACATTTAGTGCCTTACTGAGCATGATTTTCACATGTTCAGTATAGTACAGATACTGATCGAGATAAACACCGAGGTATCGAACACAGGATTTATGTGGATCCCGTTCTAAACTACCCTCACTAGCCATAATGTGGAAATCCTTCCAATTACGTTTCAGGTCTTGACTGGCCTCCTGCAGCGTTGTCCGAAACAAAATTGTTTCGCACTTCTGCGCATTGATTTTCAGTCGCCAATTGTCAGTGTACAGCTGCATATCATTAAACATTTTTTGAAGATTGTTCTGAACTATTGTAGCTTTTCGGTCTGCCGTATATATGATCAGATCATCAGCAAACGCTACTAATGATCGCGTTGGCGAGACGTTAAAATCAAAGCCATTCAATAGCTTGCGAATGAATATTGAGAAAAGCAGGGGCGCAGTAACTGTTCCCTGCTGTAGACCATTCAAGACCTTGAATTCGCGCATTGTTGTCAGATTTCCATCAGTTACAACAAACGATTTCCCGTATAACATATTACACATCATGGCGACAAGGTGTCTGGGGAACTTGTCCTGAAGGAGTTTAAAAACTAGTCCATCTAACCACACCATATCAAAGGCTTTCTCCATATCAATGAGACATGCTCCAACACATTCTTTGTTGTTTAGTTTCCAACAGATGTCTGAGGTTACTTTCGTTATTGCATGTATGGGCGAATGCCTGGCACGAAAACCAAATTGGCAATTCGGCATCAACTCATATTCCTCAATGTGGGCGTTTAATGTTTTATTGAGTATCACTTCAAACACCTTGCTGATGTTAGGCAGCAAGCCGATTGGGCGATAGCTTTTAGGGCATGAAGATTCTTTTCCTTTCTTCAAGATCGGAAATACCTTAGCCCTTTTCCACTCAGTTGGGAAATATGAATTGTTCAATATGGTATTGAACAATATGCAATGATTCCTAATAGCAACCTCCGGCAAATGTCAGAGAACTATATTTGGAATACCGTCAGTACCAAATGATTTTATGTTGTTTATTCTGCGAAATATGAAACACATGTCTTCATAGCTGACAAAATAATCAATAAGATTCAAGGTCGGTATGAGGTCAGATGTTAATGTTTCATCGAAATGAAGAATTGATTGGCCGTTCAGGCTTGATTTGACGTCAGAAACTTTTGCTTCAACGACCTCCGAAAATATTTCATTCCTTCTCTCTGGGTTTAGCAGATAAACCAATTAAAAATGTGTTCCAATCAGGGCAAGTTTCTGCAATCCATCACATATAGTCCTGTTTCCATTTCTATCCGGAGTCGTACTATCAATTTCGATACCAGCTCTATCGAAAAGTTTTATCTCATCACTAGTGACTTCAAGAGTCGATACCTTCACTCGAGACTTCCTGTGGAATAAGCTATTCACTTTCGCGAACACGCCGTCTGGGTCCTGTGGGCTAATACCCCTCAATTTTTCCGCCCATTGATTGCTGACCTCACTCGTGAAGTATGAACGGATTAATTTCCGGACATTCTTCAGGAGTAATTTCAACAAAGCCAATGAGGGATGGTTGTAATCCAAAAATCGTCGATAAATATTGTTGACGCGTGTGAGAAGAAGGCTTTTCAATCTTTTCAACCTTGCGATGGTTGGTGTTTCATATCCTTCCATATTTTTTCGATGTTTAATCTTGGGAACAACTTTCTCAATCGTTTCCAACGTCAGCTTCTCTAACTTCGACAAATAGAGATATATTTCATCGTCAGTTAGATTTCTGTTATTAGGAACCATTGAGCAAGCGTTGCCATCATGAGAAGGAGGACATTGCTTCTGGTACTTCCGATTAAACTTCTTTTGAAACTTTCCCCAGTCTGTTTTTTTTGAAATTCAACCGATGGTTTTCATGTTGAACTGGAATGAAGAAGAAATCATCCCTTTGATGATTGATTTCCATTACGATTGCGTTATGGTCGCTATCGAACGGAAGCACCTGCAGTTTCCGTTGAGGACTATTAAAGCTGAATTCAAGTCTTGCGTCAGCGATGCAGAGGCCCAAATATGAATTTGTCCTAGGGTATGTTGGGAACTCCGACCCATATATGTTGCACCTGTATTCAATTTGGTTCTCTGTTATCCATGATTTCAGGAATACACCTCTTGGATTATTGGTGGCGTTCAGCCATGATGTATGCTTGGCATTCAGGTCACCGGCAAAAATATAATAAGTATGCAGCCTGTTCAATTCGAGTATTTCAAACAAGGAATTGAGTTCCTCCTTGAACTTGAGAACATTTTGACCAGTTGCATAGGCAGAGATAACGAAGAGGTTATCCCCACCTGGCAGTGAAATTTTGATGACGGACACTTCAAGAAATTCAAAGCTTTTGAATTCGAATTTTTCAATATTTTGGAAACAATAGGGTCTTCTAACCAATATCCCGGTGCCACCTCCCCCATCATCTATTACCCTATCGTTTCTTACGAATGCAAAATCTTTGAATTCCATGGAATGCCATGAATTGAGGTGGGTTTCAGTGAGAAGTATGATGCCAGGCTTTTGCTTAACAATAAATTCAAGGAGATAATCACGTCGATGTATAGCAATGATAGAGTTGACGTTGATCGATATGAAGCGAAGCCTATCCATGGTAATATGACTGGATGACAAGTTATTATTAGGCATTTGAAAGACCTAAACGCTGAAAAGCAAAGTTAATTTTTGAATCTTGTTTGTCGATTCTCTCCGATAAAGAATTAAGTTGCTGGTAAATTTTGAGAAGCAGCTCATTATTGCCACTTACATTATTTACATTATTTCCAGCATTTTCTGCTGGTCCTCTAGCGGCGAGTGCAAATTATACTCCGGGCTTGACGAAGTTGGAAGGTATGATATTACGGTGTACTTGTGTTTGCTTTGGAGCAAATTTAACTTTTGCATCTTGATATCGGGAGCATCCTCGATATGATGCTGGGTGACCAAAACACCGCAGTTAACGCAATATAATTTTTCTTTAGGCTCCGCCTGAGCCAATTTGCACTCACCGGGAGGATGAACGTCTTTGCATTTAACGCAACGATAGTGCATGGCACAATTGGAAGCCGAATGTCCAAATCTTTGACACCGGTAACACTGGTTGACTTCTCTTTTCTGGAGGCGTTCCCAGCTCACCACTCTGAAATTCGAGTACCTTATTTGTTGAAGGGCACTTTGACTGCTCTTATTTGCAATTTGTACCAGGTAAAGTCGTAAATTCTTCCTTTCTATGGTCGACCTTCTTGTCGCAAAGGCTTTGACTGAAACCAAATCAATATCTGGTGCAGCCTCCTTGAGCACCTGAAGAAGATCGACCGTATCCTCTTCGCTGTCCAAACCCTTCAACAAGAAGGTCTGATTCTTTTCACTTTTTGGGGTATAGGTGAAGTGTGGAACCTCCCCAGAAATCAGCGCATCTTTGGCTGACTTGAAATCAACCAGTGATTTCGTCCTTATAGTTAATTTTTCGGCATTAACTCTTTTGATTTCGAAATTGGCCAGTTTATTTTCAGCTGCTAATAGCCGAACCATATCTTTCCCGGTTTGTCCGAACACGTTGATTGGCGGAACTTTTTCTGTCTTGTTGGAAACTTTTTCAGAGGAACCAGCAGAACTGCGGGCTGGTTTTCTCTCCTTATTTTTGTTCTTTAAATATTAAATGAAATTAACGTCATTATCTTGATTAAAATTACGTCCGATGTTTTGTTCGATTTCCATATCTTCGGTTAATTTCTCCAGCGCTGCAAAGTAGTTTTGGCTCTTCTTGGTGCCACCAGCACTTAGAACTTCTTCTGGCATTGCTTGCTTTGTACTTTTCTTCGGCTTTGTTACCTGTTGCCATTGATTTTGTGGCTGCGTCTTTTGAGGCTTCATCCCTTTCTTGAAGACATCCTTGAGGGACTGTATCTCTTGCCTTAGTTCATCATTTTCTTTCTGCAATTTGGCCATTTGTTGATTGTCCGCTATTATTTGCAGCTTGAACCCTCCATCTGCGGAGTTTTCTTCGTTATGTTTTCTTTTGGTGATTATCGCCAGTTTCGTATTCGTCGTTTCCCCAGGTTGCCCCAACGGTGGGAAGCCGTCGGGCTCCTCCATACCAGCGGCGAAATTTTCTTTGTGGATTTGTTTTTCGTTACCAATCGAAGTAGAAATATTCGATAGAAATTTCCTGAGTCGATTACTTCGACAATATAAGATTTTTTCCGATAAAAATTAACTTCGGACTAACGTTTTTAAAAAATTAATTTAATTTTTGAAAACTTTTGACTGGAGCGATTTAAAAGACGTCTATACGCAAAGACTACTATGATCCATGCCCAACTTTTTGATGAATCTTCTGACGGAAATTGTCATTACGTAGTAAAAGATTTAGTCACAAAATAATCATGGGCAGAAATATATATATCATAATCGGCTTGGATTGAATTTTTCCTAGAAATTTTCAATAAAAATGTATGTAAGAAAAAATCCATTCAAATCCTACATTGACTTTAACACCGTTTCTTTTCTTAACCGGATGCATCACTGTTTTTATTTATTTCGCTACGGAATAGAAAAACAATTTCTTCTTCTACGCATTTCAAATTTTCAGAAGCAATCAATCTCCAGCAAAAAACAATGAATAAACTTAAACAGAGTGAAGAAAATTTGTGTTTTATTTGCATTCGAAGCGAAATTTAAACATTCCTGTTACTAAATTAACATCAATTAGTAAAATCTGATTCATGATTTCACAGCTTTCATTTTGTATATTTATACAGTATTTAACTTTTAAGTTTATCTTTGTGCAAAAATAAAAACAAACAGTAATGATTTTCCGAATCTGTGCAACTGTTTAAGTCCTTTCAATAAAACAACACCAACCATGCGAGAAATAGTATTTTCTGTTAAAATATCTTTTCATTTTACAATTACAATACATCTCCACTTGCAAAACATGCAATAAAAATGTCTATGCTGCAAGTCTACATTTGTAATTAAAATTGTATTTTGTAGCGAAATAAAAAACGAAATTGTGGGGTTTTTACCTCCTCTAAATTCCCGGTGAATTCCACTAGAATCCAAAACAAAATTCATAAACCGGAAAATTGCAATAACAGAAAATGTTCAGTTCAAAGTCAATGAAAAAATGTTTCGCTAAAGTACATTGTACTACTTTTTTTCAAGAATTTTCCAATCAAGATATTCTGTTTGTGAAATATTATTCGACACACAAAAATGATAGAGTTGTTAAGTTGTCATCAAATATTTTTGAAAAAAAATGATGGAAAATCCGAAAAGCAAATAAAACTTTGATTAATTTCCCTAATTAAGCTACGAAATCGTGTGTGTTTTAGCGCTCGACTGGTCTGATATGTATGCAAGATTAGGTTGAATTATTACTTATGATAGCGGGATTGATTTTGGCGCAAAAAATATGTGGCAGCGTGTTAGGAATTACATTCATCTTAGTAACAGCGATTATGTTCGTTGACTTTGTTTCACATTTTTGGTCAAATAATTATCAGTCCAATATTTTTGTTATCTTAATTTTAAGGTATGTGGAAACTCAAATCTGTTGTACGTTTGTAAGCTGTTAGCAGAAATTATTTAAAAAATTTTTATAAGAGTATAAATGAAACATGTGAAGAAGTAATGGTTCTTGCTTTAATACACATGGCGTAAAAGGTTCATTGTCTCATTAATGTTCACTGTGCCATCCGTTTCAAATTGAGTTTGTATTTATATATTTGAAGGCTTTGTATTTTTATTTTCATACTAACAATAGGTAAGACCACCTCAAGGGAGCGACCTTGTTGATGTTTTAAGAATTTACCGGATGTTAGGTAATGAAATTACTAGGAATTTAGGTAAATTACATCGTTTATCGTGAGATTTCCCCGAAGAAGCGAAGAAGGCTATAGCATTGGAACAATCTCAATTTTGGTCATTAAATGATATTTTTTGCGATAAAATGGTATACTTTCTATGTCTCTTTAGTACGCGAAACGTTTTATTATCTGATCAATGCATTTGGATCTCACCTTCAAGATAAGGCACTTATTCGATCTTTTCTACTCTTATAACTAAAAAATACTCCACTTTTCTATCATAAGCTGCGAATTTCCACGGTAAGAGCGCGGCATCCAAAAATGGTGTCCCTCTACCGGAATACCAGCATCTATGGCACCTGAAATGCACGAGGAACACTATGATGAGGCTCAATTATTTCCGATTCAAAACGCAAATATGATTGATAGATCGGAAGTGTGAAAAATTGATAGGAAATTGAATTTATTTATTTCTTTTTGCATTAGATAGTTTATTGATATTTTACTTTATTTAATCATTCCAACCAACGAGAGAAAATAACAAACATGCTGGGTGTGAAATTTTTCTACACTAGTTCAAAATCTTCAAGTTTCAAATTTGCAAAATGTTTTCACTGTGCTTTCTTTCTCAAAGAAATTGCTTATATGCTACTATAGCCTCGATTCATTTACTTTAGTATGCACATACACTTTATAATTGAGAATAGATTATAAAAAGCCCCACCAACATAATTTCCCCTACTGAAACTCCCCTGATTTGAAATTAAACAAAGACAGCATTATTGCTTGCAGTCACCATTCTCTTCTACTTCTTCGTAGCACTACAGTCTCTCTGGTGCCACCAACTGTCTCGGTCCATTGACCGCGTCCTCTAATTTCGAAACCCGAGCAGCGATGGACTGTAGGCTACCACTTGGTTTGGCCTGTATAACAGCGTGCCTCTTGTATCGACGGTAGCTTTCTAGTGACGAATTCTTGAGCCAAATTTAATAGCGAAATGGCCAACCCATCTCCCTGCTTTAGTCCAATATTTGTGTTATCTTAGTTTATGGAATATGGAGCATCACAAAAAAGTATTATTTTTTTATTCATACAATTTTGCAAAATCGATGTCACAATTGTAGTAATCGAGGAGTTATGGCTCAAAAAGCCAGCGCAGCAACCACAAGAACAGGCACAGCCAACACAACTGTTACAAGACACACAACAGAAACAATTGCAAACAGTAGAGCAACAACAAACAACCCAACCTCAATCATTTTCAGAGCAAGTAGCTTATGAAAAGACTGTTACAGATAGGGAAAATGCCTTAATCAATTCATTCTCAAATATGATTATTGACGATGTCAAGGTCTTTCCAAATTTACAAAATCCATTTGTCCCGCCACCACCAATGACAAATGGCAAAACACTGCAAGAACAAAATCAATCCAACGAATCAGTTGTGCAATCAATATCGAATGGAAATGGTCATATTGAAAATATTAATAAGAATGACACAAATCAATTGGTCGACAATTCGATCAGATATTAAATAAAAATGTTCATATCTGAACTCGTCATCACACTAGTAAACAGTTCATAAGACGCGCTTTCGAGTTTTCAATTTTTCCGTTCTCTAACATTCATCGTCATCGTACTGCTAAGTTGCATCTTCAGAATACTTTCGAGAAAACTGAATGAAATTTTGCGTAAAGAGTGTAAGTGACCGGCAGACTTTCGTAAATTTCAATAATCCAACAGGCACACAGAAAAAGTTCTCGCCGCGTTGTTATCAAGCATTCGTAAAAGTTTGAAAACGGTCTGCCAGCTGAAGAATTGTTTGTGTGTAGACGGGGAGTTGGTCACCGCCGCGAATGCAAAGTGGATTGCACACCTGAACTTGACGGGTGAATTTTCTCCGTATGGGAAGTGAATCGTCGCCGCGAAAATGTCACTGCCAAGGAAAGTCTCATGTTCACGAGCGGACTCGGTGCAATAAAGCTAAAGAGCGACTTCCGTGACAAATCTGGCAATATTCCGCGTATAATGGACTGCGTTAATTGTGACAAGTGCCGGCTGCGGGGAAAAAGAGCATTTGTTGGTGCCGATGGAGAGAACGTCATTTATCATGCAAACCACGAGGCTGCAAAAATACATCCGGTAATAACTCATTTAGATAGAAAAGCGTCAGTGAATTAAAGGCTTAAAGTTATATTAACCGGAATTGTTAGTGACCCTCGCATTGACAAATTTTTTATTCGGAATTAAGTTCATCATAGCCATACCTAAGTGCATGATGGATAACTGAAATGGAGTGACAGTGAACCGGATCTGAAAAGTGCGATCAGGGTCAATAAGTAAATAAAACGACAAAGTAACGGGAGAAAGAATGAGAAGCTGTAAAAGGGGAGTGCTAGTTGAGCAGTCGTTGAAGTCGGTCGGGTTTCGGTTCCGCCTAAGGTTGTCCATAACTTTTCATTTGATATCCGTCAGAGTAGCCACTAAGTAACGGGAAATCATTTAAGCTTATCCCAGAGGAAGTGCTTTAATGTTTGTTGTAAATTTTTTTACGTGCAATGATATATTGGCAAGCGACGTGGAAATTACTTTGAATAACAGTCCGAGTGCAAAACTAGGTGATTTGAATAATAAAAAGTGTTTTGAGAA
Organism: Odontomyia ornata; assembly: GCA_963969285.1. Taxonomy (NCBI): domain Eukaryota; kingdom Metazoa; phylum Arthropoda; class Insecta; order Diptera; family Stratiomyidae; genus Odontomyia; species Odontomyia ornata. The sequence continues at coordinate 41,480,785 of OZ017739.1, forward strand.
GAAAATATTAAGTGCAAGATATTTTTTGAATTTTATCCGAGTGATATGAAACTTTATTGCGGTCTGACTTGAGTTCAGTTTTGAATGTTTCTAAATAAAGCCAGTGTTGACCGTTGTCATCGAGATTTCTTGTGACAGTTTAATATAACAGTGTGCCACTGCGGTTGATATCTATCTTAACCCAAAATTAAACATTTCCCTTCCTCGCCTGCTCAATGTTTGCTGGAAATTCGCAATACCTTTGGGAAGTTTTGAAAAATGATGACACAGCTGGGAACCGAATCCCATGACTGGTATACGAAATTTATCCCCAAGTTCAGTAATACTTATACGAATCGCAGTGCGATCGTCAAAAGCTAACCGCCAGGTTCTATAAAACGGAACTCTCAAAACTACCTCCTTCCGCTACAACGGCCGGTAATTAGTAGTTGAACAATTTATTCGATTGACATTTGTTTTGTTCACTTGATCAGAATAAACCATAAGGGATTGAGAGTTGAGTTACGGTGTTTTGAAGTGGATTTTCCGCGTGGGAAATTGCAATTTTGAATTGTTTAAACATCAAACAGCGATACAGTTCAATAATTTACACTGCCCTAATTTTTAATTGATTGAAAATTTGTGACTTTCCTAGCATTTCGGCTAATTAATTTCCCCGTGAACCGAAACTAGTTAAAAGCAATTTTGTAGCAATTTTCCACTTATTCATGTATTGTGCAGCACGTTTCCTATTTCACACGCGTTTGTGCATTTTGATCGGCGCCAAAAGATTTTCCGTCTTTCCTACACTCGAATTTCGAAGTGTTTATGTTTCGTGTGGGTGCAAAAATAGAGCCACGTGCATCTTATTGGATTTGATTCTAACCTGGCGTATCCGAGAGAAAGGAGGATATTTTTGCGTAGTATTTAGTAATCGAGGAATAAATAATTTTTTTTATAAACCGTATTGAAAACGACCTAAATAAATTTTAAATTTAAAAATATGCACATTTCAGAGGACACCCGCATTCTTCATCGAGCACTCGGAGGACCATGCGGGTGAGTACCTTTTTGGTATATATATTTTTACAAGTAATCTTTCTTTGAAAAATTTTGAGGTTGATATATTTATTACAAGTAATCTTTCTTTGAAAAATTTTGAGGTTGTTATATTTATTACACGTAATCTTTATTTGAAAAATTTTGAGGTTGATTTTTGTTAGTTTCGTTAGTTTACCCAACAACTTTCATTATCCGTAAAGTAAAATTATAAATTTGTTAAATTAAACGGAGAACAATGTGTATCTATTTTAGTGGAGATTTCAATTAAATACAATGGAGTGCTAATGTTAACACCAAATCGGTCTTTTCTTTCCTTCCCCTCTGACCGGGTATAGGACCCGGTACGGTGGTAGGCTCCCCTCATAAAACATGAGCCAGCCGCCGGGTACAGGTTAATTCAATGTAATCTTTCTGTTTCAGGTGACCGCGCGGGTTGAGTGGCCCAAGCAGAGTGCCTCTTTATGGCATAGAGTTATGCATTCAAATTGTATAATTCTATGGCATAAATTGGTCACCGGGGTACTCCCCTTCTGATGGGAAAGTTCATGCAATTCAAGTTGTATGAGTTTTCCACTCAGAAGAGGAATACCTGGCCACTGCAACAGAATATATATGGATTTATTCCGGTTGGGTGGGTCCGAAGAGGCTCCACCATCACCCGTTTGCCCCTCTTTCATTTGTGGGCCATGAACTTCGTCGGGTAATGACGAGGTTACCCCAAGTCCGCCTTCCTTTTCAGGTTCCACTTGTTCTCGTAACAAGCTCTATCTCCCTCGGTGTAGTTATCTACACTTTTTGCGACTTCGGTCGCCTCTTGATCTCCAGCAGTCAAATTCGTGAGCGCGAAATTTCTTTGTAGTGGGTCCTCGTGCTGGGGAAATGAACCCACCCCACGACACCGCAATGCTAGCCTGCCAGCGCATTCACACGTCTCCAGACGAGGGCATTCTCGGCAGATACCGACAACTTCTTCTGCCCAGGCAGCAGACCATCGCTGCAGTCCTTTACGGACTTATTGAACAATCTAATAACACTACACAATCAACCAGATTGTAACAAGAAATTCAAAAGAGCACATACATCTTTGCTGAACCGGTAAAAATTGACAGAGCTTGGCTGGGAAGTTTTGATGCATCCACCGTATAGTCCAGACCTTGCACCATCAGACTATTATTGTTTCGGTCTCTGCAAAACTTCCCTTATAAAAAGAAATTCACTACAAAAAAGGACTGTGAAAATCGCTTGGTCCAACTGTTATAACTGGCTAGGACTCGCTTTGGCCAGGTTTTGATAAGGAAGTGTCGTTGTTCCAGTAAACACCTGAAGAATTGGATACCTGCGTAAATAGCAAGTAATTCCCGATCAAATGCACTGTACTTAGCTTTCGTGGGACAAGGTTTGTATGAAAAAACCCAAGTGGACACAAATTCTCACCATTGAACTGCTCCAGTGTTGTGTCAGTCATCAGTGTAGGCATTTTATGGTCCGGGTGTACCACTAAAACTGCTTTGCTTGGATTCGTTTAACGTTTTCAAAATCAATTTCAGTTTTAGATGGGACCTTCCACTTGTCATTGCTTTTACTGTTTTGAATACAACTTTTGTAGTAGTTGACAACATCCAAGAATCCACGTAAATTCAATAACAGTGACCGGTTTTTGTAGTTGAGTAGAACTGCAACCCATTCTTGTGGTGGTCGAAAGTCGTCTTTGTTTATGGTATATCCCAAAAAGTTAACTTTTGACTGAAAGAATGGAGACTTTCAGAGTTTATTTGTAACCCGCTGAGTTACTACAAATAAATATTCTCGATGCTGTTTCATTCTTTCAGACTTGATGAGGATGTTATCAATGTAGCAAAATACAAAGTTTAATCATTGGGAGATATTATCCATATGCCATTGAAAGGTCTGCGTGGCCTTCCTCAGACCGAAAGGTATATTGCGGCTGTTGTTTTTTATGTCCATTTCAGCCATAGGAATCTTATGATAGGCCCTCTTTGATTTCACTACCGAAATCACTGTTTTCCGCAGTAATCTCTCAGCGACATCATGGATTTGTGATATTGCCTATCAGTCCAGGACAGTCTGCGGGCTTAACTGTCACAAATTAAATGCGCAAACTGTTGCCACAAATTCTCTAGCGTCAAAAAATCAACTATTAGATGTATTGGGCTGGGCCTAGGGCAGTTACTAGGGCTATCAAAAAGGAAACAGATATTTCTGCCTGGTGCAGCAGTGGGCGGGGCTAGCGCCGTATCCTAGTGTCAGAGTGCTCCTACAATCAGTATGTAGCTAGCTGTGGTAGTTTGCGCATATTGTGCCTCTCGTGCTTTGTATACAGTGGAGTGTTAAAATGAGCACTGCAATTGGAAATCCTGCTAGTTGTGAAGTGCAAGCTGTAAGGTGTTTTTATTGGCGAAAAATTACAAACCAAATGATTTTTGATGATTCGTGAAAGCCTAGTGAGCCAGGGGATCATGGATTTAAAAAATAGCCGAACCAATGTTCACTGTGTGACAGCTAAACAAATGAGGGAGGCAATGAAGATCAGCCGCCCTAAGGGAGACTTTTGTTTGTTTATTTATTGATCTATTTGAAACATTATATTCCATTACGAAATAGAGTAAAATGTGGAAAAAGCAAGAGAGAAATAATTGATATATGAAGAAAGGAATGGCAAAATAATAAAATTACTAATTATTAAGAAGAAGAGAGAGGTAAAGGTCCACCTTGAAAGGCATTATAGCACCTTGATTTTTTTTTCAGGTAGGCCCATCAATGCAGTGAGTCATTTGAGTATTTGCAACTATGGTTACGCAACAGGGCGCTAAATGCCTACATGAGACCAACGTCGAGTTTCAGCTAGGCAAAGAATATTCTACGTCTAGCACTCGTTGCGTAGACGTGTTTTTAATCGCTCAGTTCATTAATATTAAAAATTAAGTAATTTTTTAAAAAAGTCAGTTGAAACTAATTTTTTAATTGACAACCATTTCCGTCGAACTATTCGAACATCTATCGAATACCTGAAATTTATTTCCTGAAGAAGTATCAAAAGTTGAAATACATTCAAGGGATGTCCCAGTTTAAGAACATTCCTATTAGTCTCACTGCAAAAGCAACAAGATAGAGGAGCCCGATGGCTTCAGCTATCAACCAAAACTATCGTGTCTATCGCCAACGATAACGGGCGAAGAAGAAAAACCGCAAATTTTATCGATCATCGAGATCGCGCAGTTAATCAAAGCTAACGAGAAAGCTTAGAAGGTTGAAAGAAAAAATGAAGGGCTCAGACTTCAGATCCCGTCACTAGAAGAAATAGTTGCGAAATTGACGTTCAACAAAGCAAAAGAAGTTAGCAAGAAAGAAAAAGAAGAAAATTCAAAAGCGAATGAAGATAAGAAATCTAAGAAACCGAAACTGATCAAGAGGATGCCCTCAGCGCAGGCGGAATAAACGTCAGAAGATTCCATGAGTACTGAAGAGGATACAGGCAAAACAACTTCTGAACATTGAACTGCCAAGCCAGATAAGGGATTTATTGAATATTTAAAAATTAAAAATAGGGAGAAAACGAAAAGTCTTGTCTGCTGGTCCGTCCATCAAGGTTAATCATAAGAAAGAAAAAGTCCCCCCAATTAATGTATTTGGGCAAACGGACAAAGATATGGTTCGGCTATTGGCAGCCGAAAATAAGTTAAATGATTTTAAGATCAAAAGAGTCAATGCCGATAAACTGACAATTAGAACTAAGTATTTGGTTGATTTTCAGGCAGCAAAAAGTGCATTGAATAATGGAGATATTTTGCATTTTACATACACCCCCAAAAGCGAAAAACCCCAGACCTTTTTATTGAAGGGTCTGAACTGCGGAGAGGACACAGCCGACCTCCTTCAGGTCCTTCAAGAAGTTTCACCAGAAATAGAATTTATTCCGATAAAGACTTTGCAACAAGGAGATTGATTGTCGAGCACAAAAACTTGCCTTATTACTCAGTGCAGATTTCCAGCAAAAGTAGTTCAAGTGGACTACAAAAACGAAGGCAGTTGAATTTCCGCGTGGTGAAGTGGGAACGCCTCCGGAAAAGTGGGGTCAACCAGTTCTATAGGTGCGAAAGATTCGGGCATCCGGCTGTGAATCGCGCTATCAAATATAGATATGTAATGTGCAAATATGTCCATGCTCCGGGGCGAGTGCAAATTGGCTCAGGTGGAGCCAAAAGGAAAATTATATTCTGTGAGCTGCGGTGTCTTTGGTCATCCAACATCATATCGAGGGTGCCCCCAGTATCAAGATGCAAAGGTAAAATTCACTCCAAAACAAAGTCAAGTACATCGCAGTGCGATACCTACCAACTTTGTCAAGCCCGGGGTGTCATTTGCACTTGCTGCAAGAGGACCAGCAGACAACGTAAATAAATCAAATAATGTAAGTGGCAATAATGAGCTGCTTCTCAAAATTTATCAGCAATTCAATTCCTTATCGGAGGGAATCGATAAACAAGATTCTAAATTTAACTTTTGTATTCAGCATTTAGGGCTTTCAAATGCCTCTGAATAAGTTGTCATCCAGTCCCATTCCGATGGTTAGGATTCACCTTATCTCGATCCACGTCAACTCTATTGTTGCTTTGCATCAACGCGACTGTCTCTTGTGATTTCTTGTCAAGCAAAAACCTGACATCATGCTCCTCACTCAAACCACCTTAATTCATGGCACTCCATGATATTCAAGGATTTTGAATTCGTAAGAAAAGAAAGGGTAGTAGGTGATGGGGGAGGTGGCACTGGGATATTGGTGAGAAGGCCCTATTGTTTCCAAAATATTGAAAAAGTCGAATTCAAAAGCTTTGAATCTCTTGAAGGATAACCTCTTCGTATTCTCTGCCTATGCAACTGGTGGAACTGTTCTCAAGCTCAAGAAGGAGCTCAATTCCTTGTTTGAAATACTCGAATTGAACAGGCTGCATAGTTATGATATTCTTGCTGGTGACCTGAACGCCAAGCATACATCATGGCTGAACGCCACCAATAATTCAAGAGGTGTATTTCTGAAATCGTGATAACAAAGAACCAAATTGAATACAGGTGTGGGTCGGAGTTCCCAACATACCCTAGGACAAATTCATATTTTAACCTAATTTGGATCTTTGCATTGCTGATGCAAGACTTGAATTCAGCTTTAATAGTCCTCAACGGAAACTGCAGGTGCTTCCTTACGATAGCGACCATAACGCAATTGTAATGGAAATCAATCATCATTTATTTAAAATAAAAAAACAGACTGGGGAAAGTTTCAAAAGAAGTTTAATCGGGAGTACCAGAAGCAATGTCCCACTTCTGATGATGGCAACTGTTGCCCAATGGTTCCTAAAGACAGGAATCTAACTAACGATGAAATATATCTCTATTTGTCGAAGTTAGAGAAGCTGACGTTAGAAACGATTGAGAAAGTAGTTCCCAAGGTTAAACATCGAAATAATACGGAAGGATATGAAACACAAACCATCGCAAGGTTGAAAAGATTGAAAAGCCTTCTTCTGACACGCGTCAACGAAATTCATCGGCAATTTTCCGACCACAACCATCCCTCGTTGTCTTTGTTGAAATTACACCTGAAGAATGTCCAGAACTTAATCCGTTCTGACTTCAAGAGTGAGGTCAGCAATCAATGGGTGGAAAAATTGAGGGGTATTAACCCACAGGACCCAGACGGCGTTTTCGCGAAAGTAAATAGCATATCCCGCAAGAAGTCTTGAGTGAAGGTATCGAATCTTGAAGTCACTAGTGATGAGATAAATCTTCTCGATAGGGCTGGTATCGAAATTGATAGCACGACTCCGGATAGAAATGGAAACAGGATTATTTGTGAGGGTTTGCATAAACTTACCTTGATTGGAACACATTTTGAACTGGTTCATCTACCAAACCCTGAGAGAGGGAACGAAATATTTTCAGAGGTCGTTGAAGCAAAAGTTTCCGACTTCAAATCAAGCCTGAACGCCCAATCAATTCTTCATTTCAATGAAACATTAACATCTGACCTCATACTGAGCTTGAATCTCATTGATTATTTTGTCAGCTATGAAGACTTGTGTTTCATGTTTCACAGGATAAACAACAAGAAATCATGTGGTACTGACGGTATTCCAAATGTAGTTCTCCGACATTTGCCTGAGGTTGCTATCAGGAATTATTGCATATTGTTCAAAAACAAGTTGAGCAATTCATATTTCCCAAATGAATGGAAAAAGGCTAAGGTATTTTCAATTTCGAAGAAAGGAAAAGAATTTTCATGCGCCAAAAGCTATCGCCCAATCAGCTTGCTGCCTAACATCAGCAAGGTGTTTGAAGTGATACTCAACAGAGCATTAAACGCCCACATTGAGGAATATGAGTTGATGCCGAATCGCCAATTTGGTTTTCGTACCAGGCGTTCGGCCATACATGCAATAACGAAAGTAACCTCAGACATCTGTTGGAAACTAAACAACAAAGAATGTGTTGGAGCATGTCTCATTGATATGGAGAAAGCCTTCGATGTGGTGTGGTTAGATGGACTAATTTTTAAACTCCTTCAGGACAAGTACCCCAGACACCTTGTAGCCATGATGTGCGATATGTTATACGGGAAATCGTTTGTTGAAAATGATGGAAATCTGACAACAATGCGTGAGTTCAAGGTCTTGAATGAAGGAAACAGTTACTGCGCCTCTGCTCTTCTCAATCTTCATTCGCAAGCTATTGAACGGCTTTGATTTTAAAGTCATTGGTTGATTTTAACATTATTGGTAGCGTTGGCTGATGATTTGATCATCTATACGGCAAACCGAAAAGCTACAATAGTTCAGAGATATCTCCAAAGCTGTTCGATGATGTACGGCTGTACACTGACAATTGGCGAATGAAAATCAATGCGCAGAAGTGTGAAACAATCTTGTTTCGGACAACGCTGCAGGGGGTCAGTCAAGACCTGAAACGTAATTGGAAGGATTTTCACATTTTGGCTGGTGAGGGTGGTTCAGAACGAGTCCCACACAAATCCTGTGTTCGATACCTCGGTGTTTATCTCGATCAGTATCTGTACTATACTGAACATATCCAAATCATGCTCAGTAAGGCATAAAAAGTAGTCATGGCCCTACAAAGACTCTTTCATTCCAAATACATTGATCAAAAGGTCATAATTATCTGTTACAAGACCCTTGTTGGACCAGTTTTGTCATATGGATGTCAGAACTGGTACAACCAGGGTCGATATCTTTATATTGAAACTTCTTCGGAATCATATCGCAAGATCTGTGACTGTGAGTGAAAACCCTTGGATTTCACAGCCGTTCCACTCTACAGACGGGCATATTGCGACTTGCCTCGCTACTGGCTTCGTTCCTCCAGAAGCATTCGTGCATTTGGACATGAATCGATATGTTTTTGATTCTGACGGCGTCCCAGTCATATATCACATATATAGACGGGCCACCGATAAGAAGATAAAATATCTTCCGAATGTGAGTTCACGAGACCAACAAACGACACAATTATTCTGGGTAATTTCAACGCTAAGGTTGGCAATGAGCTATCTCATCGGGGAACGACTGGAGGATATAGCCTCCACGATGAAACAAATGACAACGGCCAGCGCCTGATTGACCTTGCATGTAGTAGAAATCTAGTCATATGTTCGACTTGCTTTCCACATCGACGCATTCATAAAATGACCTGGGTATCACCAGATGGCAACACACAAAACCAGATCAATCATGTTCTGTTCCAACAACGCTGGGCTTCGAGTATACTTGACGTCCATACATATCAGGGAGCCAATTTTAACTCAGATCATTACTTGATCAAATTAAACTATCGATGCCGTGTGTCAAAGGCATATTCAGTGAAGATCAGCCCGCTACAAATATTTTACATCGAAAGGCTGCAAACGGCGTCTGTGGCCGAAAATTTCATGGAGACCCTCGACAGCCAGCTGGCTCCCATCTTATCAGACGCATCGTTCAAGACGAGCAACGAGCTCTGGATGGAAGTGAAAGCGGCTATCAGAACCGTGGCAGAACTCACGATCGGACATCAAGCCCGGCGCAAGAGGAATGATTAGTTCGATGATGAGTGCCAGAATGCGTTAGATAAAAAGAATCAGGCGTACCACGATAACGTAGGTAGGAAAACCAGGACGAAGAGAGAACACTATGAAAATCTCAGAAGAGTAGCGAATAAGATAATTAGGATCAAGAAAAGAAAATACTATGACGATCAATTGAGAAGTATAGATGTAAGTTTAGTGAGCGATAACACAAGACAAGCATACAAGGTAGTGAAAAGCCTGAAACGTGGCTATCAGCCCAAAATCACGCTCTGTCGTGATGAAAGCGGCAATATAATCGCTGATGAAACAAAGATTAAGGAAAGATGGGCATCATATTTCAAGAACCTCCTTAATCCTCCGCACCGCTCCAGAACATCGGAGCCTATAGATGTCTGCGGAGAGCTTCCATTGGCTCCACCAGCTCTGGATGAAGTTTGTTCCATCATCAGATCCCAAAAGAATAATAAAGCCCCGGACACTGATGAGATTCCAGTGGAGTTCATCAAATATAGTGGCAGTAGTGTTCATCAAGCTTTTCACAAAGCCATCCAGTACATTTGGCAACAAGAACATATGCCGAAAGAGTGGAGCCAATCAATTATATTCCCTATCCACAAAAAAGATGACAAGGTACAGTGCGAAAATTATACAGGCATATCACTACTTTGTACGGCGTATAAAATATTTTTTAAAATCTTAGAAAATAAAATCGGATCATACGCCAACCGTATTATTGGGGAGTATCAAGGTGGTTTTAGGGCAGGTAGATCAACAACAGGCCAATTTTTCACAGTCAAGCAGGTACTTGAAAAATGCTGGGAGTTCAACATAGACGTACACCAAATTTTCGTGGACTTCAAGCAAGCATACGACAGTATTGATCGTAACGTACTGTACCAAATAATGCTTGATTTTGGCATCCCAGCCAAATTGGTCCGTCTTACCAAAATGACAATGACGTCGACAACCTCCTAAGTCCACATCAATAACCAACTCACCGATGCGTTAGACACAAATATCGGACTAAAACAGGGGGATGGGCTGGCTCCATTGCTATTCAATTTCGCTTTGGGGTATGTCATACAGAAGCTACCAGTCGATACGCGAGGTACATTACTAAACAAGCCGAGCCAAGTAGTGGCCAATGGGAACGATATCAACATTCTGTCACGGTCATTAACAATTGCCAAAGAACTCTTCCTGAAGCTTGACAGCGAAGCAAAACTAGTAGGGCTACAAATCAATGAAAATAAAACAAAGTTCATGACGCATTCGAGGAAAAATACCCCAAAGACACAAAATATCACACTTGGCGAATACAGTATCGAGAATCGTAGCGGGTTTGTGTATTTAGATGCCAAAATAATGAAAACGAGCAATGAAAGAGACGAAATACGCCGAAGAATACAGCTCGCAAATAAAATATTTTATTCAGTATTGACGATCTTGAAGACCAGCTGCATACACAGGAAAATAAAGCTCCAAGTATACAAATCTGTGATGAGACCTGTGTTATGCTATGGGTGTGAAACATGGACCCTAACCCAAGCATCCGCAAATTTATTGAACGCCTTTGAGCGACGGGTCCTGAGGCGAATAGTCGGAGCGAAGCTAGACGGGGACCAATGACGAATTCGATACAACCATGAGCTGTATGAAATTTTTGACGAGCCGGAAGTCTCAACGATTATAAGACTGTGGAAGTTGCAATGGGCTGGTCACATGAATCGCATGGACGAACAATGGATATCCAAAAAGGTATTCGTTGGGAGAAGTGAAGGCAGGAGACCAGTGGGGAAACCAAGGAAACCGACCGAGACAGTTGGAGGCACTTTTTGCAGGAAGTGAAGGCCCGAGACGGGCTGTAGTGCTAAGAAGAAGAAGAATGGGCATCATATGTGGTATGTGGATTATTTCGTTCGTAAATTGGGGTATGTAGTCCAATTGTCATAACTGGCCAGGACTCGCTTTGGCCAGGTTTTGAGCGAAAGCATAAGCTATGGTTTGGGGTCAGTTTTGATAAGGAAGTGTCGTCCTTCCAGTATGTGCCTGACGAATTTGATGCCTTTGTAAATGGCGAGTAATTCCCGATCATATGCGCTGTATTTAGCTTTTGCTGGATAGACGATCTTTCACGTAACAGAGACGTACTCCACTGAAAAACAGAAGAGAAATTACCTATGATCATGCTTCAGGGTGAAAATAGACTAAAAAAGCTTGCCCTCCTAGCAGACAGGGGAAAAGTAGCCAAAGATTATGTTTCGGCTCAGTAACAAAGGAGGATGATCATGAGCCCTAGAAAACAGAGGAGAAGTAGCATTCATGTTACTCTCTTGATTTGTCAGGTAGGACCATCAATGCAGCGAGTCGTTAGAGTCTTTTTAGATCTTTGTATAAAGTTTTTTACAAAGACCTACTAGTTTCTCGCCCTATCTGTCCGTCCGTGCCTTACAGAAAATTTTCTCAGAAAATATAGAAGCTAGAATGCTCAAACTTGGTGAAAAGGTCAAAAGTGGTGGTCTCTTAAAAGTGTATGCCTTACCAAACATTTCAAAAAATTTTAAGGGGGTTCCCTTTATAACGAAATAGTCCTTAAAAATACTTTTTAATCGAAGGTAGTCGAGTGGGACATCAAATAAAAGGTCTTGGTTAGGGGTCCAGGGGAGGCAAAATATACCAACATTTTATGTATTTCAGAAGAATAATCAAGAACCAATTAATGGGCGAGGTTAGGAATTGCTGAGCATTACGTTTCATGAAGGCTCCTGAATATAGAGAGGAAATTTCGGTTTGACTAGTTATGTTGAACTTGTAACAAAAATTGCAAATTTTTCTTGCTCAAAACTTGAATTTTCTGTGAAAAAAAAACAAAAATCATATTTCAATCATTTTTACCTAGAGTATGATTTACAGTTCCCAATCACAAAGTATTAATTGTTCGAGTACCTTTCTTTATCTCTCACGTGAAAGAATTACACAACCGTTAATTTTTGCCAAAAGTGACTTGCAAATCGATAATCCATAATAAAATAATTCCAAGGGGTAAAAATAACTTTTTTTTTCAATTAAATGCATTTAGATCTTATCATTTATTTTTATCACGTTTTAAATCAACTGTGACCGTCATAAATGACTAAAAGAATTTGTTATTATTTGTGTTATTATTTACTTCTTCGAACCTGGATCAATTCAGTTTATTGCCTTGTTTTGCTTTGGGCAATTACCACATAATTCATAATAAGCCGCGAGAAAGTTTTAAAGACGCAACATTAACGAGATTAGAAACAACTTCCGTCTCAGTGATTCAACTTTGGCTGTTTCGAATGACATCTAACAAGAATTGGTCGAAAACAAAGATTTAAAATGTACTTATTTACTTCCCATATTATTATTGTGGCTTTTCTTGTGAAATTCTTGATAACAGGATGTGCATTTCGCAATTTTTATCGCTTATTTATAAGTGACTGCCGATCATAATAGACTTCTTTCAAATGGTGAAATAACAAAGATGTTGGGAATCATTTCGTTTATCATCTTAATTATTGTTAGCCAAATATTTTTGAATAAACTAACATTTAACTTCTTGTCTTGCTGAGTTTACTCTGTCTAATAAAATAATTATCATCCATGTACACGTTAAGTGCGCCTCAAGACAACAAAAATAAATCTTGTTGATTTTTTATAAATATTTATAAGTCTTTCCACTTGCTGCCCAACTCATGCAGGTTATTCCATGATTCTAATCGCGTAAAATAAAATTTGCGTATACGTACGCCTCAGTGAATATTTACCACCCAAGTAATTGGAGTTTTCTTATCAATTTAAAGAAATGAATGGTATAACGTTAAATCTCGAAATTTCCATTCTGATTTCTTTTTCCTCGAATCTTCAAATGTTTTATTTTAAGGAGACAATCAAACGTACAAATGCGCAAAATCTCTGGTGAATATTTTTTCCTGTTTACTTTTTTTTCAAAGCACACATATGAACATAAATTCATGTACACAAATCTCATTTCAATTGAAATCGATTATCATTTCTTTTCCGTTGGCCGGAAAAGCTTTAAATGTTTAGTCCATTAATTTTTTCTTCATGTTCATAACTTTTTAGCTTTGTTTTGTTTTGTTAAATCCGACTTGCCGCCATAATTTCTTCTTCTCTTGAAATCATTTTTCTTGGAAATGAAAAGTGCATGAGCCATTTTCGATTTCGGTTAAACGTTTAAAAACGAAATTCGTCTGAAAATGAAATTTAGATTGAGTGAATTGGGGAAGAAAATTAATTTAGTTGGACATTAAGGAAATCATGTAATAAATTTTGTAAGTTTGGAAAAAATGACACAGCGATATAAGTGCAATATCAGCGGCAGCGAATAATTAGGTTTCTTGGGTGAAATACATATGCAATATCATACAGCGAGTGTATGAAATAATTTTATTTTGCAAAATTAACCTTATATTTAATTTAAGCGCGATAAAATGATTTCAATATTTATTTTGTAAACGGTGTTGCAAAATAGGCTAATAATACATAAAGATATGAATAGTTTCAATGATGATCATTTCTTGCAATGGAATTAATTAACATACTATATTAGCGATTCATGCAACTATCTTTCTGTATTACAGTTGAATTTCTTGTGTAATCTTAGTAGAATTTTGCGAGCGAACCAACAGAGGATTTATTTTATTATTTTTTACTATCTCTCATGCAAGATTCAAATAGATCAGAAAATAAATTTGGAGTCTAGCGGTTAAATTTTTTTAGGACACTTTGACTTATGGCGAAAAATTTAGCAACAATAACGCCATCCAATCGACTTTTACTTTCAGCTGTCTTCTAGTCAATAATCGAATATTTGAACATCGTCTAAATATACCAGACCATCGTCTAACAATCCGAAAACAAAGGCAAAAGTTTCACCATTTCATTTATGGATTTATCACGTGATAAAGGGCTTTCAAATAAGAGGTGTTATTTTGAATAACCCGCTGTTTCGGTAGATGTCACTTTTGAAGCTGTTATTTTTTTATATTTAACAAGTAGAAACTACGCCATTTATAAAAATGGAACGATACACGCTTCAACAACTTATTGAAATTATTAAAATTCACTATGAAAATGGTGAAAATTTGGCAGAGGCTGTTCGTAAAACTCGAACATTTTTGAGTCGTCGTGAAGCACCTTGTCGGACCGCAATACAGAAATTGGTGGAAAAATTCAAGCTGTTGGACAACTTAGTGATGTGAAGAATAAAACCCGTGCACATCACTCAAGAACAGTTGAGAATATTGCTGCTGTAGCCGAAAGTGTTGCAGAAAACCCAGGTTTGTCATTACACCGTATTTTGTATAAAGCTTTTGGTCTTAAAGCGTATAAAGCTCAGTCAACACAAGAACTTAAGCCGGTCGATCATCAACAATTTCGTATCTTTGCTGATTGGTTCCTTGAAATGCATGAAAATGATCCGGAATTCCATCGAAAAATCATCTTGAGTTATGAGGCCCATTTCCACCTCGGTGGCTTCGTCAACAAGCAAAACTGTCGCATCTTGGGCTCGGAAAACCCAAAAGGTATTGTTGAAAAGTCTCTCTATCCTCAACGTGTGACTGTTTGGTGGGGTTTATGGCCCGGCGGAGTCATTGGACCTTACTTTTTCGAAAATGTGGCTGGAGCAACAGTTACGGTGAATGGATTGCGCGATCGAGAGATGATTAATGATTTTTTAAGGCCGCAATTGGATGGTATTGATCTGGACAACGCTTATTTTAAAACAAGTTGGGTAAACAGACCTACGCTCATGTCAGAAGGGTTTTGTATTCAATTTTCAAAATGCAGTCACCAGATTGAATAAAGTCAAGAAGCATGTCAATGAAGATTTTATTGGAGAAACTATGAAATTCGAAGATCATACTATTATTAACAAAGTTGAAAGAATTTAGACTTCTGAGGTTTTTGGCATAGTTATACTCATAAATATCTCCCTTGATAATTATTTCAGATGTCCATTCGCGAGGGAGGAAACACATTTTTCATGTATTTCCCCCCTGTGCCCCCACTGAAGCAAAAACTGACAGTTTAAGAACTGTTTTGAAAAGCTCCCATGAAAACTTTCATTTCATACTCATATCGGCTACGTTTGATGAATTTTTTTTCAGGGGCCACTCTCCTGTACTGTTATCATCGATTAATAGCCAATTTTTTCGAATCCTAGAGTTGTTACAAAGCCCTTTTGTTAGAAGCTCCCTCCCGCCTCCTTGACTTGTTTCACTTATGAGTATTAATTGTAGGTACTCAGCTTCAGTCATTCATTAAATTGAATCAAGTCTTCAAAGCATGCACCTTAAACGTTGAAGTTGGGAAAAAATAACTCAACATTATTCAATCTTCGCATTTAAAACAGCCACTATTTTGTTTTACGATTACTGATCCCACTAGCTGAACTGATTCTCAAAGTTATTCATGGCACCTATCATTCCTGAAATTTTCATGCAAATCCTAGCAAAACTGTAGTGTCTGAGTCGGTAAAAAGCGCATGTTGTTCCATAGCCATATGTTGCCATAGTAATACATGCAGCGCATATTGTTCCATAGTAATACAGGAAAATTCAAACCGCTATAACTTCGCTAAATATGATGCGATCTTTATGAAGCTTGCAGGATAAATCAATCTTATAAATAGATATCTGTGTACTGAATTTCATTGAATTTAAGGGTACCGTTAAGATTTTATTCAAGAAAACATAAAATCGATAAATCATACTATTACTAATAAAGTTGAGTGAATTGCGACTTCTCACGTATTTGTTGTTGTTGTACTCATCAAGGCCTACATTCTTGATTTTTTTCAGATTTTGCGGATGGAAGGTGTCCAATCGCGAGGGGGGGGGACACAAATTTTGCGTGTATTTCCCCTCCCTGTGCGCCCCTCGAAGCAAACTTTGCCAAACTAAGACCTGTTTTGAAAAATTCTCATCAAGACCTTTCATTTGATACCCATATCGGCTACCTTCAATGAAATTTTTTTTTCGGGGGGTCACTCTCCTATATGGGGAGACCCCCCTTAAATTCTTTATAAAATTTTTTAGTAGTTGAACTTTGAAGAGATCACCACTTTACACCTACATACAAAATTTGATGCTTCTAGCTTAAGTAGTTTCCGAGAAAAACTGCTGTGACACACGGATGGACGGACGGACGGACGGACGGACGGACAGACAGACAGACGGACAGACGGACAGACAGGACGCGATTTTAGAAGGGTTTTGTAAAATTATTTTACAAAACCCTAAAAAGACGGCGCTACGTACTACAAAAGCAGCGAAACCATTGATCTTTTACGGAAAAAGTTTCCGAACCGTGTTATCTCTCGAAGAGGTGCTCACAATTGGGCACCGAGATCTTGTGATTTAACACTTTGCGACTTCTTCCTTTGAAGCCACGAGAAACAAAAGGTCTACGCCAACAGCCCAGCGTCGATTCAAGACCTCAAAGATGGAATTCGTGAGGCTATCGGGGCGTAGGGCAGCCACTTTTCGATTTGGTTATGGAAAATTTCATGAAAAGGATATGGTCCTGTAAGCGTGGTTGTGGTGGTCATTTGCCTGATGCTATTGTTCATAATTAACGGCATATCTTCCTCTTTATAATGAAAAAAACATCAGGTCATTTTATTAAAAAATGGCATTTTTCAATTGATATCAAAATAATACATCTTATTGGAAAGCCCTGTATAATTGACGAAATTTCAAAGGATAAAAAATGATCTTGTAACTGAAAAAATTTTTCACGAAAATGAAGACGACTCTATGGTAGTGTTGGAAAAAAGTACGAGGGCGGTCCAAAAAGTACCCGACCCGACAAAGAAAAAAGTAAAAAATTGCGGAAATGTTTTTTATGTTTCAACATGCAAGTATTCTCCTTTCAGTTCGATACACTTTACCCAACGATGCTCAATAGCTTCTATACCTGCTTTATAGCAGGAACCGTCAAGCTCCTCAAAATAGCTACTAACCGCAGACTCTACCTCTTCATTGTCGGCAAATCTTTTGCCGCCGAGCCATTTTTTCAAATTTGGAAAAAGAAAATAATCCGAGCAAGCCAGATCTGGCGAAAAGGGTACGTGAGGAAGGAATTCGAACTTCAACTCATTGATTTTAGCCATCGGAATGACGCACGTGTAGACTGGTGTATGGTTGTGATGGAACAACACTTTCTTTTTCGTCAGGTGGGGTCGTTTTTTCTTGATTTCATCACTCAAACGCTGCAATAAGGTTGCATAATATGCGCCGTTGATAGTTTCTCCTTTTTCAAGATAATCAATAAATATTATTCCACGTGCATCCCAGAAAACGGATGCCATGACCTTGCCAGCTGACAGAACTGTCTTTGCTTTCTTTGGAGCCGGCTCTCCCTTTTCAGTCCACTGCTTTGACTACTCCTTGGTTTCAGGTGTAAAACGATGGACCCATGTTTCGTCCATGATTATAAATCGACGCAAAAACTCGGCCTTATTGCTGCGATACATTGTCAAACACTCGATGGAAACATCCTCATGTTGATGTTTGTGCTCCATTGTGAGCAAACGCGGCACTCATCTTGCGCACAGCTTCCTCATGTCCAAATTTTCGGTCAAAATGCGATGCACAGCACTTTTTGAAATGCCTGTCATGTCTGCTATCTCGCGCACTGTTATTCGACGGTCACCCAATGCCAATTTGTGGATTTTCTTCACATTTTCTGACGTAGTGACTTCAGTTGGTCGACGACTGCGGTGTTCATCTTGGCAGCTCGTGTGACCTCGCTTAAACTCAGATACCCAATATTTAACCATTGTAAACGAAGGAGCAGACTTCTCCAGAGTAGAATCCAACTCAGCTTTGATATCGGTTGGACTTAGACCTTTCAAATGAAAGTATTGTATCACATAACGATGCCCGATTTTTTTCCATATTTACAAAGTCGCTTAGAGCGTTCACTTTAGATGTCTGTAAAAAAATAATAATAAACGTACCGTTATGAATTTTTCACATTAGGTTGTTGAAAGGTGGTATTTTCAATCGCAGTAATTGTTTTCTTAAAACTACCTGTATTCATAAGTCAGTTCGGATACTTTTGGGACTATTCTCGTAAACCTTAAAGGGGCTAATTACTTGTTGTGATATCAGAGCAGGTTGATATGTCAATGGAAGTCTTGAAAATATAACCCACATCACTTCACAAGGCATGAAAATATTCTGTCGGAAATAACAACGCCTTGGTTGTGTTTATTTCTTATTTTATATATATGAAATGCGGAACTAAGCTCAATAAGCTTCGCAATATTGCACAGAGTAGTAACACAAGTATATACAGCTAATCGTTAAAGTTTGTTAAGCCTCATTTACATAATGAGAGTATCTCCACCGTAGACGGTCCTAAGCCCCATTGAGAAAGCAGGAAGGATCTCCCTGGTTCCCCCACCTCCAGCTTCTCTGATTCCTCATCCTAAATCCCACGACCAAATGGTAGTAAATGGTCTCGGGGTCGCTCATTGGATTAATTGTTCACCCAATGATAGGGAATTTAAATGCTGAGGAATGCCAACGACTGCAAATAAACCTGCAGCTCCACAACTAAATCCTACTTACGCATCCTGTGTAGTGAGTAAGGGAGTGCAGGCTAGTCTTTCGCCCCTGATAACGGAATCGAAAGTAATAACCATGCCACCGGAATAGAGTTTGACCAAAGGGATAACTCCCCGTCTCTGTAATGATTGTCTAGAAACCTGCAACAGAGCCTGGGAATGGATTGGATTCACGGCAACGACCTTGCAACCGAAATAGGACTATAGCATTGGATCTTGGAATGTCAGACCACTGAACTACCCTGGCGCTGTTAAAGACCTTTTCTAACAGGCTAATCAATATAAATTAAATACACTGGCATCCAGAAAACGAATTGGACTGGAAGTGATATTCAAGATACGAGATCACTCAATGCAAGCCAAGGTTGGCAATGAGCTTACTCATCGGGGAACAACTGGAGGATATAGCCTCCACGATGAAACAAATGACAGCGGCCAGCGCCTGATTGACTTTGCACGAAACAGAAATTTAGTCATACGTTCAACTTGCTTCGTACATCGTCGCATACATCAAACGACATGGGTATCACCGGGCTGCAACGCACAAAACCAGATCGACCATGTTCTGGTCCAACAACGCTTTTCGGAACCTAACAACTTAAATGTACCTGATACCTCACTAACTGCTTAACAAGATATGCAGCTACAGCCAGCGTTAGTACTACATTCGGATTGCTGTAATTATATACAGTGGAACCCTGTAAATCAATTGTCACTAGGAGCAACTCACTGTTGAGGCCACTTTCTATTAATTAACAATCTGATTCACTTATTATTAACCGACGTGGTTCTTCGTCCAATAACTGGGGAGCGATTCCAAAGAAAATACCGCCTCCAATTCAACATCAGAAATCGAGTGACCGTGTTCCTTCAATATATCTCGATTCTCCTGCCACTCGTGCTTCTATACCTTTGAAGAATATCTTCATCTCTAGAGTTCTAGAGTGGCGTACGAAATTTCTCTTGAAAACTTAAAGCGCTATGTCACCAAAAAGTGTTGATCATCCGTTAAAGTTTATAGTTGTCATATTTTTTTTTTGCTTTCGCACCACAGCATCTTTCGTGCCTTAACTTAGAGATAGTTAGAGTATCTCATTATCTTGATTAAATGTATTGGCGCGCTACAAGGTGATATGGTCAGTACTGGGCTTTGGCCGTGTGTGCGTCCACCCAGCTGCGATACTTTCTGGTTTTTCACCAGTCCAAATCATAGCTGAACGGGCTTATAGTCCGTTCGAAGAATCGCTTGAAACAAATCTCCTTGTCGCCAACTGGATTCAAACCAGGGACCTTCGGCTTACGGGGTGAGCGCTCTAACCACTCTACCACGCAGATCTGAAGATTTCAAGTACAGAATGATTGATTGAAATTTAAATTGCTTGCAAATAATTAAGAAAAATTATTAACTTTTTTCAAAACATCCTACTTCTCAGCATATGTCCTGTTTTTGTTTTTCCTTCTTTCAATATAAACCGGCATTTGCTTATTACATTAACTGTGTCTGCTAGTGATTAAATAGCCCTTTGTATCGGGAGCAATACATATGGCTTGTTTTCAATCTGTGATCCGTTTTTGCTGTCGATCAGTAGCTTCGGGTAGAACTGCTTTTCTATACCCATTAATCCTGGTTTTCAGAACAATTTAACTGCATGCAGCTCAGCTTGCACGTTAATTTATGCCGTCCTTATTCCTTAAATTTAATCTCTAATGAAGAGGTGCACATTCAAACGCTAGCTTACAAACTCCATTTGCTCCGTGTTCAAAGATCCGAGTTTGATGAAGTAGTCTCCATTTCTTTTGGTCATGATAGTGGTACTGGCGTTAGTGTTGATTGGTTTTTCAGCATCTTCATTATATACTTGGTGATGATACGTTTGCGCTCATGATGTATCACTAATAAAAGGATTAAGCCAGACGTGGGTTATTTTCAATAATAATATAAATAATCTATAGATGTAACCGGAAACATAAGAATTAGTATTAAAAGATACATTTATGCAACTCTGTAAGTTAGTTTAAGTAACTGAACGCTGAAATAAACTTGATTTTAAGTACAGAGTCCAAATCTTTTCTTTCACGCAATAATTCGGGGCACTATAAATTATCGCACGTAACTGGCGCAGTCGAGTGTTCAACAATTTAGGATTTTGTTTGAATTGAGCTTAAGAAGCTGGCGTGGGCACGTTATTTATTGGAAACCCTACCGAATCTCAACGAAAAATCCGCAATTGAACAAATAAAGAACGAAGAAAACGAAAAAATGGATTTTAAAACCATATGTTCATACATTAACTCCTTTCCTAATTTTATAAGCGATCAACAAGATCGACGCAATTCAGGATATGCTCCAAGATCTCTCAGCAGCCCATAAACAACTAATCGAGCATCAAGTCGTTGGCAAACTAATCGGGAAACCAAAGCAAATGGTAAATGCGCTACCATCAACACAGTGGTCGACAATGAGAAAGGCACTTCTACTGCACTTTGACGAACCGGAAACGGAGATCAGGCTAACGGAAAAAATACTAGGCGCTCCCTTCACAACTCCTACACAACTCTATTTTTATCTGAGAAAGTACTTGAATCTTGTTTGTAAAAAGATAAAAATAAATGGTGCATATTCAGCTGAACAAGCTAAAAGTGAGATTTTGCAAAGACGAAAAATTGTGAAAAATGTATATATTTATAAGTACCCTGTGCCCATTAGGGGTGTACTCTGTGCACATAAAGCTGATAGTTTAGAGGACGCATTTTCGGTGCTAGTGAGCCCAGGATATTTACATTTCGGTTCGAAACATAGATACGTGAACCAATCTAATATTGTCGATGGTGCTTCCCAAAACTGTTTTAATAATCCTCGACAAATTCAGTCAGATCATCGGCATAATGCAGGAAACTATTATCAACGACCACAAAGTCGGAATTTCATGCACAAAGATCTTTCATTGCCTACCGACGTTTCAATGAACACTACCTCTCTTCGGGTTCTTCTTTACACATTGGCAATGAAAATTTTCAGTTTCTAGCCTCGGAAAACTCCCAATACTTCGACTACTTATCGAGGGAAAATCTTTTAGGTGTCTAATTGATACTGGAACTACCCATTGTTTCATGAACTCGAAATTTGTAGGTCCTCGTCGGCGCTATCTATTAGACAAACCATTATTGATCAATTCAATAAACAGGTGAAATATGGCTTGAGGACTGAGTTCTCATCCAAGTTTTATACTAACCATTTTATTGGGTGGAAATTAATGGATTTCATAAATAGTTCCTTTGATTGCATTATTGGCCAAAATGTGCTTGCTGGCACAGGAGCAAAGCGTGACTTTACAAAAATATTTTAAAAATTAATAACATTTCACTGAGCTTTGACCAAGAGGGTGAAAACTATTCAATAATCGCAAATGAAGTGAATGACGTATTATCAAAGGAAAGTTTTGAAATCCTTGAAATATCTATTAATAAAATTGAAGAAACAATTTGCACAAGGGAAGTAAAACGAATGATCGAGAGGATCAAAGATGAATTCTCCGATATTCAATACGATAAGAACAAAAAACTAACGTTCACTCACGAAATAAAGCACGATTGCGAGCCTACATATCAACAAAATTATAGGCATCCATACTCCCTTAGAGATTTTGTTAAACAACAGATCAAGGAAGATTTGGAACAAGGTATAATGGTTCCATCATACAGCTCTCCTGTATGGGTCGTGCCAAAAAAAGGGAACAAACAAAGGTTGGTCATTGATTTCAGAAAAATTAACAATGTGACCATAGTGGATGAATACCCTATTCCTCAGATTGATGATGTACTTGGTCTAATAGGCAACGCCAATTATTTTACAAGCATAGATCTGGCCAAAGGTTTTCGTCAAATTGAAATAAAACTCGATGATAGGCACAAAACTGCATTTTCTACAAACGAAGAGCATTTTGAATTTACAAGCTTGCCTTTCGGTCTGAAAAATGCACAATCAACCTTTCTGAGATTGATGAATTCAATATTACACAATTTTTTTCATAAAATATGCATCGTGTATATGGACTATATACTTGTCTATAGAACCACACTGCAAGAGCATGAAATAGCTCCAAAAAAAGTTATGCACGCCTTACGCGACGCAAATCTGAAAATTGAAATGTCAAAAACCTCATTTTTAAATAAATCAACTGAATTTCTTGGAAACATAATTAACAAAGATGGTATTAGACCAAACCCCAAAAAACTTGAAGCTATTGACAAATTTCCATTGCCAACGACCCAAAAACAAATTAAATCATTCTTGGGATTAGCGGGATTTTACAGAAATACATTAAAGACATTGCAAAAATCGCACGTTCAATGACTAGATTCTTACAAAAGGATACCAAAGTAGATATTAATAATACTGAATATGCTGAGGCGTTCAACAAATTAAAACTTTACATATCTAACCATCCAATTCTTCAATTCATAAACTTCAATAAAACTTTCACAGTTACAGCTGATGCTTCAAATTTTGCAATAGGAGCAGTGTAGTCGCAAGACAACAAACGTATATGCTTCGTATCTAGAACCCTTTATTCTTCAGAGACAAAACTAGCAACAATTGAGAAAGAATTACTAGCTATAATATTCGCTCTAACTTATTTTAGACCTTATATTTATGGACGAATGTTTGAACTGCATTCCGACCATAAACCTCTCAGATATTTGGAAAATCTCAAAACAGATCATCCGAAACTGCAGAGGTGGAAATTAAAACTAATGGAATATGATTTCCATATGAAATACATAAATGGTAAAGACAATGTAATAGCGGACGCATTGTCCCACGTAGAAATAAATGCTTTAGAAGCTGAAAGTGACTTAGCAACACAACATGCATCTCTTGAAGATAACTCGCACTATATTCCTATATTAGAAAAACCACTCAATTGTTTTCCTACGCAAATCATCATAAAAATAGGAGCAACAAACCCAGTAGAAGAATGCGTTAGGTATTATAACGCAACAATACATTCCGCGCACAAATTTAAACCATCAGATGTATACTTTGGAGAAGCAAATTTCGAAGTCGTACATAAAAATTTGACCGAAACCAAAAGAAAAAGCCTAGAATACCATAACAAGAATAGACATTCATCAGAAATAGATTTGAAATGGATTAGAAGTCCTACGCAGTAGTCGGCATGGTGTAGTGGTTAGAGCACTAAGCCCGTAAGCCGAAGGTCTCTGCTTCGAGTTTCGTTGGCGTCAACGAGAGTTATGATACGTGCTGGTTTAAAATCAGAACGTATCGCAGCTGGATGGACAGACGCACGGCCAAAGCGTGATAATGATCATATCAACTTGTGGAGTGCCGATACAACCGATCATGACAGTGAGATACTGTAACTTTCTCTAAGCGATTGCCCAAAAGGGGCTGTAGTGCTGCGAAAAGAAAAAGTATGAGAGAAATCCTTAGCCATGGAAATTAGATCCTAAATTCAAAAAAGCTAATAACGATCAAAATATTCATCCACAGAACAGAAAAAGACTTAAATACACCTTTTCTTCCAAAAATACTACCTCTAATTATCAAGCTATTCTTGGGTCCTAGCTAAGGGAAAACACGATGAAAAAAAAATCTCAATCAAATTCAAAATCAGGCTCATCTTATAATAAACTAAAAATCTTAGCAATACTGACATATCGACTGAAGTTATGTCCTAAATGATATCCCTAACCTTTTGACAAGATCAAATCGATCCTTTTACTGATGTAAAATAAGATACTTGTATGGGATTTCTCATGATACATATAAATCATTCGATCAAATGCGCAAATAAAGAGAGAAACATTCATTATACTATAAGAATCATTTATTTATGCTAATATCAAACACAATATACATATGTAATTAAGAATGTAAATATGCACTTATGAGTACACCTTAAAGATTCAAGTACCCTGTTTAAGAACACAAAAAATATATATATTTATGTATTAATAAGTGTTATAACTAAAGCATGAAAAAAATCCATTTTTTCGCGAAAAAGGAGGGATTACGTCACATGTGTTGCATTCCTTCCAGCGTACCATAAACCCTAATAAAAGGACTAGACATTTTATAACATACTATTCGAATTACGCACCCGCGTACTCTAAGTCCTAATAAACGGATTAGAGACGTTTTATGGCTTGTAACTAGACCTACGCTTATGATGGTATGACTCATAAAAAGATTATGTCAGATGTGGGTTATTTTCAATCATAATATAAATAATATATAGATGTAACCGGATACATAAGAACTAGTATAAATAGATAGATTTAAGCAACTCTGTGAGTTAGTTTTAGTAACTGATCGCTGAAGTAAACTTGGTTTTAAGTACAGAGTCCTAATCTTTTCTTTCATGCAATAATTTGGGTGAAGATAAATTATTGCACGTACTTGTAACTATATATCAAGGGAACAACCGCCATGGGAATTCGATTCGAAATTGGTATCAAGTTGGGTTTGTGCGGATTCAACGACGCAGATTATGCAGGGACATCGAAACCAGGCGATCGACGTTCGGCTATGTATTCATATTTGGCAACGGTATTGTCAGTTGGGACTTGGAGCATCTAAAGTCAGTGGCGCTATCAACAGAGTCCGAATACATGTCAGTGGCGCATACGATGAAAGAATTGATGTGGCTGCATCGATTATTGTCCGAAACGTTGTCAACGGATTTGGACAAACCAAAGTTTCTTATGGACAATCAAAGCACTATTCTACTCGTGAAAAATCCGGAATTCCATAAGAGCACAAAGCAAATCGACGTGCGGTATCATTTCATCCGAGAGAAATACCAAGACGGGATCTTCGATTTGGAATATGTGGCGACGGATGAGCAGGCGGCTTATATAATGACGAAGGCTTTGCCAAAAAATAAGCATCAATATTTTCGAAAATTTACGGGTCTTGGGCCAGAGAATAATAATAATTAACGTAGTTTCTTTTTAGAATAAGAGTTTTTTTTGGCATTAAATAAAGGAAAATAACTTGTAACTGAAAGTGGGAGTGTTGAAATTCGTTGAATGCACTCATTGCAGTTTAGTTCAAGTTTGACACATTGCATTAGTGTGTGCTAGTATGGCTCAACTGGTTCACTCAAAATGTCAGAGTGACTTTCAGCGAAAAAATAAGCACGCTGAACTCTGTTTTTCACTATATTGCATCAAACACCGGCATTGGTGTCTTTATTTGTGATCTTCCACAGCGAACAGAATAAATTCAACAATAAAATAGAGGATAGAGTACCTGAAGGGTGCTATTGAATAGCTAGGAATACATATAAAGAATGACAAGAAATTTTTAAAAACCGATACGAAGAAACTAGATAGTAAGATATTTGAAAAAATACTAAACAATCGATTAACATCATTCTTAGTTGAAAACTCTATCCTAAGCCAACATCAGTTTGGTTTTCAAAAGAACAAGAGTACTTTGGATGCCCTACATTCTGTCACACGTTTCATCAATCTAGGACTTGACAGAGGTGATTATGTCATCGCAATTTTTGTGGATTTGAAAAAAGCATTTGATGCAGTTGATCATGATCTCTTGCTTCGTAAACTTGAATCGTATGGTATTCAGGGTAGTCCTTAGCAGTTGTTTAAGAGTTACTTGGAGGGAAGATCGCAGAGAACTTTAATCAACAATGTCCTGAGCGACCATGCACCTACGGAAACAGGAGTTCCCCAAGGCTCAATACTGGGCCCAACTTTGTTCCTGCTATACACAAATAATCTAAATACATGTGGGCTGACGGGATATCACACATTATATGCTGATGACACAGTTCTACTTTATTCAGGATGAGACAAAACTGCCATTGAGAACACTATCAACGACGATCTAGGAAAATTTCATCAGTGGTTAATTGGAAACAAACTAGTATTGAACACATCAAAGACAAAATATATTGTTTTTAAGCAAAAGAATAAAGGAGACATAGATGTCGAACTAAATATTAACGGCGGAAAATTGCAAAGAGTGCTAGAAATGAAATATTTTGGCCTTATCATAGACCATCGTATGACCTGGTTACCACACATAAATAGATTAAGAAGGCAATTAGCCCCAATAGTAGGATTGTTAAGAAGATATGAGGATTTTCCAATGCACGTCAAGAAACTTGTTCTAAATGCGTTTGTCCTGGCGAAATTGCATTATGGAGTACTTATTTGGAGTCAATCAGCGAAGCAACATTTAAACAGTATATCCAGGCTGCTGACCAAAGCGTATAAAAACATTCTGAAGCTGCCAATGCTTACTCAAACTAGTTTGGTTTACCAATTGGCAAAATCATTAACCTTAAGTCAAATTATTATTATGGAGAAAGCGAAGTTTATCTACAGAAATTTAAAAACTAATGGATCGGAACGAGCGCCATTAATTAAGGTATCACAGATCAACCCATATAATGCGAGGAATGCAAATCAATTCGTAATACCTTTTGCCAGAACGGATCGACTAAAGAACGATGCAACGAATGATCCTCTGCGTATATATAACAATCTACCAGAAATTGTTAAGGAAGCAAACTCACTTTTGGTATTTAAGAAAAGACTAAGGGAGCATTTAATGAGCACTGATTGAAGCGTGGACCTGTAATTCTGCTTTCATGAGCCCAGTATCTTAGGGCGTTCTTTTTGACCCTATCGGCGAGATACTGAAGTGACAGTTACTCAGAGTTTTTTTTTTTGAATGCGTCGTATGATATTGAATTTTTTTTATCTCTGAGAGCTGATCATGATTTTTTGGACTAGATGTTCACGAAAAGGACTAGATCACATTATATTGTGTGCCCCTTATACCGATGTGTTAAACATTGTCTGGGTGGCACAAAGGACCAAGCGACGTAATGTGAATGCAGATCGCACGAGCGTTGTGCGACGAAGAAAGAGTGATGGAGAGAGTGGTAGGGAATGGAGGTAATTAAAAAAAAAAAAAAATAATAATAAAAGGATAAAAGTTCAAAAGTAATTTTTTTCCCTAGACAATTAGAAAAAAGAACTTCTAAAAAATACTTATATTTCATTATAACTTAATACTAGAGAATTGGTCTCTTGAAATAATCTTCCTGAAACATTCACGATTCATTCACTTTCTAGCTATAATACCATCAATCAACGCTCGTCAAGAGCAAGGAAATCATTTTGTGAGTCATTCAAGTCACGGGCGAATTTAGTTCTAGAAACTGGAAAACGTATGCACGCAAAAGCCGCCATGACGTCTGGACTTAAAAATAGCCAATTATAAACGGGAGCAAATGAAATTTAGTTGGGTGAATCTAAAACAAAAATATAAACGTATATATTTAAATCCTTCACGCTTTTCCGTGCCTTTTAGAAATAACATTTCAACTCCAGCGTTTGGCGTCAGAAGCACGGAAAATAAAATTACTAATAATACTCCTTGTAAAACACAAAGAGGGCTTGTCCCGTTCATCCATTTGTTATATGTTATCAGCGTTCCATTATCAGCGAATTTTGACCTCAATATCATAATATTAGACTAATAGTTTCCATTCATAGATTTACAACGTTCGCAGTACACTCAAGGGATGTTTACATATGTGCATATTATTTTGCCATAATTAGTTCAGTGACAACAGTAAATGCGTTGGCTGAAGGCCGTAAATAAACACATGGTTGTAATGATTGCGATTGTTATCATGAGAAATCCAAGGGGTGTGATTGGCAGTTTTGCGTCGTTTTGGGCTTACGTATTTCGGTGCAATAAAGAAGCAACTACATAGCTAACTTTCATTACCCTGATATTGACTGGAATGTTATAAAAACGGTGCAAGCAAGGACATTCGTGATTCTTATCCAGAATTTTTGAGCAAATTCGAAAACATTCAACAAAGCATTAAAAATTTAATTTGCACTTGAGAGACCATTCGTAAACACTTGAACTACAAAACAATTTAAATGACGCACTGACGTTCAATTGAAACCCTATCCACTTGTTCTCCTTTCGCCGTGCATTTGCGTCACTCGTTCTTAAGGACACTTTACAAGCACTTCGATCCCAGCCTTATTCCATTTCAAATCTTTTTTCATCCGTTCGCTTGCCTTGACGAAATTGAAAATTAGTTTCGTAAAATTATATTTCTGTATGTGCACTATGTAAACCTGATCAGGGCGAGAATTTCGCAAATAAAAAATGTATTTTTTGGCTACGACAACATTTCGGTACGCAATTTTACGGTCACCATTGACGTCATTGACATGATGGCCCACAAGAATGTTCTTCTATGCCTGCGATACGATGTTTGCCAATCTTTGCAAGAGTACGAAACCGCTGGCAGCTGGCTAGCAGGCGGACCAGTCACTCACCGCGAGAACAACACTAGACAAACCAGCTTGTTGCCTTGTTGGAGGGTGTCGCGAGTGATGATGTCGCGGAATCGTCTTGGACAGGGGAATAATTGCGTTGCTTCGATGTATCACTTGATGATGGGAGGGAAAAACAAAATTTTTGAAAAATATCCGCCAAAAATAAAATGCCAACGGTCTCAATTTTGGCTCCCATGCATGACAACAAGATAAGGTGATCTTTGCGGAGGTCTGCTTCGTTGTTGAGCTCATTAAATAATCTCTAAGACTTTGTCAACAAAATGCAGCAAACGATTCCATTTTAAACAGAATGAGCAACACAGATCTTACCGTGACTCAGACCTCAAACAGGGGCACCAAGAAAAGCACTCGCAGTTCAAAACAATTAAAAATTCACCACCCAAATACATATTAGATTTATTTAACTTATTTTGCAGCTGGTCAAGATGGAAAGATAGTGCACCTGTTGGAATATCTTTTCGTTCGCACACTTTTCTATTTAGCGCCGTGAAAAACTGTTTTGACGTAATGAGATCTGGAGCTCGGAAGATCTCTTTGAAACTATTATGTGGATCGAGCTCAAGGAGAACAATTAATAGACAAGGAAAACGAGTTTCCCTACTTACATCTGGAAAAATTGGTTTTCTTCTTAAATTTAGCATCGAGAAAATCAAGCTAACGACAAGCATATGGGCAAGAACGAGTACTCGTACAAATTGTCCTTCAACTTGGCCGAATTTCGTATTACAAGGTGGATCAGATCTTATATAAAACACATGTGATGATTATGTGCTTCAATTTGGCACACGGAAGTTTAATATTCGTCGGTAAAATTTGGCGTCGTTTTGATTTACTTATTTTTTTAATTAATTTTTAACGAACAAATTTTAATAATCGGAATTTTTGGCAAGCATAATTTAAAAATTAATTGTTTAATGCTTATCAATGAAGAATTATGGTTTG
The DNA here is from genome assembly GCA_963969285.1 of Odontomyia ornata. Classification (NCBI taxonomy): domain Eukaryota; kingdom Metazoa; phylum Arthropoda; class Insecta; order Diptera; family Stratiomyidae; genus Odontomyia; species Odontomyia ornata. Next base: position 41,510,874 of record OZ017739.1, read on the forward strand.
AATTTAATTGCAGGAGGAATTAATATTGAAAAATTAAATCTTAAGTCTCAAAATGTTTGCGCTTTATGTTGGATTAGCGTCTAGACAGTTGGATTTCGGGAGGCACGTGGAATTATTGTATGTTTTATTTGGCTCCTCAAAATTATATGCCGTCATTTCAGTCAATGAACAAATGTGAGAATTTTCCTTTTAAATATTTTTTGTTTTAGCAAATATTTGTAGTAATCTAGGAGCTATGGCTCTAAAAGCAGCGCTGACATAGGCACACAGCACGAACACAATTTAACAAGGATTCAGTCGATTCAGTCACCTTCCCCATCGCAACACTCGTTTTCTTTTTTTTCTTTGCATGGCAAATAGGTCCAGAAAATGTCTTTTGTACTTAACCCCCGAGAAACGAAATTCTAAAACTGTTTAATATTTTAATGTGTAGTGATTTTACTACAATATCTTTTGAATATAATTTAACAAATTGCGGCGTAACGCGGGATACAAATGCTTAGAACGAAACGGTTAACCTTTTAAATTATATGAACGCTAAAATCATTGTATCATTTAAACCCCCTAAAATTTGCCTAATTTTTCCGATTTTTCCCACTTAATTACGCCTAATCATTAAACGAAAATTGCTTCAATTGATAATTTAAACGAATCTACAAAAGACGATTTAGAATTTTAAAAACAACCAAAACGAGTGTGCATTATCACCATCGCGGGTTCACTCATAGATGGCACTATTAAACGAAACTTTGCGCGATTTTCCATTGCTGTGTCGTTGCTCGATGGCTCGGCCCCGCCAATTTGGCAACTTGGAAAAAACCGCAGGGAGATCGCGAGTGGGAAAGTGATTTCGGGAGTCGGCAGCAGAGAAGCCATTATGGCTGAAGGTAATTGGACAGTCAAATACGACAATCAACGCTAAGTCGCGCATTTGTTCCAGACACTTTTCAAATATTTAATCCAGTTGAGTTGTAAGGTTCAGGCTTCTTAATGTCATTTTAAAAACAAGGTATGAGTTGGGAAAAGAGTCAAGCTCAAGCTAATCATGCTTTCTTACCATTCGTATAATGGGAGAATGAAAATATAAATTTGTACGGGCATACGGTAGTACGAAAAAATTGTTTTCCCGAGAAGAGCGCGATGGTTGGCGAAAACGTAAGTCTGCATACAATGTTGATGAAATTTGTTTGTGGTAGAGCTGACCTAGGTAGATGCGACAGGACGACAAAGTAAGAAGACGTAAGAAGGATAAACGACATTCATAGGATTGATATAGGATTTTAAATTTGTAAACAAGACTCGAGTAAGTTTTTGCTGTACATTCTCTAAAGAACTAACGGGGTAGATCAAACTACAGACTGATATTCAAGGAAACGACGGACAAGACCGATAAACAAGCGGACGGGGGGTGGATATATTGGCAAACTTATAAGTATTGTTGTGAATTCGGCGTACCGGTGTTCTCCCATTGGCATCTTAAAATTGCCGCCGTAACATCTCCACCTTCTTTTCGGCACTTATACCTATTCCTCGGTATATTTATTTATTTTTATTAACAATTAACAATTTCCTTATAATTTTCATTTCCCCATCATCTCAATTCCCTCTTACCCTATCTTTAATTACCAAAAAAAAAAAACAATAATAATCTTAACTTTCCCACTAACAACACTCCATTCATTACTTCCCATTGACAAAATTTCGTTCGATACCTTTCCCTAATAAAACCTAATTCCGTCCTTCACACTATCAAATTTTATTCTTTAGCTCCCACTAACACAATTATATTTTATATAAAAAAAATGAAAGAAAGTAGTTCTACTATTTTTATTTTTATTCTGTATACAATTGTTTCGTTCTCTACTTGAGAACATCCTCAGTACTACTATTCCTTAAACTACAAGTGTCTTAATATGTATCTATACTAAACTCTTTAAACTATTACAGTGAATCTCTAATTACACCTAACATGTCTCTAATCCCTCAAAGTTCTTTTACTTAATCTCTAATTACCTGATCCTTTTACCATTCAAAAATTTTGTTTTTCCTTAATTACTACTTACTGACGATTATTATTTTGTAAGCTTGAATAGCCAGGTTTATCCGTTACCTGGGTCGCCGTTCCAAATGTCCCGCGTCTTTCGATTGAATATCTTCAAACTTTCTGCTACATCAAGCTTCCATCCGTTTGTAATCGTTTTCAGCATGCTCACGTTGTCCGCAGTGACGTCATGTTTTTCAAGGACTGTATGCTCCGCGTCTTTTGATTTGAAGTTTTTACATCCTGCTTTTTGTTTTTGTTGAATGGTTTTCTTAAGTTTTCGTTCCATGGAACACCTAGAGATTGCCTCGTTTGCCCAATATAACATCCATTACATTTCGTACACGATACCTTGTAGACTCCGCTCCGCTCCATTTTGGGTATGGAGTCCTTGGTTGATCCTTGCAAGTTCTGCAGTTTTGTGGCCCGGCTCGTTAAACTAGGTCGATGACTACGTTTTTCATAGCCATCTTCATTGCTTCGGTCCTTGAGTCAAAAGTTACAACTAACCTCTTCCGTTGCTCGACTTCCGCAGTTAGCGTTGTGAACTTTTTGTTGAAGATCTCCTTCGTTCGTTTGGCTATCAATTTGGTAACTTCATCCGTAGGGTACCCATTCCACTCAGCTAACTTGTAAATGTGGGATGTTTCTTTTTTCAGGCCTTCTTTAGTCAATGGAACCGTGAGCATTCGATTCACAAGCCAGCTAAATGTCGCCCATTTTTGCTGTTGGCAATGGTTCGAAGTGAAAGGAATTATCCGCATGGTGGCCGTTGGTTTGCGGTTTATTTCGAATTCCAATCCTCCTCTACATACCATCACGTGAAGGAATGGTAGCCACCCTCCGACTCCAGCTCGTGGGTGAAACTGATGTTGTTGTATATCGAGTTGATTGCCGTCAGAGTTTGCTGGACCTGATACTATTTGATGATCGTGAAAGTATCGTCTACATAACGCACCCATTGATGTGGCAGTTTACCTTCTTGTGCTAGCTTCTTCTCCGAAAATACTATAAAAACTTCGCTTAGAAACGGGGAGCATTGGAGCATTGCAGAGTCTAGCCAGTTTCAAATACATTTTAGCTCGTGCTTTCCATTGTTCTCCTGATCCCTGTATCAGAATTCACTCCTCAAGTAACGCAAGTGCTTCTTTGATCGGAATATTGGGAAAAAGTCCCTTGACGTCAAATGACACCATCGTATCGCCATCTTCCAAAGGTCCCCTGGACAAAACCTTTGAAGTAAATTCTCCTGAATTCACTGCTGATCTGGTAACAAATATTTTGTCCATATTATTGAATTGTTTGACTAACCACTTCGCAATTTTCTGAGTGAGTGCCTTTTCTGCTGACACAATTTCACACATTTCATGGCCTGGCTTGTGAATCTTCGGAAGTTCTATGATCCTTAATGGCGATGGATTGGTTACTTTTAAAAATTTCTTGAGATCCTGAATCTATGGTTCACATTCTTTCAGCACTTTCTCCACTCTTTTTATTGACTCAGGCAGCGGATTATTTTGTAGACTGAAGTATGGTCCCGTATTTATTTTTTCCCGCATTCTGTTGTCGTAATCGGCCTTGTCCATGATCATTAACGTTCCCTTTTTCCGCTTTCATGTAGTAAACCGGTAGATTTTTGAGCTCATTGATGATCCTATTCTCGTTCTGCTTTCCGACCCATCTAGTTTCTTTTTTCAGTGCATCTGCAGTGCTGGTTCTTATCCTTTGTTTTTCCTCTGCCATCAGTCTATGCATGCTCGAAAGTCTGTTGATCCCGGGTTCGATTTCCATGACGATATCTTCAGGTTTGGCGTTCCCGTTAATGGAGTATTTCAGCCCCATGTTCAGTAGATTCAATTGAGCTTGCGTAAATACCTGGGACGATCGAATTATGACTATGTTTTCGATTGTACGCACCTTGATTTGTTGGGACACTGTCACTTGTTCTCCCCTTAATTGATGAAACTTCTTTTCCAATATTACTTTCTTCCGCTTGCTTTCACACTATTCCGCTACTTTCACTTTTATTAGAAACAACAACAACCACACGGATATTGCTTGGCCCGACTCAAATGTAATTCGTATGCCTCTCTGTTTGTCCTGTCCGATCTCGCATAGAGTCTTTCAATACTCTCTTTCAATACTCACCAACTGCATTTCTAGATACTTGATCATTGTAGCTTTCTTAAACGGTATACTCGTCTTGAGTTTAACAGTGTGGCTTTTCGGGGTGATGTTGTTGTGTTTCCATTTTTTTTTTTTTAACTTAAGTCCCTTCTTAGTGATGCAACAGACTTCCTTAAATTGATCAACTTTCTGTCATTTTTTTATATTTGAAAATTCTACTTAAGGCGGAATATCTTTAGAAAACAAAAAACAATTTTATATTATTTGTTATACGAACAAAATTCATCCACGTTTCCCTACTAAGAAATTTCATTTCCATGCTCATGAAGAAAGGTGAATAGTTGAATGGTAGATCAACAGAAGGTGGCTCCGTTGGTAGCGGGGGGGGGGGGGGGGGTCCACTGGGACCCTGGATTCAAGTTCTCTCGAGCGCAGGAAAACACTCTTTTTCCCCAAAAAGAGTGTTTTCTTGCGCAATTCTTTCCGTATACTCGTATATGACGATTTTTATATAATCAAGCGCTATCATGGTTATTCAAATTGCCATATATGCAAAAAGGAAATTGTTGCGTTTGTCCATCTGGAAAAGATGTGTGGGTAGCGGAATCAATGTGTATAGAACTTCGATTACCTTACCCGGGTACGTCAGCGGTAATTGGGAATGAAAGTATTGCGGGATTGGATTTTCGGATTTGAGGGGGTTCAGTGGTTGGCTGGCAGAGAGAGTGGAATTCTGTTTCGATTTCAGTGACATCTTTTGGCGTAAGATTCGGGGAATGAAATTCTTGATTGGAATTCGGTTTTTGATGTTTGGGGAATTAACTAAATAAATTAAAATGAAGTTGAATTTTAACAGTGAAGAAAACAGTTGAGTTGATTAGAAGATGATTTGGAAAAGGAAAGAGAACTAAAAAGTTTGTTGGACTGGTCAAAACTAAGAAAATAGTGAATAAAATACTTTTGTAGCAGAACAGTTTTGTCCTAGTGTCTGTTGTACGGGAAAAAATAATAAGTGTATACGAGAAGTGGAGAAAACGACAATTAAATTGTGTGAATTACGCAAAGTGATTGAGTTGATTCCCTTCTGATCATACAGGCAAAACAGAACTTGTGGATTTTCATGTGTGAATCAAAAGTTTGCATTAAAAAATAGGGTTTTTATGATAAGTGATTTGATAAACCATCTCCATAACCTGGAATTTGTGGATTCCGTTATCTCCGACTTAATTCCTTTCAATACAAGTGTCAGCTAGAATTGCCTCTCTCTCTCTATCTGTAGCCCTACAGCCCCTTTCGGGCCTTTACTTAGAGATAGTTAGAGTATCTCATTGTCATGATCAAATGTATCAGCACTCCACAAGGTGATATGATCATTATCACGCTTTGGCCGTGTGTCCGTTCACCTAGCTGCTATACGTTATGATTTTAAACCAGCACGTATCATAACTGAACAGGGTTATAGTCCGTCCGAAGAACCACTCGAACTAAATCTCGTTGACGCCAACGAGACTTGAACCAGGGACCTTCAGCTTACGGGCTTAGTGCTCTAACCACTATGCCACGCGGACTAGAATTGCCTAGTGGGTTTAAATTTGCAATCAAACTGAATTATTGAATAACTTGTGCGGCAGAAGTAATAAATGAAATTATCTAACTAAACCAATGCTGAAATTAATGAAAATGCACGGGCGGATTAAATATTAGGATGAAGTGGCCGTTTATGTATAGTTAATGAGTTTGAACTTACAATTAATTAAAATTTCAGTGACCTCACCTCTTTTTATTTGTGCCCTTCACCGAGCGCTCGGAGATCCACAGAAAAGAAAGAGTAAGTAAGCAATTAATATTTCTCCTTTTTTGACATTCTCCTATCTGTTGTATATCGTTCTAGTTTATTGTAATTTGCTTTTTGATTAAAATCTGATTTGATTTATTTGCGCAAAAATTATTGAGGGGCCTGTTTTTTTGATTTGTATTTCTAATTTGTTAAACTTGCTGTGGAAATAAAGTTTTGATAAAATATAACGGCCATGGTTTGCTAAAATATTAATTTTTCATTTCCCAATATGACCTCCCCCTTTCCCATCCTTTTCCCTTCGTGTTAGTTTTTAGGTGAAGGATGGCTCAACACGAGCAAAGGTTGTCTCAGAAGACCCATGACACAACTGAGCGCTAGCCGGCCTCAGTATGCCACCCCGGGTTACTCAACCCTCTGCTAAAAATTGATATCTACAACTGCGGTGACCTCCGCGGTTGCAACAGAATGGCGCCCAAGCGGTTTTCTAATGGTTTTAGTTGATTTTGCTAGTTCTTGATTCTATTTCAAATTTTTCAAATTGTTAGATTTGTTGGGTTGAGTACCAGGAGTGCCCAACTTGAATAGTGGTCTGAGCATTCCAAGGAAATTATTTTATTTTTTTTTTGTTCAATTGAAAATAATAAGTTTTTATGATTTCGGATTTTAAAGTGAGGATTTTTTATAATGATAAGATAGATAATTATTTAAATAGTAGGATAGGATTTTCCAATAATAGGTGTTATTTCGATGTTAACAGAAAAATGCCATTGTTTAATATTAATGATCGGATGTTTATTTCATTATAAAGAAAAAGGTATGCCGTTAATTATGGACATCAGCATCAGGCAAATGACCACCACAACCACGCTTGCAGGACCATATCCTTTTCATGGAAGTTTCCATAACCAAATCGCAAAGTGGCTGCCCTATGTCCTCGATAGCCTCACGAATTCCATCTTTGAGGTCTTGAATCGACGCTGGGCTGTTGACGTAGACCTTCTCTTTTACGTGGCCCCAAAGGAAGAAGTTGCAAGGTGTTAAATCACAAGATCTTGGTGGCCAATTGTGATCACCTCTTCGAGAGATAACGCGGTTCGGATAAAATCAATGGTTTCGTTGCTTGTATGGCACGTTGCGCCATTTTGTTGAAAGTAAACGTTGTCCAGATCAATCATTAATCATCTCTCGATAGCGCAATCCATTCACCGCAACTGTTGTTCCAGCCTCATTTTCGAAAAAGTTCATCACTCAAGATGAGTTTTCGATGGAATTCCGGATCATTTTCATGCATTTCAAGGACCCAATCAGCAAAGACACGACGTTGTTGATGATCGACCGGCTTCAGTTCTTGTGTTAACTGAACCTTATAAACCTTAAGACCCAAATTTAAATGCAAAATACGATGTAATTGTTATTGTTTTATAGACAATAATATGATTTTAAATAGCCGACGTTTTAACACAATGTTTATTGACAGACAGATTGACTGAAGTGAACAGAGTGACAAATGACAGTTGTAGCATAAGATTAAAGGAACATAATTTTGAGTTCAAAATATCAACGTTTTACATCAATGCTTCCCCTAAAACACGATATTTCAATTTTTCAAAAACATACTAAATTCAAAATCAGATCAGATCATCCCAAGAGCAGAACGTAGATCAGCAAATCTCAGACGTGGCAGCGGCTTCGTCAGGATATCAGCGAGTTTTTGATCATTTGAAACGTGTTGAATATTCAACCTTCCATCATGCAATTCCTTTTGAATGAAATGGTACCTCACTTCAATGTGTTTGGTCCTCTTGTGGAACTCGTGATTCTTCGCTAACTTGATTGCACTTTGATTGTCTGCAAAAAGAATTGCAATGTTGTTTAAGGGAGAGACTTCTGCGAACAGTCGAGACAGCCACAAAGATTCCCAGCCAGCTTCACTAGTAGCGACATACTGAGCCTCAGTTGTGGATAGAGACACGCGCTCTTGACGTCTGCTAGCCTAGGATATCGGTCCTCCACTGTGCATGAAAACGATTCCACTAATAGACCGACGAGTATCCGATTGACCAGCATAGTCTGCATCACTGAAGGCCTTCAAGACACTTCCTTTGGAACCAGTCTCGTACCTGATACCAACTGACCTAGACTCTTTGACGTATCTCAGGATTCTCTTTACCAGCAACCAGTGGACATCTTCCGGATCTTCTAAGAACTGCGACGCATAATTGACTGCAAACGCGATGTCAGGACGAGTAGCAACAGCTAAGTACATCAAACATCCTACAACTTCACGGTAGGGAGCAGATGTTCTCAAACAAGTTTTCTCTTCCAACTGCACGTACTTATCAATGGGCATTGAAATAGCGTTGGCTTCTGCCATGTTGAACTTCTGAAGAAGATTTTCCGCGTACACCTTCTCAAACGGATTGAACCATCTTCTTCACGTTCAATGAGCATATTCAGGAAACAGCCAAGCGATGCACGTGTGATCTTGAACTCCATCTCCAGCTTCCTCAGGAACTCTTGAATCACACTCTTCTGTGTTCTGCAATCAGGCCATTATCAACATAAAGAACAATGATCAGTTTATCTTCACCAGACATACAAAAGGAAAGACATGGATCAGCTTCACTCTAGTGAGACCAAACTTGATGAGAATTTCCTTCAACCGGTTGTTCCATGTCCTCGGAGATTGCTTCAGTCCGTAGAGACTTCTAATCGACCTGCACATACGACCAGAACCATCTTCAAAAACTTCATGTTGATCCATGTATATTTTTTCATTCAAAACACCGTTTAGATATGCCATCTTCACATCAAATTGGGCCAACTCCAGACTTTCCTTGGTAGCAATACTTAGAATCGCCTTGATAGTATCAAATCGAGCTACGGGACTGAAAGTTTCATGATAATCAATACCTTCTTGTTGACTATAACCCTTCGCAACAAGCCCAGATTTGTAGCAACAAGCCTTTCCTTCTGCATCTCGTTTGAGACGATAGACCCAGCGATTAGCAATTGTCTTCCTTCCTGGGGGTAACACCGTTAAAACCCAGGTTGAATTTTCCTTCAGTGAAGACATTTTTTCTTTCATCGCAGCCTTCCAATGTTCACGATTACTCGACTTCATGGCTTCTTTGTAGTCTTGAGGTTCTTCTAACTCTGCAAGAAACATTTCACTCAATTTTACAGGTTTCTTAAGTTTACTTCTATCTCGAAAACGTCGTTGAGTGGTATCTTTTGCAGCTGGAACAACTGGCAACACAGGACGCGGGACCTCAGACACATGCGGAACTTCAGGTGAGTTTAGGACTCTGGAAAAATCACGGGGCTCGACAGGATCTTCAATTTCTTCAACAGGAAACAAAGCTAGAACTTTAGAGGAATGCTCTGGACCAAGAACTACCTCACGACTTCGGATCACCTGCTTTGTATCCTTCTTCCACACACGAAAACCATCGATGTCTTCCGAGTACCCAACAAAAACTGCTTCGACGCCTTTAGCATCCCACTTCTTCCACATAGCAAGTGTCCGGTTCCTTGACCTTGAACATCATCTTAAACAGCTGACCAGGTGGCACACCTTGACCCTTGACAACACTATCAAGCAGAAATTCACAGATATCCTTGGATGAGCTGAGAATCATACCTTTGTCCAGTGCACGCATAACCGAGAATAAAGTCCTCCTAGCTTCCGGAACATATAGCACGTTTTCCATGTGACAAGAAGTTCAACGGCAATTCACAAGCGCCTCAAAGTCAACATTTTTTCTTCCAAAAGCACTCATCACAGAATTGTTTCGATACGAATCTCTGCTGGAATAGAGAAAGCCTCAAAGAATGAATACAACTCTTTCTTGAAGGTCATGTGGTCCGTCGCACCAGAATCGGTGATTCAAGCTTCGTGCTTGCCTTCCGCACTAAACACTTCGCTAAAGAACGCTAACGAACCCTTACTTTCATACGTCTCATCACTCTTCTTCTTCTTGTTTGGATAATCTCTTTTAAAATGACCAGTTCCGCGACAACCGTAGCACTTGAAAGCCGACTTCTCCTTCTGGTTGGACTTGACATCATCTTTTGCCTGCTTACCAGCTGCACCTTGTTGACTTCCACTTGCACCTTGTTGACTTCCACTTGCACCTTTGTACTGAATTTTCAACTTGGTTGCCACCAGTGCCGTCAGATTGTTCTCCTTTTCTTGTCGAAGTTTCCGCCAGTGCTCATCAGATGTCAACACGTTGATTAGGTTATCGAGGGTCTGTTGATCGTCCGACCTGGCCCACCAAGCTTGCCTGAAACTTTCAAAACTGTGAGGCAACGTTTCCAGCAACTTGACCATCAAAGACTCGTCGGGCTTAACTTTCAACTGCTGCATGCGTAGAATCAAACCTTCAAATTTAGCAATATGACTTATCATATCACCCGCTAAATTCATCGCAAAATTTAAAAACTCTGTCTGAACTGAATGAACGGCTTGCCTTGTTTGTTGTTCATAAATACCATGCAATTTGTTCCACATCTGCTGAGCAGTCTCGCAAGCGACGATCAAAGTCATGACACTCGAATCAATTGTCTTGATGATGATTTGACAAGTGGCGCGATCTGCCTTATCCCAAATTTTCATTGCCAAATTGTGAGCATCAATCACAGCCGCATTAGCATTAGCCCCCAGCACCGGTTGAACTAACTCTCCAATACTCACTTCGTATGCTCCTTCAGTTGCTCGCAATAAATTGCGCACCATGAACTTCCAAATATTTCAGTTTTCCAATATCAAAACCAAGGGAAATTCAGCCAGGTTTCTGTCAGAAATACAAATGCGTCTTCGCTAAGCTGTAACGATAAAAAGAAGCTTATCTAGCTTACCACTCCTACATTTTGATAATATGCTGAGACATTAGAAGGTAAGTTACAGTCATGAAATCTGATACTAGTTCGTCGGTTGCGGTCTTCCCAGTGCACGAAAGGACTTCCTTCTTTTTGAGCTGAATGGTTTAACAAGTACTCCCAATGGCCTAGCTTCAGGATTCAAAATATTATCACATTTTGAGGGCACTGTAAGCTTGAAGGAAGCTATCGCTCTACCCTCCAGATTATCTTTTGTCAATTTGTGGCAACTAATAACTTTATCAGCTGGACCAAATTTTTTGCAAACGTAATTTTTTACGTATAGTTCGCGGTTGTATGGAAGCTTAGGCGCGAAATAAAAATCTCCTTTCGAGAGGATACGATGTCAAGAGGTGGGATATCGTCATCCGAAATCAGAGTAGCAACAGCCGATATATCAACGCCAGATAAAGTTAGAACACTAGGCGAAGGTTTACTTTTGGTTATAGGGATCGCCCCTAATTGATTGATGATGGTCCCGGAAAGCTGTCACGTGTCACACGTCATTCATTACCAGCAATGTGTTGAGTTGCTACTGAAGCCATGGGAGAACTTGAACGCGACGGAGTGGTCCTAAAACCAGCAGCATGATTCGGGGTTTTAACTTTGCCAGCGATCTACTTCGAGTTAGGATGTAAGGTCTTTGCACAGTCATATTTGAACCGCTGTCGGCATAAATAATTGCGTCTGGTTATTTTAATTAGTGAGATAGTTTTGGTTGACGCGTTCTCTGTAAATCTCAACATGGTCTCAAATCTCAGACATGCACTCGAGCACATAGTTTGAAGCCGTTTAAGTTCTTCCGTAGGCGATCTGATTGTTTTTTCAGCTAATTGCAGACTAGCAACATATGCTGACTCCTACAGGAGTCGCAGTACCAGTACACCCTGTTAGCAGCCTTATTAATCAGGTCAGCTACAGGAGCTTTGAGGTTAATGTATACCAAATGGTATGAAAGCTCGCAAAATCCGAAGCAAAGGAGCATAGGGGTTTTTTTGCTTGGATCAATACATTTAACGGCACTGCACGACATAATGGAAATTTCTGACGTATATTGCCGCAGTTGTAAGGATCATTGTTCACTGCCTCTGTCCTTTGCGGTACTAGCCAGCGGCAGATAACGAACACTAGACCGTATCTTCATTGAAGATCTTTGGGGGGTTGCTAAAAAAGAAAATTGGAGAATTATTATTCTTCCAGAATGCACTGGATCGATTTTGACAGCTTTGAATACCAAGTCGATTGCGTTCTGGCAGGTAAATGGTAGCACTCGATTGCTAATTGGGGCTCGAGATTGGAGCCATTATCTATTATTTAAGGGTTGCGACCGGTTCAAATTAGATGACGATTTCTTCCTCTTCAAGAACCTCTGTAACTCAATCACAAGATCTTTCAGTGACCTTTATTTTAAATTTCTTCGGTTGGCCACAAGAATCATGACTTTTGTGTGAAGTTTCTGATATTTCTTTTTGTACGTCTGCGTAATATCTACCATCAGCTAATTTGACTAAGAGTATGGGTGTTGAAAATGTACGTCTTGTATTGTTAGTAGTCTGTCATGACATAACGGCGGAAGATAGTAGGATTTTTGTTCGGAAGATTCACTGCAATAATAGAAGAATTAAAGAGGGCGTATGTGACGAAGTACTTTTTCTCTCTCTCCTTCTCATTGTTTTTCACTAATGGCTTTCTTTTTATATTCCGTGGATGAAATGCTTGCGTTTTTTTAAATCTTGAATGGGCTTCGTTTGGTCAGTTCTTAGAGCTACCGTGAAAGTTTGGATGCTAGCAAAAATTGTGTGGGGCTCACGGCCCATGTACCATAATTGCCAAGCATCCTCGGACAAGCGATTTCCTGGTGGAACTTCTTCATGAGATACGAGTTAAATGTTTTAGAAGAGAATTTTCAGATTGCGTCCGTTAAGTTTTCCTATCATTACCATGATTTTTTTTTACGAGTAAGAAGCTCAATATCAATCGTATGTGAATAAATTTTCAATTGTATAGAGCAATAATCAGAAGAAAATACTAAATAAAGTCAAGCATCCTAAAAACACTTGCATAAATCTTTGATAACAAAGTATGCTTTCGAAAAAAAATCGGTGACAATTGAAAATTAAATACAGAAATGCTCAGTTTGGACTAAAAATTCAAAAAAAGCGCATTTATTTCCAGCTCAAAAATTTAATAAAATTCATTCAACTTGTTTTTAAGTTTTCAAATTTCGGAAACAGTTCAACTGCGAGCCTAAGTTTAATCTACTGAGATTACAGTCGATAAGTGAAAAGATTAGGAAGCAAAAAACAGGATGGGTTCTCACGTACAAAATCGAACCTTTCAAGCACAGCTCCGGAATCTTCTGATAAATTCTTTTACTTTCAGGGTCAAACGACTCGAGATCCATATCATGGAATGTTTACCTTCACTGAAGACGATTATGATGAACCAAAAACCGACCCACATACAGGTCAGCCAATCGGTCATTTAATACCGGGTGATGTTGTTTCTAATGTTGGTAAAACTTCCATGGGAGAGGGATCCTGGACAACATTTTGTTTTAAAAATGATGAAAATCCTTATGACCCACGTAAACAAGCTTATGCTCAAATCTATTGTCCCGGTCGAGGTTATGGATTGCAAGCATTCCCCTATCATGTAGATGCACGTACCGCAAGGACGAAACTTTTGGGGCAATACCTGGATTGTGCTAGTGAGTTCCCGAAGAAGTAGGTGTAGCCAAATAATAAATTCTTTTTTATATTTCAGCAATGGAACGACCGAAAAATTAAGAACTGGTTAGTTTTAAGAATAATTTTCAGTGAAATCTGTAAAATCTAAATTTCAATAAATCAAAGAAAAATTTAAAAAAATCTATTTCAATGGTTCCTTCAAATAATTTTACTTTTAGGGGTTTGTGCAGACTTCTAATTTAGTTGTGCGTTATTGGTTTCAAAGTCAAAGTCAAAAGCGCTTTATTTAATACTAATCGTTATAAATTTTAAAAGAATATAAAGCAAAATCAAACAATAACAACAAAAAACTTAATGGCCCAAATGGTTATCATTCATCACATTTAAAAAAAAAAAAAACTAGCAAATTCAAATCAATGGATTTTTACATATTTTTAAAATTCAATTGGAAAAAGGAGAAAAAACCAACCAACACTATTCTAAAATTATTTATCATAACACTACAGTGAACTAATATGTTTTGATTCTACGTCTAGCACTCGTTGCGTGTAGACGTGTTTTTAATCGCTCCTGTCATTAATTTTAAAAATTAATTAATTTTTCACAAAAGTCAGTTTCAAAATATTGAAATAATTTTTTACGAGCCAGTCAAAAGCAAGTTTTGATTTTATTGGGGAAGAATTTATCGTCGAAGGCATCGACCAACCGTACCCATAAACCAAGAAAAGGCCAAACCAACGACAACTCGGGACTGCTGTATGGAGGAGCCCGACGGCTTCCCTCCGTTGGGGGGCCCCGGGGAAAATGACGGTGTGAAATTGGCAAGTGTCAACAAGCGGAGACACACGAGCACCCAGGATACCGCAGATGCCGGTCGCAAAACACAAGTGCTCGAGGATAGACAGGAAGTGTGCCGCCTTCGAAGTGAAATCGAAGAGCTAAAGGCAAGAATTCAAACGTACGAAGAAATGTTCAAGACGGCAAAACAAGTTCAAGAGAGTGGTCCGATACGAAAAATCGAAAAACAGAAGAAAGCTGCAACTCCAATAATAACTGAAGAGGTATTAAGTGCTGGTGGCACGAACGAAAGCCAGAACTACTTTGCGGCGCTGGATGGACTCCAGCAGGACATGGAGGTAGACGAAGGTAACAAAGACGATAATTTTATCTTATATTTAAAAAATAAAAATAATGAAAGTAGAAATAGGGAGAAGAAACCAGCCCGTAGTTCTGCTAGTCCTCCTCAAAAAGTAGCCGAGAATACCGAGAAAGTTCCGCCGATTAATGTCTTCGGGCAAAGCGGAAAAGACATGGTTCGGCTGTTGGCAGCCGAAAACAAATTGACAAATTTCGAAATCAAACGAGTAAATTCTGAAAAGCTGTCAATTAGAACGAAATCACTGGTTGATTTCAAATCAGCGAAAGATGCTTTGAATTCTGGGGAGGTTCCGCACTTCACCTATACCCCCAAGAGCGAGAAGAACCAGACGTTCTTGCTGAAGGGCTTGGACTGCGGAGAAGATACCGTCGATCTTCTTCAGGTTCTCAAGGAAACGGCGCCACAAATCGAGTTTATCTCAGTGAAAACATTCGCGACAAGAAGGTCGACGGTAGAAAAAAAAAACTTACCACTTTATTTGGTACAAATAACAAATAAGAGCAGTCCAAGCGCTCTTCAGCAAATCAGGTATTTAAATTTTCGAGTGGTGAGGTGGGAACGCCTCCAGAAACGAGAAATCAACCAGTGCTATCGCTGCCAACGATTTGGGCATTCGGCTGCCAACTGCGCCATGCATTACCGATGCGTTAAATGCAAAGACGTGCATGCTCCCGGTGAGTGCAAATTGGCTCAGACGGAGCCAAAAGAGAAGTTATATTGTGTGAACTGCGGTGTTTTTGGTCACCCGGCATCATATCGAGGATGCTCCCGATATCAGGATGCAAAATTGAAATCTGCCCAAAAACAAACACAAATACACCGCAGTGTCTTAGCTCCGAACTTCGTTAAGCCCGGAGTATCATTTGCACTCGCCGCTAGAGGACCAGCAGAAAATGCGGAAAATAGGGTAAATAATGTAAGTGGCAATAATGAGCTGCTTCTCAAAATTTATCAACAATTAAATTCCTTATCAGAGCGAATCGATAAACAAGATTCGAAAATTAACATTGTTTTTCAGCGTTTAGGACTTTCAAATGCCTCAAAATAAGTTGTCATCCAGCCACATTCCCACGGATAGGATTCGTCTCATCTCGATCAACGTCAACTCCATTGTTACTTTACATCGGCGTGATTATCTCCTTGAATTCATTGCCAGACAAAAGCCTGACATCCTGCTTCTAACCGAAACCCACCTCAATTCATGGCACTTCATGACATTCAAGGATTTTGAATTCGTAAGAAACGATAGGGTAATAGGTGATGGGGGAGGTGGCACCGGGATATTGGTACGAAGACCCTATTGTTTCCAAAATATTGAAAAAGGCGAATTCAAAAGCTTTGAATCTCTTGAAGTGTCCGTTATCAAAATCTCACTGACAGGTGGGGATAACCTCTTCGTTATCTCTGCCTATGCAACTGGTGGAACTGTTCTCAAGCTCAAGGAGGAACTCAATTCCTTGTTCGAAATACTCGAATTGAACAGGCTGCATAACTATTATATTCTTGCTGGTGACCTGAACGCCAAGCATACATCATGGCTGAACGCCACCAATAATCCAAGAGGTGTATTCCTGAAATCGTGGATAACAGAGAACCAAATTGAATACAGGTGCAATCTATATGGGTCGGAGTTCCCAACATACCCTAGGACAAATTCATATTTGGACCTTTGCATTGCTGACGCAAGACTCGAATTCAACTTTAATAGTCCTCAACGGAAACTGCAGGTGCTTCCTTATGATAGCGACCATAACGCAATCGTAATGGAAATCAATCATCAAAGGGATGATTTCTTCCTCATTCCAGTTCAACATGAAAATCATCGGTTGAATTTCAAAAAAACAGACTGGGGAAAGTTTCAAAAGAAGTTTAATCGGGAGTACCAGAAGCAATGTCCCCCTTCTGATGGCGGCAACTCTTGCTCAATGGTTCCTAATGACAGAAATCTAACTAACGATGAAATAGATGTCTATTTGTCGAAGTTAGAGAAGCTGACGTTGGAAACGATTGAGAAAGTAGTTCCCAAGATTAAACATCGAAACAATAAAGAAGGATTTGAAACACCAACCATCGCAAGGTTGAAAAGATTGAAAAGCCTCCTTCTCACACGCGTCAACAATATTTATCGACGATTTTTGGACTACAACCATCCCTCGTTGTCTTTGTTGAAATTACATCTGAAGAATGTCCGGAACTTAATCCGGTCATACTTCAGGAGTGAGGTCAGCAATCAATGGGCGGAAAAATTGAGGGGTATTAGCCCACAGGACCCAGACGGCGTGTTCGCGAAAGTGAATAGCATATTCCGCAAGAAGTCTCGAGTGAAGGTATCGAATCTTGAAGTCACTAGTGATGAGATAAATCTTCTCGATAGGGCTGGTATCGAAATTGATAGTACGACTCCGGATAGAAATGGAAACAGGATTATTTGTGAAGGATTGGATAAACTTGCCCTGATTGGAACACATTTTGAATTGGTTCATCTACCAAACCCTGAGAGAGGGAACGAAATTTTTTCAGAGGTCGTTGAAGCAAAAGTTTCCGACTTCAAATCAAGCCTGAACCGCCAATCAATTCTTCATTTCAATGAAACATTAACATCTGACCTCATACCGAGCTTGAATCTAATTGATTATTTTGTCAGCTATGAAGACTTGTGTTTCATATTTCGCAAGATAAACAAAAAGAAATCATGTGGTAATGATGGTATTCCAAATGTAGTTCTCCGACATTTGCCTGAGGTTGCTATTAGGAACTATTGCATATTGTTCAACAACATGTTGAGCAATTCATATTTCCCAAATGAGTGGAAAAAGGCTAAGGTATTTCCGATCTTGAAGAAAGGAAAAAAATCTTCATGCCCCAAAAGCTATCGCCCAATCAGCTTGCTGCCTAACATCAGCAAGGTGTTTGAAGTGATACTCAACAGAGCATTAAACGCCCACATTGAGGAAAATGAGTTGATGCCGAATTGCCAATTTGGTTTTCGTGCCAGGCATTCGACCACACATGCAATAACGAAAGTAACCTCAGACATCTGTTGGAAACTAAATGATAGACAATGTGTTGGAGCATGTCTCATTGATATGGAGAAAGCCTTTGATACGGTATGGTTAGATGGACTTATTTTTAAACTTCTTCAGGACAAGTTCCCCAGACACCTTGTCGCCATGATGTGTAATATGTTATACGGGAAATCGTTTGTTGTAACCGATGGAAATCTGACAACAATGCGCGAGTTCAAGGTCTTGAATGGTCTACAGCAGGGAACAGTTACTGCGCCTCTGCTCTTCTCAATCTTTATTCGCAAGCTATTGAACGGCTTTGATTTTAACGTCTCGCCAACGCGATCATTGGTAGCGTTTGCTGATGATCTGATCATCTACACGGCAGACCGAAAAGCTACAATAGTTCAGAGCAATCTCCAAAAAATGTTCAATGATGTACAGCTGTACACTGACAATTGGCGAATGAAAATCAATGCGCAGAAGTGTGAAACAATCTTGTTTCGGACAACGCTGCAGGGGGTCAGTCAAGACCTGAAACGTAATTGGAAAGATTTCCACATCATGGCTGGCGAGGGTAGTTCAGAACGAATTCCACATAAATCCTGTGTTCGATACCTCGGTGTTTATCTCGATCAGTATCTGTACTATACTGAACATGTGAAAATCATGCTCAGTAAAGCACTTAAAGTAGTCATGGCCCTTCGAAAACTCTTTCATTCCAGATACATTGATCAAAAGGTCAAAATTATCTGTTACAAGACACTGGTTAGACCAGTTTTGACCTATGGATGTCAGATCTGGTACAACCAGAGTGCTAGTACTATGGAAAAATTAAGAGTTTTCGAAAGGAAATGTCTCCGTGCATGTACTGGTTTGTACAGAAAGCCTGAGACGGATTGGAAACATTATATATCGAATAGAAGAATTTATCAAACTGCTGAAGTGACTAGAGTCGATATCTTCATATTGAGGCTTCTTCGGAATCATATCGCAAGATCTGTGACTGTGAGTGAAAACCCTTGGATTTCACAGCCGTTCCACCCTACAGACGGGTATATAGCGACTTGCCTCGCTACTGGCTTCATTCCTCCAGAAGCATTCGTGTATTTGGACATGAATGGATATGTTTTTGATTCTGACGGCGTCCCAGTCATATATCACATATATCGACGGGCCACCGATAAGAAGATAAAATATCCTCCGAATTTGAGTTCACGAGACCAACGATTTCAATGGAGATACTCATTTGCTAGATTCGTTGAAGCTGATCGAGTTGAGACGGCGCAATCCAGGTATTGGTGGCTGAATGACAATGTCTAAATTTTTCGTGTTTGTTTTCAGTTTTGGTGTTTTTCGTTATTTAGTTTCAGGTATAGGTTAGGTATATGTAATGTTTACTATATTCCGTTAGAGATAAGATTAAACACTTAGGTTAGGAACATTGTTATAGTATTTTTAGTATAAGATAAAGTTTTTTTGATTGTATTTTATTAGAAATAAGTTACAACATATTAGGTGTAGGATCAAAGTTTCACTGTTGTGTATTAATTATAAATAATTTTTGGATAGTGTTGGTTGGTTTTTTCTCCTTTTTCCAATTGAATTGTAAAAATATGTAATAATCGTAATTAATTGCATTTGCTATAGTTTTTTTTTTGATGAAATGAGTTTATGATAACGTACAAATTTAGAGAGCCATTTGGGCCATTAAGTTTTTTGATTGTTATTATTTGGAATTTGCTTTATATTCTTTTAAAATTTATAACGATGAGTATTAAATAAAGCGCTTTTGACTTTGACTTTGAACTAATATGTTTTAACTTAATTCTAATAAATGCAATCAAAAACTTTATCTTATACTAAAAAAAAATCTATAACAATGTTCCTAACCTAAGCGTTTAACCTTCAATCAATCAATCAAAAGCGCTTTATTTAATGCTCATCGTTATAAATTTTAAAAGAATATAAAGCAAATTCCAAATAATAACAATCAAAAAACTTAATGGCCCAAATGGCTCTCTAAATTTGTACGTTATCATAAACTCATTTCATCAAAAAAAAACTATAGCAAATGCAATTAATTACGATTATTACATATTTTTAGAATTCAATTGGAAAAAGGAGAAAAAACCAACCAACACTATCCAAAAATTATTTATAATTAATACACAACAGTGAAACTTTGATCCTACACCTAATATGTTGTAACTTATTTCTAATAAAATACAATCAAAAAAACTTTATCTTATACTAAAAATACTATAACAATGTTCCTAACCTAAGTGTTTAATCTTATCTCTAACGGAATATAGTAAACATTACATATACCTAACCTATACCTGAAACTAAATAACGAAAAACACCAAAACTGAAAACAAACACGAAAAATTTAGACATTGTCATTCAGCCACCAATACCTGGATTGCGCCGTCTCAACTCGATCAGCTTCAACGAATCTAGCAAATGAGTATCTCCATTGAAATCGTTGGTCTCGTGAACTCAAATTCGGAGGATATTTTATCTTCTTATCGGTGGCCCGTCGATATATGTGATATATGACTGGGACGCCGTCAGAATCAAAAACATATCCATTCATGTCCAAATACACGAATGCTTCTGGAGGAATGAAGCCAGTAGCGAGGCAAGTCGCTATATACCCGTCTGTAGGGTGGAACGGCTGTGAAATCCAAGGGTTTTCACTCACAGTCACAGATCTTGCGATATGATTCCGAAGAAGCTTCAATATGAAGATATCGACTCTAGTCACTTCAGCAGTTTGATAAATTCTTCTATTCGATATATAATGTTTCCAATCCGTCTCAGGCTTTCTGTACAAACCAGTACATGCACGAAGACATTTCCTTTCGAAAACTCTTAATTTTTCCATAGTACTAGCACTCTGGTTGTACCAGATCTGACATCCATAGGTCAAAACTGGTCTAACCAGTGTCTTGTAACAGATAATTTTGACCTTTTGATCAATGTATCTGGAATGAAAGAGTTTTCGAAGGGCCATGACTACTTTAAGTGCTTTACTGAGCATGATTTTCACATGTTCAGTATAGTACAGATACTGATCGAGATAAACACCGAGGTATCGAACACAGGATTTATGTGGAATTCGTTCTGAACTACCCTCGCCAGCCATGATGTGGAAATCTTTCCAATTACGTTTCAGGTCTTGACTGACCCCCTGCAGCGTTGTCCGAAACAAGATTGTTTCACACTTCTGCGCATTGATTTTCATTCGCCAATTGTCAGTGTACAGCTGTACATCATTGAACATTTTTTGGAGATTGCTCTGAACTATTGCAGCTTTTCGGTCTGCCGTGTAGATGATCAGATCATCAGCAAACGCTACCAATGATCGCGTTGGCGAGACGTTAAAATCAAAGCCGTTCAATAGCTTGCGAATAAAGATTGAGAAGAGCAGAGGCGCAGTAACTGTTCCCTGCTGTAGACCATTCAAGACCTTGAACTCGCGCATTGTTGTCAGATTTCCATCGGTTACAACAAACGATTTCCCGTACAACATATTACACATCATGGCGACAAGGTGTCTGGGGAACTTGTCCTGAAGAAGTTTAAAAATAAGTCCATCTAACCATACCGTATCGAAGGCTTTCTCCATATCAATGAGACGTGCTCCAACACATTGTCTATCATTTAGTTTCCAACAGATGTCTGAGGTTACTTTCGTTATTGCATGTGTGGTCGAATGCCTGGCACGAAAACCAAATTGGCAATTCGGCATCAACTCATTTTCCTCAATGTGAGCGTTTAATGCTCTGTTGAGTATCACTTCAAACACCTTGCTGATGTTAGGCAGCAAGCTGATTGGGCGATAGCTTTTGGGGCATGAAGATTCTTTTCCTTTCTTCAAGATCGGAAATACCTTAGCCTTTTTCCACTCATTTGGGAAATATGAATTGCTCAACATGTTGTTGAACAATATGCAATAGTTCCTAATAGCAACCTCAGGCAAATGTCGGAGAACTACATTTGGAATACCATCATTACCACATGATTTCTTGTTGTTTATCTTGCGAAATATGAAACACAAGTCTTCATAGCTGACAAAATAATCAATAAGATTCAAGCTCGGTATGAGGTCAGATGTTAATGTTTCATTGAAATGAAGAATTGATTGGCCGTTCAGGCTTGATTTGAAGTCGGAAACTTTTGCTTCAACGACCTCTGAAAAAATTTCGTTCCCTCTCTCAGGGTTTGGTAGATGAACCAATTCAAAATGTGTTCCAATCAGGGCAAGTTTATCCAATCCTTCACAAATAATCCTGTTTCCATTTCTATCCGGAGTCGTACTATCAATTTCGATACCAGCCCTATCGAGAAGATTTATCTCATCACTAGTGACTTCAAGATTCGATACCTTCACTCGAGACTTCTTGCGGAATATGCTATTCACTTTCGCGAACACGCCGTCTGGGTCCTGTGGGCTAATACCCCTCAATTTTTCCGCCCATTGATTGCTGACCTCACTCCTGAAGTATGACCGGATTAAGTTCCGGACATTCTTCAGATGTAATTTCAACAAAGACAACGAGGGATGGTTGTAGTCCAAAAATCGTCGATAAATATTGTTGACGTGTGTGAGAAGGAGGCTTTTCAATCTTTTCAACCTTGCGATGGTTGGTGTTTCATATCCTTTCATATTGTTTCGATGTTTAATCTTGGGAACTACTTTCTCAATCGTTTCCAACGTCAGCTTCTCTAACTTCGACAAATAGACATCTATTTCATCGTTAGTTAGATTTCTGTCATAAGGAACCATTGAGCAAGAGTTGCCGCCATCAGAAGGGGGACATTGCTTCTGGTACTCGCGATTAAACTTCTTTTGAAACTTTCCCCAGTCTGTTTTTTTGAAATTCAACCGATGATTTTCATGTTGAACTGGAATGAGGAAGAAATCATCCCTGTGATGATTGATTTCCATTACGATTGCGTTATGGTCGCTATCATAAGGAAGCACCTGCAGTTTCCGTTGAGGACTATTAAAGTTGAATTCGAGTCTTGCGCCAGCAATGCAAAGGTCCAAATATGAATTTGTCCTAGAGTATGTTGGGAACTCCGACCCATATAGATTGCACCTGTATTCAATTTGGTTCTCTGTTATCCATGATTTCAGGAATACACCTCTTGGATTATTGGTGGCGTTTAGTCATGATATATGCTTGGCATTCAGGTCACCGGCAAAAATATAATAATTATGCAGCCTGTTCAATTCGAGTATTTCAAACAAGGAATTGAGTTCCTCCTTGAGCTTGAGAACAGTTCCACCAGTTGCATAGGCAGAGATAACGAAGAGGTTATCCCCACCTGGCAGTGAAATTTTGATGACGGACACTTCAAGAAATTCAAAGTTTTTGAATTCGACTTTTTCAATATTTTGGAAACTATAGGGTCTTCTAACCAATATCCCGGTGCCACCTCTCCCATCACTTATTACCCTATCGTTTCTCACGAATGCAAAATCTTTGAATTCCATGGAATGCCATGAATTGAGGTGGGTTTCAGTGAGAAGTATGGAGTCAGGCTTTTGCTTAACAACAAATTCAAGGAGATAATCACGTCGATGTATAGCAACGATAGAGTTGACGTTGATCGATATGAGTCGAAGCCTATCCATGGGAATATGACTGGATGACAAGTTATTATTAGGCATTTGAAAGACCTAAACGCTGAAAGGCAAAGTTAATTTTTGAATCTTGTTTGTCGATTCTCTCCGATAAAGAATTAAGTTGCTGGTAAATTTTGAGAAGCAGCTCATTATTGCCACTTACATTATTTACATTATTTCCAGCATTTTCTGCTGGTCCTCTAGCGGCGAGTGCAAATGATACTCCGGGCTTGACGAAGTTGGAAGGTATAATATTACGGTGTACTTGTGTTTGCTTTGGAGCGAATTTAACTTTTGCATCTTGATATCGGGAGCATCCTCGATATGATGCTGGGTGACCAAAAACACCGCAGTTAACGCAGTATTATTTTTCTTTAGGCTCCGCCTGAGCCAATTTGCACTCACCGGGAGGATGAACGTCTTTGCATTTAACGCAACGATAGTGCATGGCACAATTGGCAGCCGAATGTCCAAATCTTTGACACCGGTAACACTGGTTGACTTCTCTTTTCTGCAGGCGTTCCCACCTCACCACTCTGAAATTTAAGTACCTTACTTGTTGAAGGGCACTTGGACTGCTCTTATTTGCAATTTGTACCAGGTAAAGTGGTAAATTCTTCCTTTCTATGGTCGACCTTCTTGTCGCAAAGGCTTTGACTGAAAGAAAATCAATATCTGGTGCAGCCTCCTTGAGCACCTGAAGAAGATCGACCGTATCCTCTCCGCTGTCCAAACCCTTCAACAAGAAGGTCTGATTCTTTTCACTTTTTGGGGTATAGGTGAAGTGTGGAACCTCCCCAGAAATCAGCGCATCTTTGGCTGACTTGAAGTCAACCAGTGATTTCGTCCTTATAGTTAATTTTTCGGCATCAACTCTTTTGATTTCGAAATTGGCCAGTTTATTTTCGGCTGCCAATAGCCGAACCATATCTTTCCCGGTTTGTCCGAACACGTTGATTGGCGGAACTTTTTCTATCTTGTTGGAAGCTTTTTCCGAGGAACCAGCAGAACTGCGGGCTGGTTTTTTCTCCTTATTTTTGTTCTTTAAATATTGAATAAAATTAACGTCATTATCTTGATTAAAATTACCTCCGATGTTTTCTTCGATTTCCATATCTTCGGTTAATCCCTCCAGCGCTGCAAAATAATTTTGGCTCTCGTTGGTGCCACCAGCACTTAGAACTTCCTCTGGATTAACTTGCTTTGCGCTTTTCTTCGGCTTTGTTACCTATTGCCATTGATTTTGTGGCTGCGTCTTTTAAGGCTTCATCCCTTTCTTGAAAAGATCCTTGAGAGACTGTATCTCTTGCCTTAGTTCATCATTTTCTTTCTGCAATTTGGCCATTTGTTGATTGTCCGCTATTATTTGCAGCTTGCACCCTCCATCTACGGAGTTTTCTTCGTTATGTTTTCTTTTGGTGATTGTCGCCAGTTTCGTATTCGTCGTTTCCCCAGGTTGCCCCAACGGTGGGAAGCCGTCGGGCTCCTCCATACCAGCGGCGAAATTTTCTTTGTGAATTTGTTTTTCGTTACCAATCGAAGTAGAAACATTCGATAGAAATTTCCCGAGTCGATTACTTCGACAATATAAGATTTGTTCCGATAAAAATTAACTTCGGACTAACGTTTTTAAAAAATTAATTTAATTTTTGAAAACTTTTGACAGGAGCGATTTAAAAGACGTCTATCGAATTTTCCTCCATTCTTTGTGCTCAATTTCGTTTTCCTCGTTCGCATCCGAGATAGTCCTATGAATATGAAAATGTGGCGATCGCACGTGCACCTAATTTTGGTTTTTGGGGGGTTAAAAGTATTAGGAGTGCTAACCATAATTTGTACTGCATTCGGCGCACGAATTTAGAGTGCTCCATCAGTTCAAATCTTTGTGATTCTTAGCATTACTTTGGGCTGGCAATCGAAAATTTAAAAAATTATTTATGGATTGTGAAAAATGTTGCGTTAGTTTATTTAGAGAAAACTTTAAACAACTTTCCTTAGATGAAAAAATCAAGGTTAGAAATCCCGGAAGACCAATTCCTAAAATTGAAATTGTTTCAAGTGACGAACTCGAAATCGAGACAGTTCAAGCGAGAATTTAAACCGGAAACATATGAAAAAACAAAGTGGATTTGTGGATGTGCAGTGACAAACAAGTTATTTTGTTTTCCATGCGTTTTGTTCGGTAGTAAAAGCTCAGATTCTAGTTGGACAAAAACAGGTGTTGACGATTTGAGCCATCTTGCTCAAAAAACTAAAAAGCATGAGAGTGCAGCATCTCATATCAATGCCCAACTAGACTTCAACTTACTAGGTAAGCAAGATATTAGGCAACAACTTGACAGTGCTTATAGACGCAGAAAAATCGGTATGTTTTATCTAAAATCATAGACTGCGTAAAATTTTGTGGAGTATTTGAGCTCGCTCTTCGAGGTCATGACGAGACGCAAAAGTCACTAAGCCCAGGAGTTTTTTGTGGCCTCATAAATTTTACTGCTGAATTGGATACAGCTTTGAAAGACCACATAGAAAAAACTACCGTTTTCAAAGGTACTTCAAAAACAATCCAAAATGAATTGTTGGACTGCATGTTGGAAATTATGCAAGAGACCATCAAGAAAGAAATGCTCTGCGCTGACTTTGTATCTGTGATTGCTGATGAGACCACAGATGTGTCTTCCATTTTTCAAATGTCAGTAGTTTTTCGGTATGTTCTTCAAGATGGTAGTCCTGTGGAACGTTTCTGGTCGTTTTCAAACCCTAATGGGCACGATGCTGTCAGTTTGGCGGAAGCTATTCATGGAGTCTTGGAAAAAGTGGTCAACAACCCCGAAAAGCTAATTTCGGAAAGCTATGATGGTGCCAAGGTTATGTCTGGACAAACTGGGGGTGTTCAAAAAATTATACAAACGCATTACAAATATGCATTTTATATTCATTGCTATGCACATCAGTTAAATTTGGTTTTATCTCAAGGTGCAAAACAAAATCAACAAGTACGCGTTTTTTTTTTAATTTGAGTGATATAAGTAATTTTTTTTTCGAATTCTCCGCAACGAGTAGCCATTTTAGACGCAATTGTTGGTCGTCGAATACCACGTACTTCCAACGCAAGGTGGAATTTCAAAAGTAGAGTTCTTACCACTGTATATCAAAATAGGAACTCCTTAATTGAGTCCATGGAAGAAATAAAATCAACTTCAAAGCAGACTCTAACTATCAATCAAGCATGTGCAATATCTCGTATGCATCAAGATCCTGTCTTCCTATTTTGGCTGACCATCTTCAGTCGTATAATGCCACATTGCGATATTTTATACAATCAGTTACAGAAAATTAGTATAGATGCAGTTGGAATTCAAGAATGCGTGATGAGTTTTAAACAATCTATTCAAAATGAAAGAAATAATATTGAAAATATTCAAGATGAAATCCCTACAGAAATGACTAGTGCTAAAAAGCAAAGAAAAAATGACGATCCATACATTACGCAAATTGTAGCAGCTATAGCTATTGATAGGTTTGCTTTCACAAATCATTTAAGTGCTTCAAATCTTTTCTTAGCGAAAAATTTTCTTCAGTTCGCAACAGACTTTCCGATAAACTATTTAAATAGTTCTGTCGAAGCTTATCCATTTTGAGATGCAGTCAGGCTACGAACGGAACTTGAAATCATATATAAAAGGCCTGACTTCAGGAATTTATCAGGTGCCGTTAATCTTCTCAAGTTTATAAAAGAAAACTGCCCTGAGAATTTATTTTATGCCACTTCTCAGCTTTTGAAACTCATAGTGACTATCCCTATGACAACCGCTGAAGCAGAGAGGTCTTTTTCGACTCAAAAAAGAATTAAAACATTTTTAAGATCCAGTGGCGATTCTTGGGGGGGGGGGGGGAAATTGAATTTATCCTTCGATTTGGGGTTCAAACTTATTATTGCGAGAGAAATACAGTACAAATTATGAAACAAAAATTATCAATTCCAATTTTTAGGTAAACAAAGTGGTTATATTCGAAAAGTCAACCATATGCATGCATTACAGAGTGGCTCATTTTATTAGAAATTCAAACAGAAAAATGCTTTTACATTGCGTGTTTCATAACGCTAAACGATGGCTGCCAAGTTTTGCGAATCTTTCAATGACTTCTTCGGCGGTGATTTCGATGTCATGATGCGTATGAAGCAACGCTAATCCAACTAGTCTTTCTTGAAGCATGGTCGTCCTAAGCCATGTTTTAATGCGGCGAAGATAAGAGAAAGATCGTTCAGAGCTCGCGTTTGTTACGGGAAGTGTACATAATACTCGGAGATAGGTGTGGATTGTTGGGAATATGTCGACATCACATTTTCTTAATGTTTCCAGTGCAGAAGTTGGAATTTCGCTGCCTTCAATTTTTTGTTGCTGCTGCCAGTGACATTGCCAGTAGCTCAATTCACCTTTGAATTTCAATTTTTGTACGCTTTTGTCATCATCCAGAAGATTCCCGAATCTTTCTATCAAGCATCCGATTAGATCATCGATTTCGTTTTCTTTTAAAAGACTTGCTTTTTCTGGGAGCAACACACTCAATTGGTAACCATCCAAAACTTCTTGTGAAAAACGAGCTTCCAAATCTTCTTTGATGGTATCCAGCAGAGGTATGTAGACAGAGACCCTGTAGTAATCTTCGCAAGTTTTCACGTCGTAATTTTCGCGTTTCGTTTGCCAACCACATGTTCTCGGTTTCGCTTCGTCAACATCGAGTTTTTCCGCCATTTTCTTGGCATCTGAATAAATCAGTCGGAATATTTCATCAACTTTTTCCCTCTTTTTTCCCAACGTGGCAAGCAACGTCCTAATCATTTTTGATGCCTTCGCCAAATCTATTGCTTCCTTCTGAAGAACTACGCTAAGCGAATGGGTGAGCGATAGAATGTCGCTAAGACAGAAGAGCCCGACGATAAATTCGAACTTGCACAAAGCCGATATGAGAATTGTTGCTTTGCCTGCTGTTTCTCTGTTCTTCCACTCACTGATTTTTGACAGAGCTTCGATGATCAACGGTAACTTCGCAACAAATTGAAGGACAGCATCGTGTCTCTCTACCCATCTTGTTTCACACAACTTGACAATTTTTTCACCAAGTATCTTTGCTAATACAGTCACACGTTTTGGAAATGAGTTCTTGAAGAATTTGTCGACTTCTCGTATGACACTGGCAACGTTTTTGATTAATCGTACTTTCACTGACTTTGAAATAGTGTTGTTGAGTTTGTGCGAGAAACACGGAGTCATGACAGCATTTTTTGCTTCTTTCCGAATTTCGTTGACTGCTCCGATATCTGACAGCATGACCGCACATCCATCAGTCCCTATCGAAGCGCATTTGTCCATTCGGAGATTCATTTTCTTCATGTCTCCAAGAACAAGCCCCCCGATGGCAGATCCAGTTAGAGACAATTCTTCGTCGGTTCGGTCATTTTTTCCAGCAGTCCTGTAAGCGATTAATCCATCTTCATCCTCACTTTCTTCTGATTCTGTGCCCTCCGCGAGAGTATTCTTCGAAAGTTGACCGAATGCGTCCAAAAAAGATACAAAGTCTTCTCGTATGCATGCTTCGCCAGGAGAAAAATCGACGTATCTGAGTACAACGCTAATCTGTAGCGAGAAACATCATTCTTCTGTAAATTTCTGTTCATTTTCTTGGGAACAACCTCTATCCGATAGTTCAGACAATAGGCATCAATTATTATTATTAATAATTGGCAAGATTAAAGTATTACGTGAGCTTTTCCCGACAGATCTGGAGATTCATCGAAAACAATCGTGTAAAACTCAGCACGAGCCACTCGTTGCAAAATTTTGTCCAGTATCTCTGCCCTGCAGCATTCAATTAGTTGGTTCTGAATCGTTTTACTGGTATAGGTCGCTCTTGAAGATGTGGTCCCAAGGTGATCCTCCAGAGTTGTGTCACCTGAATCGATTCTGAATCTCAGCAAAGCCCTGAAATTCCCTTCGTTTTCCACGGGCGTTTTATTTTTTTGAATATCTCCGTCATCTCTATGCCCACGAAGTGGAATGTTCTGCTTTCCGCAAAAAATGACCATTTTCGCAATGGGGATGAGTCGTTTTCTGTTCTCTTGCGTTTCCGAAAGATGGTTTTCGTCGAGAAGATTACGGGCGCTTCGTTGTAGATTGTGATAGTTTCTCACGAAGTCCTTCCCAGTTGCCATTGCATTCTTATGGTACATATTTTGAGAATGAATTTCTAACACACCCTTGATCCCAACCAAATTTTTGAAATCAGTCAACGGCTGCGTGACATGTACCCCAAGCGGAGTATTCCCCCGATAACCTCCTTGATTTCGAGGCGTAAACCATGGACAATATTTGCAGAATAGCCCTTTCTTCACGTCAGATAGTACGAGCCACTCTGCATGAGAATCCAAGTGTTTGGAAGAGACGTAGTGTTTTATTTCTTTGTCAGAAACAACTCTCGCCGAAAATGGGAAAGTATAATTTTTTGGAGGAGTCCAGGGATTTTCAAGTAAAATTTGTTTCACGTGATCGTCAATTTTTTGTCCCACGAAATTACCAACATCATTGGAAATGTTTACAGCAATGGTACAAACCTGCACAATGTCGGAGTTTCTGGACGAAGACGGTGTTTCGCTGCCCGAATTGTCAATGCCTTCATCATGTTTAGGTGAACTGTGCGTCACTGCACGAGGAACCTCGTTTTCTTCTCGATGTACTGTCGCAACATCTTCATCTTCATCTAGTTTTCTTTTTTTCGCAGTTGCAGAGTAAAAGTAGTCCGAGATGGACTTTTGTCGAGATGACTGTAAAATAGGAATCATAAATATAAATTCAAGTTTCAATACTAATCATTCCGTCGGTTTGAAATAATGAGTGTATTTAGGTAAAATATGAGAATATGAATTATGAAACGTATAGATTTTAAAAATAAAGAAAATGACGTCGAAAATAATGTCGAATGACTTTTTTTTCAAAATTCTCATTCTACTCGTTTATTGAGATTCCTGAAGTTTGTTACGGAACATCAAGTTAAAACACGGGTTCTATATGCAAAATTGGCTACTGCTATTGTTGAATGAGCAAACCTAACTTCAATTTTTATGTAAACACTCGTTTGTATAATGTCAGTAAAATTTCACCACGCACAAAAATGAACAGTATAATCGAAACAACATCGATACTTACCATTTTTTGGCGAGATAAACGGATTTAAATAGTACCAATTGTACTCAAGACTTCGACTCTTTCTCGATTCAGAATTTAGTACTTCCGCAGTGAGTCGCCCAGAAAAGGGTTAAATAAATTTAGGCAGGTCATATAATGCAATTTATGATAGTATCTTGTTGTGATTTCCATAGCGTATTTGGTGAGAAGAGTGCACTGATCTATACTACACACTGGATAGGTGACGCGTTTAAACTACACGGCACCACTAGATGCATTTTGTAAGAGGATCTGCGACATAATGTATGCGTTTTGATTGGCTGACGACTATCAGCTAGCCGAAACCAATGATATGTATGAAAGTGCGGATAGGGTACATGGTTAAAATGACAGGGCTCCAAACGAACTGTTTTGTATGAGGAGCTGACAAATTGCTTTTACTTTTCTAAAAATTAGTCATAATTTTCAATTATATATATCATTTCATATCTAATTATAGCATATATATGATACTAATTGAAAACGCGCCTCTAAATCCGTACTTTATTGAATTGATTTCAATGACTCTCCATAAGAAGATTCGAATTTCGCGCCATTCACATTTCAGAATGCAAAAATTCCTCACGCAACATGGCGCTCAAAGTGTCCCATCGCTGTTATAGGCAGAAGCTAGCCGTAGCCTATCCAGTGATAAATAGAGATCAGTGGAAGAGTGTCACTGTTGTATTTTCTTTTTTTTTTATTGCAGAGAATATTTTTCTAGCAAACAAGTGAAATTTTCAGGTTCTGCGGTTCCAAGGGGGGGGGGAAATTTCCCTAATTTCCCCCCCCCCCCCGTGGATCCGCCACTGTAAGATCAACGATGAGCCAAGACAGACTTACTGCGTTAGCAATGCTTTCAATCGAAAAAAAATTATTGCAGGAATCGCAAAATTTTAACGACATGGTAATCGACAAATTTGCCGCTAAAAAAGAAAGAAGATTGGATTTTACGTACACTTGAATTAGTTGTTCATTTGTTTTTGTACACCATTTTTTTTTGTAAAATATTATTTCACTTATTTTCCATATTTCAATTACTAAAAATTACTTATAAAGATTCATTATAATGAATAAAATAAAAATTTTGCTTAAATAGCAAAAACTATATTTTTTCATGACATTTTATTCTAAATTAAATTCGTATTCGAACTGCTACGCAATTCTATGTATCTTGAAAAATTCGCATGTCAAAGGTAAGAAAAATGGAAGGCAAGATGAAAACGAAATAATATGAAATATTTCATATTGACTCGGAAATGTGGTAATGACTTGTGTAATGAGGTACAATTACATTGTAACGCTAACTTAGTTTAAAGCCCTTCTGATTGTAGCAACTGCTATTACTGTGAACTGTGAACCCCCCGGTTACAAACGCACGAGCCGCCACTGCTTTGTATGTCAAATTTTTGTAGCGGGCTGGTCTTCACTGAATATGCCTTTGACATACAACATCGATAGGTTAATTTGATCAAGTACAATTGGCTTCTCGGTATGTACGGACGTCAAGTATACTCGAGGCAGAACAGTGCAGTATACAGTCATGGCCAAAACACAATGTCAAGACTTGACTTCATGTTGACTTTACATAAGGGATTGGCTTAGCCGTTTCAAAGAAAAAGAATAGCAAATAATCCAAAAATAAATCAGAATTTAAAAATGTCAGCATACAAGAAAATCAGGGGCCTAGAAAGTATTGCAACTTTTGCAACTACAAAAAATGTAGATACACCGCTACATACTGAAAATGTGGTTCACCATTTTGCAGAGAACATACAGTTAAAAGGTACCCAAACTGCGAATCTAATATAATTAATAATGTCTTAACTCTTCAAATTTAACTTAATTCATGAATTCACAAGTTTTGTACTTGTACTTACTATTGAAAATTGTTTGTTTTGTTTTTATTAATTTATATAATAAAGTTTTTCAAACACTAATCGTATATTTATAAATAATAAACGACTCCCTTATCACCTTGGAACATGAAAATCCACGAGTGAGTAAAATTTACTCATCTGTACCTAATAAGTGTTAAGATTCTTCGTTTTTCTTTAGGTTTCGAAATAAAATTATGATAAATTGCTTGAATCAATTGCTTCGACGATATGATAAGCTTTTTGCAATAAAAGTCAATTTCTGACTGACGTTTCAAAAATGATTTAATTTTTGAAAATTAGTGACAGGAGAGATTAAAATCACGTCTGTACTTCACGTGCTAGATTAGCCTTGCCCGATGTTTATGAAAGAGTATTAAATGATAATAAAAAGTAAAAATGTCCTGTCATTAAACAAATAAAACATATTATGACATTACAAAAGTAATTATACTTATGTACAGAAGCAATAACAGGATATTATTTTCAGCAATTTATCAATTTCCGGGGAAGATCCACTCCAATTTCGGCATTTCTTCCATTTCTTTAATGTTTTATTCTATTTTTAGCCGCTTGACTAGTTGTCTCCTGTTTTTATTCTCTATTAAAAATTTTAATTGCAATTTCCTTTTTTTGAAAAAATGACCAACAATCAATAATAACAATAACTGAAGCAATATTGTTGTTATAATTATTGCAAATTGAAAATCGATATCGTTTGTTGTTTAACAATAAAAGCCAATCATTCAACCTAAATTTAGATTTTATATAGGCTCTGACTAAATCGTTGCTTATCGTTGATTAAAATACAATACGTTACGAAATGGAATCTAGTTTTAAAATAAATTTTCAGCTAATTTTAGTAACAATGTTATTTCTGTTAGGGAAATTGAACCTAAATCGAGAGCTGTCTCTGGATTTTCACGCTAAATTTGTCCGTTCGAGTGGATAATGTTGGCGATGTCGTCAGCGTTAATTGTAAATGAGCATGAATAAAATTAGTCCGTTGATGTTTTGTGGTTTTTCCTTTAATTCCATGCTTTTAAAGACAAATTAAAATAGGAGAAATTGAAGCAGTCACGGGATTGTTAACAATAAAGTGGTTTTTAATTGGACAATGGATGGATGGCTTACTCGGACGAAAAAGAAGCAAATGTGTAAATTTGAATATAAATGTTATATTTAGAATTTTCGTCGTGCATTTTAATCCAAAAGTAATTTTGTTGCAGTGTTAGATATCGCCGTTTTAATTGACATTGATAAAATCAAAAATTATTTTTTAATTTCGATCCAACGACTTGTATCGTCACTCTTCAGACAACCAGTATCTGTTTTGGCGCGATTTGAATGCATTCACGTTAATTAATTGTGAAGATCTCATGATTAAATATTTACTTCCTTCTCCATAATGAGTTGAGCAAATGAAATGCAAGCATAAAGTATTTATTTTAATTTTTCAATAATTAGCGCTGAAAGGGTGACTGTGGGAAAATGTGTGGTAAACAAGATGGGTCGAGTACCTGTTTAAAATTTTGCTGATCACACTAATTGGCATTAAGCCGAATGGCTCACATACGCCCCCCAAATTTGCGTTAATAAACAGTTTCTTTAAGTGTTACTTCTTGGAGAAAAATACACAGAAAATTCATTTGAAGTTAGAAAGAAAGTAAACAAACACCAACTCGTGATCGTGCGGGTTCAGGTTGACGCAAATGGTTAACGTCAATTGGTTAAGCGTGACTGTCTTCTGTTTCCAATCAATCTTAATCGATTAAATTGGCTCTCAATTATTAAATTCATTTCGCGTTGGAGACATTACGCCACCTGGATACACAGCGATGCAGCTAAGTAAAGAGTTTGTTTTTCGAACGGAACTTGATAGACGTATCTTATTTTTTCAAAAGACGTTTGGTGATAAAATTTTGAAAAATTGCAAACCTACTGCCATAAATCTTCCATTCGATTTCCTCCAGTTCAATCACCCACATTTTGAAAAGGAGGATACATGCTGACGCTGCAGCGCAAAGACATTAACTAATTACAAATTAATTAACAGCGTCTGGACGGGGATGGATGAATTGTTTATTTTATTCGGGGCGCGACTATTGAAGTTAGCACTTACCGCGGAACGTCTGAATGGCAATTATTTTGCAATTATTAAATAATTCAGCGGTCGCTTTCCGAGGAAATTGCATGTGCAGACTTTATGGCCTTTATTATGTGAGTTCTAATGGAAAATAGCGAATGAAGAGGATTATTGGATTCAGAATAAGCATAGCGTGTACGTATGGATATAATTGTTGCTATCCTCACATGGAAAAGTAAACTTGAAAGCTTATAAATAGCAACCTAGGTTATGTGAACGGTTACAGGTGGCCTTAAACTTAACCTCAGAAAAGAGTTACATTATATTGCGTGCTATCAACCTACATACGCATTATTTTATTAATTCATCGACAATACAAACACTCTTATTTCGCAAGTAAGTATTAGAAAACAATTTGTTATCGTATCCATAAATCTAAGCGCCACTTAATGCTAACATATTCAATTTTCTGACATAAAACATTGTAGGTACGTTTTTTCATTTATATGTGAGTATATACAACTATCGGCGTTAAAAATAGCTGGGAGCGAAATATACACAAGCTGAAATAGCGCGCGGAGGACGAAACAGACAAAGACGTATGAAGCGCAGAAGGAAACACATGGGTAGTGTATACTTTTGGATACACAAGCCTTTATAATTCGGACATGAGTGCATCCATCCACACGCGAATCTCGCAGAACGATGGAAAACGTGGTCGGCCTTTAGGTCTAAAAACAGACACAGCTGTACTAAAATTAGCCATAGTTGATATTTGTTTCTAATTTATATGAGTACTTTATTTGAGCGGAGAGTTTGCCAATGAAACGCAATAAAAACGCGGAAAAACTTGCCATGAGTACTTCAAGTAGTTTTCGTTAATAATGAAAATGTGAAAGAGATTTTATTTTCGGACAGAAGACCGTATTGAAATTGCCAGACGATTCACAGTCGAATTTTATTTATATTAAATTATGAAAATAAACTTTAAAATGTAAATGATGTAGGATTTCTTTTTGGGATGATTTAATGACTAAATCAGTGACTCGAGGTCGTTATGACGTATATCAGAGATTTCAAAACTTTTTTCGCTCGTAGACCCTTTGTCCTGGATCTACGTCCAGCACTCATTGCGTGTAGACGTGGTTTTAATTCGCTGCTATCAAGAATTTTTATAAATTAATTTTTTAAAAAACGTCAATTAGAAAGTAATTTTAGAAAAAAACTCGTCGAACAATTTATCGAGTATATGGATTTTATTTATTTATTCATGAACCAAACAAGGTACAAAATATTTACATTGCATTATAGTTCCATTTTATTTTCTTAACAATTGCAATTGGGTGGAAATGGGCTTAGGACTTCTAGGACAGAGGATATTTAAGGATTTAAGGTTTTAAATAAGTTTGTTTTAAAAGTGGCCTTCGAAATGCCTGGTGTATAGCAATTCTTCACGTTGTTAAAGATTCTGCAGCATTTATTAATAGGCTCACTATCTGCATAGACAGTTCTATGATGGGTTACTTTGAGAAAAGGAGTATGCCTAGTTTGTCTCGTTGCATTATTAAAATTAAACTTCCTGGAGAGTGATTCAATCTGAATACCTTTTTCGATATTTAAAAAGGCGAAGCAGCAAGATGAGATTTGTCTTCTTAATGACAGAGAAGTCATGTTTAGTTGTTTAAGCCTTTGCGAGTATTCTGGTAAGGTTGAGAATTGACTGGGATCGTAAAGATCCCTTAAGGCAAATAGTACAAACTGCTTCTGGATGGACTCAAGTCTATTTGAGTGTATTTCAAAGATAGGGTCCATGACAATGCTTGCATATTCTAAGATTGGGCGAACAAGGGCCGTTTACAAAGATTCTGTTACCCATATATTCTTGAACTCCTTCGCACGTCTTTTAATGAAGCCTAGCTGCTTATTAGCCTTCGCTAAAATTTTATCATAATGTAAATTAAAACGCATCTTGTCATCCAAGATGACACCAAGATCATTAACATGCTCAACTCTTGCCAGTTCGACATTATTAAGGAAGTAGGTATTGCTAACGAAGTTTTTTTTGCGAGAAAAACTTATGATCTGACATTTACTTGCATTGAGTTTAAGTTTATTAATCTCACACCATTGTTGAAGGCAAAAAAGTTTAGTTTGAAGAAAGCTCGCTTCAGTTTGTGAGCCAATAGCGTGGTAAATTTTTAGGTCATCAGCATACAATAGGTGTGGTATACCCGCCAGTTCTTTTGATAGATCAGATATGAACATGTTAAACTGGAGAGGTCCGAGGTGACTACCTTGTGGCACACCCGATGATGCTACAATTTTCTTTGAATAGTAACCTTGAAATTTTACAGTTTGAGTGCGATGAGAAAGGTAGGATATAAGCCAATTCAGAAGAGACCCAGAGATCCCAAAGTTTTGCAATTTCGTTATTAAAATGGAGTGATTCACTTGATCAAAAGCCTTACTAAAATCAGTGTATACTGCATCAACCTGCTGGACTTTTTCCATGGCATTAAGAGCATCGGAAACCATGATTATGAGATTAGTGGCAGTTGAGCGACCTTTACGGAAACCATGTTGCTGGTCGTTAAGGAATGGATCAACAAAGGTGGCGAGCCTATCATGTATCATCAATAGTTTTGGTATAGTGGATAGTAGTGCGATGCCTCTGTAATTCTCCACTGATTTTTTTGTCTCCACTTTTGTGGATGGGTGTAAGGTTGGATAATTTCCACATAGTCGGAAAGACACCTGATGAGAGAGATTTATTAAAAATTATGTGCAGTGGTTTGGATACCTGTGTTAGACACTGAAATAAAAAAGATGGAGGAATATGGTCTGGACCAGGGCCTTTATTCAGGTCCAGATCGTTAATGGCTTTATGGATTTCTTCTAAAGTAAGAGTTATTTCTGCAATACCACCATTATGAGGCATTTGCGTCTGATGATGTACCGGTGAGCTAGCAGGCAGAAAAACTTCCTGGAAGTATTCAGCGAACATATCACAAATTGTTTTACAAACAGAGGAAGTAGTTTCTCCCTTAGTCATTGTTGCTGGATACCCAGAAGATTTTCTTTTAGTATTTACAAAATCATAGAATTTCTTAGGGTCACGCATTATATTTTCTCCTGTTATATTAACGTAGAGATCATATGCCTCTCGAGACTTTTGAGAAAATTCGTTGGCCAAGTTTTCATAACTTACCCTGATTTGTTCGTTTGGGTTTGGACTATTTTTTAAGATCTTGTAGAGTTTATTTCTATGATTTGGTAATTGTCTAAGCTCTCTATCTAGCCATGGTTCAGATTTCTTATTTCTTTTCTTTATTTTAGGGATGAAATTTTCAACGGCGTCAAATAATATCTGATAGAATGATGATACTGCATCATCTACGTCTAACATTGAAAGAGTTTCTATCCATTCTATAGTTTCTAAATAGGCTCTAATACCTATTTAGAAACTAGAAGTTGCATATTTTGAATAATAATTTTTCTGAAAAATTATTATCACCGGTGTGTATCTAAGTGTGATGGCCTGAGGAGAATTAGTGCACACGTCGAAACCACCTTCTTCTAACATTTTTCTTCTCTAATAATTTTTCAGAAAAATTATTATTCAAAATATGCAACTCATTTATATGTAGCTGCAAACAATTCCAATTTAATTTTCCTCTTATACCACCGCAATTGTGGTAGAAGAGCTTAATGCGCCTTGAAGTCAGACTTTGGTTAGGAATGATATTTCTTAAAGTCATCTCGAGATTTTTGAAGAGCAGCGATGTGTTTTGATCTCATATACGATCTATAGGTTTCTAAATCCTTTTTTACCTGGTCGGAGCTCACACTAAATTGTTCATGGAAACGTGTAAAGACAAGTGTCAAGGTTTTAAGGTCAGTAGGAAGCCCTTCCTGTTGTATTTTAACCTTTAAGTTGGTTTTTGTCTTCCCTTCGACACATGTAGTTTGAGGAGAATCGTGCAGATAGGAAAGAAAAGGACGAACATCATTATAAATGTTGGGGTCCCACAAACGTGATATAAGGTATTTACTCTCTAGACCACATTGAGAGTTGATCGTGGCCTTAACTCTAGGAGGTACTAGCGGATCAAATACTGTTTGCGTCATTGCTGATTCAACAGGTGGAGTTTCTGGTATATTAATATATCCAGAAGAAGATGGCTTTTGGTCATCCCCGCGTACAAATTTTATTAGTGGGAAGCTATGGGTGGTTTTAGGGTTTGAATTATTAGTTGTGATGACTTTTTGTTGAATTTCGGAATTTTTATCTATTTTGTTACTTTGAGCCACAGGCGATTTGTTGATGGATTTGTTGGATAAAGGAATATTGCTCAAAGGTGAGGGTTTACATTTTATATTAGAATTAAGCTTATTTTTAATACTTTGCTTGCTACTTTTCTTCACATTATTCTGGTAACGCAACTTGAAGAACTTGATGCCATTCCATGATAGATATGTAATTTCTCCCTGATGATTGCTGAACAACCAAGCATACTGCGTTGGAATGTGAAGTTTGAACGTTGGTTGATGGGTTTTTTTCTTTCTAGGGAGAGATTCGACATAGCAGTCACTAATGCAAAACTCGTCCCGAACAAAACCAAGAACCCAAGCCTCATCAGCAGCTGATGGTGCACCTTGAACGAAAAACTTCTCGTAATTGCTCTTTTCGTTGTGTAGTTGACAAGTTGTACTCGTCGACTTTGCGTTTGCCTCATGAATTCTGGCTACCCGTTTGCGCCATTCATCCTCGGACCAGAGAGTGCCAAATTTTGATATCATGTTAGATGTGTCTTCAGCAATTCCATTCAGTGACAAGTCACATACAGATGTTACCTCATCAACGTTTGTTACCTGCTGGTTTTCGTTTACTAACACAGTATTATCGGCCTCTAGAATTCCCTCATTTATCGATTTGGCACCATAAGAGGATGTATGCTTTGAGTGTTCATGTTGGTAATCGGATTGATGGTCCAGTTTCTCTAAAAAATTTAGAATCTTGCTACCAGCAGATGCGAGCCAAATAGATTGCTGTTCCTCCAATTGTAAGCTTTGAGTCCGGAAAAGTTTCGTCAAATGATTTTCAAGATCCGTGTTGTTTGAACAGATAAACTGTGGGAGGGAAGTGTAGGTACCATAGATTTATTCATCAAAGATAATAAATCCTCGATTGCGTTGAGCTTTCTCTCGAATTTATCAAAATTTCTCTCAACTGCTAGGCTGTTGTTGTTTGTTGAGATCTTACTTGCCAGACAGTCAAAGCAGTTAGCCATTTCTGTGAAGCTTTCGTCATTAGCTCGCGTTTGGGCTTGATGCTTAGAAACAAGTTGAGCTGTTTCCTGCATTAATTGATCGATATGCCCTATGATGTTGTCGTAGATACACTTCAACAGCCTACTCGTGTTTTGGCAATCCGAACAAATAAAGTGCTCATCCATATATGGATTATACCAATCCCTGGGAGCATTAATACAGACACCATGAAACTGCCTATTACAAAAAGCCTTGCACGAAACAAGCTTAAAGGTGTTATCGAAGGCCACACAATTTGCCATACTGCACTTTTTGGACATTTTTATTGTTTTTATGGTTTTATTTAATTTTCAAAACAACCTTGAGACCACGAAGAAAAATAAAAGCCAACAAGAACTTGACCTTGCGTTTATGGACGTATACGTCCATAAACAATGATTTTGCACTTCATGCAATTAAATTAAATTGTCCACATAAGCACAATAGTAAACACCTGCGAGAAAGTTTCAAAAAAGAAGAAAAGTTTTTTCACCGGGGGGATGGAGGAGCCCGACGGCTTCCACCGCTGGGGGACCCAGGGCCAGACATTTCTAATACGACAATATACTCGTAAAATCATGAAGCGGAAGAACGATCAAGACAGCTGTAAGCATGGCAAGCGTATTACGCTTTCAAGTGAAGAGTACGAAAGAGTAACTAGGGAAAACGCAAAGGTTACTAAACAAAACGATGAGATGAAACTCCAAATACAAAGTTTGGAGGATATGGTCCGGAAATTAACAAATGCGAACAAAACAAAAGTGATGAAGCCACAGAATACGTGCGGCAAAAAAGAAGCGATAACAAATAAGAAGAATGGGAAAAGGGAGCGACAATAAACAAGACCAACGAAAAAACAGTAGCATTCCAAAAGACTCAAATATATAAAACAAAATTACAAGATACGAGCAAGACATCAATCAATGATGCTGAAATAGACATCGAGATAGAGTGCCAAGATAGCATAGGTAATATTAATGATTGTAGTAATAATTTCATTGAATATTTTAAATAAAACAAGTTGGGTAGACAGACCTATGCTCATGTCAGAAGGGTTTTGTACTCAACTTACAAAATGCAGTAACCAGCAACAAATAAAATCAAGAAACATGTCGACGATTTTATTGGAGAAACTGTGAAATTCGAGGATCATACTATTATTAACAAAGTTGAAAGAATTGTGACTTCTGAGGTATTTGTTTTACTTCTACCCATAGATATCTCCCTTGATAATTTTTCCAGATTTTTTAGAAACAAATTTTTCATGTATTTCCCCCCCTCCCCTGTGCCCCCACTGAAGCAAAAACTGTCAGTTTAAGAACTGTTTTGAAAAGCTCTTATAGAGAACTTTCAGTTGATATTCATATCGGCTACTTTTCATGAAATTTTTGTCAGGGCTCACTCCTCTGTACTGTAATCATCGATTCATGGCCTATTTTTTCGAATCCTAGAATGGTTACAAAGCCCTTTTGTTAGAAGCTCTCTCCTGCCTCTTCGACTTGTTTCAATTGTATGTACTCATTTTCATGATACCTATCATTCCTGAAATCTTCATGCAAATCCTAGCAAAGCTGTAGTGTCTAAATCGATAAAAAGCGCATATGGCTCCATAGCCATATGTTTCCATAGTAATACAGGGCATATTGTTCCATAGTAATACAGGAAAATTCAAATCGCTATAACTTCATTAAATACTATTCGATCTTTATGAAACTTTCAGAAAAAATTAATCTTATAGAAAGTCATCTGTTTGCTTTAATTGAATTTAAGGGTACCGTTTGGATTTTATTCAAGAAAACATAAAATCGATAAATCATACTATTACTAACAAAGTTGAGTGAATTTCGACTTCTCATGTATTTGTTGTTGTTGTACTCATGAAGGCCTACATTCATGATTTTTTTCCGATTTTTCGGATGGAAGGTTTCCAATCGCGAGGGGGGGGGTACGCGAAAAGTTCATACATTTCCCCTTCCCCTGCCCCCCTCGGTACTCAGAAGGCAATTTTAAGACTTGTTTTGAAAAGATCTCATTGAGACCTTTCCAATGACACCCTACTCGACTACCAATGCTGAAAATTTTTTTTTGAGGGGTCACCTCCCAATACGGGGAGACCCTCCTTAAACCCCTTTGAAAAATTTTTCCACCCTTGAACTTTCAAGAGGTCACCACTTCTGACCTTTCCACAAAGTTTCATGGCTGTAGCCTCTATAGTTTCGGAGAAAAAGTGCTGTGACATACAGACGGACGGACGGACGGACGGACGGACAGACGGACACAGGTCGTGATTGCAATAGGGTTTTGTATTTTAGTACAAAACCCTAAAAAAAAGGAGAAAGGGAAGAAGCCAACCGGTGTGTCTGCTGGTTCTCCTATTAAAAATAATAAGGTAAATGAGAAAGTTCCTCTAATTAACGTTTTTGGGCAGCGTAGAGGGGATATGGTTCGGTTATTGGCAGCCGAATATAAAATCGATAACTTTGAAGTTAAGAGAGTGACCGCTGATAAACTCACAATCAAAACAAAAACACTGGCTGGTTTCAAACTGGCGAAAGATGCTCTTAATAGTGTCAAAGCTCCCCACCTCACATACACGCCAAAGGCGGAAAAAATCAGACCTTCCTGTTGAAGGGCTTGGACTGTGGGGAGAATAAAGTTGATCTCCTTGAAATGTTGCAGGAAGCAAGACCAGCTGTTAAGTTCATCTGTGTGAAAAATTTTGCTAAAAGGAGAACAACTGTTGAAGGCAAAAAATTGCCATTTTATTTGGTCCAAATTTCTAACGATAGCAGTCCAAGTGCCCTCCAACAGGTAAAGTACTTAAACTTTAGAGTTGTGAGGTGGGAACGCCTCTAAAAAACTGAGGTGTCCCTGTGTTAAATGCAAAGATATTCACGTCCCCGGTGAATGCAAATTGGCTCAAATGAAGCCAAAAGAAAAATTATACTGTGTTAATTGCGGTATATTTGGTCATCCAGCATAATATCGAGAATGCCCTCGGTATCAAGATGCAAGAGTTAAATTTTCCCCAACACAAAACCAAGTAAATCAAAACTTGTTACCTTCGAACTTCGTCAAACCCGGGGTATCATTTGCACCTGCTGCTAGAGGACCAGCAGACAACAATGTAAATAAAATAAATAATGTAAGTGACAATAATGAGCTGCTTCTCAAAATTTACTAACAGCTTAAATCTCTTTCAGATAGAATAAATAAACAAGAACAAAAACACAATTTCGTTTTTCAACGTTTAAGCCAACATGCTTCAAAATAGTTTGTCATCCAGTGACATTTCCATGGACAGGATTCGTCTCATCTCGACCAACGTCAACTTCGTTGTTACAATACATCGGTGTGATTATCTCCTTGAATTCATTGTTAACCAAAAGCCTGACATCATGCTTTTCACTGAAACCCAACTCAATTTATGGCACCCTATGATATTCAAGGATTTTGAATTCGGAAGAAACGATAGGGTAAGGTGAGGGGGGAGGTGGCACCAAGATATTGGTTCGAAGACCCTATTGTTTCCAAAATATTGAAAAAGTCGAATTCAAAAACTTTGAATCTCTTGAAGTGTACCGTACCAAAATCTCACTGCCAGGTGGGGATAAGCTCTTCGTTATCTCTGCCTATGCAACTTGTGGAACTGTTCTCAAGCTCAAGGAGGAGCTCAATTACTTGTTTGAAATACTCGAATTTAACAGGCTGCATAGTTATTATATGATATTGCTGGTGACCTGAACACCAAGCATACATCATGGCTAAACGCCACAAATAATCCAAGAGGCGTATTTCTGGAATCGTGGATAACAGAGAACCAAATTGAATACAGGTGCAATCTATATGGGTCGGTGTTCCCAACATACTCTAGGACAAATTCATATTTGGACCTCTGCATTGCTGACGCAAGACTTGAATTCAGCTTTAATAATCCTCAACGGAGACTGCAGTTGAATCCTTACGATAGCGACCATAACGCAATCTTAATGGAAATCAATCGTCAAAGAGATGATTTCTTCCTTATTCCAGTTCAACACGAAAATCATTGGTTGAATTTCAAAAAAAACAGACTGGGGAAAGTTTCAAAAGAAGTTTCATCGCGAGTACCAGAAGCAATGTTCCCTTTCTGATGGTGGCAACTCTTGCTCAATGGTTCCTAATGACAGGAATCTAACTAACGATGAAATAGATCTCTATTTGTCGAAGTTAGATAAGCTAACGTTGGAAACGATTGAGAAAGTAGTTCCCA
Source organism: Odontomyia ornata (assembly GCA_963969285.1). Classification (NCBI taxonomy): domain Eukaryota; kingdom Metazoa; phylum Arthropoda; class Insecta; order Diptera; family Stratiomyidae; genus Odontomyia; species Odontomyia ornata. The sequence goes on from OZ017739.1 coordinate 41,554,964, forward strand.
AGATTTAAACATCGCAAGAATATGGAAGGATATGAAACACCAACCATCACAAGGTTGAAAAGATTGAAAAGCCTTCTTCTTACACGCGTCAACAATATTTATCGACGATTTTTGGATTACAACCATCCCTCGTTGGCTTTGTTGAAATTACACCTGAAGAGTGTCCGGAACTAAATCCGGTCATACTTCAGGAGTGAGGTCAGCAATCAATGGGTGGAAAAATTGAGGGATGTAAGCCCACAGGACCCAGATGGCGTTTTCGCGAAAGTGAATAGCATATTCCGTAAGAAGTCTCGAGTGAAGGTATCGAATCTTGAAGTCACTAGTGATGAGATAAATCTTCTCGATAGGACTGGTATTGAAATTGATAGTACAACTCCGGATGGAAATGGAAGCAAGGATTGCCTAAACTTGCCCTGATTGGAACACATTTTGAATTGGTTCATCGACCAAGCCCTGAGGTAGGGAACGAAATATTTTCAGAGGTCGTTGAAGCAAAAGTTTCCGACGCAAGATAAACAACAAGAAATCATGTGGTACTGATGGTATTCCAAATGTAGTTCTCCGACATTTGCCTGAGGTTGCTATTAGCAATTATTGCATATTGTTCAACAACATGTTGAGCAATTCATATTTCCCAAATGAGTGGGAAAAGGCTAAGGTATTTCCGATCTTGAAGAAAGGAAAAGAATCTTCATGCCCAAGAAGCTATCGCTTGCTGCCTAACATCAGCAAGGTGTTTGAAGTGATACTCAACAGAGCATTAAACGCCCACATTGAGGAATATGAGTTGATGCTGAATTGCCAATTTGGTTTTCGTGCCAGGCATTTGACCACACATGCAATAACGAAAGTAACCTCAGACAGCTGTTGGAAACTAAATGATAGACAATGTGTTGGAGCATGTCTCATTGATATGAAGAAAGCCTTCGATACGGTGTGGTTGGATGGACTAGTTTTTAAACTCCTTCAGGACAAGTTCCCCAGACACCTTGTCGCCATGATGTGTAATATGTTATACGGGAAATCGTTTGTTGTAACTGATGGAAATCTGACAACAATGCGCGAGTTCAAGGTCTTGAATGGTCTACAGCAGGGAACAGTTACTGCGCCTCTGCTCTTTTCAATCTTCATTCGCAAGCTATTGAACGGGTTTGATTTTAACGTCTCGCCAACGCGATCATTGGTAGCGTTTGCTGATGATCTGATCATCTATACGGCAGACCGAAAAGCTACAATCGTTCAGAGAAATCTCCAAAAAATGTTCAATGATGTACAGCTGTACACTGACAATTGGCGAATGAAAATCAATGCGCAAAAGTGTGAAACAATCTTGTTCCGGACAACTCTGCAGGGGGTCAGTCAAGACCTGAAACGTAATTGGAAAGATTTCCACATCATCGCTGGTGAGGGTAGTCTTGAACGAGTTCCACATAAATCCTGTGTTCGATACCTCGGTGTTCATCTCGATCAGTATCTGTACTATACTGAACATATGAAAATCATGCTCAGTAAGGCACTTAAAGTAGTCATGGCCCTACGAAGACTCTTTCATTCCAGATATATTGATCAAAAGGTCAAAATTATCTATTACAAGACCCTGGCTAGACCAGTTTTGACATATGGATGTCAGATCTGGTACAACCGGGTGCTAGTAGTATGAAAAAATTAAGAGTTTTCGAAAGGAAATGTCTTCGTGCATGAACTGGTTTGTACAGAAAGCCTGAGACGGATTGGAAACATTATACATCGAATAGAAGAATTTAACAAGCTGCTCAAGTGACAAGAGTCGATATCTTCATATTGAAGCTTCTTCGGAATCATATCGCAAGATCTGTAACTGTTAGTGAAAACCCTTAGATTGGGGTATATTGCGACTTGCCTTGCTACTGGCTTCGTTCCTCGAGAAACATTCGTTTATTTGGGCATGAATCGATATCAATTTAAGCTCATAAGAACAACAATTCCAATGGAGATACTTATTTGCTAGATTCGTTGAAGCTGATCGAGCTGAGATGGGGTAATCTAGCTATTGGTGGCTGAATGACAATGTCGAAATTATTCGTGTTTATTTTCAGCTTTTGTGTTTTCATTTTTTCTAGATATGAAAATGGGAAAGCAATTAAAAACTTTTTCACAGTATTCTATAATACCAGATAAGTATCAGGTATGTTTTTTTGAAGCCAGAATTGTTGATATCCGTTTCTAAACTGTACCTTAAGTTCCCCGTTAGTGCTTATTGCAATCAATTTCTCTTGTAATGTAACATTCGTTTCTTCAATGTCACCAAATGGATTGATAATCCATTGTGGTACTACCAGCGTCAAAATATCCTCAAATCTAGTTTTGAAATTTGAATAGACGGCATTTGTTAGGAATAATGCTAAAACATCAAACATACTACCAACTTGCGCTAATGCGTCCCAATATAACATCGCCTAATAGTAGCAGGTCAACAACCATCCAATCGATCCAATCTATCATCGACCGGATCGATCAGCAAATTCTAAAGAAGAATATTGCCCACCAGATCAACATTGGGGTGAATGGTTGCATTCTGCAAATCAGCATATATATGCAACCTAAATGGAATTTGCTGAGGTTTTGGGTGAATGAATGAACTTTCATACCAAAATGAAATTTATGTATAAAAATAACTGCAAAAATACACTAAAGTACTTGTGATCAATAGAAATTGAAAAGGGGAGTTTCTTTTTATTTTAACGTTAGAGCCGCTTCAAGAAGCAATTTTTTTCACTTCCAGAACATTGGTCCGTTGAGCCGGAAATCACAGGACTTAGAAAGGAACACCTCTCGAAGACACTCAAGGTTCTTCAAATCAGGGTACCGTATGAAGGAGTAAGTTGACACGCATCCCTGAAGCCATCACAGGACTTAGAAAGGAACCCCTCTCGAAGACACTCAAGGTTCTTCTAATCAGGATACCGTGCGAAGAAGCAAGTTGTCACGCATCCCTGAAGCCATCGCAGGACTTAGAAAGGAACACCTCTCGAAGACAATCAAAGTTCTTCAAATCAGGATACCGTACGAAGGAGCAAGTTGACACGCATCCCTGAAGCCATCACAGGACTTAGAAAGGAACCCCTCTCGAAGTCACTCAACGTTCTTCAAATCAGTATACCGAACGAAGGAGCAAGTTGTCACGCATCCCTGAAGCCATCACAGGACTTCTGCCGTTCAAGGAATCCCAAGTAATCAAGTAGTAGTTGTGCCTGTATCATTTTGAGCATTCGCTGCAAGACATTCATCCCAGCTGAATTCGTCAAAGACTTGTATTGCATGATATTTTGCTGTGTGTGTTGGAGCAGGAACTCACCAAAAGCTCTCAAGGACACAAGTATAAGAGGAGACAATCAAAGACATGGCCAGCCCAGCAGCATCGCAAAAATTGAACTTTGATAGCATCGCCCGTGTTGTGACAAATTTTAAAAAAGACAATCCTAACCGACACTCTCTAGCCTATTTCGAAGTGAGACTAGCCTGCCTGGAAGAGAAACGGAATGCTTCGAAGAGATGCATGCGAAGGCCCACGAAGAGCTAAGAGGAAAAGGCGACCATGGGGTCATAGCCAAATACAACGAAGAGTATGCTTACATCGAAGATCTTGTCCTGGAGCATCAAGCCATTTTCAAGGAAGGGATCTACAAGTTCCAGGCTAGTGGTTCAGAACAGTTGCAACTATCTCACACTGCCAGTGAAGGGTTGCGACTAGAGCGAGTCAAAATCCCTATTTTTGACGGGAGCTACGGTAGCTGGATCTCTTTTCGGGACCTGTTCAAAAGCATGGTTCAAGAGAGTCAAGGTATCCCGAGCGTCCAGAAAATGCAGTACCTCCGAAGCAGCTTAAAAGGAGAAGCCGAGAAGTTGGAAGGCCATTAGCTTTTGTGTGTGACAATTACAAAGCTGCTTGGTCACTATTGTGTGACAGGTACGACAACACAAAAATTATAGCCAAAGAGCTAATGCAGCGCTGGTGGAATACAATTATCTGCTCCGGGAACCAAGCAGCAGGGTTAAGGGAGATGGTAAACACAACCAATCAACTGACAGCAAATCTCAAAACATTGAACATCGATGGCTTTGACCTTGCCATCTTATTCATGATCAACTACAAACTCGATAAAGATTCAAGTGCTGAATGGCAAAAGCTGATCAGCAACAGCAGAGAGGTCCCAAGTTTGAAGAAATTCATAACCTTTCTGACGTAGAGGTTTACAATGCTGGAAACATTAACCCTCGCAAAACCATTCTCGGAGGTGAAACCACAGGAGAAGGTAACCACGCATACTACACAGGTTTCATCGCTCCGATGTGCTATGTGCAACGAACAACACCGCCTATTCGAATGTAATCGACCGTGGTTGCAAGACGGAAACCAGTGAAGAACACACGTTCATGTTTCAATTGTTTGTCCGACAAGCATGCAGTGAAACAGTGCTAATCAAAGAAGACTTGCAAGCTTTGCTCGGAGCGACACATCACATTGCTTCATGTAACATATGCTACAATGGTAAAATCAGCCTCATCAGAAGCACCTATACCGAAGTCAACCACCATGCAGATGCAAGCACACAACGCGATGTTGTACAACACACAGGTCTTATTTGCAACTGCGCTAATATCAGTTAGAAACAGCGAAGATCAAATAATGAAACTTCCGAGCATTATTGGAGATTGGTTCACAACGGTCATTCATAACAAAGTCTGCTGAGCAACTTTTGGGATTGCATCGCAGCCATTCCAAACTATCTATTGGAGGCATTGGATGCTCAGAAGCAGAAACGATATGAGAACGTCACAGCAGCCATCGAAAGACATAAAACAGACACGTCTCTGCAATTTTTGTTTCTGATCATCCCGAAAATCACAGCTATCTTGCCTACAACCAGCATAAATGTCACCCTTCCCAATCGCATCAGGAGGTTGAGGCTAGCAGATCCTGAGTTTAACCACCCTACGCAAATCGATATACTACTAGGAGCAGACATCTATGGCACCATCTTAGAACGTGGTTTCATTTCTAGCAACCCATGCGCTCAAAACACAAAACTAGGTTGGGTTCTCTTTGGATCAACTGGCAGCTTGCAGGCTAATGGTCACTCTATTACGTTTGTAGCAATAGATGACCTGGACACAGCTGTGAGACGATTCTGGGAAATTGAAGAACTTCATCAACCAGTAGAGTCATCCCTAGAGGATGTGCAAACTGAAAACCACTTCTCTCAGAACACGCAAAGAGAGTTAGATGGGACATATACCGTAATGGTACCGTTCAAAGTCAACGGTGATCGCCGTAAAGAGCTGAAGGAATCCTTATGGACAGCACACATCAGGTTCCGGCAACGTGAGCAGCGCCTATTTAGCCATCCTGAAGGACAGAAGGAATATAATGCATTTACGAACGAGTACCTAGCGCTTGGTCATATGCAAAAGGTGCTCGACCATCTGTTGCATAGTGCGGACTGCTTTGTTTTCCACACCTTGAAGCTATCAAAGAAATAAGCTCAAAAACAAGGCTACGCGTCGTTTTCAATGCATCCCAGAAAATGAAAGGTGGCAAATCCCTAAAAGATGTACTGTAAGTTGGACCGACTATTCAGAACAACCTGCTTCATTTACTTCTAAGATGGCTTACGCACAAATATGACATAGAGAAAATGTACCGGCAGATCCATGTGTATGAAAACGACCACGATTACCAACGTATTTTGGGTAGAACCTCTAAAAATAAGCCAATCGGGCATTATAGACTGACTACGGTCACTTATGGCACCACATGTGTACCATTCCTCGCCATACGCACTCTCCAACAACTAGCGATCGACGAACGTGGCAACCATCCAAAAGCTTCTGAGACAATACTTCGGGATTTTTATGTTGATGATTTTTTGACTGGCTCAGATGACATCACGCACTTACAGCAGCAACAATGTGAGCTGAGAACAACTTTTCGAAAGGGACGTTTCCATTTAAGAAAGTGGTCAGCCAACCACGCAGGCTTTTTAAAGTCAATTCCAGAATCCGATCGAGAAAGCCAAAAATCGCTAGACATTGCATTGTCTGAAGAGTTTAAGACACTAGGATTGCAATGGTATCCAGCACAAGACGCCTTTCCTTCACAGTTCAAAATAAGGACATCGAGAAGCTTACAAAGTGCTTGATTCTTTCAGAAGTGACCATGCTATTTGATCCACTTGGCTGGCTGCAACCCTGCATAATAAAAAGGTCGACAGCATTCAAATGTTGGACATAGATTGAAACATCGTCTTTCTGGCAGATTACCTGGGACAAATTCGAGAACTGGGGAAATTCATCATTTTAATTCCGGCAAGAAACGCTGAAATGCTCGACTTTGTTTTTATCAAATTTAAACTGCCACCTTTGCAACTGAAAGTTCACCATTTTAAGTTTAGCCAACAAATCTGTCAAATAAGCAATGTCTGTTTTTCTCTTCATTAAATTTTCTTTCAAATTTTCATTTTTACTATCGAAAAACTCTAAAATAACCGCGTATTCAACGCATTGTTTAAAATTCGATTTACTGCATCAATGACAAATTGGAGAGATTCACGCAATCTTACATTCAAATTCTTAGCAATTTAATGTTGTTTATGAATGACGCAGTGTATTGCTAATACTCCGGGTACAATGACGCCCAACCATGGAAGGTGCTCCATCTATAGCTACCGTTATAATATTGGATATAGGAATTGTTTCCCCAAGAAGTAAGCCTTCAAAACATGAAATATTGATTCGCCTTTAGTATCGGTTGTCAAAGTTCTCGCAAATAGTTATTCTTCGTGGATATTTTAATCCATAATAAAACGAACATATGCCAATAATGATGCTTCATTATGAGATAAAGTTGACTCGTCCTGCTGTATAGATTCATTTCATCAATATGCCTTTAAACTGTGTTGTTGCTTAAAGAATTTTTTTTAATGATATCAGATGCAGATTTATATAGAAAAGTTTTTAAAATCCGTTCAACGGCTGGCTAAATTAACTGTGCTCCGGTAGTATGCTGTTTTCCAGATTTTGCTATAAGCAACGAGATATTGCAAGACGCTCGCAGACCATCTCGTTTCTTTGTGACGCCGAAGCAAACATTTTGTCCAGCGTGGGTATCTTCTGAAGTTTCTCTTTAAGTGTTTGAAAGTATTTCAAATCTTTATCTGTTTTATCAGGGTGACATCTTCTCAGATTACCTTCCAACTTAGATGGCTTCATAGCGTCATTGCTAAAATCTTTGTTGTATAAAAGGAATAAAGGCATTTGTTTGTCCGACAATGCTGAGATGAAGCCAAACTTCAAATGATCAACATTGTACTTTCATAACTGTTACAAAGTATGCTACACTTGTCACAGCGGACACAAATACAAAACCGTACAGCTTGACGATATGACGATCCGCACAGTGGGACGATACAAAAAAGAACAGAATGTCAACAAGTTTGTCTTCTATTTCTATCTGTTCTGTATATATGACGATCAGCTGGATGGCTGAATCTCCACAATCGATTTTTTTAACTATTTTGGAAATGTTTGTGTGCAAGGTGTGGAGGAAGATGTTTGCGTAGCTGGTTTGATTATATCTTCAATACTGAATAAAAATCCCTCTTCTATTTTAAAGAAGCAAACTTTAGTAATATTGTACACGTAATTCTTCTGTGTATGTCACTATCTTGTATTTTTTTCTATTTTGCCCTGAAAGGGGGGGGGTGGTCTATAGCTACCTTTGCCCCCCACCCTTTGCGTGCTCCCCTGTATATAGTAGATATAAAGATGCGCTGATTTGAATTAATCTCCAAGCAAGTTGGGCTATTCATTAACTCAAATGAACTAAGAACCAAAGAGTAAGTAGGTCCTTATCTGAAGGACTTTGTGTGCAACTTGTGAAATATACTTGTAGATATCTATCACCAGCCATTCTTGAAAGGCTGCAAATAGTTTCACGGCATACACATTTCAATCAAAAACAAGTTGGGTAGACATATCAAAAGGGTTTTGTACTTAACAAACGATATGCAGACATATAGAATGATTTAATTCAAGATATTTTTTACTATAAAAGAAAACCCAGCGTAACTCCATTTTAATCGGCCAAAATTTTATTGCAATATTGTTAAAATCATTGACTAAGCCGAATCTTAAACGTCTTTTTAGGGTTTTGTACTAAAATACAAAACCCTATTGCAATCACGACCTGTGTCCGTCTGTCCGTCCGTCCGTCCGTCCGTCCGTCCGTCCGTCTGTATGTCACAGCACTTTTTCTCCGAAACTATAGAGGCTACAGCCATGAAACTTTGTGAAAAGGTCAGAAGTGGTGACCTCTTGAAAGTTCAAGGGTGGAAAAATTTTTCAAAGGGTTTAAGGGGGGTCTCCCCGTATAGGGAGGTGACCCCTCAAAAAAAAATTTTCACCATTGGTAGTCGAGTAGGGTGTCATTAGAAAGGTCTCATTGAGATCTTTTCAAAACAAGTCTTAAAATTGCCTTATCGGTACCGAGGGGGGCAGGGGAAGGGGAAATGTACGAACTTTTCACGTACCCCCCCTCGCGATTGGAAACCTTCCATCCGAAAAATCTGAAAAAAATCATGAATGTAGGCCTTCATGAGTACAACAACAACAAATACATGAGACGTCAAAATTCACTCAACTTTGTTAGTAATAGTATGATTTATCGATTTTAAGTTTTCTTGAATAAAATCTAAACGGTACCCTTAAATTCGATAAAATTTTGCAAACAGATGATCTTCTATAAGATTGATCTTTTCTGAAATAAATAAAGATCAAATAGTATTTAACGAAGTTATAGCGGTTTGAATTTTCCCCTATAACTATCGAACAATATGCCCTGTATTACTATGGAAACATATGGCTATGGATCCATATGCGCTTTTTATCGATTTAGACACTACAGCTTTGCTAGGACTTGCATGAAAATTTCAGGAATGACAGGTTTCATGAAAATGAGTACATACAATTGAAACAAGTCGAAGAGGCAGGAAAGAGCTCCTAGCAAAAGGGCTTGGTAATCATTCTAGGATTCGAAAAAATAGGCCATAAATCGATGATTACAGTACAGAGGAGTGGGCCCTGAAAAAAATTTCATGAAAGGTAGCCGATATGAATATCAACTGAAAGTTCTCTATGAGAGCTTTTCAAAACAGTTCTTAAACTGACCGTTTTTTTTGAGTGGGGGCAATTGGGGGGGGGGGGGAAATACATGAAAAATGTGTTTCTAAAAAATCTGGAAAAATTATCAAGGGAGATATCTATGGGTATAACTAAAATAAATACCTCAGAATTCACAATTCTTTCAACTTTGTTAATAATAGTATGATCCTCGAATTTCACATTTCCTCCAAAAAAAATCGTCTTTGACATGTTTCTTGATTTTATTCGTTGCTGGTTACTGCATTTTGTAAGTTGAGTACAAAACCCTTCTGACATGAGCATAGGTCTGTCTACCCAACTTGTTATATTTTATATTTTGAGAAAACACAATCAAAAGTGTAGTGTCTGGTTCAATAGAAAAGGCCATGTAGTAGAAACACCGTATATGATTGTTGTAATCGGAGAAAATTCATAAGAACCTTTCAAAGGACTACTTAAATGTCTACTCTCATCCAATTTAATCATATATTACTAACAGAGTTTGACTTACGAAAAAATTTAATTTACAGATCCTATTGTTAGCAAAGTTGAACAAATTTCCACCAATAAAATATTTGTTATTGGATCTACCTTCATAATTTTTTCACCGATTATTATTAGCTGCTCATCTTCAGGCATTCATTAATAAATTCAATCAGTGTTAATAGCATGTACCTTAAATGTTGAAATTCTGTTTTGAAAAGATCTCAATGAGACCTTTCATATGATACCCCGCTGTACTACTTTTGATGAAATTTTTTTTAGGTTCTCTATATGGAGGGACCCCGTTAAAACTCTTTGAAAATTATTTTCACCCCAAAGCTTTCTAGAAGTTGTAACTTACAACCTTTCGACAAAATTTCATGGCTGTAGCTTCTATAGTTCCGGAGAAAAACTGCTGTAACGTACAGAGGGACACAGATACGGATTTCAATAGGGTTTTGAATTTCAGTACTAAATCCTCAAAAGAATCCAATACGCCAAAGAGTATGTATCGAAGCATGGAGAGCTCTGAGAAAAGGTAGCTTTCATAGATGAAAACAAATATGATGTTTTCAAGACTGATGGGCGGCGATTTGTGTGGCGTAGATTGGAATCAAAAAACTGACACCCACCATAAAACACGGGAAGGGGAATGAGTTGGTTTGGGGTGCAATGGGGGCCAGTACTCTTTTATCTCATTGAGCCTTGTTCATTTTGGTAAGCAGACGCGTTTTGACTCACTTGAGTCTTCAATTTTGGGACACTGAAGATGACTCTTACCAAAGTGAGCAAGGCGCGACGGCTTTTTGAGATGAAACATTCTGTAACCCAGAATGTGTTACCTGCTGGGAAGTGATAAACATTTATTTCACTAACGGTAAAATATTCATATCAAAATATTAAAATTTTATTTCTGATTTGGCGTTGGAAAAAGCAATTCAATAATGCCACCATAATTTTAGATAAAAAGTGTAAAAAATATAAACCTTACTGTTGATAGAAGTTTCATACATTATTCACACCATTTCAAATTCAAAGACTTACCTGAAAATAAAGAAAAGAAAAAATGTTATTTAGAATTATAATTTAAATTGATTTCTAGGAAGAAATTTAAATACTTTTAAGATAAACTTAAATTCATAAATAAAAGCTTATTCAAAATTTCTCAACAAAAGTTAAATGAGCTTTATTAATGCATTACCAAAACACTTTTATTCAATTTTTTGTACATTTTGCCGGTCCACGCCCTTTAGGGAAGGTCTGATTTTTCTCCGCTTTTGGCGTGTATGAAGAAGGAAGCTTTGACACTATTTAGAGCATCGTTGTGTAGCTTGAAATTAGACAATGTTTTGGTTTTTATTGTGAGTTTGCCCGCGGTCACTCTTTTCACTTCGAAATTATTCATCTTATGTTCGGCTGCATACAGCCGAACCATATCCCCTCCGCGCTGCCCAAAGACATGTATCGGTGGAGCTTTTTAAGTGGTCTTATTAATTTTAACAGGAGAACCAGCCGACACACCTGTTGGGTTCTTATTCTTAGTTTTAGATTTCAGATGTTCAATAAATTCTGGTGATAACTTTTATCACCAGAATCATTAATATTACCTATATTAACTTGATAATCCGTTTCGGTATCCATTTCGTCGTCCATCGCGGCAAGTGTTGGATAGTAATTTTCGCTATTGCTTGCTCCTCCTGCGCTTAGTATGATATTGGCATTATCATTTGTTATTTTCTTCTATCTTATACTGTTGGTTTCATTCCTTGTTGAGCCTGTTGCGTGGCTGCTTTATTTTTGCTTGGCTTATGTGCCATGGCTTCTTGTTTTTTGGTCGCACTTTGTGGCTTCATTTTCTCTCGTAACTGTTTCTAGTTCTTCGTTTGATAGCGTGATACGTTCTCCAACCTCAACGTTTTTTTCTTTGATTTTTTTTTTTTCATTATTTTTTCATTAATTGCATTTGGAGTGCCTGGTACCGGATCCCCTAGTGGTGGGAACCCATCGGGTATCTCCATGCACCCGGTGAAAAATGTTTTCTGTTTTTTCCAACTTCTTGAAACTTCTCCGCTCGTAAAATGCTGATATTCGATAAACTGTATACATATTCTTTATAATTTTCAGCTATTATTTAACCATACACACAAATATAGCGATATGAATGCTATAGTGTAGCTTCCATTGCATAACGTTTCCCTATTTCCTTCCATTCACGCCTACCATTAGCCCAGTCATATTAGGGCTTTCACCTCGGAATGAAAGATAATAAGCTGCAAATTGGTATGAACCTTTGTTTTGTCATTCTAAATGTTGTCTCAAAAGTCTAAATCGTTATCGTGTTCGCGTCTCAAGATATTCAAGGTCAAAGGTCACAAAAATCGGTTTTTCGCGAATATCTGGCTTCCTATCGGTTAAATGAGATTTGCATTTATTATAAAAGTTGTAGGCTATAAAATTCCCTACAACTTTTGTTTAAACTTTTTTTTCATACGACCAACCGTTTTGAAGGTAGAGCGCGAAGAGTGCACATCGTACAGTCATATACGGCCTAATGCAAGGTCAAGCGTGAGTTATGGTTATCAGTACGTTATAAAGTCAATTATTTACTTGGAAATTATAATTATTAAACAATGCCTATTATTTATGTACTAACTATTAATTATTTATATTTAATTAAAGTAAGTAACTTGATTATTTATATATAATTATTCATATTTAACTATTTGACAAAACAAAGGTTCATACCAATTTGCAGATTATTATCTTTCATTCCGAGGTTGACCCCTTTTTTTACCTAATATGACTGGGCTACATAGACTAAGCTTGCCCAGCCTATGCCGGCTTGTTGCCTGATGTGGTGGTCTCATCTGAGATTTGGGCGTCTTCTTGGTCGTTTAATCCCTCCCCTAGGGTACGATTACGTGACCTTTGCAGACCATATTGTCGCGTGTTATGGTTCGGGGCCAGTGAAAACGCAATGTCTTTTAAATTAAATTAAAAGAGTTTATTTACTAAAATTGCACAATCACTAATTTAGGCATTTCACAACTTGTCTATTAATTTTTTATTTCAACTGTTTATCACTTCAATATCGCTTTTTACTTCGCAGTCCACACTATCGCAGTTTACTATATCGCGGTTGTAATGAATAATCCCCCCCATTCATTCAGGTTACCTTTATATAGGGTCTCTAGCCGTTCAATCCATTTCTCGTACATTGACAAATGTTCTACCGAGAGGTATCTGAAATATTCGAGCAGCTTAATGAATGGAGCAGTGACTCACTTTCAGATTTTGATCATGCTTGATGGGTTCTCGTGGTTTCGAGTAAATTCATTTTGTTGATGTTCTTAATGGTTGTGAAAACAATTGCGACAGTAGCTTGCAGAATTATTTGTGCATGTAACAATATATTATCTGTTATCCTAGCCAGGTGTCCTATCCATATCCACTTCAGAGTTCTAATTTTGGTGATCACATCCGTCACTATAGTTCTCTACCTTATCTAGGTCAGTTTTTTATGGTCCTTTCTTGTGATACCCGGCATACATCCCTCCATTGCTCAAATTAAAATAACATTTTAATTAATCTTTGAAAAAAAAAAAAAAACAGTGAGAGTAATGATTGTGCATTCTTAGCGAATAAACTCTTTTAACTTAATTTAAAAGACAGTGCGTTTTCACTTTCCCGAAATATTAAAATTATCGGCCGCGAACCATAACACGCGACAGTGGTGTCGAAAAGTGGGAAAAAAACTTTGAAAGTGAAAATTTGAGCATTTTCAATGTGCACAATACTAAAATTTAACGTAGAACTGGTGGAACAATAGTCAAAACAATAAAAATGCCACGAAGTTTACAATTACAAATTAATGAATTGACCATATCGGAGCTTTAGGAGGAGTTGTAACAGCGAAATCTGGCTACACAGGGTACAAAGGCCATACTGATTGCACGCTTATGTGACGCGATCGAGTCGGAAGGCGTGAATCTGGGTTTGGGTCAGCCCTCAGATGTGAAAAAGGGTGCAGAAGGTGGTGAAGCAGAAACACTAACATTAAAGGAACCAGAAAATGCGCTGATGCAAATGTTAATGCTGATGCAGCAAGAGCAGCGACAACAGTGTTCAAGTTTAACAGCGAAGCTGGACCAACAAGCGATCGAAATCAAGGCAGGTTTGTAAAAACAGTCAACCGATTTGAAAGCGGATTTGCAAAAACAGTCAACCGAAATAAAAGCGAAGCTCGGTAGTCTCAACAAATAAATTAAATGCATCGAGGAAAAGGTTTACCAGGTTGAGGAGAGAATTGACCATGAATTCAGCCAGGTCGAGGAGAGACTCAACCATGGTATCAGCCATGTCGAGGAGAGAATCAAACATGGGATGGAAAACATGAAAAAGGAATTGGAAGCAGTGAAGGCAGTAGTAACCACCTCACCAGCCCCTCTTATAACCGCAGCGCAAAGCACATCCAGAAATGTGCAAGCACCAATATTCGACGGGCAAACGGTCTGGAGTATTCACGAAACCCAGTATGAAGCCACCGCCAGAACAAATCACTGGAATGAGCAGGAACAAGCAACTGCATCAATTCCTGCTCTAAGAGGCCCAGCTGCCGAGCTTTTGCAGACTATTCCCATTGAGTTGTACTCAAATTCGGCTGCCATAATGAATGCGCTTTAAATGCGTTATGAAGATGATCATCTGAAGCAGATTTATCTGTCATAGCTATGGCATTGGATGTAAAAGTCAGGCGAAACCCTACAGCAGCTAGCCCAAGACATTGAGCGACTGGCACTGCTGGGTTACCCAGCATACGACCTAGAACATCGAGACGCCGCAGTAATAGAAGCATTCATCATCGCATTAAAGGACCAGGAATTGCAACAAGCCATGCATTTAACTCGTACCACTGCCCGGGTTCGCGAGGTAGTGACAGACGAGTGCAGGTGGGAGCGCGTGAAAATTGTCGGAGACCCGTAGGTAAATGGTGCGCCTATATGCTGGTGGGAAGGGGTACGTGCAAAGAGATTGCAAGAAGCGAAGAAAACCGAGCTTCTGTGCAAGGTGGAGTAGATCCAGACCGAGTCAGGAGCCCAGAATGTAAGCCCTTCAAACTGAGGGGGCCAACTTGGTGGGGCAGAGGTGGGCTAGGAGAATCAACGTACCCAGCACCACCACCATTGCGTGAAGACTACATCGGGGAGAAGTAGACTTATGCCTTCCGGGTCAATTGACGGAGAGCATTGCACCATAACAATCGGCGCTGGTGCAACCCGATCTATTATCCGACCAGAACTAGTGAGGCAACAACTACTTTACAAGGGCAGGATTTTCTCACTATGCACAGCTACAGGAGAAATTGCACCTGCCCATGGAGAGGTCAACTTCCAGATACAGTTGAGAGACCTTGCGTTCCGACATAATTTTCTGGTCGTGAACATTATGGATGACTGCATTCTCGGAATGGATTTTCTGCAACCACATGGAATCACGTTAGATTTGAGCAAACGGGTATTGAAATGGCGGAATGGCGAAGTTTTGATGTAGGATCCCAGCGTCCGAATTCTCAAGATGAATGTGGTAGTATGTGCTGACATTGATGTACCGTAATCCTCCAAGAGCATTGTATGGGTTAAGCTTGATGGTGATTCTAGAGACCACCGATCTTATCTGATAGAGCCAACGAAGACGTCCGCATGCACAGTTTGTTTGTAGGACGAAGCCTTGTAAGATCTCCCAGGAACGGATACGTGCCGGTTAGAGTCCTTAACACCGCAGACTCAACCACAAGCATCAAAGCGCGAGAAGTCATCGGCAGCTGCTAGCCTCTTTGGAAGCTACTTCCGATCACCATTGGAAAAGGAGGCAAGATACAGGCGAAACCCAGGAATTAACGTCTGCAATATTAAAGCAGACCAAATTACCAGTGCAGTTATTCAATCAAGCCTTCGATCCGGTCACCAAGTACAGTGGCATCTTCTCAACAAGCCCGCATGACGAAGGCCGAACGAGTATGGCAACTCGCGTCATAGATACACATGGAGCCAAGCCGATTCGACAAGCACCGAGACGTCTTCCTATAGCCAAAAAAGGAGAATTGAGCGCGCTGATCTCAGACATGAACAAGCAAGGTGTTATTGAGCCTTCTGTAAGTCCATGGGCCGCGTCAGTAGTTCAAGTAAAGAAAAAAGATGGTAGAACTCATTTTTGTGTCGACTATAGGCAGCTTCACGATCTCACTAAGAAAGATAGTAACCTGCTTCTACGCATCGACGACATCATGGTTACATAAAGTTTGATGTATATCGAAAGACGACGCACACACAGAGGACAATACCCAGCAACTCCAATCATTCCTACAACCAAAAAATGGCGGCATACAACACGATGATTAATAGAATGTTATCAATTCCGTTGACAACTGAACGACGCGTCCGAGAAGAGCAATTCATAATTGAAACAGCACAGAAGAATGGGTATACAGCGCGGTTAATCAAAACCAGAATAAGCAAGTTAGATGCGCATCGAAGAAGAAACTCTTTTACGACATTCTTCAAAACACCGGTCCAAAATACGCGGAGAATGAAGCTGACTTACTCTACACATTCACGGAAGCTACAACAAATACTGAAGACAGCGGGTATCGAAACAGCACACTCGTCACGAATCTACAAATTGGAACAAAAACTAGGGACTACGAAGGACAGTAAACAAAAGGATGAACGAAGTGGCATATACAGGATAACATGCCCAGAGTGTGGAAAAATGTACGTGGGCCAAACAAAACGACTGGTGAAAATTCGATTCCACGAGCATATAAGGGAAGCGGAAGTAGCAGCGAAAAAAGGACGAAATGAGGCAAGATCAACGGTTGCCAGACACATTATGGAGAGCACGCATCAAATAGAATGGGACAACGTGGAGATCCTCGAAGAAATCAACGATTGGAGAAGGTTGGATGCATCGGAAAGTTTGTGGATTTCAAGGATACCGGAAGATTTAAGGCTTAATACGGATCTAGGGAACGCATACAGTAGTTTGATCGGATCAATATGTTAAAGGCTTGAATGACTCATCTAGTTTATGACACCGTGAAGGATAATCAGAGTGGGTTAATGTTTTAATTACCTTTCCAAGCAGTAATTTTGATGGTTTTGTTATTAGTTCATTAAAATACCTTTTGTAAATTAGTTTGTAATTAAGAAACAATGTATAAATACAAGAATTTTTGGATTATGTTTCAGTAACACGGCACTGAAGAAGGAAATAACTTGTTTCCGAAACACGTGTCTGCCCGGGTTTTAATAAATATTGGCGTTTTACGGAAAATATTAGGTTTTTTATTCATTTGAATTTAACGCCAAAAAAGGGGCAACGGAAAAAATTCAATCATGGATACTTTAGCCGATGCAAAATGGTTTTCTTCACTCGATCTAAAGAGTGGCTACTGGCAGGTAGAAATCAACAAGAAGGACCGAGAGAAGACCGCATTTTCAGTTGGGACCGGATTGTGGAGACTTGTGGTGATGCCATTTGGGCTTTGCAATGTTCCAGCCACATTCGAACGCCTGATGGAATACGTGCTAAGAGGCCTAGCCTGGAAGACCTGCTTGGTGTACCTAGATGAACGTCCGAAGAGCATGTGCGGAGCTTCGAAGAGATTTTATCCCAATTGCGATTGACGAATCTAAAACTTAGTCCCGACAAGTGTAACCCTTTCGCAGCTGAAGTTAAATACGTAAGACACGTTGTATCAGCAGAAGGAATCAAAACAGACCCTGAGAAAACTGAAGCCGTGAAAAACTCGCCAACAATCAATAGCAAGCGCCAACTACGAAGTTTTCTGGGTCTAATGACCTACTATCGAAGATTCGTCAAAGGTTTTGCCAAAATATCAAAGTGTCTCCACCAGTTAACAGAGAAAAATCGTCAGTATGTCTGGAATGACAATACCAGGCAGCCTATGAGACATTGAAGGAGAAGCTGTGTAAATCACCCGTGCTGGCATATCCAAAACACGGGAAAATGTTTGTAGTTGACACTGATGCGAGCAACGGCAGGATTGCAGCTGTACTCTTCCAGCAGATCGACGACGAAGAAAGAGTCCTTTTGTATTACAGTCGAGTTTTCTTGAAAAATGAGAGGAACTACTGCGTGACCAGGAAGGAGCTATTGGCTATGATAGAGGCCACCAAGCAGTTCCAGAAGTATCTATATGGCCAGAAATTTGTTCTTCGAATAGACCATGCATCGCTGAGATGGCTGCTTAACTTCAAAAGCCGCGAGGGACAAGGTACGAGATGGATCGGAAGATTGCAGTCATACGATTACTAAACTGTTCATCGGAAGGGCGGCGTTCATGGAAATACTGACGCCCTATTATCGTCCATGTCCACCGAACAGCAAGCATTACGGAAGGATTGAGGGAAAGAAACCGACCGTTGATCTGCAAGTGATAACGGCCGAATTCGATAAAGGTTGGTCAGTGAAGGAGATTCGAAATGCCCAGCTAGTCGATGAGGACATCGGACCATTGCTCGTATGGAAGGAGACGACTGGGCGACCTGAGTGGAAGGAAGTTTCGATGCATGGCGCAACCTTGAAAAGCTATTGGGCACAATGGAGCTCTCTTCAGGTGGAGCATGGCATACTCAAGCGGAAATGGGAAACGGCAGATGACAGCTCCTATAGGATGCAAACTATAGTTTCCAAAAGCCGAATCCACGATGTATTTAACGAAATTCTCGAAGGATCCTTGGAAGGCCACATTGGTGTTAACAAGACCTTAGCAAAATTGCGGGAAAGGTTTTACTGGGTCCACGCTCGAGAAGACGCAGAGGACTGGTGTCGTAGGTGCACAATTTGCGCTTCTGTCAAAGGTCCAAAGCAAATACAAACTTTTAACGTGGGTGTACCGTTTGAAAGGATTGCTGTTGACATCACAGGACCCTTTCCTGAATCCGAATGGAGAAATCGATACACGCTGGTTGTGGCCGATTATTTCAGCAAGTGGCCCGAGGTCTATCCCATTCCGAACCAGGAAGCCGAACAGCTAGTGTTAAATTGGGTCAGTAGGTACGGTGTACCTTGCGAACTACATTCGGATCAAGGCTGAAACTTTGAGTCACTAGTTTTTGTCGAAATGTGTGAGCTGCTAAGAATACGGGTAACGAGGACAACACCGCTGCATCCCCAATCCGATGGAATGGTCGAACGTTTCAACGGCACCCTCAGTAAAAGCCTGGTCATGATGGTTGACGAGAACCAAAGGGACTGGGACCGGCACATCCCATTATTTTTAATGGCGTATAGAGCTGCTGAACACACATCGACGGACCGAACCTCAGCCAAAGTCATTTTTGGAAAAACTATTCGTCTGCCGGCTGATATCAAATTCGAAATGCCCCCTGAGAACCCCCAAACGATCTCGGAGTACGCAAGTGAACTAAGGCAACGGTTGAACAAGATACATCAGGCAGTGCGAAAACACCTCGAATCGACCACTGAACGCATGAAGATCAGGTATGATCTAAAGGCAAATCCTACTGGCTTCCAGCAAGATGACTTGTTGTGGCTATCAATCCACGACCGCGGAAGGGTAGGTCTCCAAAATTGCAGCATAATTGCAAGGGACCATACCGGGTTACAAAGCGAATCAATGACGTCGTATGTCACATACAGGAACACCGTAAGCCGAGAGCCAAAATGAAAATCGTTCACCTGGACTATCTTGCCCCATATTACATACAGGGAAGGGAGACTTGACTACAACTGACGACACATGTTTTCGGGGCGAAAAGAGCTGGGGTGGATGCATGTACAAATAATTCTGCGAGCCACTGTCGCAATTGTTTTCACAACCATTAGGAATATCGTGATCAACAAAAGAATATACTCGAAAACCCACCAAGCATGATCAACATCTGAAAGTGACGTCATTGCCCATTCAGTATAGCTCGAATATTCCAGGTAGTTCGCCAATGTGTGAGAAATAGATTGAATGACTGGAGACTCTGTATAAAGGCAAGCTGAATGAATGGGGGGATTATTACAACCGCGATAGTAAAACTCCGATAGTGTGGAGTGCGAATTGAAAAGCGATATTGATTGATAAGGGAAGTGATTGTGAAGTGATTGTTAGTGGAGACAGTTGAAGTAAAAATTGATAGTCGAATTGTAAAAAAGTGAATTTAATAATTGTGCATCTTTAGTACATAAACTCTTTTAACTTAATTTAAAAGACAGTGCGTTCTCACAAATCATACATACAAATCAAACTGATAACACTCTTTCCTTTGGAAGTCGGCTAAAAATATAAAGTGTCCGTAAATTAAGTATTTCATTTCCCAAAAATTGTCCTCCCTCTACCATTTCCTTTTCTCTATAAAATTTTTAGATAAAAGATGGCCCGCACGGACAGAGGCATCCTCTCCAAAGCACTTGCACTATCTATGGCTAGCTCGCCCAGAATATCACCTCAAGAGTAAGGACCCTCTACCATCCTTCATTGTCTGCGCCTGAAATAGCGGAGCGCAACACTACATATATGTAAATTTGTTATATAAAGCTTCAACGAAGATAATATAAAATTAATTTTTTTTTGCGACCAATCATCAGTTCAAATACTTATTTAAGCGAGAAGACAACATTTTCAGCTTAGAAATTTCCGGACTAGTAATCGTTACGCTCAAAAAGCAAATCATCTTCATTTGCTTTGTTCCTTTTTACACCAGGATTAATGGCAGGTTAATTTGCCTTGTGCAGATCAAAGAATAATACTATTGAGTCATAACTAGTTTATTGATCGAGGGTTAAAAAACTTTCTTGGAAGTTTAATTACAATGGTCAAGGCCAAACCAGAAACGTGTTCAAAGCTGAAAAGAAGATCGTTGAACCAATACTTTCATTGCGATTTGTGAAATTCTTCAACGATATAACTAATCTGGTAAGATTTTTGCCGCCTTTAATAAATTTATGAAAGTTTTATTTTATTTTCTATATAATTATCTATTGTTGAATATATGTATTTTTACTTAGATTGAAAAATTATTAAAAATATTCATTCTTACACAAGCTTTCAATTCTGGCGCTCTCATGCGATGAGTAATGGAAATCAATGGGCTCTTTCACACGGGAATGGCAAAAACCCATATCCAAACAGGTTTCGCGCTTACGCCCCTATGTTTACACGTTGCATAGTTCAGCCAACCTATTTTTGTATACGATACATGTCTTGCGAGTGTATGTGTCAAAAGGGTCATTTGATCGTTAAACATCGTGCGAACAACATGAGAGCGAAGACAGAGAGATAAGCGATTGAGAATTTATGTTTTAGCCTTGAATTGTGCACGAGGTAATGAAAAATGTATTTTATGATTGTTAAAGTTTGTCGATTCAAACTTCTATTGGAGTTATTTGAATCCTCCGTGTTTTTCCGCTCTCTGAAAAATATATTCCAAATTTGAATATCTTTTTTAGTCGCATATTTTTCTTGATGTGTTGTTAACATGCTTATTATAATGTGATTCTATGAAGATTATGCGTACTGTTAATTTTCTATAGATTTACAATAGGCAATTTATCTTCATTGAAATCGTGATATTCGTCGTGTTGTTTCCTGAAATTGAACATGGCCTCCGCTTTCATAAATTTATTACATAACGCGTAGCTTCTCGCATCCACGCATCCATTTTTGCACGCAAATTAAAGAAAGGCAATCGTTTCATGACGACTACCATCTTCACCGAATGTTCAATTCGGAATGATTACCAGCGTTTGTATAAAATTTCCCCCACCAAATGATCAACAAAATGCGTTTGTGTATGTGCGTTACGCTCGTTCACCCTACAAAATGTTGGCTTGTTTTTACCATCAGGTCCCCTCAATGCCTCTCACTCTTCTTGCCCATATAACCTGTTTAACGCTCACTTTTAACGCTGCGTCTGAAAAAGCCCAATAGTTTTCATCGACACACTTCCTTAAAACATCCCCCACATGGAGTAGGAAGGTGTGAAAATAAACACTTTCAAAACACCGTAGAAATTCAAAGATTTGCTAGAAATTATGATACAGCGTGAACGTTTTCACACATTAACACGATTAAAAGAAATAAACAAAAATTGTTTATTTGTCGTAGCGATTATCGTTATAACAACTTTTTCGCAAACAATTACAATCCATGCCATCAAAGTCGGCATAAATTCATTTCAATCAAATGGAACGGGCACACACGACTTGGGTGTATTTAATTTAAAAATTTATTTTAATTAGTTGAAGTCGTTCCAGAAGATGCGTTGAAACTTCAAGCAAGCCCTCGTTTAATTTTCAACGGAAGTGTTTTAAAGTTTTAATGGAATTAGAGTACTTGGTGGGTGCTTGTAAAAATGTGCCTAATGTGGGCTTTGAGTTGGTAATTTTAGTATCAAAAACAGTGTCAGCTTATTTATTGGTGTTTGATCCCTTCCTGAAGTTGGCTTGTTATTTCTAATCATCGTATTAATTTATTATTTGAACTGGTTACATAAGAATTCAAAATGAAACTGCAACCACTTCTTGACCCTGAGCCAAGCCCAGCATCAATTTAAATGAATTCTAAGCAACCGGCTGAAGAATTTATGCAGCCTTGATGTTTAGAATTAATCTTGCGGCAGAAAAGTTCCAATAACCCACTTTGTATTATTCTATCAAATTAATCAAATTGAAATTGAAGGTCGGCACGCAGCATAGTCAAATCAATAGTTGTGTGGCGCTAACCAAAGCTACTATGGGCTATAAGTATTGTTGATATATGTATGTACTAACATAGCCTAGCTCCCGTCCAAGGAAACCCTTTAGCGAAGAATACGCGTATACAAACAAGGTTCGTGTTGCATCTACGCGGAAAATCCGGGTGACAGATTACCCTCGCATGAATGAAATGCTATTCCTTGATCCAAACAAAGCGCGTGCCATCGACAAGTCGATTCTCAGAACGGGAAGTCGAACATGCATCTACGTAGATGTACCCGTTTGCTTTGTAATTAAATACAGAATCATTATTTGCCACTGAAAATTTC
This sequence comes from Odontomyia ornata, assembly GCA_963969285.1. Lineage (NCBI taxonomy): Eukaryota > Metazoa > Arthropoda > Insecta > Diptera > Stratiomyidae > Odontomyia > Odontomyia ornata. The sequence goes on from OZ017739.1 coordinate 41,577,685, forward strand.
AAGTCTAAGAAACGACACTAAGCAAGCAAACAAGCAAGCAGCTAAGCAAGTAAGTAAGCAAGCAAGCAACCGAGCTAGCGTGGCCAGTTAACCTTGAAGTCAATCCATTCCGCGAGTGTATGACGAATGGGTTCAGGTTCCATTGTAAAGGCTTGGCCTGATCTACATGTACGAGTACATACTCGTACTCGTATGCAGATTCGTTTTGCCATCATTGAAAAATTAAATATCGATTTGATTTCAACTGATTGCGAGTGTTTTCCATTTGATGCAATAAAACGCTGAACAATATGATTTCTGGTTTTCGCGTTCTACACGCGTGAAAAGAAAAGCGTCTCGCGGTTGCTGATGCGGTGATATTTGAACGGACGCCTGTCTAGATACATAGATACGAGTACGAGTATTGTGTCTAGAATAATATTGTCATAAGTTTTACAATTTATCCACTGAGGTGGGCAATGTGCAGTCGATGAACATAAACTTACACGCTCCGCTTAATCGTGCTTCATAGAAGGTCATTTTATGATATTTTATTTCCATTGTTTTAAATTTGAATGCAACTATTGCCGTATCTGACGATTGCATAGTTAAGTAATGAAAATTTACTTTGAAATCATAGTTTAGGGTTGAACGGGTGAATTGAAATATCGGTGAGCTTGCTTGCGATTTTACTGTGATTTTCTTTTATCTGCAATCAAGAATGATCGTGGATGCTTCGATCTCGAAGGCCTAAGACAGGTCTAGCGGAGCAACCCAGTTGAGGAAAGGCTTGAAGAAGAATAACTTGGAAGACTGAACCATACTGCAATTAATGATTGCAATGCGATAATGTATTGTAATTTATAAATTATTTATTGGAAGTGATGGCCACGATTACGCCTTAGGTGATGTACAAGCGGAGTTTGACTTCGAACTAATTTTGCGAGCTTCTCGACAAATACAACGGTTGTAACTATAGCAACAGGTAACGGTTGGTTATCGGCATACTATACACGAGTGGCTTCACGTGGCCCCATAAAAAGCAGTCAAGAAGATCGCCTGATCTGAGGCGTATTGTTACCTACTGTGAACGTTCTTTTCCAAGTTCACCATATGCTTTCTTCAAATAAGACTTTTTGACACAATTTAGTAACTTGAATTTCACCACAAATATCTCCTTTAGCAGTTGCAATGGGCTTTGTTCATCCGTCTCGTTCGTTCAAGATTTCTCCAAAGGAAATCCAAACCGATCTTTCATCGATAGGTAAGTGAATTACATATGTCACCTGGCAACACTATAGCGTAAGACGCGAGCAACAAGATGCGAGATATAGTGAGTTGTTTGTAATTGTTCAATTGGGACGCCACGTACTGAATAAATAAGATGTAATAAGCAACTTCGGTGTCGACTTTAATTTTATAGATTTCGCTACCGTCCCTGACAATATACGGAAGTGGAATATTACCACAAACTGCACGACGTTTATGCGAGACTGTGTATACAATTTAAAATCGTAAAATGCTGGTGGTGAAGCTTGAAGCCCTGTCTAATAAACAGCTACGTGCTAAGCTGAAGTTCTTAAATTGTTCGATGTCGGGCACTAAAGCGAATTTGATCGCGTGCTTCAGAGGAATATTAGACACCGACGAAGTGGACGATAAATATAAGGAAATGCAGGAAGAGGATTCTCCGTTCGAAACATCGAATCCAATAACTCGTGAGGAGTTTGACAAAATGAAAAACGACATGGCATCCACTACGTCATTACTGAGGGAACTTGCCGGAAGGAATATGTTTCAAGTGCCCTTCACCGTACAAACAATTCGACCAATGCAACAGCTACCAATGTCCCATTCATACGTACAGACATCTCGGCCAGTGCTGGCTAATACCATGGCAGCAATATAAGCCGACATACAGCCGATTATGCCACCGCCAGCAACATGCCCCACCATGGTGCCGTCAGCAACATTAAACGTCTCAATGTTGCTGCCGAAAACGTCCAGCGTCTCATACATACCGCAGCCGCTCGTTGTCTTACCGTCGGGCGCTACACCGACAACGCCTCGCAATACGGAAGAACGAACACCGATATTGCCCACAACACGTATTAGTTAGTTTTGGTTATTGATTTATCGATAGTGCCCTCAGACCGGGGAACCGAACGCGTCCCCAGGGTTGTGGATAGGGGCAGACCTTTCTCGAAAGGTTCGCTGCGAACAACCAATAAGCAGCCGTGGACAATGGTCGGCAGTGAAGGGAGAGTCTCAGGACAAATACCTGAGTGTCAATGATCTTCACTGTGACATGACGAAATATATGGCGTCATCAATTATCCATATATCCTGGCAGTAGGTAAAATGCTATGGGAACGGAAACCCAGACAGAAAACCAAACTATGCAGGTCCAAAAGGGGAACCAAATTACGGTGCAGGGGGTCGGATCCTCAGTACCGGCGGGGAGAGGGTAGTGAGCGTGCAGGCTCCCGGCCGTCGTCATCCAGCGACTGCAATGTTATAGAAGTGGTGAACTTGGCTTCTGTAACAGATATAACTACAAGCAAACAGGACGCTTGCACGGAGAACCCTTTCAGGCAAAAACCGCTGTTTGCAAGAATACCGATGAAACAAGTCACCGATTGCGGGGGGAGGCAGCAAACCCCAGAAACACTGTCAAAGTCAACATCACAGGTTAAATCATCGGAGACAGACCACAGACGGACTAACGAACGAAAGAAGGCAGAGTGCGTTGTGCAACCTGGCATCATTGCGGCCTTTGGGCGCAGTAGAAGGACTATGCGCACCCCGGAGCGTCCAGTGCAAGACGTACACAATCCGGATCAAGCTGCGACACCAACAGAGGCCAGTGTAAGACTGGGGGAGGGAGAAGTTTTGCCGTCGGCCAACGCCACTTCAAACGTCACCCAAGCGATAGAAGCAAAAGGGCTAGGAAACGGGGGCCTCTCCCAAGAGGTGGCGCCAAATAACACAATCGCCCTTGACCGCGCCGAAGAGGAGCGGCTTACTCGGAAAGCGGGGACTATCGTTAAACAACTGAGGGCTGCCTGCGAAGTGCAGAAAAACATAGGCAGGAGTGTCAAGAATGGCATTCTTGAACTGGAGGAGCTTTTTGGCCGCATAACGCACTACAGGCGGAGGTGGCTTGCAACCGAAAAGCACCAAAAAGACACGCTCTCCCTCGAGGCATCAATGGGTCCTAGCAACAGCAAAAGAATGGCCGGTAGCCCAATTGAAGGTGACCGTGAGAAAAGGAGGAAGGACGAGACCATAAACGATGTTGTCACTCCAGGCAAGGTGTTTCATGTGGTGCGAAACAAGGCAGCCAAAAAACGGCCAAAAAGCTGCTCCTAGAAAAAACAGACAAAGAGCTCAACCACGAAAAGAAGAACAAAGAACCCTCCGATATACCGCAGAAAACAAAAAGCGAACCGTGGCGCAAACCCTTGTGAGAAGCACTGCTTATTAAACCCACTAAGGGCCGAACCTACGCAGATTTCCTCCGTGAATTCAAAGGAGCGGTCAAGCCAGACCACACCAAAACTGCCATCAAAGCAGTTCGACCAACCCGGACCTGTGGCCTGCTGGTGGAATTCGGGCCAGAGGCCACAAACAAAGATGCATTCCGTGACGTGGTTCAAAAGGTTCTTGGAGATGCGGCAACGGTTGCCTCGCTTGAACCAATGGCCACCCTGGAAATCAGGGACCTCGACTGCGTCACGGAAAAGCTGGAGTAGAGGATGCCATTAGGAGGGAGTTCCCCAGCTTAAGTGAAGTCAAGGCAAGATTGACACGTGAAAACACAAGGGGGCAACGCATGGCTATTGTCGAACTAGCTGATAAAGACGCCCAGCGAATCCTGGCGAAGGGCAAAATTAAGATAGGTTGGGTGATCTGCAGGATACGGAGAAGAGCGATCCCTATCCGCTGCTTCAGATGCCTCGAATACGGACACACCGCGTTTGGCTGTAGGGGACCTGACAGGAGATCTCTGTGCTACAAACGTGGTGAAACGGGGCACAAAAGGAAGGAGTGCACGAACGAGGCCAAATGCATTCTTTGCAAGGATGCTAAGCTACCACCGGCGACCTCAAACATGAGCCGGGGACAGGGAGATGCTGGGTTTTCAAGGAGGCCCTAACTAAAGCCAAATCGATACTCAAATGATCCGTATCCTGCAGGTCAATTTGCACCGAAGCACAAACGCCCAGGACCTACTTGAGCAGTTTGCGAGTGATAAGAAAGCTGACTTGCTGTTGCTGAGCGAGCAACATCATAACAAGGACTCGCAAGCGTGGTACCCTGACGAATCTGGTACCACGGCCAACTGGGTTCGAGACAGCGCCCGCCTTCAGGTGCAGGGCCATGGACGTGGGGATGGTTTTGTGTGGGTGCGGTGTTCAGGGATAACATATTTCAGTGTTTATCTGACGCCAAACGAGGCAATGCCATCTTTTCGAACCAAACTCGATGCCCTGGAGGACGCTGTCTCGAACACAGAGGGCCACATGCTGGTCGGGGGAGACTTCAATGCTAGAGCCATTGAATGGGGTATGCCACAATCCGACCCAAGGGGAAAGCAAATCTTGGACATGGCGGCCAGAACAGCGCTTTTGGTCCTAAATACTTGGAACACCCCTACTTTCCGCCGCTGGGGTTGCGTAGGAACCATACCCGATGTGACACTCGCTTTGGAGTCCCTGGTACCTAGAGTACACAACTGGCGAGTACTAGAGGACTACTCGGCTAGTGATCACCAGTATATAGCGTTGAGATTCACGACGGTGCCACTCTGCGTGCATGTGTCCAAACTTCAATCCTCGGATGGAGGACTGAGAGGATGGACGTTGAAAGGTTCGCTAACGCGCTTACGGCAGGCGCACCGTTGCTGGGAGCTCCGCCAGGGAGTGGAGGGCCTACAGCCAAGGACTTGGTGAACTCAACTATGAGTACCATCATAGCTGCTTGCGAGTCTTCCATGCCCCGTCGGAGACCCCGACACGGTAAGCCTCCAGTATACTGGTGGTCAAACGAGATCGCCGAACAAAGAAGCGAGTGTTACAAATTTCGGCGAGAGGCCCAGCGGGCGCGAACACGGGAGGAGGCAGACACTAGGCTAGCAGCATACCGGTCCGGCAGGAAATATCTTCGCAGGCTTATTAACAAGAGCAAGGCCCGATGCTGGCAAGACCTCGTGGACGATGTAAATAGGGATCCGTGGGGCCTAGGTTACAAGCTGGTCATGCGAAAACTTGGTGCCCAACGGAAGCCCTGCTTACATGAAGCAGAGAAGATGGACGCGATCGTACGGGCACTATTCCCCACGCACCCTGTCCGTGTCGATTCAGCTCATGCACAAACACCAATAGAATGCTCACCTTTCACAATGATGGAACTGGAGCAGGCAATTCTATCCATGAAAGCAAGGAAGGCACCGGGAACAGATGGCGTTCCTGCTGAGGTTTTGCAGCTTGTCTACAAGCTTTGTCCTGACTTGTTGCTCAGTATGTTCAACACTTGCCTTTACGAAGGTGTATTTCCGGAACGCTGGAAAGTGGCGAGGCTCGTACTGATCAGCAAGGGGAAGGGGAATTCCGAGTTGGCGTCTGCATACCGCCCGTTATGTATGCTAGACACGGCTGGGAAAGTGCTCGAGAAACTCATCAAGGGAAGACTCACTGACGCGGTCCGTTCTGCCGGGGACCTATCTCCACGGCAGTATGGTTTTAGAGCAGGTCGCTCCACTATTGACACGATAGCGGAAGTAGTGAGCGCGGTCCAAAGAGCGGAGGCTCACTGCCAGTCAAACAAAAGGGTTGTGTTGCTCGTGACGCTTGACGTCAGAAACGCCTTCAATTCCGCTAGATGGGCGGATATTCTGGAAGAACTGGAAAACTCTTTTCAAGTTCCAGAATATCTGATGCGGATTTTGAAGAACTACCTGACAGACCGGAGCCTGCTCTACGAGACGAAGGAGGGTCGGCGGAAGATGGAAGTTACATCGGGTGTTGCACAAGGCTCCATCCTTGGCCCAGACCTGTGGAACATCACGTACGACGGGCTACTGAGAATCGAGCTGCCGGATGAGTCGCGCTTGATCGGCTATGCAGACGATGTCGCGGCGCTAGTTGCGGGACGCACTGTTGAACAAGCGCAACTCAGACTGGGTATGCTAATGCGCCGAGTGAGAGACTGGATGACTGCTTGCGGGTTCAGCCTAGCTTTGGAGAAAACCGAAGTAGTCATCTTGACAAAGAAGAGAATCCCTAGAGTAAGGATGATTAACATTGGGGAAGCACTCGTTGAGACCAAACTAGCAGTGAAGTACCTGGGCATTTTGATCGACTCGAAGATGCGTTTCTCCGAGCAAATCATGGCAACAGCTGACAAGGCTGCAGCGAGTTTTTCGGCTCTCAGCTTGCTAATGGCCAACATAGGGGGTCCCACCTCATCAAGAAGGAGACTTCTGATGAGTGCAGTACAATCTGTGCTGTTGTACGGATCGGAGATATGGTGTGAGGCTCTCAACATCGAAGGCTCTTGGCTCAGGTGCAGCGACGGGGAGCGCTGCGGATTGCATCTACATATCGGACTGTCTCGGAGTCGGCAGTGCTGGTCATCGCAGGAGTGATACCCATTGCCCTCCTTGCCAAGGAGCGCCGCAGAATCTACCTGCGGAGGAACGAATGCGACAGAGATGCTGTCGCCCACGAAGAACGAGAACGCTCACTCAGTGATTGGCAACAGTCCTGGGTGAGCGATACAGAAGGTAGGTGGACCGCACGCCTTATTGGTGACCTGAGGCCGTGGCTCTATCGAAGGCATGGTGAGACTGACTTCTATCTAACTCAGCTACTGAGTGGACATGGATACTTTCGGTCTTACCTGCACCAGATTGGTAAGTCACGGTCTCCTGACCGCATATTCTGTGCTGGAGAGGTCGATGATGCCTACCACACATTTTTTGTATGCAAGAGGTGCGAAAGGCAGCGCGGTGACCTCATTGAAGAAATGGGAGATCTCTCTCCGGATGAACTCACTGGAGAAATGCTCACATCCGTTGACAAATGGAACTGTGTGGCACATTACGCTCGGGCAGTCCTTAAGATAAAAAGAAAAATATATGAGCGCCTGGAGGCGTCCAGGGCGGTTGGGTCTCTTTTCTAGAAATCCCTCTCCCTTCCCCTCCTTCCGTTGGAAAAGGGATCCCTGTAGCCCGGTGGCGCCTAAACGCGTAGAGAAATGAGGCTTAGCCCGAAGCAATGTGTCAAACGGTTCCAGGCTAGGTTCTCAGATTGACAGGGGAGGTGTGTAGTGGGTAGTCCAAGGGTATCCTCCATGGGAGTGCCAGACTCGGTGGGCGTAAATGCCTTCACCTCCCTACCACAAAAAAAAAACACGTATTAGTAGCCGCTCACTCACCATTCGTGAAGTTGGTGAGATGCTACCCGATTTTGACCCATACTACGAGGTGTCACTTACCTCGGCTCAATTTGTTAGTCGAATCAACATGCTGCAAGACACATTCGACTAGGACGACCAGATGTTGCTTCTCGCTGCGCCGTCAATGTTTAAATGAGCAGCAAAATTATGTTTTGACAGCCATCCGCGGCCGCACGTTTCATGGGAAACGCGCGCGCGCGAATTGGAATAAAATTTCCCAAACGATCTAAACGAGAGTCCCTATCTATGACATGCTGATAACAATGACCAGGAAATCGGGGGAATCTATCAAGTCGTTTTTGCAGAGCATGTGCGTGATTGCTCGAAGAGGCGGCGTTAATGAAAAGACAATGACTCGATACATTCGAACCAACCTCGGTCATAGCGATCTGCAAAATGCGCTGGCGTATTTGGAGTTTACAACGACAGCAGAATTATTCGAAGCCATCCGCCGATTTTTCGCAAACCACCCAAAGCAACTCTATGAACCACGTGAAAGTCTAAGTGTAGCAAACCGTGCCAGAGGCAACCCCATTCCGACCCCGAAAACAAGTGCCGACTCGAACAGTGTAAAGACAAATCACCAAAGACAGCCACGTACATATTTCAATTGTTTTCTTCCAGGACCCCTGTCCATAAATTGCTGGAAACCTCAACGTCGCAATTTATATACGCGCGTAGGGCATCAATCGACACCATGTCCCAATAATATCTTATTTGCGAGAATGTACTCTTGGGTAGTGAGGTTTTGTGTGGAAATAGAAGGTGGAGACTGCCGCATGGAAAGAATTGTGGACTTAGACAAAGTGGAAGTTGGTGACTCTGTATCGAATACAGACAAAAATACATTAAAGTCAGTGTTAATCGCCAATAGAGAATGTTTCGCGAAAGACTTATCGGAGCTAGGAAAGTGTTCGTTAACGACATTCCGGATAAATTTGACAACAGATAAACCAGTTGACCTAAAACCTTACCATGTTTCATTCATGAAAAGATCGATGGTTAATAGTATCGTTGAAGATTTGCTCGAACAAAAATAGTCCGCCCGTCTAATTCTCCATACGCATCACCAATAGTTTTGGTCGAAAAAAAAAAAACGGCGAGCATCAACTTTGTATTGACTACCGCCGATTAAACGAAATGACCGTGAAACAATCTTTCCCAATGCCAGTAATCGATGAGATATTTGCGTCCATTGCGGGAAATAAATACTTTTCGGGTTTTGATTTCCGTACCGGGTATCATCAGATAGAAGTAGATGAGTCATGAAAACAATTTACCGCCTTTGTAACTAACGACGCTAAGATTGAATTCAACCGTATGCCTTTAGGTCTGGCAAATGCTCCAGGGGAATTTCAAAAAGTCATGAACGAAATCATAAAAATTGAGCCTTCTTTAAAAGTTCTCGCATATCTGGATGATGTGATCATCCCCACAAAAACTATACCCGAAGCCATCGAAAAGCTCGGAAACTGATACTGATACAAGTTGGACTTACGATACGGATAGATAAATGCCGATTTTGGAGCGAGATAAATTTCTTGGATCACCATGTAAACGAAAACGGAATAGTTCCTGACTGCGAGAAGACCGAAGCAATAAGAATGTTCATGTGTCCATCGAATATCACAGAAATCCGTCGATTTTTGGGATTCACCAGATTCTCTATTTTCTTGGGATCTGGGACGTGAAGAAGCCTATACGAAGCTCAAAAACATATTATGCGAAGAACCTGTCCTTGCACTTTATAATGTAACTGCGGGGCACACCGATGCCAGCAGCCATGGTGTTGCTGCTGTGTTACTCCAATCCAAAAATGGTACAAACTGGAAGCCTGTAATGTACAGTAGAACTCCAATTATCCGAATTAATGGGGACCGGGACCCATTCGGATAATCAAATATTCGGATAATCGGATTTTTAAAAAAAAAATTGCCATTGGAGAGAATAAAAGCTACGTTTTGATATTGCACTATTTTTTTATTGAATTAAATGAAAGAAACATGAAATTTTCACATGTTTTAAATATAAATAAAATGTACTTATGTACAAGTTTAGAAATAAAAATCATTGTTTTTTAAACATCTCCGTCAATGTAAGCTGTTTTGCGGTCTTCAACCGTTTTCGGGCAGCCAGGTCACGCATTCGCTTGACGGTGAGCAGTTGCAAGTGGTCACACTCGGGCTGACGCTCCATCCACTTCAAAGCAGTCTCGAGGCCGGCAAATGCTTCACTAGCTGATGGTCCAGCGTCTACTTCAACATCAGCAGAAAGTTCTTCTTCCACTTCCACTTCAACATCTTCTCTCACACTTACAACAATTTCATCGTCATTGAGAATTTGAAAACCAGGGTCAGACGTGTCACAAGCCATCCACTCTCCTACATCTTCAGCACTTACTTCTGTACAACCAGGAATTTTTACAATCATTTTTCTTATTTCCTCTCGTGACAACGCATCTTCATCATCATCATCCTCTCCATATTCTTGTTTCTCATTTTCTCCAGATTCTTTTTTTTTGTTCTTCTCAGACGGTAGGCCTTTCAGTTTATTCCACGCACGTCTTAGCGTCACTGCCGTAACCAAACTCCAAGCTTCCGCTACCATGTAACAGCAGTTCTTTAAATTTATTTTGCTATGATTTGCCAAAACCAATTCTTCATCTTCAGCACCTTCGATCAGCAGTTTTCTCAGCAGTTGCCTTCTGTAATGGCGCTTCATTGTTTCAATAACAGACTGGTCCATGGGTTGCAGCAAACTTGTAGCATTGGGAGGCAAAAACGTCGTTCTAAACTGCCCATTCTCTCTTTCCAACAGTTCTGCTGTAGGATGAGTGGGTGCGTTATCAACAATTAAAAGCACCTTACTGCCTTCTTTTCCCACCGATTTTTGGTGCTTTTTCACTTCAGGAATAAACACTTCATCATACCATTCGGTAAACAAAGCTGCAGTCATCCAGGCCTTGGGTTGACTTTTGTAGAAGAGTGGAAGTTTTTTTACGTTTTTAAATGCTCTTGGATTTCTTGATTTTCCTATCAAAAGAAGTGGCAGTTTATGATTTCCAGTGGAGTTGGCACAGTTAAGCACTGTAACACGTTCTTTACTGACCTTATGTCCAGGGGCACTAGATTCCCTTTTAGAAGCCAAAGTGGTTTTTGGTAATGCTTTCCAAACAAGGCCAGTTTCATCGGCATTATAAACAAACTCCGGATCATAGGATTCTGATGCAGTTTTAAATTTTTCAATAAAATTTTCAGCAGCTGCAGAGTCTGCTGAAAGCTTCTCACCAGCCAAATCTAACTCGCGTACACCATGCCTGAATTAAAAATTCCCTAGCCAGCCGTTACTAGCCTTAAAAGATGAATAACCAAGCTTTTCTGCTAAGATTTTGGCTTTTTCACAAAAGATTGGACCTGAAATCGGATTTCCCATAGAACGTTGCTGCAAAAACCATTTAAACACGGCATCTTCCAAATTTTTGTTGGTTGCTGTCTTCATTGTTTTCCTGGAGGAACTTCCATCTTCATTTTCAAGCACCGAAACAAAGTTTAAAAGTGTTGACTTACTGTTTTTAATGTCAGAAATTGTTGCTTGTCCAACAGCATAAATCTCAGACAACTTCTTACCCGTTACACCTTTATCGAGTTGCTCTATAATTTTCAGTTTGTCCGCTAACGATAGCACAACACGTTTTCTTTTCGAAGCCATGGTATAAAAACAATACAGTATTGTACACGCACAAACAAAAGTAAGCCGTAGCGAAAGAGTAGCGTCCTCGAGCAAGGTCAATAGCACACTGGCTAATCAAAACAAACAATGACAGGTGCGCCGTGACTGCAATGCGCCGGAACTTGTCTTAACTTGCCGTTGTGCCTACACACGCGGGGGGAAGTCAGTGTAGGCACAACGGCAAGTTAAGACAAGTCAAGTCAAGACTTAACGCGCAAACACTGGCTTCGCGGGGGGAAGAATAATAGCGCACTTAGACTTTTTTTGGACAATTTTTTGTGAATCGGATAATCGGCGATTCAGATAGTCGGAGTTCGGATAATTGGAGTTCTACTGTACTATAATCGATATTGTACCGAAACCGAGAACCTGTATCATAGTTACGAGCAGAAACTCCTTGCAGTCGTCGATGGGTTGGAGCGTTTCAAGATTTACCTCCCAGGGAAACACTTTGAACTGGTGATGGACTGCAGCGCTATCGCCAAAATTAAAAATTGCCGTGAGATGAAACCCCAAATTTGCCGGTGGTGGATGCGACTTCTCGAATTCGACTTCAATATCGTTCATCGTTCCGGGTCTAAGATGGCTCACGTCGACGTGCTCAGCCGAACTCCGCTAGGATCAGAGAAGGATATGAAAACAGCTGGTTACATACTTACTGTCTCAATCGGTCAATGAGACTAGCTTCTAACGATGCAACTTCAGGAAAAAACCCTGAAAAACATAATTGCCGTCCCAAAGGCAGACAGCACGTCAGCGCAAGAAAAACAATTTAAGTTAGAGTATCGAACTATGGATAACCGTCTTTATCGTGTCGTCAACAAGGAGCTTTGTTTTGTCGTTCCAAAACAAGTACGTTGGAAGATTGTGCAATCATGCCACGATTACGTGGGTTATTTCGCATTGAAAAAAAAATGATAAGCCGAATAGAAGAAAATTTCTGGTTTCCACGTATGCGAAAATATGTGAAAGATTACATCCCAGCGTAGCCGAAATGGAGCCTTTCCATTCAAACGACTTCACATTGAGCATCTAGGACCATTTTTGCAAAGGCGCTCTGATAATTCGTACCTTTTGGTAATCTCCGACGCTTTCACCAAATACATCGTCATAAATGCCGTTAAAAATATGAAAACCGTTCCAGTAGTACGATGTTTAAACGAAATGACGACGTATTTTGGACTTCCCTCCTGCATCATCACCGGCCGGGGCTCTGCCTTTGCATTGAAGTCATCTGCTCGATATTGTGCTGAAAACAATATTCCACACATCAAAAACGCAGTTCGTACCCCTCAAGCCAACGGGTAAGTGGATTATTTGCGCACTCGGATTGGAAATTATAATCGTTGGGACGAAGAAATGCGTTAACTTCAGTGGGTTAGGGTTCGGCCACATTGCGATTTTCCTGCCGTAACCAGCGATTTTCAGACGCAAATACGAACACACTGCGACAAGATTTGCAAAGGAATTTCAGGCATGCGCAGAACTAATATGCTCATTTGAAGGTATGTCTTTGCCAGGAACACATGCGCCAACTCATTTGTGCGCTATGCAAGAAACTTCCGTGCACGTCAGCGTCAAATATCCAAATGATGTGCGCCTGCGCGAGTATCACAAAAACTACCTACTAAACTGGTTTTAGGAAAAATCGCAAATTCCTGCGACTGCCGACCTGGATAAAATTGTCGAAAATCGCAGTGAGCGGGCTTCCATTTAACCATGTGTAACTTGCGACAGAAGTGCGGCTAAATAGTCGTAGTCTGATGCATCCCTTATTAACACCCAGAAAAATGATACGACTGGGTATAGCCCTAACAAGATTGTGTTCGATTTTCGGTTTAATGAAATTCTTTCGAATCGTCTGTTATCTGCACTGCAAGAAAACTTTGGAGCTTCGGTCGATACAAATATGAGGAAAAGAAGAGACGCTGCTATGGCTAACATCTGAAGGGAACGCGAAAAATGGAAAAGACGACTGATCAAAGACTCGCTGCCCCTACCGTCTACGTTGTTGATGGCCTGGTTCTGTTGGAACAGGAGCCGCCTGCAACGGGACATTCACGAAAATTAGAGCCGAAGTACAAAGGCCCATTTGTTGTTCAAAAATGTCTCCGTAATGACAGATATTTAGTGGAGACATTGGTTGGATTGAAGAGCAACAGTCGACGACATTTTAGTTCAGTGTTTACGTCGAAGAAAATGAGTCCTTGGTGTAAATCGGCACCGGAGTTAGAAGACATGAGCGACGCCTCAACCAACGGCTCGAGTGACAACGAAGATGAATACGGCGGAATCAAGGACGATGCCGAAACAGGAGTGGCCAAGCTGTCACCTGGCAACACTATAGCGTGAGACGCGAGCAACAGGACGCGAGAGATTGTGAGTTGATTGTAATCGTTCCATGGCGAATAATCAATTTCGGTGTCGACTTTAATTTTATTAATTTCGGTACCGTCTCTGACACATACTATATATAACTTCGCCTAGAGTTTTGATGGATTAAAATGTGCATGACTGCTTTGAGCGCCGATAGCCAGTCGCTTCGATATAATAAACTAGAACAGATATTAGACTTTGTAATCAAATAAAAGTTTAATTAAACAACATGGGGTATTTTGTTTCTAAATTGGAAATTATAAAGTAAACAATATGGTAGCAGTCCTTAGTTCTTTCGGTTGATTAGTGGATCGTTGGTAAAAATAATTTGGGCTCGGAATGTGAAAAGTGGCATCATGGAAACATAAAAATTTTGAGGTTAACTAGATGAAAAACCAGAATGGTCAAGTAAGTGTCAAAACATGTTTGATAAAAAAAACTGAATTAGAAACGGATACGAAAAATATTTCTGAGAGAAGTTAAGAATATCATAATCCTGACAAATATAGTTTACGAGACTATAAGACTGAATGAGACAATGAAGGCTAACCAAACAAAGATTGAAGGTATTCTTATCTCGATTTTAGACGGTACCGACTATTCTAGTTGGAAAACAGGAATAATGATCTTGTTAGAATAGAAAGAATGTAACTCACGATTAGAGAAAAAAGAAGACAAAGAAGATCAAATAAATTGGAATAAGGCAGATTCAAAAGCAAGAGCTGATTAGTACAATTTCAAATAAGCAATTAGAATACGTAGGTGAGTGCAAAACATCTTTACAGATAATTGAAAAACTAGACAAAATGTATATAACACAATTTATAGAATAGATGAAGTCAAACTAAAGAATTATAAAACAGTAGAAGAGTTTTTCCTAGAATTCGAGAAATCAGTAAATACATTTAAATTAGCTGGAGGCAAACTGGATGAGAAAGAAAAAATGAAGTATTTATTGAAAGCTTTACCAGAAAATTATAGTTATATTGGAGATTTTATAGACGTCATTCTCGAAGCTCAACAAACAGTTGATTATGTGAAGTCGAGCCGAAAATTCGAGAGAGGAATATGAGTAGACAACGGAAAACCAACGTGAGCATCTTTAGCAAAAAAACGAAAAAGTATTGCTACATATGTGGCAAGCCAGACCATTTGAGAAAGGACTGTTGGCACCTAGAACCAACCAGAAGCCGTCGAGAAGATATTCCCAATGAACAAAGAAGTCAACAAGGAAACAGCACAGGAGGAGCATACATCGAACCTGGCCAAGGAAGAGCCTACTAGAGAAACATTTCACAAGATAAAAAAATACTCAGAATAGACTGGACTCACGGCTACGACCTCGCAACCGAAAAAAGGACAATGGCATTGGATCTTGGAATGTTAGATAACTCAATTACCTCTCGGTTAACGGCCTTTTACAACATGCCAGTCAATATAAATTAAAAATACTGGCAATCCAGGAAATTAACTGGACTGGAAACGACTTTTAAGACATGAGATCGCACACAATATTCAAAAGTGCGAAGCCTACTGGAAAACGAGCATTTGGACTGGCCTTTATTGCGGATAGGGAGTTCAAATCGCACGTTATTAATTTTAAGGATATAAACGAACGGTTGTGTGCGATCCGTATAAAAGTGAAATTCTTCAAAATCTGGCAGATTAATGTTCACGCCCCAATCGAAGAAAAGGCCGAAGAAACGAAGGAAATGTTCTACAATAACCTGGAAAGACTAGTAGACTCATTGCCTACAAATGACACAAAAATAATTCTGGGTGATTTCAACGCTAAGTTTGGCAATGAGCTATCTCATCGGGGAACGACTGGAGGATGTGGCCTCCACAATGAAACAAATGACAACGGCCAGCACCTGATTGACTTTGCATGGAGCAGAAATCTAGTCATACGTTTGATTTGCGTCCCACATCGCCGCACTCATAAAATGACCTGGGTACCATCGGATGGCAACACACAAAACCAGATGGATCATGTTCTGATCCAACAACGTTGAGCCTCGAGCATACTTAACGTCCGTTAATACCGAGGAGCCAATTGTAACTCAGATCACTACTTGATCAAATTAACCTATCGATGTCGTATGTCAAAGGCATATTCGGGGAAGGCCAGCCCGCTACAAAAATTTGACATCGAAAGGCTCCAAACGACGTCTGTGGCAAAAAATCTCACGGAGACCCTCGACAACCAGCTGGCTCCCATCTTATCAGACGAAACGTTAAAGACGAGCAACGAGCTCTGGATGGAAATGAAAGCGGCTACTAAGATTGTGGCAGAACAGAAGATCGGAATGATTGGTTCGATGCTGAATGCCAGAATGCGTTAGATAAAAAGAATCAGGCGTACATAGAATACGTAGGTAGGAAAACCAGGACGAAGAGAGAACACTATGAAAATCTCAGAAGAGTAGCGAATAAGATGATTAGAATTAAGAAAAGGAAATACTATGACGACCAATTGAGAAGTATAGATGTAAGCCTAGCAAGCAACAACACAATACAAGGATACAAAGTGGTGAAAAGCCTGAAACGTGGCTATCAGCCCAAAACCGTGCTCTGTCGTGAAGAAATTGGCAATATCATCGCTGATGAAACCAAGATTAAGGAAAGATGGGCATCATATTTCAAGAACCTCCTTAATCCTTCGCATAGCTCCAGAACATAGGAGCCTATAGATGTCTGTGGAGAGTTTTCATTGGGCCCACCAACCCTGGAAGAAGTTTACATCATCATCAAAGCCCAAAAGAATAATAAAGCGCCGGCATCGATGAGATTCCAGTGGAACTCATAAAATATGGTGGCAGCACTGTTCATAAAGCTATTCACAAAGTCACCCAGCACATTTGGCAACAAGAACGTATGCCGAAAGAGTCGAGCCAATCAATTATATTCCCTATCCACAAAAAAGGTGACAAGCTACAGTGCGAAAAAATTATAGAGGCATATCACTACTTTGTACGGCTTACAAAATATTTTCAAAGATCTTAGAAAATAAAATCCGATCATATGCCAACAGTATTATTGGGGAGTATCAAGGTGGTTTCAGAGAAGGAAGATCGACAATAGACCAATTGTTCACTGTCAAGCAGGTACGAGTACTTGAAAAATGCTGGGAGTTCAACATGGACGTACACCAAATTTTCGTTGACTTCAAGCAGGCATACGACAGTATTGATCGTAACGTACTGTACCAAATAATGCTTTGCTTTGGTATCCTAGCCAAATAAGTCCGTCTTACCAAAGGGACAATGACGTCGACAACCTACCGAGTTCACTTCAACAACCAACTCACCTATGCTTCTGACACAAATATCGAACTTAAGCAGGGAGGTTGGCTGGCTACATTGCTATTCAATTTAGCTCTGGAATATGGCATACGAAAGCTATCAGCCGATACTTGAGGTACATTATCGTAAAAGTCGAGCCAAATTGTAGCCTTTGGGAACGAAATCAATATTTTGTCACGGTCTCTAATAACCACCAAAGAATTTTTAAAGAAGCTCGATAGGGAAGCAAAGTTAGTAGGGCTACAAGTCAATGAAAACAAAACAAAACGCATGACCCAGTTAAGGAAGAATACCTCAAATATCTAATATATCACACTTGGCGAATACAGTATTGAAAATGTCAGCGAATTTGTGTATATAGGCGCCAAAATAATGAAAATGGGCAATGAAAAAGACGAAACACGCAGAAAAATACAGCTCGCAAATAAAATATTAATTAACAGGAAAACAAAGCTCCAAGTATACAAATCTGTGATAAGACCTGTGTTTTGCTATGGGTGTAAAACATGGACCCTAACCCAAGCGTCCGCAAATATATTGAACGCTTTTGAGGGACGGGCCCTGAGGCGAATGCGATACAACCATGAGCTGTATAGAATTTTTGAGCAACCGGAGGTCCCAGCGATTGTAACACTGTGGAAGGTGCAATAGGCTGGCCAAATGAATTGTATGGACGAACAACGGATACCCAAAAAGTATTCGTTGGGAGAACTGAAGGCTGGAGACCAGTGGGAAAACTGAGGAAACGCTGGCCTGACTCGGTCGACGAAGATGTCGATGGATATTGAAATTGGAGGATACAGCCAATAGACCTAGACAGTTGGAGGCGCTATTTGCAAGAAGCAAAGGCCCAAGAGAAGTGCTGCAAAGAAGAAGAAGAAGACTTCACCTTTCGGTAGGAAATTCAAGGTAGCTAGTGACCACAATAATACTAAAATTAATATTTTTTTACGTAACTTTTGCATTCTTCCATTATATATAACCCAGAATTCAGAAACCTGAGCGGGAAAACTAGTAATCGAGTATTTGTTTTTAAAGTTTGTTTGTAAATATAAATTTCCTACAAGCATATGTTGATGGTTTCTACATTGTTTTCATTCTTAGGGGTTTCGTAAAAGAAGTTTAAATTAAAATCACTACTTGTTTGACTCTCTTTCCATATGTTGCTTGAAGTTTTCTAAGAGCAGAAGCTAGGATCATAGAACATAGTAATAGCTTCAGGAAAGGACTAAGTTGTTTTATATATTTAACAAAATAATCTACGTGAAATAACTCCAACGTAATATCGAATTATGAACTTTTGCAAGAACAGAGACGCTCATGACAGTTTGGAGGCATAAATTCAAACAAAAATTAGATGGTATAGGAAGAACTGTCAACTACAGTCTCATAAAATTGATATATTGTTTTTTTAATCCCCTTATTTTATTCTTGATATAGGGTTTTCCATTAGGGACATAATAATTTTGTATCCATATATGAACGCACCCTTAAAAATTTTTAATCAACTGTCAATGTCAAAATGCTAGGTAAAGTCAACATTTCCATTATGGTAAAGTTCACGAGCCAGCAACGTTTGGAAATTATTAAAAATGACTACCGAAATTCTGAGTCGGTGGTCGCAACTTTAAGAGCGCTTACTCCAATTTTCGGCCGTAATAGTCGTCCCGACCGACAGGCTACGGGCAAAGTGGATATGTTTGTGTCCAAATTTTTAGTATCGGACATATCGGTGCCAAAAAGACGTTGAACCGCTCGAAGCGAAGGAAATATCGCAGCCGTAGTGGCATCGATTCAAAATGAGCCAAATCAGTCGATTCTACATTGTTCTCAAGAATTGCGAAAAGATCGTGGCTGACAGGGTAACAAGATCAAATTGACTCAAAAACTAAAGCCACATGATCATTTGAAACGCCGAAACTTTTCCAATTGGACTCTGGCAAAGCTTTAAGAAAATGAAAATTTCATTGAAAAATCATCTTCAGCAACGAAGCGCATTTCTGGCTCAATGGCTTTGTTAGTGAGCAGAACATGCGTTATTGGGCAGCAACAAAAACACGTGCAAAAAATTACTGTTTGGGACGGTTTTCAAGCTGGAGGCGTAATTGGGCCGCGTTTTTTTTTGTGGATGAAAACGACCGTCATGTTAACGTTAGTGGAGAGCGATATCGTGTTATGTTGGCAGATTATTTATCGCCAGAATTGGATGAACTTCACATCAAAGATGTTTGGATCCAACAAGCGGTGCCACTAGCCACACTGCACGCCTCACAACCGATTTATTGAAAAGCAAATATAGTGAACGTGTTATCTCGAGAAATGGTCCGGTTGAATGGCCGCCTCATTCATGCGATTTAACGCACTGGTAACTGGTCTATGCCAGCAAGTCAGCAACGTTAGATGAGCTCAAAGACAACACCCACGCGAAATCGCCAACGTTCCGGTTGAAACGTGTGCCAGAGTGATGGAAAATCGTGTCCAAGGAATCAACCGTGGTAAATGGGCTCGTGGTTGTCATATGATCAAAATCGAATTTCATTCATAAAATGTATTTTTTTAACTCAATATTTCTGTTTTATTAATAGATAAAATTGTTATGTCCTTAGTCCTTAATCGAAAACCCTTTAAATGCATTGATATTTTCTTCTTTCGTTAAAAATGAAAAACATAAAAAGAATTTTTTATCCTTGAAATACTAGCTCCACTGACAAGGTCGATATTCATCCTACTTCTGACTTATCAAAAGTTGATATGTTAAATTATTTGATAGAGATGAATTCCTCAATAGAGCTGGAATTGTGCTGGAGAAACAATTTGGATTGAAAGAAGCTCAAAAAGGTTCGTACCCTAACTGCTAATCAAGCTGGTGGAAGAAGTTGGCAAGTTCATAAAATTATAGAAGCATTTCGTACTGATATAGGAAAAGTCTACCAGTCTGTAACGGTTGAATAACTTCTCTATAATAGGAGATCATTTAACCTTTCTTTCACTTTGTTCAAATGCTATTCAGCACCCTGAAATGTTGAACTTTCTTTGCGGTAGCTATTGGGGCTAGATCGAATACATTTGCTATTGACTTAGAGGTTCCACAAGGTTCTATTCTTGGCCTATTACTATTTAAAATGTTCTCTAATTAACAACCAGGATGAAATGTACCCCAAAGTTTGAATGCTATTTCACGTTCAGTAGTTGTAGCATTAAAATATTTTAGAAAACTAAATTGGATAGCGAATTTCCTAAATTTCTGTTAAATATCGGTGTTCACCCCTATCTAGCAATTAATCTCCATACAATAGGAGTCGAAGGCCTCATCTAAACATTCAGCGTGACCCATTGGCATTCGAGTTCAGAGCCAACTCTGACTAATAAAACTCTCGATTGAATGCATTTTATTCATTTAGCCAGGAAATCAATTGAAATCTTGGATTCCACATCAATTCAAAGCTTTTAAATTAAAATCTATATTTAATCCCAACTGCTCAGTATGCGAATCCAAAGGCACAGAGGGGAGTAAATATTTATTATTTTTGAACTTTGTACGAGTACATCAACGTTGGGGCTCGACATCGACCCGATTGGTCATTGCCCACACACACGAGTCGCTCGGCAGAATATTAACTGTTTTACAACCCATTTTAACAAAGTGAGTGCTCTGTTAACATATGATCCGGGCGGAAACCGTGTAGACTTAGAGGCCAAAGCAACCAAAGCGTTTAATTATGCAATATCGTGTGACACCAGATAGAGAGTGATTGGATCCATACTGTGCTTTGTATATTGAAAGTTGGACGCGTGGCCAAGTGAACGCCAGATCGCGGGATCTCAGTACAGTCTTGAGTTGGAGAATGGATTTACATACTCGTATGCGCATATGTAATATTTGCGTAAAAGCAAGCTGGCTGTCGATGGCAAAACGATCACTTTTCCAGAACAATAATTATTTAGGTCAACGGCATCGTACTGAGGTAAATCTTTGTACATGCTTCGTACAGAATATTTTATTGTAGTATGGAAGACGAAATCTATGGAAACAGCTGCTGAGCCAAGCGAGCAGAAACCATATGTTATGAGCGAAATTTTGCACAGATCAGAAACATGGGGTGGTATGGCGAGTTATACTATAAAAATTAACACATATGAGGCGGTTCTTGATGGAGCAGTCGCGAGTGTGTGAAAGTGTCTCTAGCAGACACCGCACAAGCAATCATTCTGTGGGGAGGATGATGATAAGCTCTCGGACGCGCGATCATATATCTTGTTACCAAGAGACAAAATTTTCAGAACTATTCTGGTGCCTTGGCCTCCCATGAACTTCGACGAGTTTGGCGGGTTGAACATTGTTGAAGATATAATGCGAAACGGTGTCATTTACTTTGTCCGAATATGTGCTTTTTGCGGTAGTCCAGGAACTTTTTGAGTGACATGAAATTAAGGTGCGTTTTTTTTTTGCGAGAGATAAGAGGGGCTAAGTTTGGGCCTGTGGAGCAAGCAAAAGCAAATATAAAATTGGTGACAATGTGAGAGCGAAGAAAACAGTAATGTCTGTTGATATAGGGTGGACATGTGACTTTTATCAAGTCGGAGATTGACGGAGCGAGAAAAGTAAGCTCGTGTCATTATTCATTCCGACAAGGTTAATGTCACGACGATTAAATGGACATGAATGGATATAGTATGCAAGCTTAAAGGTGAATGATTGCCTGTGAAATTCAGAGAATAGTAAAAGTAGTTTATTGTCCTTTTAAACAAAGATGGATTGGACTTGAATGAACTCTCCACTGATTTACGTGCGTTATTCTCAATCACAGTAAAACAAAGCTTTAACAACGATGGGTTTAAGCTGCATTTTTGTTTTTATGGGAAGTTGATGATAGCCTTGATTTATAGTTGCATGCAAAAAAAACCCCATCAAATGTGGGAAATAAGGGTTTAAAATCTCCAGTAGGTAAAAAGAATGGAAACTTATTCAAAACTATCCTTTGTATATCATTATTCTCGCTAGTACAAATAGGAAGTTCATCCAACTCTTTTTTTACACGATTTTGAAATAACACGGTTCAGAAATAAGAATAAATTCACTTTTGTTTACACAAATTTTTCGATCCAACACGAATTCAGAAAATCTTTTCCGAAATTCTGTATTTTACAGTGTAATTCAGTAAATTTTGATGCAGTGTAGAAAAAATTTTCAAAGAAATTGTGAAAGATTTTGTTTATAGTATA
Organism: Odontomyia ornata; assembly: GCA_963969285.1. Classification (NCBI taxonomy): domain Eukaryota; kingdom Metazoa; phylum Arthropoda; class Insecta; order Diptera; family Stratiomyidae; genus Odontomyia; species Odontomyia ornata. Next base: position 41,599,758 of record OZ017739.1, read on the forward strand.
TTAGTTTCGAATTCGAAAGTGCGGTTTCCATTCTCTTTGATTTATTGGTGATTTCTTACTTCTTTTATAAGTAATTTTATTTTAAATATTTTTGGTGTTTTAGACGCAACATTATTTTCAATCAATTGTTATAGTAGATACTACAAATTTGTATTTGACGTAAACAACAGACTAACAGCTACAAGATGAGACCAAAATTTTGATAATCGAATAGAAATTGTGGCTACAGCGAACGATTAAACCAGACGTCTGACAAGAAAATTTACGTATTTTAGATAAATACATGTCTATGCCTCCTAAACGTCATAAAAATTAGTATTTTCATGCAAATTACTACATATTTGCACTTGACGCAATCTAAACAAACGCAACTATAAGATAAGACCAAAATTTCAGCAATCGGATTCAAATTACGGGCACAGTAAGCAATCAAAGCTGAAAATCTGCACAAAAACTGCACGTGTTCTAGGAACAGCAAATTCGAGATATTTTGCCTAAAACATGTTCCGACCATCAAATCACTAGTTTGGGCTAAGCCTTTAAATTAAAACGTAAAAACGCAAAATTCGCACGTTTAAGGGGAGAAAAAGCGATTTAAAGTTTTGGGGAGTTGACACGTGAAAAATTGGGATTTTGTTGTCTTTCAACCACTAAACTTGACCTTAAACTTTTGCGAAATACCTCAAATTTATACTTTTTGGAAAGTTCAGACGCTGATCTATTCATTAACACTAAAATATAGCACATCGGTTGAAAAATCACGCCACAGCAATGTCGTTAAGGGAAAATGTGTCCATAACCTGCCCCAAAAATAATAGGAACCTTATAAAAATTAGTATTCTTAAAAAAGTACTACAAATTTGTATTTGGCGTAAACAACAGACTAACGGCTACAAGATGAGACCAACATTTTGATAATCGAATAGAAATTGTGGCTACAGTGAACGATTAAAGCCAGACGTCTGACAAGGAAATTTACGTATTTTAGACAAATACATGTCTATGCCTCCTAATCGTCATAAAAATTAGTATTTTCATGCAAATTACTACATATTTGCACTTGACGCAAACTAAACAAACGCAACTATAAGATAAGACCAAAATTTCAACAATCGGATTATAATTACGGGAACAGTAAGCAATCAAAGCTGAAAATCTGCACAAAAACTGCACGTGTTCTAGGAGCAGCAAATTCGAGATATTTTGCCTGAAACATGTTCCGACCATCAAAACACTAGTTTGGGCTAAGTCTTTAAATTAAAACGTAAAAACGTGAAATTCGCACGTTTAAGGGGAGAAAAAGCAATTTAAAGTTTTGGGGAGTTGACATGTGAAAAATTGGGATTTTGTTGGCTTTCAACCACTAAACTTGCCCTTAAACTTTTGCGAAATACCTCAAATTTATACTTTTTGGAAAATTCAGACGCTGATCTATTCATTAACACTAAAATATAGCACATCGGTTGAAAAATCACGCCACAGCAATGCCGTAAAGGGAAAAAGTTTCCATAACCTGCCCCCAAAAATAATAGGAACCTTATAAAAATTAGTATTCTTATGAAAAGTAGGTACACAATCAACATGATGTCAAAACAACAGCAAAATGTTCAAAAGAGGCAAGCGATTTAGTTGGAAACTAGGATTAAAATTTTAGACCGTCTAAAGAAAGGTGAGGGACCCACATCTATTGGAAACACTTTAAGTTTAAATGAAGCAACTATAAGAACAATCCGAAAGAATGAGGATTTAATTCGACAATTAGTTATTTCAGGATCGAAACTCAGCTCAAAAACAACATCATGCAGTCGGAATGCAATTTTGAAAAAAAACAGAAAAACCATAAGTGGTTTGGCTTGAGGATATGCAACAGAATAAGATACCTATCGCTGGAAATTTGATTAAAGAAAAGGCACTAAGGATTTATCAACATCAGCAGGAAGGAAACCCATCAACAAGTATGCATACAAACAAAAATCCAAAATTTAGTGCCAGTGAAGGATGGCTGACAAAAGACATGCTGTCATAACGTCAAACTAAAAGCCAAAATAGCATCAGCAAATGATCGCTACCCAAAACAATTGATGAAAATAATTGAAGATGGCGGTTTCTTATCGGACCAAATATTTAATGCCGATGAAACAGGGCTATTCTGGAAAAAAATATCATCTAGGACTTACATAGCTAAATCAGAAAACTCTCGGTGATTTCAAAGCGGCTGAAGACCGTGTGACGGTTTTTACTTTGTACTGACGCATCTGGTGATCGAATTTTAAAGCTGTCAATAATAAACCAGTCACTCAAACTACGAGCATTGAAAAGCCAGAATCTTAATCAGCTTTCTGTTCATTGGATGGAAAACAAGAAGGTATGAATGACGGCCGAATTAAAAAAAAATGGCTTTATGTATGCTTCGTTTCAGAAGTCAGGGAATGTTTAGAACAAAAAAAAATCACTCATCCTATACTAAAACACCCAAATATCCAAACAATATTCTTGCCACCTTATACCACATCCTTGATCCAGCTCCTGGATCAACGCAACATTTAAAATGTATTATGTTAAGCAAATATTTAAATATATTTTGGATGCAGTTAAGGAAAAAATATGACGGTTACAGAAGAATGGAAAATTTTTACACTAAAGGATTGTATTACATTTGTTTCTTTTGCCCCTAAACAACTTCAGAGATCCACCCTTGATGCTTGCTGGAAGAAATTATGGCCAGTATGCGTACATAATGAAAACGCGGGAGTTCAAACATCGGTTGTGTGCTCTAGAATTGTATAATGTCACACAAAATTGGTGGTGAAGGCTTTGACAATACACAAATTGGTGATTTCGATGAACTGCTGACTGAAAAACCTTTGGATGTGGTGCTGTTGTTGGAAATAATAACTCCTGACGATCTTAACGAAGAAGATGATGGTGAAGTTATTCACCTGACGGCTACTTTGATCCGCAAGGGCTTAAAGTTTGCCTCAAATAGGCAAATCAATTTTTGGTTCATGATCCTAATATAGAACGTGCATTAAAATTTAAATGGGATCTCCATGCTTGCACGGCTGGATATGAAGAGCTTTACAAGGAGCTTGTTAAACCCAAAACTCAGTCTCTAATAACATACTTCTTAGTTAAGAGAAAACCAACGTCAAAAGACGTTAATGAGCAAGAATCTTCAACATCCATATCAAGCGATGTAGGTGATGTTGCTTCTGCTGGCAGTAAACGTGCGAGACTTTTATCAAGCAGTGATTAATAACTAATCTTAATTTTTACAGTTATTTATGAAACTTTTGACTTTTTAAGTAGGCAAGACGAGCTGTTTTGTTATATTTTTCGAATGAAATCTTGATGAATTCGAAATTTTGAAAGTGGCAAGATTTTGAATTTCAGTTAAATTTTATTTGCAGGGTTTTCCAAAAAAAAAAAATCGTTTATTTTTTCATCTGATACAGTTTTTGCATATTAGGGAATACATCTTTGATTTTAATATGAAAGACATGTCTTTTTTTATAAGATTGTTTTTTTACACCATTATGGCTGCAACGTATCTACCGTGTGAAAAAAGTCTTAAGTTAGTTTTAATTAATAGGAAAGAATTAATTTTTCCATAATAAATCATCAGCAATGAAGAAAGAAATAATATCATTTTATTGAAATACCAATAGCGTAAAATTTTTTTGAACAGTATCTGATGTCTTGACTAAACGAAATATAACCAGATGAACACAAGTCGAGGTAGCAAGAAAGTGCTTCTGCTGGAAGGGTTTTGAAAATAAATTAGCAATCAAGCAATTTCCTACAGATAGCAATTTCACATAAGTATAGAATCTTCCAATAGACTTAGAAAAAATAATATGTTATTATTTATTTAAATTACCGCCACTTAATTTGGGTCCTACTGACCTCGTTGCTTGAGCAGTCACAATAACATCTCAATATGATAAGCTATTCTAGAAATTTTGTCGAAAATTTGAATATATGTGTGGTGTTCAGGCCGTTTAGAAACTGTTGTAATTGTAAAATGTTCAAGCGGCTATAATTTTGTTGTTCCAAATTCGATTGCATAAAAATGTTCAGGATATATGCACCTTTAACTAAACAACCGTATATGCGTTTTTTTAGATTTTGCGGACAAAAATTCAAAGTTCACAAACCACGCTACCACTGAAAAAGTTTACTAGATTTTACGTCGGAGGTATTTGTTGGCTTTGTACCCATCAAATACAAAAATGTCAAATCGCAAGGTGGTGGTGTAGCAGAAATCGTTCCATCTTCTGAACACACAATTTTTTTTTGTTTTTGTTTTAGCGCAAATCCGGACAACCTTAGTCTGCTCCAAGGTCGCTGCTAGCAGGCTAGCTTGTTCGCAGAGGGATTTCGAGCACAGGTCTTTCGCGAGCAGACAAAGTCCAAAATACAAGTACCAGCCACTGATTAAATACTTCACCATACTTTCTATCTGTTGCCGACCGTACGTCTACTCCAAAAGAGAGAAACCGAACAAAAGGCAACCTCAATCAAGCTCACTCACCCCAGAATATTCTCCGAAGGGTGCCCGAAATAACCCACTCAAATCTGAAACCGAATCAATCTACTCTAATTTAAAACGCAAGGCCAAACTACGGCACCGCGTACAAAATCGCAACACGAAATTGACCATTCGCAGATTATCGCCGAAAAAAAACGGGCACTTACTGAAAAGGAAGGAGTTAGTTCTCTTTGCTTTTTGAACTTAATCTCAAATATTCATTTTATAATTACACTTTATGACTTTTCAGTTTCATTTTTATTTATTAATTACAAAAGTTACTTTCTTAAATTTTCATTTTTGTTTCATCATTTCTTGTCACCTCGTAATTTGCTTGGTATCTCTAAGGAATTAATGACGAATTGATTAATTTTTTTTGCGGTAATTACCTTTCATTTGTTTAAATTTACTTAATAAAGAACAGCAATATTAAAACGAGACATAAAATATATATAATAAGAATATGAATAAAGATCAAATCCTTTTTTGTTCTGAATTGTTCTGCGTAATATGTATTGTGTTTTTTTTTTTTGGTGTTCTTTTCAGGATTAATAAAAATAGTGGATCAGGAATGGAAAAACTATTTACTTTGCCGGTCCATAGAAACAACAACAGCGCAAACCTTCTATCGAATGTTTGTTTGCGTCACACACATTTACAACATTCCAGGAAATTTCTTGCTGATTTGTCGGATCCCAGGTGTCCAATCGCGAGGGGTGGGACACAAATTTTTCGTGCATTTCCCCTTTCTGTGCGCTCTCTGAAGCAAACATTACCAGTTTAAGACCTGTTTTGAAAAGTTCTCATCTAGACCTTACATTTGATACTCATATCGCCTACCTTTGATGAATTTTTTTCAGGGGCCACTCCCCTATATGGGGAGACACATCTTAAGCACTTTGTAAAATTATTTTTGTAGTTAAACTTTGATGAGGGCGCCAATTTACACCTATATACAAAATTTTATGTTTGTAGCTAAAACGGTTTACGAGAAAAAGTGCTGTGACACACGGACCGACAGACAGGCGTGATTCTGGAAGTGTTTTGTAAAATTATTTGGAGCTATCTGCATGTGCCTTATAGATCGAATGGCTTCTGGTACTGCTGCTGACCATCGATTCCGCCTCTCCGGAGCGACGTGAGAGGAGTTAAACGTCGCACAGCACTAACCAACGCCATCAACACCGATGCTCACTTTACAGGCCAGGCCTCCGGCAAAGACGAAGGCCGACGATACGAACGGGATGACATGCGTCACATTTAGAGTTCCACCCATGTGGCAAGAGGACGTGGAGCTTTAGTTTGCCCATGTTGACGCAAATTTCGCCACGAGCCGCGGATCTAAATTCAATTTGCTGGTGACGAATCTCGATGCCAAAGCGATGCAGCAGGTGCGCAACATTGTGACGAACACACCAGTGAATAAGTACAGCGCACTAAAAAACGCTCTGTTGACTCCCTACGCTGACTCGACTCAGCAGCACATACAAAAGCTACTTTCAGAAATCGAGCTAGGAGACCAGCATCGATCACAGCTCTCCAAACAGATGTGCACGGTCGCTAACGGAAATGTATCCGGGCCCTTGTTACAACAGATGTGGCTCATGCTGAGGAGCATCCTATCAGGCAACGATGCGTCACTTTCGGATCTCGCACCGATCGCTGATTGCGTGCACGAGGTCACCAGACAGCCAGTGGCAGCAATTGCGAAGGATGATGAGCCACGGCACAGTATGCCACCAACGCAGCGAATCACTAGTGAGCTGAGCAACCTTTCTTCCACAGTACGGGACCTCAGCCACCAACTGACAAAGATAGAGGATACACTCCGTTCTCGAGGCAATAGACAGCAGACATGACACACGTCGCACACAGCCTACGCAACAACAGAAATCACCAACACATCGCGCCGGATCAATAGGCAAACAGCCCTGCTGGTACTAAGCATAAAACTATCGGCAGCCTTGCTCAACGTTCAAAAAATAACTACTCATCATCCACACGTAGCAGCCGCCCATCGCACGATCCAACGATTATCTTGATCGACACAGGTGCAAATATTTCGGTTATTTCACCAACCATCCGGGATGGACGCTCCCCCGATGTTGTCTAGAGTTTTTCGCTGCCAATGGTTCCTAAATTCGCACATTTGGTAAAGAAGTGAAATTGAACTTGGGATTTGCAACACCATTTAAGTGGATCTTCACGATAGCCGATATTAGTTCTCGGATCATCGGAGCCGATTTTATCAAAGACTATGGCCTCCTTGTCGACATGAAAGGGAGGCGGCTCATCGAGCGCACAGGCCTCAAAAACGATTGTCACTCATATTAACAAGCAGCTGCCCCAAGGCGATCAACCTGTATCAGATGTCACTGGCGAGTGGCGATCGCTGTTACTGGACTACATCAAGCTTGCAAGCGGTGCGCGAAAACCAAACATAAAGTGCACAAGCACCCATCACATCCATGCCAAGAGACCGGCAGTTAACGCCAAGGCACGAAGACTCTTGCCTGACAAGTTTGCATCAGCGAATTCGACGATCTGATCAGACACGGAATTCGCCGTGCATCAAAAACCGCCTGGAGCAGCCCCTTGCACATGGTGAAGAAACCAAATGGAGATTGGCAACCCGGCGAGGACTACCATGCGCTCAACGCCCGCACAATCCCAGATCTCTATCCAATTGGGTTTCTCCAAGATTGTACCGCAGCCCTCTACGAGATGACGATTTTTTTGTGATCGACTTAAGCAGGGCGTACCACCAAATTCTCGTGGAACCAAGTGGCATCCCGAAGACCGCCATCATCACACCGTTTGGATTGTACGAATTCATGTACATGACATTTGGACTTTGCATTGCAGGTCAGACATTTCAGCGCTTTATGCACGAAATGCTGCGAGGCTTGGGCAATACATTTGTTTTTCCTCAACGACGTCTTGATTTTTCCGCCTGACCAGCAGACGCATCTTGAGAACGTGAAGCAAATGTTGGACCGATTTGTGAAATTTGTCTGATCATCAACACCCCCAAGTGCCAGTTCGGTAAATCGGATGTGAAGTTCTTGGAGCACGCTATCAACAAGCACGGATTGAAACCCTGATCTGAAAAAATGGAGGGAATTCCTGCAACGACAAGACCGAAGAGCGTTCATTAATTGAAATCTTTTCTCGGGAGGGTGAACTTCTATCGCCACGTTCTCCCACACGCAGCTCAACAATAACGTGCGTTGCTGCAGCTGATCGTGGGAAACCGCAAACACGACCAAACACCACTCAATTGGACAGACAAAGCAGTGGCCTTATTCGACCAGTCTAAATTGGGCTTGGGGAGGGCCCCGATATTGGCTCATTCCGACTCCAACGCCAAATGGCCTCTCTGCGTTGACGCATCAGCTAAGGTATCGTAGCCGTACTACAGCAAACAAGGGACGGAGCTACATCACCACTCTTCTCCAGGAAGCTAACAGACACCCAACGAATGTACAGCACGTACGATCGGGAGCTGTTAGCTACTTTTGGAGTTTCATCTAATCAAAGACATGTCATAATAATATGCCACCACAAATAAAACTCGATAACATTGTTGCGAGTGACGTGAAAACTATTTGTACTCTGTTTGTTGAGTATTTTAACTCTGTTTTCGTTCCTCAATCAGACACTGAGATGAACTTCTCTGCAGCTCATGATGATAATTTTCCGCTAGCAGATATTTCATCCATGGTTATCACGCAGGACATAGTTGTGAAACAATTCCAGTTATTAGATGTAAAAAAGGGCGCTGGCTGTAATGGTGTTCATCCTTCTCTAATAAAAAACTTAGTAAAGAGCTTTCTATCCCCCTCACTATAATATACCAAAAGTCTGTATCTGAAGGTTATATTCCTAGTATTTGGAAAAAAGTAATCATAGCTCCGATTCCAAAGGGGAACGATAAACAAGATATCAAACAATACAGACCGATTTCTAAGCTAAATATTTTCAGCAAAATATTGGAGAAAATCGTTGTTGATAGTCTTAACACACAAATGGGTATTATTGCTTCACAACAGCATGGATTTTTAAGCGGCCGGAGTGTCACTACTAATTTAGCGCTGTACACCGACTTCTTACTTAATGCTCTAGATTCTGGGTATCAAGTTGACGCTGTCTATACAGATTTTTCGAAGGCCTTTGACAAAATTAACCATGCTATTCTTATGAAGAAGCTCTCGAAAATTGGTATACATGGATCTGTTCGTACATAAGTAATCGAATTCAAGCGGTTGCATTAAGAGGTTATTGTTCAAACTTCTTTGAGATTTCCTCAGGAATTCCTCAAGGATCACTTCTTGGTCCAGATTTTCCTTTTCCAACTCTCATTATTTACTGTATGCGGATGGCACTAAAATCAAGACGTTGGACGATTGTAAGACATTTGAACAGTACTCCAATGCGAATCAACTGTTTTTAAATGCTGGAAAGTGCAGTATAATAACTTTCTAAAGAAAGCGTCATATAATAACTTATGCATATACAATCTCGGAAGTGCCGATTAACCGGATTAATGAGGTTAGAGATCTAGGTCTGATTTTAGATTCAAGACTCTTCTTCAATCTGCATTTTGACAACATGGTACCTAAGGCCTTTAAACGTCTAGGACTGATTCTTCGATCAAGTAAGCCCTTTTCAAGACCCGACACATTGAAAATTCTATATATACATATTCTAGATAATACATATGGATCCTTGAATTGGGAAGTGTTATTTAGTCACCGCAATATGATACTCATATTCGAAAAATTGAGAAAGTGCAAAAACAGTTTCTGAAATCTCGTGATTATCGCATGGGATATGCTTGCACAAATTACGAATTACGTCCTCTAGACGTAGTTATTTGGATTCTGTTTTCTTATATAAAATTATTAATAGTCACATAAACTGCTCTGATTTATTAAATTCGATTCATGTCAAAGTTCCGCGTTGTGTTTATCTCGTTCTAATGACACTTTTTACTTCCCTGTCTGTCGCAACAATTATGCTAAGAATACCTTCCTCATGGGTTCATGTGCTTTTTATAATGACAAACTAAATGAAGTCGATATTTTTCCATGTAATTTAAATATGTATAAAAAGAAACGAATTGATCTACTAGCATAGCTTGTTCCTTTTATGAAATATCGATAATGACTGAAAATTCACATTCTTAATTTTGTAGTTTTTCTCTTTTTCTTCTGTTAATTCGATAATGTCTGTAACTTTCGTCACTTTTGAATCTCCGATAAAGATTTGTATATAGTTATGGTAATACTAGGTCTATTGGTGCTTTAAGTTTGTATTTATATTTGTAAATGACTGTTATTTACCTGAATAAATAAATAAATAAATATGTACGAGGCAATCAGACACTTACAACACATGGTCGAAGGCAAAGTGTTTACCGTTTTCACTGACCACAAGCTCCTGCAGTTCGCACTCCAGCAGTGCTCCAAACAAGCATCGGCAAGACAACAACGCCAGCTGGAGTTCATACCTCACATATACCGGGCCGAGAGAATGTCATTACTGACTATCTTGCAAGGGTGAATATAATTGAATCCATTGATTTTACTACTATCGCTTTAGCTTTAAAAGACGACCCTGAGCTTCAAGCAACGAGCCTCTCGAATGGAAAAAACAGAGAGTGGGCGACTTCCTTCTTACTCTACACTGTGTCATCACCGCCGAAAGGATGCGACCATTTATCCTGCGAAAATTTCGGGCAATAGTCATGCAAAACGTTTATGATCTTTTTTACCCGGGCACTTGAGCGACCAGAAGGTGATCACCGAACGCTACTTCTGGCACTCGATGAATTCCAACATCAACAAGTGCCTGTCGTGTCAGCGCAACAAAATCACCCTATAGCCTATTTGATGCGAGATTTGAGCCCATAAACACCGATCTCATCGGACCACTTCCACAAAGCGAAGAGTTCAGGTACTGCCTCACTATCGTGGACAGATTCTCTTGTTGGCCTGAAGCAATCCGAATCGAAACTATCACAGCGGCAGCAGTCGCGCAAGCACTAATTAACATATGGATTAGCCGACTTGGAGTTCCTGTGGGCATTATTTAGGGAGCCAACCAGACTGCTAGGAATAACGCAACTGCAAACGACGCCTTATCATCCGGCTTTCAATGGCATTGTGGAACGGTGGCATCGCACGGTCAAAAGCGCGATTCACCGCAATGGAAGAAAACACTACCAATTGTGCTATTGGGACTGCAATCAACGTTGAAGGAAGATATTGAGTTTACGCCAGCCGACATATTCTACGGCATAATTCTATGGCTAACTGGGAAATTTTTCAGTACATCACAGGCTAGCATGAATGACTCCGTCTTCCTGAAGGACCTGCGCACGAGGATGGCTTCTTTAACTCCAAGCAATATGGCGCATCACAACACCAAAGACATCTTTGTTAACAGGAGCCTAGCAGATAGCACACACGTCTTTGTTCAACACGACAAAATCAACCACCTTACGATGGCCCATACCTAGTATTGGCATGGAAAGACAAGAACTACAAGGTTGATGTTAATGGACGACCAACATCAATTTCCCTCGACGGGCTAAAACTCACATTTTTGGCATCAAACCAGATCCCCATCGCTCCTAATGGGCAAACGACACGATCCGGAAGAAAAATCTGCATTCCGGTCTGGTTCGCATCATAAGCCTCGTTTCATCGTGGCTCTGCCTCTGCAGAGAGAGTACTGTTGCGGAGCAGCTATCAAGCATATCGACGACAACAATGTTGTACTGGTCGGCCAGCATACGTACTTGTACGCGATTATATCTTATCGCGCACAAATAGCATCAGCATTTTTCATCTATAAAAGATTGACAAGAAAATCTTTCACGTTTTCTGCTTGTTTGAAACAATCGACGACGCATCGTAATTGGTTATCGAAATTTGTTGATTTTTTGACATGTTATCGAAATGCATTTGCTATCGAAAATAAAGTATATATTCTTATATAGGAGTAAACTCGGTATTTTATGCACATAACGAGACATCAACTCTATAAATACTCTAGAAAGTGGTTTCATCAGTATTGCTTTTTAAGATCACTGCTGGCTTGAAGAATCACTCACAAATAAATTTTATATCAATCCAACAACTTTCAGTTTAACAATGAAAACAAACAAAAGACTTAGGTAATACCCCCCGACCCTTCTCACCCACCTGCTAAACTCTTCCCACTCCTATAGGAAGATGCCTCCCTCCATCTACTGCTCAAAACTGGTGATGACTCAAATAGTCAAATGCGCTTTTAAATAAAAATATGCAGGGCTCGACTGGAATAAACAATCATACTTTTGTTCTTTATTTACCTTTTGTTTAAGTCTTTTTAAAGGAGCTTGCTTTGAAAGAAAACATTAATTTTCATAGGTTGCGCTTTTAGTATTTACAGGGAAATTTGGTACTGATATTTGAAAAAATCAAAATTATAAAAGCATATTCCATCTTATCTCGATTCTTATTGAGTTGATTTTTTTTCAATTTCATTAATGATTGTACAAGCAAATTGTTCAAGCATCCCTAAAAAATGCTTGCTAATTTTCCATGAACCTTTTTTTTTTGTGGTAGGGAGGTGAAGGCATTTACGCCCACCAAGTCTGGCAGTGTGGGACTCCCATGGAGGATACCCTTGGACTACCCACTAAACACCTCCCCTGTCAATCTGAGAACCTAGCCTGGAACCGTTTGACACATTACTTCGGGCCAGGTCTCGTTTTGTTACGCCGTGGGGCACCTTCAAGCTGGGGAGTCCCTTTCCTAGCGGGAGGGGAGAGAGGAAGAGGAAATACCAGAAGAGCGATCCCTCAGCCCCAGCGCCTCCGGCTGCTGTGAGTCCCTTTTATCTTTTAGGACTGCCCGAGCATAATGTGCCACCTGGTTCCATTTGTCAACCGATTCGAGCATCACCGCAACTATATTATCCGGGGTGAACTCTCCCGTCTGCCTGTAGAGTTCCCTTTGCAGCCTGACCCATTTTGAACACGCAAAAAATGTGTGACAGGCATTGTCCTCCTCTCCTGGGCAAAACCGACAATCGGGAGACCGTGACTTACCGATCTTGTGCAGGTAAGACTGAAAACACCCGTGCCCGCTCAAAAGCTGGGTCGGATAGAAGTCAGTCTCACCATGCCTTCAATTTAGCCACGGTCTCACATCCGGGATGAGGCCCGCAGTCCACCTTCCCTTCATGCAATTCCCCCAAGACTGCTGCCAATCGTTGAGCGAGCGTTGTCTCTCCTCGCGGACAACCATCTCCCTCGCATCTTCGTTTCGGCGCAGGTAAATAGCGCGGCGCTCTCTAGCAAGGAGGGCGACAGGTATCACGCCTGCAAACACTCTCACCGCCGAGTCGGAGACTGTTGGATACGAAGATGCAATTCTCAGTGCTCCTCTTCTCTGTACCTGTGCCAATCTTTTTCGGTATACCTCCTTGCTGAGAGCGTCGCCCCATACCTCTGCTCCGTACAGTAGCACTGACCCTACAGCACTCATCAAGAGGCGTCTTCTTGATGGGCTGGGTCCCCCTACGTCGGCCATAAGTCGACTCAGGGCCGATATTCCCGAAGCAGCCTTCTCAGCCGTTGCCCTGATTTGGCCAGAGAAACTCATCTTCGAGTCGATCAGTAGCCCCAGGTACTTCACCGCTGGCTTCGATTCGATTTGTATGTCTCCAATACTGATCATCCTTACTCTAGGGATTCTCTTTTTTGTCAAAATGACCACTTCGGTTTTCTCCAGTGCTAAACTGAGCCCGCGAGCAGTCATCCAGTCCCTCACTCGGCGCATTAGCATACCTAGCCTAAGTTGCGCTTGTTCAACGGTGCGTCCAGCGACCAGAGCCGCAACATCGTCCGCATAGCCGACCAAGCGCGACTCATCTGGCATCTCAAGTCTCAGTAGCCCGTCGTAAGACACGTTTCACAGGTCCGGACCAAGGATAGATCCCTGGGCAACACCCGATGTAATTTCCATCCTTCGTTGGCCCTGTGTTGTGTCGTAGAGCAGGCTTCGGTCCTTTAGGGTGTTCCTCAAAAGCCGCATTAGATATTCTGGAACTTGAAAAGAGTTTTCCAGCGTGTCCAGAATATCCACCCATCTAGTGGAGTTGAAGGCATTCCTGACGTCGAGTGTCACCAACAGGACGATCCGTCGCTTGGTGCGACTATATGCCTCTGCCTTTTGGACCGCGTTCACCACCTCTGCAATCGCATCAATGGTAGAACGTCCTGCTCTAAAGCCGTACTGCCGAGGAGATAGGTCCCCAGCAGCACGAATCGCGTCAGTGAGTCTTCCCTTGATGAGTTTCTCTAGCACTTTCCCAGCCGTGTCTAGCATGCATAACGGGCGGTATGCAGACGGCGATGCGGGATTTCCCTTCCTCTTGCTGATCAGCACGAGCCTCGCCACCTTCCATCGTACTGGGAAAACCCCGTCCCGTAGGCAAGCGTTGAATGTGCTGAGCAGCAAGTCAGGACAATGGTGATAGACGAGCCGCAATACCTCAGCTGGAACACCATCTCGACCTGGAGCCTTCCTCGCTTTCAGAGAGAGGACTGCCTCCTCCAGTTCCAGCTGTGTGAAGAGTGGGCACTCTACTGCTGTTTCACCATGGACAGCGTCAACACGGACGGGATGGGCGGGGAAGAGTCCCCGCACTATCGCGTCCATCTTTACCGCGTCATGTATACAAGGCTTCCGTAGGGCACCAAGTTTCCCCATGACCAGCTTGTAGCCAAGGCCCCACGGATCTTTGTTCATTGTCCACTATGTCTTGCCAGTCCATGAACCTTACAAATTGAGATTGTTCTTTCATTGTTATCCTGAAGCAGTTAGAACATTTATGCAATTCACTGAAGGACATTCTGTCAGAATACGACTGAGAGACACCTGAATTTCATTAATTTTTGGCAAGGCAAATGTTATTATTTGGCAAAAAGTTGTGGCTTTGCACTTTGCTGTAAATTATTCCACAGTCAAGGCCAAAAAATGTAATTTTTAATGTATTTGATAAAATTTTGGCAACACGCCAATATTCATACAATTTTAAAATTTTTAGTACCAAAATTCATCGTACAAGCAAATTAAATAACTGGTTCGGATCATGCGTCTATTGTTTGAAGTTTATCTTTCATCTCTATTCAAATTTGTAGACTATGAAATTCTAATGATAGATACCGTTTCATAAAAAAGCTTCCCTGGTGAATATCTTTTCGATTTATTTAGTCTGGTTTGAGTAAGCTACCCTGGACAGTAAAGAATAAATTAATTTTTTTTTTGCTTTTCGGCATTTAAATACATCTAACATTTCAGCAAGTAATCAATCAAAATAAATCTAAAATTTTGCAGAAAAATAAGACCTCATAATCATGCTCCGATCTAGCGATTAAGCTACGAGATCTCGTAGACATTGTGGCTAACGCTGTTTGATTGCTGGCAGATGAAAATGATATTAAAAACGTTTTTGGTTTATTTCCGTAATAAAGTGTAAATAATAAATCACTCTTTTTTTGCATTTTCTAGACAAATGAAAAAACAGCCAGTCCAAAGATCATGATAAGTTTTTTTCCGACATTAATTTGTGTATCTATTTTCTGTTGTCTGGCTAATGTCTTGACTTTTTCGCGCACCTCAAAACCCACACCTGTTACCATCAATCGACAAAGCCATTAGCATGGCATCAAGCCATCTAATAACACCCCGAAGAAACAGCTCTATACTGTTAAGTTCATATTATATCAAATTCGCGTGACTTTAAGTCATAGGTAGCTTTAAGCTAAGCTCACATACCTGGGTACTTGCTCGTATGGACTAATTACCCATAAAAATTAGCATAAATGCAGACAAATGTACGCAATGCCGAATGTTTCGTTATCACTTGAAAGAATATTTTGTATTTACCCTTCTCACACTTATGACGTGCGATTAACGTTAAATCTGATTCATGAGTTGGTGGCGCTAATTTATCTCTTACGTACTTCGTGGTATGCAGACTTGAGTTCAAAACTTTACAAAAGTTACAGTTCAAGTTATTTGTAATACTTTAATTTCGTGGCGCCATAAATAGAATCAATGGAAATATTTGAGATTGGTATGGAAAATTTTTCGCAAAGCGACTGCCCCGTACATTTGGGGCGCCATATCTTCTTTCCAAATTTGGCGGTTGATGAGTATGTTGCCCCCACAGACACTGTTCTAGACAAATGACTTTCTCTTGCTTATTTCATGAAATCATATGACGTCATTGGATTAGTGCTATAAATAGAAAGCTAGTTGGCATATTATCAAAATTGTTACAATTTCGCGTCCTTGCCACGATCAAGTTCAAGGTCTTCTCACAGACCTTGACCTAGTGTTCGAATTGTTTGTATTGAACAAATATTCCATCTTTGGGGTAATCTCTCTTATCTTTATGAATTACACTTGCATGCATGATCCATGGCTTATAGGCATAGATAGTATCGGTCAATGGAAATTCCGAATTTAAGAATGAAAAATATTATTGCTGTGGGTCAGACAATCGAAAAATAAAATGTTAAAACAATAAATTTAGATTTGTTTACAACATTCAAAGATTTTTATTAAGACAAATAGAAATTTCGATACCATCAGGATTGCTGTTATCTAATGGGGACCACATACAGGCGCCAAAAAGGTGTGAACAATATCATGTGGTGATTGTTGGTCATGAATAATTTTTCCTCACATTATTAAGTTTATTTTTACTTTCTAAATTATTTTCGTTAGTATTTGAATTGTTCGTTGAACGATCACGCGTCAGACATAAACGTCACGCGCCGTCGAACACACCCACTTGCTGGGAAAAGAATTTTGAAATTTTGTCATGCGCCGAAAGTTCGGCATTGATTTGACCGAAAGAAGGTCAACAAATTTTGATTAATGGCTATGTAAAGGGGTGATGATGATGAGTCCATAAGAAGATTTAGCAACCATAAAATCAAATTGAATTTCGTCTAAATATTTATTGCCAGAATAAATTTAAAGTAAATATTCTAAGTCCCTACTAAGTCAAAACTGCGTCTTAGCAGAAGTGAATCAATTAAATATGGGCACACTCTCGTAATAACTGATCTGAAAAATTCTCTGCAATAAACGTCTTTAAATTATTTCAAACAAGATTACACCCCGTAGGGCAAAAATGCGCTAATATTTAATCTAAAACAAAAACCATTATCTTAAACCTTTTAGAAATGATTTAAATACTTGAATAATTGGAATGGCAGTAAATAGGACAACGAAAAAAGAAAGGACGCATCAGCCTGAAGAAGAGAAGAATAAAAAGCATCGGTGACACCTCTAAACAGAGGGAGTAAGTTTTGGACTATCTCCAAGAAACAAGGAGAATCCAACTGGATATGCTGTTAAAGCAGGAAGCAACTATGAAAAAGAGATGATTTCTTTTCAGTTCTCCAAAAATTGCTATGGCTAACTGAGCCTAATTTTACACTAGATAATGGAAACTCTAAACAAGGTAGTTATACATGGCATGCAAAACCTGCCGTATAACGATTGAAGCTCACAAGCCCAGGGTGCAATATCCAGATGTAGCATGGAAAGCACTAAGTGCTTGAAAGTTTTTGGCTTCCCGTAAATTGCTGTATACTTTGAACCCACCAGTGGCAACGAAGAGGAAGAAGAGTGAGGATGATCCAAATCATTTGGCAGCACACGAAAGCGGTGAATTTTCTTGAATAACAAGTAGCCAGGAATACGGAAAATACACGTCTTCATGAGTGAGGCCGAAATGGAAAGGAATCTGTTTGATGTTCCTACCGCAATATAGAATATTGTTGCACTGGTTTTGTGAGAAAGAGGACAGAGTGGGGATAGCCTTTCCGTCCAACCTTATCTACCACTCTCTTCAGTAAAGGTTTTGGTTTTATTAGCGATACTAAAGGATAAGCAGATCATCGTTTTTTATAGGTAGTCCCCGTAGTGCAGTGGTTAGAGTGCTCACTGCGTGAGTCGAAGGTACCTAGTTCGAGTCCCGTTGGTGACAACGAGACTTGTTTCGATTGATTTTCTGGACGGAATATGATTCACTGACGATACGTACTAGTTTAAAATCAGAACATAATGCAACTGGGTTGACGGACATATAGCCAAAGCGTGGTACCGATCATATCACTTTCACGAGTGCCGATAATTCGTTCAAGATCATGAAATATTCTAACTATCTCTAAGCAAAGGCCCGAAAGGGGCTGTAGTGCTAAAGCAAAAATAAGATCATCTTTCAGCAGCAAGCAGAGATTTTTTTGTGGTTGGGAGATGGATGTCATTTAAACACTGAGTGTGGGACTCCCATGCTCGCAAGCGACTGGATTACCCACTAAACACCTCCGCTGACAACCCGCAGCCTGAAACCGTTTGACACATTACTTCGGGCCAGGTCTTGTTTTGTTAAGCCGTGGGGCGGGAGGGGAGAGGGGAAGAGCAATCGTCTGACAAGAGACCCCCCACTCCAACTGCTGTGAATCCCTTTTTTCTTTGAGAAATGCTCAAAAATAATGTGCCACCTACCTCCATTTATCAACCGATCCAAGCATCATTGCGACTATACTATCCAGAGTGAGCTCTCTTGTCTCCCTGTAGAGGTCCCGTTGCAGCCTGTTCCATTTTATACACGGAAAAAATATGAGACAGACATCGTCTTCGTCTCCTGGGCAAAACCGACAATCGAGGCACTGTGACTTACCGATCTTGTGCAGACAAGACTGAAAACATCCATGCGCGCTCAAAAGCTGGTTCAGATAAAAGTCAGTCTCACTATGCTTTCGATCGGTCGCAGATCCAGGATGAGGCATGCAGCCCACCTTCCCTTTGTGCGAGCGCTGTCTCTTCTCGCCGGCAACCGCCTTCCTTGCCTCCTTATTTCGCCACAGATAAATAGCGTGGCGCTCTGATGCAACTGGGGCAACAGGTATCACGCCTGCAATAATTCTTACCACCGAGTCAGAGACTGTCGGATATGTAGATGCAATCCTCAGTGCTCCTCTTCTCTATACCCGTGCCAAGTGTTTTCGACGTACCTCCTTACTGAGAGCTTCACCTCATATTTCTGCTCGGTACCGTAGCACTAACCCTACAGCACTCATCAAGAGGCATCTTTTTGATGGGTTGGGTACCCTCTATGTTGGCCATAAGTCAACTCAGAGCCGATACTCTCAAAGCAGCCTTCTCAGCCCTTGCCCTAGTCTGCTCAGAGAAACTCATCTCCGAGTTAATCAGTAGGGCTTAGGTATTTCGCTGCTGACTTCGATTCGATTAGTACGTCTTCAATACTAATCATCCTTCCCGTTGGGACTCTCTTTTTTGTCAAGATGAGGACTGTGGTTTTCTCCAGTGCTAAACTGAAACCGCAAGTAGTCATCCAAAGCTGCAAGTATATTGGCAATGAATTAAAAATGCCACCAATAGTTAATGAACCCAAAACACAAAAATGTAATTTGGTGGGTTAGAGCTAGAGAAATTTAAATATGGCATCTCAGAGAGAGAGAGAGAGAGAGAGAGGGAGAGAGAGAGAGAGAGAGAGACTAAGCCGAAAGTTTATCTGTATATTTTGAATTGGAGTCCATCCTTTAGATCCCTGTTGACTTTCACTTGAGACTCAATTTTTATCATTAACCATACAGTCAAGTTTGGTTGGGATGATAAAGTTTAGCATTTTTATAAGATAATGCTTAACTGTAGACACTCTTACTCGTATGTGCTCCCTTGAAATCTTCAAAGATTTGGAGCAAGTCAACGTTAAATTCACAGAACTTCTTCAAGCACCTGCTGCCATGAGTCATTTGTATAACTAATAACAAGTTTAGTAAGCAGGAGAGTGCTCCTACCAGAAGGTCTTTGTGACCAACCTAGGGTCCGAAATAAGTTTCCTAGAAGCGTGTATCGATGACGAATTATTCATCCAATAGTTGGATAAAAAATCGTTCAAATTTATTCAAAAGGCGCAAAGTTTCTTTTATAAGCGCATTGCAGCCGCCGTTTCGGCCGAGCTTAAATAATTTTTCTGAATGCTCGGCCGATTGAACACATTCAAATTAAACACTATTCCTCAAATTTACATGAAAACTGGAAGAAAATAGGTCAATTTAAAATATCTATCAACCATGAACACGTATTATTGTTGTTGTAATTGCATAAAATTGAAAGGGCAATAACTCACTTGATTATGATCCCATTTCCATACAATTTTGTGAGCATTTAGGTTTTATATCAATCTATGTAATTATTGACGCCGACGACGTTTCCAAGTCCGCATCAATAACCAACTCACCTATGCTTTTGACAAAAATATCGGACTAAGGCAGGGAGATGGGCTGGCCCCATTGCTATTCAATTTGGCTCTGGAGTACATCATAAGAAAGCTTCCTGTCGATACACGAGGTACATTGCTATATAATTTGAGTAGTAGACTATGCGGAGGATATCAAAATTTTGTCACGGTTATTAATATCTGCCAAAGAACCCTTCCTGAAATTCGACAACGAAGCAAAACAAGTAGAGCTACAAATCAATGAAAATAAAACAAAGCTCATGACGCAGTCGAGGAAAAATACCTTAAGCACAAAAAGTATCACACTTGGCCAGTACAGTATCAAAAATGTGAGCGAATTTGTATATCTAGGCGCCAAAATGATGAGAACCGGTAATGAAAGAGATGAAATACGCCGATGAATACCGCTCGGAAGATAAAATATTATATTCAGTTTTGACGATCCTGAAGACCAGCTGCATATACAGGAAAACAAAGCTCCAAGTATACAAATCTCTGATAAGACCTGTGTTATGCTATGGGTGTGAAACGTGGACCCTAACCCAAGCATCCGAAACATATTGAACGCCTTTGAGCGACGGGTCCTGAGGCGAATAATCGTAACAAAGCTAGACGGGGACCAATGGCGAATTCGATACAACCATGAGCTGTATGAAATTTTTGACGAGCCGTAAGTCTTCACAATTGTTAGACTGCGGAAGCTGTAATGGGCTGGACACATGAATCGTATAGACGAGGAACTAATACCCAAACAGGTATTCGTTGGGAGAATTGAGGGGCGGGGACCAGTGGGGAAACCAAGGAAACGCTGGTCTGACTCGGTCATCGCTGCACGGATTTCGAAATTGGAGAATGCGGTCAATGGGACAAGACAGTTGGAGGCGCTATTTGCAGGAAGCGAAGGCCCGAGAGGGGATGTAGTGCTACGAAGAAGAAGAAGAAGAAAATCAGCCAATTTAATTTGAATACCTTCAACCGGCCGAGAATTCAGAAAAATTATTTAAGCTGGAACAAAACGGCGGGTGCAACGTATTCAGGAAGGAAATTCTGCATCTTTTGCATAAATTTGAACGATTTCCTACCCAAGTATTGGATGAATAATTCAAGTCACCGATTCATGCTATAAGAAAACTTGTTTTGAACCCTAGGATGGTTACAAAGAAATTCTGATGGAGCACTCTTCTTCTTACTCAACTTGTTTCATATGAAAATAGCACCAATTATACTTCCTTCGTAACACCGTATGAACAGTTTGAGTATATCCGTATACCGTTCGGCCTGAAGAAGGTACTCACCGCATTTCAAAGGTAAATTTACGACATTTTCAGAGATTTACAATAGTTGCTGCTGGCCTGATCATTATTTACATGGATGATATGGTACTGGCCGCCACCGACTTCCAAACACATTTGTAGCTAGTAGCTGAGGTCGATGTGTGTCTGGAAGTCAAACCAACCAGGTGCAAATTCGGATACGCTAGATTAGACTCGCTGGGGTACTTAGTAGATGCGGATGGCGTGAGGCCCAGTGACGCCCACGTGGCAGCGACCAAGACGTATCTACTGCCAAATGATCAGAAGAGTTTGAAAAATTGCATAGGTTATTGCCGTATTTCAGAAAGTTTATTAAAAATTTCGCCCTGGTCGCGTGACCGCTACATCAAACAGTCCCTGATGCTGTCCAATTCAAACTGACCGACGAATTTATCCGAGCGTTTTATGAGCGGAGGGAAAAGTTTCCCCCCTGTTTCAGCGATCTACGATCCGAAGATACTGACCAAACTGCATTGCGATGTGAGTACTTCTGGCTTTGACACTGCACACCTTTAATGATAGGTGTACGATAAGGTTCATCCGGTTATTTAGTTTTCGAAAGTCACGACTTCCGCTGAAGCACGCTATCACAGTTTTGAACTGAATATGCTGTCAATAATCTACGCACTACGCCGATTTAGAGCCTATGTGGAAGGAATATCATTTAAAGCAGTAACTGACTGCAACATGCTGACACTCACACTGAACAGAAAACAGTTGAACGCTAAGATTGCCAGGTGGGCATTAGAACTGGAGAACTTTGACTATTCGATCCAATACTGCAGTGGAGTTAATATGGGTCGTGTACAGACAGAGCAGGAATATGGGGCGCCACTCTCAGTAAGGAGGTATACCAAAAACACTTGGCACAGGTACAGAGAAGAAGAGCAATGAGGACCGCATCTTCGTATCCGACAGTCTCTGATTCGAGGGGTGAGAGTTATTGGAGGCACGATACCTGTTACCATCCTTACTAGAGACTTACCTGCGTCGAAACGAGGACGCGAGGGAGATGGTTGTCCATGAGGCGAGACAGCGCTCAATCAACGATTGGCAGTAGTCTCGGGTGAATTTCACGAAGGGAAAGTGGACTGCACGCCTCATCCTGGATGCGAGAACGAGGTTAAATCGAAGGCATGGTGAGACTGACTTCTATCCGACCCAATTTTTAAGCGGGCATGGGCGTTTTCAGTCTTACTTGCACAAGATTGGTAAGTCACGGTCCTCCCATTGTCGGTTTCGCCCAAGAGAGGAATACAATGCCTGCCACACATTTTTTGCGTGCATAGAATGGAGTAGGCTGCGAAGGGACCTCTACAAGGAGGCGGGAGAGTTCATCCTGGATAATACTTGCATAGTCATGGCGATGCTCGAATCGGTTGACAAATAGTGGCACATTATTTTCAGGCAGTCATAAAAGAGACTCGCAGCAGCAGAGGGCATTGGGGCTGGGGGACTGCTTGTCTGGAAATTCCACTTCAGCGCTTGCGAGCATGAGAATCCCACACTCTGTGCCTAAATGACATTCGCCTTCAAACCACAAAAAAATATGGGTCATGTGGATGTGCTTAGCCATTGCCGAACTTGATTCACTTGTCGCCGCCCTCGAGAGGTGACCAAAGCCCAGAAGGAAAAACCGATTCAAAATCATATCAGCTGATGAGCTGAACTTCCTATCCAGGTGACTCAGAACCGTGACACTGATATCAAGCTAATACGTGATAGACTGGAGAAAGAAGAGGTACGGAGTTTCGAGACATGATCGACGGTTTTCAGACGCAGCAAAAAAGGCTGATTGCAGCTGGCAGTTGCAAGTGAGATGAAGCTAAATGTGATCAGACTAGTCCGTGTGAAGGTCACTCACTTAGATGTTGAGAAGAATGCAAGAAATATTTCGTAAATAAAAATTTGCTGAAATTTGCTATCGTAACTTGGAACTTAGAATGTAAGATCATTGAACAGACCAAGGATATCCTAACAACTCCACTGTAGATGCATTGCCGTCAACAATTTTTGCGTCTTATTTGGATCCTCTTTCTACCGTGTTAACGACAGTGCAATTTTAAAAGCGGTATTAAGAGACATTTTATTTAATACCTTACTCGACTATTTTCGGGGAAAAATTGTTAAGGAGGTTCATCCTCAAGTAGGTAGACCCCCTTAAAATCCTTTAAATATTTTTTTTTCGAGTATCCAGCTTTCATTAACTAGAAATTTCTTTCCTGCTCACAATTTTTGATGACTGTAGCTTCCCTCGTTTCTTAGAAAACTTTAGTGATGCACTAGCGGATGGATATACAGGTACCGGTGACGTTTCTATGGATATTGTTAAAAATTTTGTTTTTTTTTTAACAAAATATGCACCAAAAAAGGAACGACTGACTATCAGCACCAGAAGAGACTAACGAAAACATGACTTTACATGAAGTCAAATCGATGTATTCGTCTATTCAACAAATAAAAGACGGCTTCAATCCACAAAAAAGTCGATGCAAAAGTGCACAAGGACTAATCATAGGTAACCGAGTCGAAATCGAAAACAAATAGCTGTAATATTTCCAGAAGCTATTCACAGCATCCCCAACAACTATTTGCGCTGTCAACATTCCAGAAGCTGGACAAGAGGACCAAGTTTCAACATCAGCCAGGGGCAAGGTATAGCCAGTAATTTGGGATTTCAGCAGAACAGCTTCAGATAAGGGGTCGCCATCTAAGTGAATTTCTCCACCGATTAATATACAGAATCTGGTCAAAGAAGCAGTTACCAGAGGATTGGCGAAAAATTATAGTGTATTT
Organism: Odontomyia ornata; assembly: GCA_963969285.1. Taxonomy (NCBI): domain Eukaryota; kingdom Metazoa; phylum Arthropoda; class Insecta; order Diptera; family Stratiomyidae; genus Odontomyia; species Odontomyia ornata. The sequence continues at coordinate 41,623,743 of OZ017739.1, forward strand.
TAAACATTACAAAGAGACAGGTTAATTATAGATGCATCGTTTTACTATGTACGTATTATAAAATCATAGAAAGAAAGTTAAAGCCGTACTATGAAAGGATTTCAAAGTGGATAGTCTACAATTGGCCTAATATTCTCAGTTAAGCAGGAGCTCGAAAACTATTCGGAATATAACATCGATGTGCACCAACTCTTTGTAGACTTCGAGCAAGCATAAGAGAGTCTCGACAGAAATGCCCTGTATAACATACTACTTGTTTTGGCGTCCGAACGAAACTAGTTTCCATGGTCAAGTTCACTATGCTAAACACATAGTGCCAGATCAAGGTAAATGGTGAACGAACAGCTTCAAAATGGAATGGAATAAGACCTGACCTGAAACTTCTTGTGTGCTAATTTTTAAGCCCGCACAGTTCGTAGCGTATGGTGATGACATTGGCATTACGGGAAGATCAAGCTTAGATGCTAAAGGAGCATTTTTGAGTCTAGAATCTGAGCCAAACAGGATTGGCTAATGAGTTGATGAGACCAAAACTAAATTCATGACTATGACTACAATCTTAAAGGTGTAGAAAATATTGTTTAGTTTTGAGCCCACCTGGACAGATGGAATAGTGAAAAGGAGAAGATTGGATGCCACATAAATGCCGTAGTTAAAGCCTATTACACCATTCTTGCCATTTTAAGCTCCAGAGTGGCGCCCAGATAAAATTAGCTTCGTATTTACAAATCATTAGTCAAGCTTGTGCTTCTGTACTGAAGTGGACCAAAGACCCTGACGAGCGAATCTGAAAAGAGAGTAGACATATTTGTACGCAGAATACTCCGTAAAATCTGTGGCCCTGTGAAACAAAGAACAGAGTTGGAACTACGGTGCAACGGTAAGTTGTTTGTAATTTTGGACGAATCACCCTTATATTGCAATTTAAATCCATATAAAAAGAATGAAAGAAAATTGGTAGCCTCAAAGAACATTAAAGGATACACAAGGCAAATGTCCATCGGGAAAACCAAGCACTCGATGGCAAGGCACAGTAACAGCTGACAACAGATCTTTGTGAAGGGTGAGCAACTGCCGAATGAGGTCGCGGAATAGTGATGATTGGAGGAGATGAATCCTGGAGACCAAGGCTCAGCTTGGGCTGTCGCACCTTGGATGATGATGATAGTTGGTCAAAAATTACTTATGTTTCATATGACTTATTAAGCATTTCCGGGTCTACTAAAGTCTAAAGTAATTTGCTTAAAAAATTGGACAAATCACTCAAATTCATGGTCGAATCACCCATTGAAAAAATAACCTTAAATTGATTAACACAGACTTTTCTATAAGCTAGACTTTCTCTCTCCCTCCCCCTACCAACCACGTTATTCTGAAATGTTATATTCACATTCGGGCTGGACTTGAACTCACATTTCACGACCACAAGTAGAAATCGTTCACATTGAACTATGGAACATGTTGGCGTTTCCAATACTAAATCATCTACACATACGACGCTCGCATTCATGGTGGGAGTTGTGCGTGATGCTGGTTGCCTTAGTTAATTGGGCAAAGTGCACAAAGAGTGAAATGAATAACGGGAGAATTATCCCATCTGTGGATATGCCCACAACATAGATATAGAGAGTACTGAATCCGCACCCGGTCGCGAGAGCCGAAGCAATTAGCAACCTTCGCTAAAGTTGTGTGTTGAGGTTTGAAGTGATATGTTTTTGTTTTTGCACTTTATTCACTCTAAAACACGTTCACGTTTATAAAGTTTTTAATTTTGAAGATCACGTGTATGAAATCGGCACTTTACTTCTAAATTTTTATCAAAAACTTACGAATTTTCCACCGGCTTTGACACATGAGGTTTCTCGCTGTTTTCTCGTCCCTACAAATTTCACCAGCTTTCACGTTCGAGTATTCTGTGAGGGAGCGTTTGTTGTGTTTTACTCAAATTGTTCTACGAATGATAACGAAGGCGCTATCGTGTGCACGTGAAATGAAATTTTGTCGGTGTGCGCGGATGTCAGTGGGGGAAGTGATTCTTCTGAAGAGAGGAAAAGAACCTGTCTGGAAACAGAAGGGAAGGAGAAGCAGAGGGAATCATACATTTTCGAGAGCGTAAGTTATTTATAACTTATTTATGTGTTAAATTTGCTTCCTACATGGACGGGTTCACAGATTCTCGTTGCTCGTCAATTTATTTGTATGGCTTTGGCCTACTACTAAAATTGCCGAATGGATACTAGAGGAATGCGATAAATTAGACAAGACTCCTAGCGAATATATTATCAAAAACAGGGATGACTTTGTCTGCGGATTGGCAGCTAATCATAGGATCAGTTACGATGAGAAATACGTTTTTTTTTTTGACATCAAATCATTTTTTCCCAATGTACCCGTACAACAAGTTTTGGCCCTGTTGGAAAACTGGTTGCTGAAGAAAGACAATACTATCAATGGAAAGAAAAGAGCAAGGTGCATGGCGGAAGATTATTTCACTTGAAGGGGAGGGCTTTTCAAACAAAAGTCTGGAGTACCAATGGAAAATCCTCTGTCGCCGTTCTTTAGTGAAATGTTTATGGAGTAAGTTGAAAGTGAAATTTCTGACAAAGGATGAATGCCTCGGATATGGCTACAATATGTAGATAATGTGTTCGCTGTTATTAAAGAGAATGAAGCCCTAAATTTCCTAGGGAAGCTGAACTCCATACATAAGAATATCCGGCTTACAAAGAAGAAAGAAAATAAGGGATCAATTTCGTTTTTGGACTGGACGGTCATGAGGAAGTCAGGCACCATCGAATTTAATATATTCAGGAAAAGAACGAGCACTCAACGAACCGTACCAACTACAATCAAACCAAAGCTTTCCACAGAAAATGACATCCTTCCGAACGTAGCTACACCGCATGCTACCTGTACCATTTAGCAGAGAAAATTAGAAGATGAGGGAGGAGTTTATAATTGATACAATATGAAAGAATGGATATGACCCAAATATAATCGCATCAATGGAAGGTAGATCGAAAAACGAGTAGACATATTTAAGCACAAACAAAGGAAAGCGGAACTGAAATAACAATTACCTACTCTATGGTGAGCGAGTGCTTGCAAAAAATGATGAGCAAAAATGGAATCGAGTTTGTTACAAAAAGTTCGAAATTTTCAACTGAAGAATAAGACCACACAATACAAGGACACGAAAAGCAAGCAAAAAAGCGCAAATTTCTTAAAGTCAACTATAAACAGGGCGCGGAAGAGTATGTTGGTCAGACGAAATGCAGCGTGAAAGTTCGCTTCAACTAACATATCAGGGAAGAATGGTCAAAAATCGCTGAAATGATACTACAGGTGTTCGGTCGTCCGTTGCGCGGCACGTTTGCGATGGACACAGTTTTCATTGGGAAGATTTAGAAGTCATTAAGGAGGTGTGACGCATAAGGAAACTAGATATGTACGAGACTCTCTGGGTTATGCGACAACTATTGGAGCAGAAATTGAACGAGGACATTAGAGAAGAGTAACTCTTTTAAGTTTGTTATTGTCATAAAAAAAAAACGATGACAATTAGGATTCGGTTTAAATAGGATACTTGTAAAACACTAAAAAGGTCAAACCAAAAAGCAATTAAATTTTTTACAGCAAATTACTTTAAGTATATTTGAAGGACAATTTGTAAAAGTAATTAGAATTTTCGATCATAAATGAGCTAATTTTAGGACTATGAATGTAAACCTTGTTGTTGTAGCACTACAGCCCCTTTGGCCTTCGCTTAGAGATAGTTAGGGTATCTCATTATCATGATCAAATGCATCGGCACTCCACAAGGTGATATGATCAGTACCAGGCTTCGGCCGTGTGTCCTTCCACCCAGTTGCAATACGTTCTGATTTTAAGCCAGCACGCATCATAACTGAACGGACTTATAGTCCGTCTGAAGAATCACCCGAACTAAATTTCGTTGCAACCAATAAGATTCGAACCAGGGACCTTCGGCTTACGGGATGAGTGCTCTAACCACTCCACCACACGGACTACAATTTAAACCTTTTCGCACTTTAATTTCAGGAAAAAATCAGATAATGGAGAAGGGAGCATATTTGCTTCCGAATTATATATATAACATATTTGCCACTCAAACAAATCTCATAGCGTTTTTATTCTTCTTCTTACAGATTTATTAGTAGGCGCCAAAAAATTGAGGCAATCAACGCATTAGATTGGCTTAGTAAATTATGTGATTTGTTTCATGTGCAATTGGCTTAGTGCCTCTAGTGTGATTTGCCTAAGGTCATGTATGACTTTCTATATAATTTTCATATGAAAGAAATATCCTGAGTGTACCTATACAAGTGGCTTAATATTACTTTTTGTCTCGCGGTGCAACATAGACACGAAAAACGCCTAAATGATTTTTGATTCATACAAGACTATGCGACATATTGCAATATGTGCTCAACGAAGAACAATTCTCAAGCCAAGTGGTGTCAAAAAAAAAAAAAAGATTTTGCATGGTAGTCAAGATCATTTGATCTGAGTCCACTCGAGTTCTTCTCTTGAAGACAGTTGAGTTTATACCAACAATCCTTTGGCTATAGACAAGTTTAAGGATGATGTTCGAGCCGAAGTAGTAGCGATATCGCCCAACATGATAATCAATGCATGATCGCGCGAAAACTGCTCGTGTTTATTTCAGTTGTAAGGGAGCCCGATTAATCGATATTGCTTTAATAATACATTTTATAAGGGTTAGCGTAGTAAAATAGCAAAAAGAAGTAATGGATTCACGGTTGTAATCCTGTTGTTGTAACCAGGAGCTAGCTTCATCATTTCTCAAGGATCATAATGATTTTTTCTGTTGGATTTTGAGCTAACCTACCCTTGATAGACATTAACATGAAGTCGGTATTCATCTCGAAAATCCGTCGGGCCTTGCTCGAGATAAAAGAGGATTGGTCTATTCGTACAACTAATTTAGCAAATTAGTGTTCATCCAAATAGCCTTCGTGAATATGTTCTTTGCTGCCAGTAAAAAAATACAAAATAAATAAATGATTAAAAAACGCTTGAGGTGTCATTGGTTTGGAGTCTGGAGAGTTAAAAGATTAATATCACATGTTTTGATTTTTGAAATATTTATAATAAACCAGCAGATTTATCGGCAAAATCAACCTGCTTATATTTAATATGTACAAACACTAGATACTATTTTTTATTATTGGATTTCCGAAAGATTTCACACTGTATCTTAAAAAGATCTATTCCTTTTCTATGCACAAGGACTCAAAGTATTCACGGTTGAAATTAATTCTGAATACTGTAAAAGTTCAACACTCGGAAAAAATTATTGGTATATAAGAGCAGAAATCAATTTTCCCATGCAATAAAATTTTCTCTTAACATACTAGCAATAATATTTACAGCATTATATAGAATTAGTGCTAACATAACCAAATGGCATGCAAATATACTAAAATGTTAAGCGACCCAATATTCAAATAATGAACCATTACTACCAAACTATTCACTTAACACCAGCGAGAGACTGAGGGATTTTCAAACTTACCGAGATGCGAAAGAGAGGAAAGTTCAGAATCTGAAATGGTAATAAATAATCGAAATAATTAAAAGTTGAAATTTCTTTTATTTTTATTCAGTTTATTTTTTTTACTTATTACAACCAATTAAAAATTTACATGCACCGAAATAAAATACTATAAAAGTGTAAACCAAACGAAATTATCCTTGGATTCTTAAAAGCTTTTCAATATTCAATTCGCTAGACCCCTAAACTATTGTATAATTACCATTTTTCATTGATTGACCATCGATGATGAGTAATTCACACTATGGTTAAACTACCATAAAATTGAATATTTAATTAATCGATTTCCGACACGTGTTTCACTATAGCAGAATACAAGTTGGTGAACAACTTACGATGACGGTTACACTGCGAGGAGTTCAAAGGACATACGCCTTGAACGGCTATTCCAGGAAATAAGTCAGTCAGCTTTTGCCCATCCTTCGAAAAAGAGCAATTAGTTGAGCTTCGTGGAATCGTTAATAAGTTGAATTGGAATAATTTTTTCGTGCTCTTTTCGGAGCTTACTAATTGGGCTTGGCATGACTCCTATTTGCTAGCATTATCAATAATTTAGTATTTTGACTTTTTAAGAAAGAAAAAGTTTCAAGGTGTGAATATAAGTGTTAATGCAGTTTTCCATACAGAAAAGCTTAAGGAAAACAACTGACGGGAGCATAGATTAACGAAAAGTTTAAGAAAAGCTCAAGCATTTTATGAACTGTTTTCTAAGCTTTTTGGGTATGTAAAGTTTCTCAAACTAAGCTTCGAAATCAAGTTAATTTAAAAGTCTACACAAGCTTAAACAAGTTCATATCAAAAGCTTACAATTTAAACTCTCCACGAATAACGTTATGAAAGTTTTGTGGTATGCCTGGGAGAGCTTTCGGAAATAAATGTTGAATTAAAAGTATTAACTTAAATTTCTATACAGGGTTGAGATATTCATTCTGCTTGTAATGGTAAGGCTTTTTTTCAGAATTATATTTAATTGTTTGTTTTTGCTTCCAGAGGACTGGAATTAATAATACAGTAATTGTAAGTAAGAAAAATAATAATGTGTACAAAGTACAGATGAAAAGGCTTAATTTAAACCTCAGAAAGATCAGATTCATTAGTTGAACCCCTTCAAGATTGGCTCTTTTATTATCATGGATCCAACACAAGTAGTTTTATAAATAATTAGATGTGCGGAATTTTATTGGGACATGTTATGTTTAGTGCATTGAATGTTAGGGTAAAACATATGAATGCATCTAAATATGGAGACAAATAAATATAAATTTAATGAAAATCTGTAATAGTTTCTCGAATTTATATGGATGAAAATAATTTTTAAATTTTTGTGCTGATGTAAAGTTAATCAACTTTCTTTGCTATAGTTAATTCAATCTGGTTAGCACTGAGGAAGAAACCAACTGACTTCCGAAATAAATAAAATAAAACAATGGTTTGAGGGAAAATTGTTGTTTTTAACTCTAGATTTTTTTGTACTGGAAAAAATTGTTTGTTTATTGAATATAATGTTGGATAAGAATTAAATTCTATACGGCATGGTATTTTTTAAAGAAATGCATCTCCTCATGGAACTTATGCTCCTTTACAGTACAACAAAAATCTTCTAGATACAGTTTTGTAGAAGGCTAGATTGAGATTTTCAACTCGCTAATGTCATACGAGGTGTGACAATTAAGTAATGAGACTGATTTTATTGCCACTCTTGTGGTAAACCTGCAACCTTGAAATTCCCATCCCCTTTCCCAGCATCCTTCCCCTCTCCATTGATATATTTACCATCGCTCTAGCTTGTTTAGTTCGCCTGCTGTGTCGTGATGAGTAGACGTGTGTTCGTGGCGCTCGTCACAAAAATGGAGAAACGAAATCAAGAGCAACGCGTCGCGATAAGATTTTGCGCCAGATTGGGCTTCGGAAACGTATGCTAAACTTAGTCGTGATCTTGGTTGTGCTCAGGTGTTTCGATGGCATAAAGAGTTTAAGGAGGGGCGTCAAAGCATGAAAGATGAGGCGCGGAGCGGGAGACCAGTCGAGGTGTGGACTGATACAAATTCCCAGCGTGCATTCGCCCCAATCCGTGAAGATCGGCGTTTGACAGTTCGAATGTTTGCCTTGGAACTGGGTATGGACCGTGAAACAGTCATAAAAATTTTAACCGAAGATTTTGGGATGAAAAAGTTTTGGGCAAAGAAGCATGGAATGACAATCGCAGAAGACTGTTTGGCACAAGTGGAAATGATCCCACGCTGCTTGATTCAGTTATTACAGGCGACGAGAGATGGTTTTTCCAATACGACCCGGAAACCAAATGCCAAAGCTCACAATAGTTGCCTCCGCATGCCCCTACCCAAAAAAAGCTCGCATGAGCAAGTCGAAGGTGAAAACGATGATTATTGCCTTTTTTGATAGTAATCCAATAGCACTTATTTTCAAAGCCCTTCAATCTCTTCAATTTTCTCTTTTCGCGTCATTTACATGTTAATTTTACGAGTACTAGAACGCTTCAAGCAGGGCCAAATTTTTTTAATAATGTTCAAATCAAGACTTTGAAGTTACCAGTTTAGAGTATTGATATTAATGCCATTGAAAAAATTTGTAGCATGTCTTCCTTTATGACATGGAGCGTTGTCGTGTTGGGGAGTCCAGTCGATAGTTTTACGTAGTTTATCGCCAGAAGGGAATGCATTATCATTTAATAATAAAAGATAAGGAACTTGCGTTAAGGTTCCACTGTGAAGGGCAACTAAATCCCCAAAGCCATGGAAGCAAACACATCCACAAAACATAACTGAGCCGGTTGCATGTCCTTGTGCCGGTTGATCTTCTTTGTTTTGGTTGTAACCCCTTAAATTCCATTCCATGAAATAGAAACGAGCTCTCAGCTATCCATAAAATATTCTTTCAGAACTCCAGTGGCTTATTTAAGTGCTATTTGGCAAACTGTAAACGTTTCTTTTTATTGGCTTCAGAGATAAAAGGAGCTTTGCGCATGACATACGTTTTGATGCTAGTTTCCTTGCATTTTCTTCTTAAAGTTCGATCATTAATCTTTTTCGCTGATGTCCCAGGGGCAAGCTAAAAGAATAAATTTGGATGTTTTTTGGCGATGTTGACAAGAATTCGGTCTTCTTTGTCAGCGGTCGCAAGTTTTCTACCGCTCATATTTTTATTTTTTAGCGTTCCTTCTGTTATTTTTTTACTGAGTGCTTTATTACAGTACATCTGTTGAATTTATATATATCGTTCCTGTATTTTTCAACGCTTTCTGTTTGCCTTTCGATGCCCAATTCCCTTATTTTCATCATTTCGTGGTATTTTTAAGAAAATTACTTTAATATTCAACAAAATTTAGCCAAAACTTTTTCTGGACATAACAAGCAATTGTTGCGTTACGTCAAGCGATTCCGGTTGGAAGGCGCTACTCACCAACCCTAGAATTGGCCCCAGGAGCCAATTGGCGAGCTTGAAGCTCCCCAGAATGGTTCAGTCATTAAAAAAATCGCTAATGGCCTTTTTCCGGCTCGTCGAGCCGCCTATTACTACTTCCACTAAAAGAAAAATACCAACTATGCAAATTGGAGTCCCCGGCAGAGGCGATTCTTGTAGACTCAAACTTCAACTAAAAATCGACTAAGCAAATTGGAATCCCCGAAGGGAAGGGTTCTTGTACACTCCAGGCATAATTTACGCCTTTGGCTGAAAATTTGATCACAAAACAAGAAATTATCGTCCACAATTTAAACGATAATCTCAAGTATCATGCAAGATTATTATTCATATACTCAAAATCCATACGCTTACAAATCTTCCTGAATTCCTACGTTGGGGACTCCGTCGATGGTCAAAATCCTTGCACTTTCAACTCTTCCACTTCTACCTAATTAGCGCGTTTGCGGCAGAACTTCAATGTAGCTCGCTGTCTGAATTTATTTTTCGCTTCGTTGTCTGAATCAATTTTTCCTTTGTTGTCTGCATCGATTTTTCTTCGCTCCTTCCTCCTAAAATTCGCGTCTGTTGTTCGTCGTGATCCCTCTATTCCGCACGTTCATCCTTCTTCACTGTCCAAATATTCCGTAAAAGAGACCGCTTGCACCGTCGCTGGCTCTCTTATAACTTTGTCGCAACGGCTCTTTGACTTGAGTTGAAGAACCCAAGTATAAGGCCACAACATACACCACACCTGCTCCTCGGACGCAAGCCCAGTTTTTCTTTGTGACCATCTTTTTTTCGCGCACAATTCTCTGCATTATCGATAACAACCATATCGACTTGTTTTGGTTGTAGTGTCATTTATTATGATGACCCCTGTGTTTATGTGTACCAACGTCGGAAAATGTTGCAAATATATAAGCCCATCGCGATATATTTTAAAATAAAGACCGTACGCGTTTATGGTGGCGCATTTAGTTTACCCTGTCGGGTTTCAGTGGCCCTCTTCGTTACCGGTGCCGTAATTGTGTCCGCGAAGGGATATTTCGATGTGTCGGGTGATAAGTCCAAGGGTTTCGTAAGTACATATTTTATTTTCATAAGCCGACACTGCTTTATTTTGAGCGAATTATTTTATTGGAAGTGGTTTCATGCAATTATGCATACAATGCGTGGTGACAATTGGAAAATTGTTCGCACATGGGACAAGCTACAAAATACATTTCAGTGTTGCAGTATGATGAATGTTATAGATTGGGGTAGCGTGCATAAGAGTATACCAAAAATTGCTGTTCATTAATACGAGAAGATGCATTGGATACATATAAATGTGGAGAGTACTACGCTGACGGATGTACTTCAATTGTTTCTAATTTAGTCATAAATCAAACTGCAAAAGCGAGTTGAGTGGAACTTGTGTCAGCTATTGTTCAGATAACCGGTGGATTATGTGCCATCACATGATTTTTAAGAGAAGACATTTTATTTCTTAGTCATGTCATTCATCTTAAGTATCACTGGGAATTTGATTCTTTTCGCAGGAATTTCATGCTTATTCGTTTCATTTAAAAAGAATAAATGGTTACTTATTGTTATTGGACTCATTCTGGGGATCACCATCTGCATGGAGTTATCAGCCAGTATCAGTGGTCATATGTTTAATAGTTATACACCGCACTATGTTGGAACGTTAGCGTCGTATTCGATAACGTCGGAATGATGATAAACGATATAACATTTTGACGTTGGGTAGCTTCTGCTTCCCGGAGTCGTTTTCTTGGAGGTTGCGCTTCTCTAGCTCCGAATTTTTGGTGGCGAAGAATAGCTGCTTCCTTTTTTACTTAATCCCTAACCTTAATTAGCGCTAATAATTTACATTGTTTATACTAACATTGCCTCTACTTGGTTAATTAATCCTTCCTACCAGTCCTTCAGCGCGTGGGATGGTTCCTTGACAATATTCCGATTAAAATGTTGGAGTGCAAGGAATCCTTCCTTCCAGGAGTGACTCTGGTTTAATTTTATATTTCGTAATACAGTCTGCAAAAAGAATTAATATCACAGTAACTGTCAAATACGAGTACAATGCACATTCATACAAGTTTGGGCGACTATATCCATGCTGCAATACTTTTCCCGCATGTTGCAATACTTTTGTCAAAGTGCAGTTAATAATTGAATTGAATTTTTAAAGTAAATATTAGTTTTGGATTTCTTGAAAGATATTTACTACTATCCTTTAATAATGATGCAGTGATAATAGGACAAATAGTCAACGCAAAGTCAAAGGGAAAATATATACTTTAATCCTTAAAAAAATTCGTGTTGGAATTTTTTACGTTGCAATACTTTTTCCGCTGGGTGTTTAACGAACAATTGTATGAATTGTATAGCTCTACAGTAATGAGGTTACGTTTAACAAAAATAAGGAACATGAAAAGGACTATCGATGGAATTCCCAGACCCGTATTCTTCAAAGCTAACTACGAAGCTATGGGTCCGCGCTTCCTCTAATCGACTAGCATTCAGTATAAAACTATATTACCGTCTTTTGGCACCAATTCTCTTCCCTTGAGGCTATTCTGGTTACTTATAACTTACCCGGAGACGGGCGTGGACACCAATCGTTTATCAAACTGAGCCCAAGGCCATCGAAACGAGAATATGGCCGATATAAATTTACCTGTCATAAAATTTCTTTCGAAAAATCTGAAACGGCTAGCCTTAAGCCTTCTGCATCCCTTTCACGCTAATTGGAACATCCACACTTTTGTTACCACAGAAGACCTGTCCGAGCATTACCACGTGTTCTCCGTAATTGAGGCTCTTACAGCCTGGTAAATAGCCCCAAGAAATTCCTCCCGAGCCGCATACCATACGACGTATTTAAATCCAAGCTATTCTGGTATATTAAAAGTAATGAATTCAAAGTAGCCCATCTGCAATTGTTTTCTTCCAATAGTAGATGGTAGATGGATATGAAATAAATTACTCAATCTATAGCCTACGCTTTTAAGATTCCCCTTTACGCCTACTTCCGCTGCAGACATCGCCAAACTTTTCCTCCGGTAGGAAATGTCTTCACCTTGACTTGCACCTCGAACCGATTCACGGGGCACGTTCCCTTCAACTCTTTATATGTTGTTGTGTCTATTGCTTAAAAATACCTTCAGGATGTCCAAGAAGCACTATCCTTCAAAAACTTCACGAATGTACCCACACTTTGTTGTCCTAAGCGATTTATTTTATTTTCGTCTCACACTCCCACACGTCGTTATGGTCACACCCCACACGTCGTTATGGCCGTACACTTCAGCTCTCCAAATCGCTAAGAAAAAATACGATCATCACAGTAAGATTCATCACTCCGAAAAAGCTGTCTTTTATATCTTTCACACAACGGCTACTATCCCTCCACCGGAACCTTAAGGTTCAGCCATTTCTCAAGAGTGGTTTTGCCCATTCCTGGGAGTTGCTCCACTCAAGCTCTTTTTCACTCAGAGTTCACTCGTCACTACAATGACTTTGGTGGGAATTAAGATAACTGTGAGCTAAATAAGCTAAATGATTTTTCGAACTGTCAGTGATGTTTACTTGATACGTTTCATGCGAAGTTGAATCGAGACTCCCGCAAGCACGAAATTTGAATTTTGTTTTGTTCATAGTAATAGAATGACTTAACGATCAAGTGTATGTTTTTTTTCAAGATATACACAGTTTCCGAATTGGGTGATTTTGTAGCTAATCCCATTGAAATCGGAGGTCGATCTCTAAATATGTTCTGATTTAAAGAAATAACTATCGGTGAGTAACTGTTCGGCAGAAAGCTTTTCCCTATGCAACGTAGTGAATTTTGAATGTTTACAGGCCTTACCCACCTCAAAAACGAGCGCTCGTCGGAGGAGGATTGGAAAAAAACTATGACACTAGCGGTTGTGAATCGGTGAAACGCGTTCAAGACTCGGCAAAACGTAAAGTAATTGAAAACTTTCAAAGTAACCAGTGCCGACGGTGCAGTAAGCTAAAAATGCATAAACAGTGCCATGTAGAAAATAACATTTGCGAAGAGTGCGGTATCCGAGAACATTTAAGATCAAGCTGCATCAAACGTGGTCGAACTCAATTAAGTTACACAAGTGCACACACACATGCCAATACAAACGAAAGCGAGAACAATAAAACTACTAAAAGCAACAAAAAGTATACGAGAAACCGAAACAGCTTCCAGAAGAGAAAAATGATTAAAATGAGCAAGACACACAGCTCCGACGACGAAATGGAATCCGACTCAATATTCCACGTTAATAAGGAAAAAAGAATAAACGTCATGATCAACAACATTAAATGCACGATGGATTGGGATCCGGGGGCAGCACACTCGATCATAAGCACAGCTTTGTGGAGGAGAGTCGGATCACCACCACTATCAAAGGGCTCTACACTGGAAAAGGAAACATCAAATTGAGACCTATGGGTAAATCGTTTGTGACCGTAAAACGTTAAAATATGATAGCTATTCTCCTGGTAGTTGTATTGGACAACGCAGAACCTTTGCTATTTGGTTTACCGTGGAGTGAAGCATTCGGTATGCAATTTTCGTCTTCGGTGTACTCGCTGAAGGAATCCAAGCATCAAAAGAAATATAACAACGATAAACTTGACCGAGAATTATCCAAAATAATTCAGGAATATAAAATCCTTTTTGAAAGCAAACTCGGTAAGATTAAAAATTATTAAATTAAAATTCATTTAAAACCTAACGCGAAGCCTATACATGCACCGGCGCGTTTACAAAAAAATGTAGAAACTGAACTCGACAGACTTATAGAAAAAAGGGGTGATTTCATACGTGGATCCCAACAATACACCGCTAGAGTGGGCAATACCCACAGTAAATGTCATATAGAAAGATGGGACAGTTAGAATTTGCGGTGACTTTCGAACAACACTTAATCGCGCGCTTTTAACAGAACGGCATCCAGTCCCACTGTTTGATCAGCTGACACACAAATTATCTCGTGGAGAAACGTATACAACGATTGACTTAAAGGATGCATATCTGCAGTTTGAACTACACCCTGACAAGGAAATTTGTAGTTATCTCGATTCACAGAGTTTATTACCAGCACAACCGCCTTCCTTTTGGCATCGCAAATGCCCCGGCTAGTTTTCAAAGGTATTTGGAAAACTTATTAGAAGGGATACCCAACGTTGCGGTATATTTTGACGATATCGCCATCACAGGCACATTTGGTAAACATAAAAGAGGTTTCACGAGAACTACGCGCAGCAGGCTTGCAAGTAAAATGGAGCAAGTGCACGTTTACGCAACCCTCAATCGAATATTTGGGACATATATTCAGTAAAGAGGGTATACGACCTTCACAATCCAAATTGGCAGCGATTGCAAATGCTTCAACACCAATTAACGTAAAGGAGCTCAGATCTTTTTTAGGTTTAATAAATTTCTATGAACGATTTATACCTATCTTGCACCGTACGTATACAAATCTTCACTCGAGCACATAAAGCAAAAGGTGGTTAAAGCTAATATTATCGTGCCGTACGAACTTACCCACCAACTATAAGTAGCATGTGATGCATCTGAAAAAGGAGTAGGAGCTGTTTTATTACATAAAACTAGTGTGCGAAGCGAGGAGCCTATTGCCGCTGCTTGTCGAAAACTTACTAACGCTGAGCAAAAATATTCTGCGGTCGATTGCGAAGCCTTAGCAATATTTCTCGCGGTAACAACATTTGACCAGTTTTTACGAGGTACTACGTTCACCATAATCACAGACCATAAGCCGTTACAATATTTATTTGGGAAAAATCGAAATCTGCCGAAATTGGTCAATAGCCGACTGACTCGGTGGGCGTTCTACGTTAGATCGTATAACTACAACATAGAATATAAAAGAGGAGCGAACAACGTTATTGCAGACTGCTTATCACGGCTTCCGAATAATGACGAACAGGCAGGCAGAGAAGAGCAGCGGATTAACAAGATATTCGAGGAATTACTAAGTATTAAGTACGACGATATACAACCATCCGATTTCAACAGAAAACAACAAAAAACGACCCTGTGCTACGAAAAGTGATATGTACGATCATGTTGAAGTAGCAAAGAAGTAATGAACGAGCTTAAACCGTACTACGACAAAAAAGACGAAATCGCTACGACCGACAACATTCTAACCTGGTAGGGTAGACTAATCATGCCTAACAAACTTCGCCAACCCGTGCTAAAACGTCTACACATCGGACATCCGGGACAAGTTGCTATGCATGCAATAGCTCGTTTTTTTAGTCTGGTGGCCACTTATAAATGCCGACATCGACACACTTGTAAAAAAATCAGGCCATGCCAGGAACAAAGGCCGCAATCCACTGAACTTCCAGTGTTTTCGTGGAATATACCGGAACGACCATGGCAACGAATACAAGTGGACTTTGCTGGACCAGCAGCGGCTTGATGTGGTTGATACCCTTTCAAAATGGGTTGATATCCGGCCGTTCAAGCAAATAAGAGCCGAACATCTATGTATCATTGTATCGTATAACAGGCCACAATTTATATCCGAAAAGTTTTAACATTTTTGTAAATCATCATGCATGAACCACATTAGATCGTCATCATACCATCCCAGGACCAATGGGCTCGCTAAGCGTTTTGTTCAGACTTTTAAAACCCGAACGAGAGCTAGTAAAAATGAAATATAAGACAACGCAGCAGCGTCTTCGAGAGTTTCTGTTCACATGTACGAATACTCCACATGCTGCAACAGATAAAACTGCAGCTGAGATGATGTTCGGCAGACGACTGAAAGGTTTTTTTTGACAACTTAAAACCCGATAAGAGACAAGAATTGCAGTTCAAGGGACTAAGACAAGAGATTGAGTCAGGTAAGAAGATTCGCAAATGCCAACCAGGGCAACAAGTCTTTTACAAGACAAAACTTGAAAAAAATGGCAGCCAGCAAAAGTTACGGAGAGAACACATCGGTACTTTTATCGTATACTAACTCCCGATGGTGTGGAGAGAAGACGACACTGCGACCACATGCGCGAATGTAATGAAGATGAAGACGTAGATAAAAACGACATTATTCCAGACTTGCAGACCTCACCAAATATACCAATAATCGTTGAAAAGACACAGCATATTATGACCAGTACTCCGACATCTCAAGTCGGATCTCAAGAGACTGTGATGGAAAATATGGAACTACCCTCAGAACCGAGACGAAGCAACCGTATTCGCAGAGAGCAAGACCGTTTCAGAAGCAATGCAGTTTCATACTTAATGTGTTTTTAGTATTAGTTATTGAATTCATTCAGCTTAAATATTTAGCACTTTCAAAATTTTTTGAATTACATTTGATTTCTTATTTCGCTATTCGCTTTAAATGAATATTGATAATTTAACATAATTGAATATGTATCGCCTTATGATACGGCGG
Source organism: Odontomyia ornata (assembly GCA_963969285.1). Classification (NCBI taxonomy): domain Eukaryota; kingdom Metazoa; phylum Arthropoda; class Insecta; order Diptera; family Stratiomyidae; genus Odontomyia; species Odontomyia ornata. Next base: position 41,640,231 of record OZ017739.1, read on the forward strand.
GAGGAATGTCATGTAAATGTATATGTACGCGTGCTATATTTGAAGAGGATAAATCAGTTGCAATCAGAACTCGGACTTGTTTGGTTGTGTCACGCTTAACATAACAAATGTGGGTATCAAATGAAAGGTCTTGATGAGAACTTTTCAAAACAGGTCTTAAAGTTTTGCTTTGAGGGATGCCGGGGGAAGGAGAAATGCACGAAAATTTGGTGTCCCGAAAATTCTAGAAAAATTGCAGAGGTGAGATTTTAGGAGTACAAGGGCAGCAAATACCTCAGAAGTCGACATTCGATAAACTGTTAATAAGAGTACATTTTATAAATTTTAGATTTTTGCCTATACAATCTTAATTGGACCCTAAAATTTCCCAAAAGCTAGAATATAAGTTTTTTGAAAGCAATTGTATGTATCCTGAAAATTTCACAATAATTGAGCAATAAACAGCTGTGTTACAGCCGATTGAATATTTAACAATTACAACAACATTAATACGTGATACTAGGGAGATACACGTTTGCAACGGACTTAAGACACTACATATATGTAGGAATTTTGATAAAATTTTAAAAATGGTTTGTAATATTGATGTCTTATCTGGACTAACTAAGCGGCTGGGTTAAAATACTTGAAACGAAATGGCGGCCAATTTAAAAACATAACAACCATAATAATTTTTCGAACTCAATTTATAGAATCTGCATATTAGTCAAGTTTTGATATGTAGAATATATTGTTTGATTTACTAATTGTTTTACAATACCCGTCTGGCAGGAGCACTCTCCTGCTACTTCAACATGTTTTATTTTGTAGTGGAACTTGGTGCTAGGGGTAAGAAACCGCCCCGCGACACCGCAGATGCCAGCCTGCCAGCACATACACACATTCATGGACCAAGTCACTCTCAATGAAAACAAACACCTATTTCACTGAGGTAGTCCAACATCGCCTCAAGTCCTTAACGGGCAATTAACCACCCACAATCACCACTAAATTATAGAACTTGCTAGGATTAACCAAGAGTCCCATACTCAAAATGGAGAGGAGCGGAATTTACAACGTATGTTATAGCACCGGGCAAACGAAGAGCACGCTGTGCGTCAGATGGAATTAGGCCTTCACGACACGATACGATACCGATATTAAGGCTATTATCGGTATCGTATAGAGTTAGATTTTTTAATATCGTATCGATATTGGCGATATTTTATTTGTAAATTTAGCGTATCGGTATTGGTTTTGAGTCGATATCGATACTGTAACCGATAAAATGTCGATATTTCATAAGCTAAAAAATCTATACATGAAATGGCAAAAACAAAACAGTTAAATCCCTGTTTAAGCTTTTTTAATAGTTTTTATATAAACCTACTAGCTTTGCGACCTATCGTCTGTTCGTCTGTCTGTCTGTCCGTGCGTCACAGCAAATTTTCTCAGAAACTACATAAGCCACAATCTAATAATTTTGTGAACAGTTCAGAAGTGATAGTTTCTCCAATGTTCAGGTATAAAAAACATTTTATAAGATTATTAAGAGGAGGTCTCCCATCTACAGGGGTGACTCTTAAATTTTTTTTTGTGAAATATCTTCGATATTGGTATAAAAAAGGCCTTATTGAGAGCTTTTTGAATCAGGAAAAAAGTAAGATGATACAATAGGGGAGTTTGTGGGAGGTGAAAATATGTGAAATATTTGTGTCCTCCCGCGCAATGAGACATATATGTTATGTTCATATACCCTGAAAATTTTACAGCAATCGTGCAATAAACAGCAAAGTTATGGTCAATTGAAAATTATACAATTCGAACAACAGCCACAAGTGATTTTTACTAGATACTCCTTTCTAAATGACTCATGCAATACAGATTTGTTCCGATTTTTGAAAAAAACTTCAGAAATCGTGCATAAAATTTGTATGTTACTCGTATTGTTAGTACAAAAACAACGACGTCCGCAAGGCTTAAAAGAAAATGGTGCTTTTGGAAATTGTTTCATTCACTAGTTTATTTAGAAAACCCTTCTGTTAGGAGCACCCTCCGGCTACTCCAACTTATTCTCTTCTATTTGTCAACCGATTTTCTTTTTCTTATTTTATTTAGTGACTTTTCATGAGCTTTAGTGTCAATATCAACGTTATTAACCTTACTGGAAAATTTCAAGAAGATCAAATCAAAACTGCAGTGACTGATTGGATGGAAAGTCCATAAAATACCAAAATCATGTGTTATTGTTGCTGTAAGAAATTTCAAAAGGCTATAACTTCCGTGTCAATCATTCGATTTTCATCAAACTTACAAAGCTTAAGAGCCCTTAGTAGGACTACGTAAATATCGAATTTCGTTTAGTTTAAGGGTACCGATGCGATTTTTTTGGGGAAAATGTGAAATTCGAAGATCATACTATTATTAACAAAGTTGAGCGAATTTTGACTTCTGAGGTATTTGTTGTTGTTGCAATTATAAACACCTACCACCATAATTTTTTTCAGATTTTTCAGATCACAGGTGTCCAATCGCGAGGGGGGGGGGACACAAATTTTTCGTGTATTTCCCCTCGCTGCGCGTCCTTCGAAGCAGAAAGTTAAGACCTGTTTTGAAAAGCTCTCATCAAGACCTTTCATTTGATACCCATATCGGCTACCTTTGATGAATTTTTTTTTTTCGGAGGCCACTCCCCTATATGGGGAGACCCCCCCTTAAATACGTTATAAAATTTTTTGTAGTTGAACTTTGAAGAGAGCACCACTTTACACCTATATACAAAATTTGATGTTTCTAGCTTAAGTAGTTTGCGAGAAAAAGTGCTGTGACACACGGACAGATGGGCGGACAGACGGACAGACAGGTCGCGAAACTAGTAGGGTTTTGTAAAATTATTTTGCAAAACCCTAAAAATTGAGCGTATGTTTCCCCCTGGGATACTCATTTTATTTTTCGAGGACTTAATGATCACAAGCAAAAATTTTGCCGAAGGCATGGAAAAGCTGCGGAAGGTGCTTTAAGTGATTCGAGCAGTCGATATTACTCTCCGCCACTCAAAATACCGATTTTTGGAAAGTGAGATTAACTTTTTGGGCCACCGAGTGAACGTCAGCAGTATAGCACCTGTATAGCAGCGATAAAAGATTTCTCAACACCCGAAAATGTTAACGACGTGTTTTTCCGGAAGTATATTGAAAAATTTGCCGAAATGGCACGACCAATCACCCACCTACTGAAGTAAAATGCAACTTTCCTATGGGATGCTGATCAAGAATGAAAAATTTGCCGAAATGGCACGACTAATCACCCACCTACTGAAGTAAAATGCATCTTTCCTATGGGATGCTGATCAAGAAGCTGCATTTAACCGTCTGAAGGAGATGTTATCCAACGAGCCTATTCCACGTTTGTGCGATCAGATGAAACGCCATGAGATCCATGCAGATGCAAGTTCCAAAGGGCTGGCCGGCGTGTTGTTGCAGGAAGAATCTTCGGGCGAGATTAAACTGGTTTCCTACTATAGCCGTTGTTGTAGCGAGGCAGAGAAAAATTATCATTCGTATGAGCTGGAAGGACTCGCTATCGTGGAACCGTTGGAAAGTTTCCGAATCTATGTGTGAGGGAAGCTTTTGACGATTGAAACAGATTGCTCTGTAGTTACAATCTTACGGTGTGACTAAAAAAGCCCCTACCTCCGAGAATAGCACGATTATGGCTGAAGCTGTCGGAGTATGATTTTAAACTAATTCACCGGGACAGCCGCAGGATGCAGCATGTGAGTACCTTAAGTCGTGCACCTACCGAAAACACCACTCAAGTTATTGAGAGGATTTTCGCAGTCAACATTACCGACGAAGACTGGCTGGTTACAATGCAACAATAGGACGAGGCAATACGAAATATCACGAGGATAATTCAAGGCGAACAGTGTTCTGACCAGCTGGCGCAGTTAAGGGAGGATTACGTACTGGAAACCAACGGACTGTATCGGAAAGTGCGGGGAGAGCTTCGGTGAGTCGTGCCAAAAGCTGTACACTGGAGAGTTGTGAAGAAAGCTCAGGATGACCGAGGATACTTTGGGGTGTGCAAAACGTTAGAACAGATACGGCCCTATTATTGGTTCAAGCGAATGCGAAATTACGTTAATGAATATATCGCTGCCTATATCGAATGCTGCTATTTTAAAAGGGCTGCTGGGAAGTCAGTTGGCAAACTGTATGTTAGGCCGATTGTCCCTATCCCATTTGAAACGATACACGTAGACCACCTGGGACCCTTTCCTAAAAGCACCGCTGGAAAACAATACGTGCTAGGAATAAGTGACTCATTTTCGAAATATAATGTGATAAAAGCTGTAAAGTCGGCGAGTACGCTTCCAGTAATTCACGCGCTAAATGATCTTACTACCTTTTTTGGGCTTCCGCAATGAATCATGTCAGACCAACGCGCAGCCTTCACTTCCAAAAAGTTTGAAAGTTATTGTGCTGATAACGATATCAGCCATGTTTTAAATACAGTTAGGACCCCCAGGGCAAATGGCCAAACCGATAGTGCACCAATCTGTTCTTCTATATTTGCGAACTTTAACAGATAACGCACGCAAATGGGACCGAAGTCTTAAGAGGCTTCAGTTTGTTTTAAATTCTCAAGCAAACGCGACTACCGGTCACACGCCGAATGCGATTGTATTCCGATACCAGCTACGTGACATTCTTGCAAATAAGCTGCTCGAAGCGCTGCCAGAGTTAGATGGGACAAAATCCACGGAAATTTGCTATGACGAAATCGCCACTAGAATTCACATCGAAAAGCAAAAATGGAAAGAACGTTTCGACAAACAACACGGGCAACCAAAACAGTTTGCGGTTAACGATCTGGTTGTGGTCGATAGCGTGCCTTCTGCAACCGGAGAATCTCGAAAATTACAGCCACGCTACAAGGGACCGTATGTTTTTAATCGGGTATTGGATACCTCATTGGAGATTTAGAAGATTGCCAACGGAATCGGACCAGAAGCAAACAGCGATGATGAATCAACGGATGACGAATCAGAAGTTAGTTTCAATTCCACCTTAGTTGAAGATGTGTCTCGGGACGAGTCACTCCAGGATAACCGAGCTGTCAGCACTGGACAAACTGGACAACTTGCAACAACGGAAGGCAGTCGTGAAATGCAGTCAGTCGAGCGCGCCAGCGAAGCCAAGTAGACGTGTGTTGTTTACGGAGAGAAATTAATTTAATAAAAAAAGCTAAATTGGTTGAACTCGATTGTTTTTATTCATTACCCATACTGACAATAGTTCTAGAAAATCATGAAATCACGACGAACAACGTGAGCATTCTGAAAACAATTACTAACACGTGAAAGCTGGATGAAGCCAAACTGCAGGAGGCAGCCCATTTGATGCGGCGACTCACGTAACGGGTACACCAGGCTTTTCAAATTTGTTAAGTAAGAAATGAATTGGTAATTAAGTGGTAATAAAGATAAAATGATTTTTGAATTGTAAAAGATCACGTAATTAGAGATAAAGTTTCTAGTTATGATAAAACTAAGAAGATGTCTAGAGTGGTCCGGGGCTAAGTTAGGTGGTAATTATTGATTAAGTCGACTTGTTTGAAGTTTTCACAGTATGCATATATTATTAGGGCTCTTGTAGGCTAAGAATTAGTACTAAAGAAGAAGGACGAAATAAGTGTATACAACAATGAAATAAAGATAGTGGAAGTAAAGGATATGTATTTGTTTTATCTTATATAATTTAGATTATTTTGCACTAGTCCTACGAAATCCGCTTGGAATTGAAAAGAATAAAAAAACATGCTAAATATTATTCGCTTACATTAATTTCAAAACAAAACTAACCTACACTTCCTAATCAACGAGGTTTGAAAAATATTATTCTGTGTTCATCAAAAGTACATTGCACCGCAACAATATGGAATATATAACCGACAACAAAAATTATTTTCCGATAAGCCATAAACATGTGATATCCATTCTGTGGTCCTGGGAATCACTCAATTCATTGTCATTAACCACATAAACTAAACAGTAGCATAATGGGTAATAAATACCATAAACAAGTTATTCGGCACCCTTCTGAACTGTTTTAAAGCGAATTTCCCACTCATTACAATTAGATTATCTTTGGTTTACATACTGTTACTATCAGAATGTTTTGCAGTAGCTGGAGTAGTTGTTGTACCTGTATTACGCGGAATGAGTCAGGGCGTTATCAGTAAGACACTTAAGATTTCACGTACGGTCTAAAGTAGATCCCAAAATATGTGCAAATCAATTTTTATCACTAATCCTACCCGATTTAATGCTAAAAATGAGATTGAACCGGTTGGCGTTAATCAGGAGAACCAGAAACAAATATTTTGTGGGTTTGATGCATTACTTTGTTGAATATTAAGAGTAATTCAGACGTGAATGGGTAAGACGCTTTATCTGATCACTGATATCAGGCACATACTCGTACTTTTCATTTCAATAAGAATGAAGGTGAAAAATCGTTCATATGATCACAATAGATAGAATGTATATTTTATCTTTGTAAAGTCCTTGGTAACAAATTTACCACAGTCCTTAAGGATCGAACTATTTATGCAAGCCACCTTACCCATAGTACACTAAAACAATTCAGGAAAGGAGAGAACTTCACTAGGTCAGATCGAATTACAGCAGCACGATATCGATTTCGGTCGTCATCAAGGTCGCGGCGTTCGTTATCTTTCAGATGCAACTAATATCATGGGAACAATAATGGTTACACTTTCGAACCCGATACCCGCGTAAGTACAAATCGTGGTCCGGCGCGTTTAAAATATTTAATGTCACTGGTTCACTAGCATGGTTCAATCTTGTCGTATACAAATTAATCAATCGCGAACAATAGGCGAATAGGCGAGAAGCCGGTAAACCTATCTTAATCTGAGCGATCTATCATTCAGATCTCGCGACTTGTAACTGATAAGACACAACAATACTTGTCGTATCTTCCTTCACCGACAACCGAAATGCTTCGCAAAACCCAAATTGAGAGTTAAACAGATTTTCTATTTGAATATTCATCAATGTTTGTTTATTCTAACATCACGACTGTAAATCAGTTAGAACCCGAGCTAGGGGATGGGAAAAGAGTCTAATTGGAAGCCAATAGAAGCGTGTGATACGCGAAGAAATTCGCGATTTTGTTGATACATGTGAGATAGGAAGTGATTGGATCCAAGTTGAGGGTAGTGTAGTGGCTGGGCTTATCAGACTTGGCAAGGTAACTTATAATTAAGTTGGATAACAGGCGAGACGTTATTCGTTTAGTATTCGAATCGAAAAGTGAAGAACAGGTCAGGTATTAAGTAGGTGATGTCAGGTGCGTCATGTGGTAATACAAGACTAGTTTTCGGTGGTCGGTTAGATTGTTTGAATCTCGTCACGGGATGTTTCTTACGAGGAAAAATTTATTTACTATTGAACATAAATTCTAAAAAAACGCTCATAATTAGTGCATTTAAATTCCTATTTCGGGTTGTTTATCCCGATATATCTGTGATAGATACCGACTGAAAAATATATGATTAGCGACATCGCAGGAATATTTCTTCCTATTCTTTTCACCAAATATTGTTATTTTACACATTTATCACTATTCATGTGAATTTTTCATGGAATAAAGAGTATCTAATCTACCATCAATGGGACTACCCATGATTTTGATGTTTTCAAAAGAAGCGAGTTTCACACGCGTCTTTAATAGTTTAACAGGTTTTCGCGTATTTTATCACCTAACAAATCCTTTTATGTACTTGTCCAACGTGTTGCATAACAAATTAATAACGAGAAGAAGAAACTTGCTGCCAAGCTGGAAGAAGTTTAGTTATTATTTACACGATGAATGCTTATTAAACATTTAAGATAGATTCAACCGGTAGCAAGTTTCGGTTTGAATGAACACGTATTTGAACTTGGAATTGTGAAGTTGACAAATCATTATTTCATCTGATTTTTAGCAAGAAATGCGTATTTTCCTTATTTTTGTTAAATTTCAATTCAGGAGCTAGAGTGTTGAACTAGAAACTACTCTTTCCTTTTCCGTGATGTGAAGAGAGAATTGCGCAAATTAGAAACAAGTTGGGTAGACAGACCTATGCTCATGTCAGAAGGGTCTTGTACTCAACTTACAAAATGCAGTAACCAGCAACGAATAAAATCAAGAAACATGTCAAAGACGATTTTATTGGAGAAAATGTGAAATTCGGGGATCATACTATTATTAACAAAGTTGAACGAATTTTGACGTCTGAGGTATTTGTTATGATTATACGGGTCCAAATCACCAAGGTGACGAATTAACGTGATGGGAGTCCAGAAAATAACTGGCAATATACAAAAGACTCTCAACAATGGCGCTGTAAAAGAAGCGCGCAAAATACTCACATTTTCATTATTTATCCGGGTTTTCAAAGAGACTGGGTATATCCTAACATCATTCAGGGAACGTATTTTAAAACCTGGATATTTTTGTTAAAAATATAAATTTCATAAAACTTATTTTGAAAGCACGATATTTCAATAAATGTTGAATCAAATATATTTTAAGTTGTACTCAACATGGTCTTCTGTTAGCTTTTTTTAATAAAAAGTAACATTTATGAAGCACATGTTAAATATTCTTCAACGAAAGTTCTGTTTATTTACAATGGTTTAGGTTTTATTGTTTTTTTTGTTTTTTTTTCTAGAAAATTGTTTATTGTAGTACTTAATTTTAATTGCAAATGAAGAAGATACATTTTAACTTGAATTAAATAATTATATTTTTACTACGTTCCCATAAATGACGAATTCACTGAATGATCGCGACGTTCACGAAATGAAAATAGAATTTCGGAAATGACTTAGGTAACTAATTTCAGTATTAAAGAAATGACAAATGTTAAAGAAGGAACATTATTTTTAAGAATTCAAACTGTTAGACTTTATAAAGAAGTATAAACTATGCTAAAAGTAAACTTTTGCTGTGAATAGTTTTAATGAAAAGTATTGCAAGAACCTTACGTTTAAAACTTTTAGATGATGCAATCATTGATCTAAAGATTACATGAGAACTTTAAATAAAACAAAATGAAATTAATACTTGTATAACAAGCTTAAACAGTCGCTTCAAAAACTTTAAAGTAAGGAATAGAGCAAAATCTAAAATTAAACAAATAGTAGAGCACACATTAGTTCATGTATTTAAAATCAGCTAAAGTTTCTCATAAATATCCATCTCATGTTCAAAATGATAGTATGGATTGTGACTTGCTTCCTTTATTGACTGAGGCTCAGGAATAATTTTTAAAACTTGCTCGTATGTAACGCAGGATACATCCTTGTAGTCAATTTTAAAGTCTCTGGCACTGTTACGAACTGATTTTAGGAATGTGACCTTGATTTCTCTCTCATCGTCTTCACTAGTTCCAGCAATCGCAACATATTTGTAAAACAGATTCCTACTTTTCGTTGGAACATTAATCAATAAAAATGTTCCGGGTATTATTTTGTTAGGATGGATATGTTCATCTGCGTAAGACGTATTAGCACCCATGTCTCGTTCTTGTTCTTTTTTACGACGCACTGTCATAAGATCTTCATCCTCAGAAGCGGATGAACTGTACACCTCATCATATATGCTTTTTCTAGGTTTCAAACTATCTATTAGCTTGAAGTCTAGGGGTGTCATATATTTAGAAGCTTCCGTCTCTGTATCAAAATGTTGTTTTCTCAGTGTGGTGGATGTATTTCTAATGGGTTGTTTTTCCATTTGATGTATGTTTTCTAAATGAGTATTTGATAATATATTTAATTTAACTGCTCTTTGGTTTTGACCGTGCTGGTCTAGTTTAATCACATTCCCTAATGCTTTTTCCCATGTAATTTTTGTGATATTCAAAATTCCAGGAACTGGATCAATTTTTTCGGGAACTGTATTTTTGATGCTAATGATTTCCTCATTCGTTATTTTACGCAACATGACAGCTGAATCTTTGAAAATTTCAATGAAATCATCTGCATTTTTGACATCTTTCCCCATTAGTACATGCTTGTCTGCAGTCCTCTTCAAATATCCTCCTATTCCGTCCATCGGACCTTTTCCATGTCCTAGCTCGCTATAAAACCAAGCAGCTTTGGTTATTTGTTCACAGCACTCTACTAAGGTCCTCAGCCACAAATAAACGTTGATGCGATTTCTATATTGCGACGTAGGCCCATCTGAGAAAAAGAAAAGCGTATCAATGTGCTGTTTATCCTCAAGAATTTTTCTTAATATTGGTTTCAAGTGACCCCATACTGCATGGGCTTGATGGTCTAGACAGTCGCTAACAGTGGCAAATGAGGATGTCTGCAAATTGTCCGTATCATCTTTATGATAATAGACGCCAGTATGAATTGTTATCTGCATTTTAGATGCACCAAAATGTATTGATTGAATTTCTCTGTCATATTTTGTGACATAATTTTCTGAGAAATCTATTTGCAACATAAGTTCATTGGTCTTTAAATTCTTTCTCACTCCTTCTTTAACTTTGTTGTGATAATAAATACCATAAATATGTTTTTTCATAACTGGAATCTCCTCTGCTAGTTTGAATTTTAATTCTTTAATGGTGCTGGTAGCAAGAACTTTCTTCACAATTTTCACGATCTTCTTTTCACCTCTTTTTAATCTTTTCTCTTTCGTAGATTTCCATTGAAAATAATTAATTGAATCTTCATCACTCTCACTAGCGGTCATTGGTATTTCTTTACACTTATCACATCGGGAAAACTTGCAGTCATAAGATGTCTCATCACAACTGAAGTCCTTGATTAGTTTTGAAGCTTTTCCATAGTTTAATTCATTTACTCTGTATAGTTTTTTGATCATGAATTCGAAATTTTCATGTCGCACGCACAAACAGGTATTCCGATCTTTTGCCGTTGGGTTAACAACCCAAAATGGTTTTTCCCTCAGAAATGTATTATAAGATAATTTAATCCCTGTGGCTTTCATAAACTTTGGATGCAAACCTTTAATTGTATTTAAGAGAATACGTTTCTGCTTTTTAGTTGCACCTCTCCTAATGAAATCTCTTTTTCCAGGACACATTCTGCTTATTTCATCTTTTTAAAAAAAGTTGACTATTTCAGATCGGATTTCTGCTGTTACAACACACACTCTTCGTTTTGCATCAGCCTTAAGAATATTTTTATTGTCTCTATTCTTAGGTAAAAATTTTTTGGTCATATTCAACATACGGTATTTTTTAACGATTGTACCACTCACACTTTTTTGGAATGCTTCTCGTTCTTTAGAATTCTTAGATAAACTATCAGCAGTTACCTGTAATTGTGAGGTCATAACCTCTGCAAATAAAAGCTTTTTTCGTACGTCAGCAGTCGCATTACAGTCTCTGATTAAATGGTCAACTTTGGTGTTTGGTGATGTCTCATTTTGGGAAGCTGTTTTCAACATTGCTTCTCGTCTTTTCTGGCGTTGAATTTTTTTCTTCAACGAATCGATTTTATTTTGCATCTTCTTTATTTTAGAATTTTGCTTAGCTATAGTGCGATAAGCTTTGGCTCTTTCTTTTCTGACCACTTTCCTGCCTTGGTGTTTACGTTTTGTTGAACGTGGAGTTTCATTGCTTATGTTTTCTTCTTCTGAAAGTGGTGGAGTATTATCTACTATGTTGGCTGAGTCCTTTTTCTTCTGCCTATATTTTCTAGAGTTTCTTTTCCACAGAGCTCTTTGCTTACGCTTCTCTCTCTCTGTCATCGCATTTATAGATTTTGCTTTATTTGCAGCCTTTTTTTTGATAATATTCTCTATCCTTCGCTTTTTTCAACTCTCTCTGTTCTGCAGTTAAATTATTTAAAAATTTTCGTTTTCATGCATTCGCTTTTTGGCGTTGTTTTATGTAAGCGGCGCTATTTTTATTGATATTTTTTTTGGAAATCTTTTTCTTTCTGAGTTCTTCGGTCTCCATGTTCCTAGGCTAAATCTAAAACAAATGTAAAATTAACTGTTACAGCAAGTCAAGCTCTTCATTTTAAATAAAACTTACAGCTGCTCTTCGAAGGTCGTACTACACTAAACAACTACTATTGACTTTTGTTCCAGACGAAAAACCAGCAAAAACGAAAATTTTGAAATTCGGCTTAGATTACGTTTCTACAACCAAAGCAGTAAATTTAAAGTCACTTCAATCACTACTATAATTCATAAAATGAATATGATCATTTAATAACACAAATTCACAAAAAAAGCAATTACAGGTTAAATTTTAATAAAAATATAATTATGGGAACATAGTTGTCATTACGGGAACACATGTCATGTTCGACAACGTTCTCGAAATGATCGTTGCCGAAATGATTTTTCAACGCTTCGCAATGTTTTAAATATTCATCGGCCATCTTGTATGTCACTTTATCACACCGGCGGAAAACGATCAGTATTATTCAATGGTATTACGACTAATTATCTTCATTTATTGGTATGTTAATGACTTAGTAGCGTTCCCGTTATGATGCACTATTGATGTACGATACCAAAATAAACAACTGAAATAATCTTACCTTGAAAATTATTTGAAAATCACCACAAAACAATCGAACGCTATCTCACTTTGATATATTTCAGCTCGCGACCGCACAGCCGCGCTACGTATGCCATAATTGGACACTCCTTTTTTGACAGAATAGAGTGCGTGCACGAAGTGACCTACAGACTACCGGACAAAGTTGCGTGTAAGATAAAATCTGAAGTTGGTCACATTATCTTTATAAATTATTGTGATTATGATATTCTACTAAATGTATCAAACGTGCTGGAAAATTTAATTTTTCAGTTAGTATTTCATTGTTTCATGAACATGTCATATACGGAAATGGGTATTGGGACGCGTTCCCAAAATGACTTTTTCCCCAGTTTCATGAGAGAAAAAAGAATCTTAACATCTTTTTGCAAATAAAAATGAAGGGTTTAGATAAAATTAACTAAATCTAGTAGTTAAAGATGATTATGACCCAACTATTTCAAAATTTTATAGGTGAAAATGGTGTCGGAACCAAATTTGCCACCTTGGTGATTTTGAGCCATACCCATAAATATCTCCTTTGATAATTTTTTTCAGATTTTTTAGATTACGGGTGTCCATTCGCGAGGGAGGAAACACATTTTTCATGTATTTCCCCCCTGTGCCCCCACTGAAGCAAAAACTGTCAGTTTAAGAACTGTTTTGAAAAGCTCTCATAGAGAACTTCCAGTTGATACTCATTTCGGCTACCTTTCAAGAAATTTTTTTCAGGGGCCACTGTACTGTAATCATCGTTTCATGGCCTATTTTTTCGAATCCTAGAATGGTTACAAAGCCCTTTTGCTAGGAGCTCTCTTCTGCCTCTTCGACTTGTTTCAATTGTATGTACTCATCTTTATGATACCTATCATTCCTGAAATTTTCATGCAAATTCTACCAAAGCTGTAGTGTCTAAGTCGGTAAATAGCGCATATGGCTCCATAGCCATATGTTTCCATAGTAATACAGGGAATATTGCTCCATAATAATAATCTTTATGAAACTTTCAGAAAAGATCAATCTTAAAAATAGTCATCTCTTTGCTAAATTTGATTGAGTTTAAAGTTACCGTTTAAATTTTATTCAAGAAAACATAAAATCGATAAATCATACTGTTACTAACAAAGTTGAGTGAATTTCGACTTATCATGTATTTGTTGTTGTTATACTCATGAGGGCCTACATTCAAGATTTTTTTCAGATTTTTCGGAGGGGGGGGGGGGTACGCGAAAAGTTCGTGCATTTCCCCTTCCCCTGCCTCCCTCGGTACATACTAGGCAATTTTAAGACGTGTTTTGAAAAGATCTTATTAAGGCCTTTTAAATGACACCCTACTCGACTACCAATGCTGAAAATTTTTTTTGAGGGGTCACCTCCCTATATAGGGAGACCCCCTTAAACGCCTTTGGAAAAATTTTCCACCCTTGAACTTTCAAGAGGTCACCACTTCTGACCTTTCTACAAAGTTTCATGGCTGTAGCCTCTTTAGTTTGGGAGAAAAAGTGCTGTGACATACAGACGGACGGACGGACGGACGGACAGACGGACACAGGTCGTGATTGCAATAGGGTTTTGTATTTTAGTACAAAACCCTCAAAAAGAAAGATTATTTCAGAACATCCTAAAACAATGATAATATGAAATTAATAGAAGCAGTACCAATTCGGTTTTTTTTCCATCACCCACGGTAGTTGTCGTGTTTCATACTTCATTGTGTTCAAACGGAAAAATTTAAAATCAAACTTAAACTAAACTTATTTCATCCTTTTCATGTTATTTTTTTTCTTATTCATGCAGCGATTCTTGGGCGGTGTAGTCGAATTCAAAGTGATATTATTTATCACAATATTCCATTTCCCCAGTTCATCTAGGGGGAATGCAGGCCGATAGGAATACTCATGAAGCTAGCATTCTTTTGGGAATGCCACCCCCACGTACCCGAGAAAATTCTCACAGGAAGAATGCCGGTCGACAGGAGCACTCTTCGAAGCTAACATTCTATGATGAATACAATGACAGTGAAGACGGACGAATAACGGAGAATAACTGAGAGTCTTGTCCAGATTGAGATTCCAGCGGCATTCAGCCACAGCAAAAAAATGATACAAACGCCAGAGCCTCCTAAAAAGGAAGAGCGGAAAACTCTATAGGACGCGCCGGATGTTCGAGCGGTGGGGGAAACTATAAAGAACATCGAGAAGTCGGCGGTTAATGCTGCGACGGCTACCGAAGCGACCAAAGCAAGGGTGAAAAATCCTGAAATAATAACGAACCATCCAGAACTCGACACAAAAAGATTAAGGCAGAAAAAGAAAGGAGCGAACAAAAAAATAAAGCGCCTTTGTATGATTTCATCGAAACCGTTCTAGCATCACTAGCGCATTACGGTCAAACCTTCTCGTTGCTCTAAGTGTAAACAACTTACAATAATTTAATTTTGCCAACATGTAAAAATAAAAGTATATCATAACACATGTCAGTGTAAGCACACCGAACATGACAGACACGAGACTGTCATTCGACGTGAGGCAGTCGAAGTCCGCCATCCGCCGTGAATTGATTGCCAAATAAATTGTTTAATTAATATTTTCGTTCTTTTTGTTATTATTCACATCCATTGTTCCTCCCCACTGAATCATCCTAACAGTTCTGAAGTGGGATGATGGATTTGATAACCGAATTAAATGGATTGACGGTGAAAGTGCTGCGCGAGAAGTGCCGATATCATGGATTGGCGACCGCCGGGAACAAGTCCATGCTTGTTCAACGCCTCGCCGAATTGGGTGATAAAAGTGCGACAGGGATAGATAGTGATCTCTTGCCGAGAGTCCGTTAACTCGAGGAAACAGTCCGTCAGCTGCAAAATTTGAGTGTTGGTGTGCAACAAAGCGTTTCAACGCCAGTAACACAAACAGTTTCACGACGCGTGGACGAAAACGTTCAAGCGTTCATAAGTGGAAGTGTAAACACGAACGCACACACACAACCGTATGTGCCACCGCAGTTGCCGTCGTCAACCAATATGACTCAAACACTCGCATACACGATGCCTACGCATATACATGGACCGATGATGAGTAATGTTTCGTTTGCTTCGCATCACCAGCCACACATGCAGGTCACAAATGCCTCCGCTCCGACGGGTCCGCATCTCGCTCAACCGCCAACAGGCATGTACTCGTATGTATATCAACCGACGAGCGAGATCGGGTCTGTGAATGTTCGCGACATTGCCGATGTGCTGCCGGAGTTTCACCCGTTTGCCGCCGATTCTTTAACGTCCGAACAGTTTGTGTGTCGTGTCACACCACCAAAGGAAGCCTACCGATGGAGTGACCGTCTTGTGCTGCTTTCAATGTTTTCGAAGTTGAAGGGTGCTGCTTAAACATGGATCGACATGTCGCCAGTTTTTAATTCTTGGACAGAGTTTGTCGGAAAATTTCTTACAGATTTTCCGTGTCTCATGAACATAGCCGATATTCATCTCCGTATGGCTGAAACGAAACGAAATTTTACCGAATCGATGGAGGAATATTATTATCGAGTTCTAGCGTTAGGCCGGAAAGGTGGATTGCCTGACGCAGCAATCATAAAATACGTGATAAATGGTTGCAACGATATTGATTTCGGGAAAATATCATCGAATTATTATCAGCAATTCGACGTTATACCGATACTTGCCGTTCAAAAAAATCTTTCCAACCGAAACCCCGATCATACGACATGCATCCGCCGAGTCCTACGAGTAAGCCTGAAACACCGTCATTACCGAGAAAACCGAAAGAACCCGTCTGCTATAATTGTTTCAAGCCCGGACATATCTCCGTCCGTTGTCCACAACTGCTACGCCGTGCAAGATGCGGAACATGCAATCGTACCACTCATCAAACCACCGATTGCCCACATATGAGATCTGCGCCGGATAGCGCTAAAACGTACGAAATCCAGACGAATGAAAATGGAAGGGAAATCATCAAAGTGGTGTCAATACGAGGTCGTGAGATTCGAGCATTCGTGGATCCGGGGAGCAATAGAACGTTGATGAGAGCGTCGTTGGCGAACACTATAGGTGATATCGTTCCTTGCAATGTTGTTCTGTGCGGATTTGCGGGTGGTAAATACGAATGTACGAGCAAAGTAATCGTCTCAATGAACATTGATCACAAGACGTACGAAGTAGATGTGTTAGTTGTCGAGGATGATTGTATCGAATACGAAATGCTATTAGGTCGGGACGTGCTATGTAGAGACGGACAATCGCTGGTAATTCGAGGGAAGGAATGCTGGTTGGGAAATGACGAGGCATTAAAATTGGGAACATCCTTAAAAGCCAAGGAACAAAACCAAGTAAAAACGTTGTTGTCTGAGTTCCGTACACTTTTTGCAACAAATTTACACGAATTCGGAAAATGCTCGGCTGTAAAGATGGCAATATCGTTGAACACACGCGAACCGGTTACATAACGACCATATCGACTCCCATATGCAAAACGACAAGCCGTCGAAAACATCATAGACGAAGTACTCGCCGCCGATATTATACGTCCATCGGAATCCGCATATGCTTCGCCTATCGTTCTCATAGTGAAGAAAAACGGCGAAAATCGTTTATGCGTGGACCATCGCTAATTAAATGGAAAAACGATTAAGCAACCTTTCCCTATGCCGAATATCGAGGATCAGTTTGCTAAATTAGCAGGCAACAAATATGACACCGCGCTTGATCTAAGGATGGGCTACCATCAAATCGAAGTGGACGAAACGTCGAAACCGTACACCGCTTTCGTTACTCATAATGCACATTATGAGTACAATCGCATGCCTTTTGGTCTGGTGAACGCGCCGGGAGTTTTTCAAAGCTTAATAAACAAGATCATTTCAAAAATGGGGCCCGGAGAAGCGATTGCGCATTTGGACGATGTAGTTCTACCGAGCAAACACATAGAGACTGGTCTATCGTCGCTCCGAAAATTTTTAGAGTTTTTGAAATCTTACGGATTAACAATGAGACTTGATAAGTGCAGTTTTCTTGCCGACGAAATCGAGCACTTGGGACATATTGTCAACGATGAAGGCATAAAACTGGGAGAACAAAAGGTTAGCGCGATAAAGAACTTTGAAGCGCCGAGGAATGTAACCGAAGTAAGACGATTTCTCAGACTCACAGGATTTTTCCGAAAATTCGTACCCAATTATTCGCTGATTTCGAAACCGATCACTCAACTGCTAAGAAAATACAAGGAGGGATCGAAACACTTTCTATGGAGAAGTGACCAATCCGATTCGTTCCAGAAACTCAAGGAGATTCTATGCAACGAACCAGTGTTGGCGCTGTTCGATATCAACGCACGACACGAAATACACACTGACGCCAGTACAGTCGGACTTGCTGGTGTATTACTGCAGTCGATGGATGGAAAGAATTGGAAACCCGTCTTTTACTATAGCCGCCATTGTTTCGAAGCCGAAAGCCGTTATCACAGCTACGAGCTTGAGGTGCTCACTGTGGTCGAGAGTCTAGACAGATTTCGTGTTTATGTTCTAGGAAGACCCATCCGTGTAGTTACCGATTGTTCAGCGTTAACGCATATGGAGACGAAAACCGAAATGATCCCTCGTATTGCCAGGTGAATGTTACGATTGACTGAATACGATGCTGAGCTTGTACACGGACCCGGACGACGACTAGCACATGTCGATGCCCTCATCCGAGCTCCTGAGCTGCCGCCCGGAGATCCTGAAATTGCAGGACTCGTCATGGCTATAACAAGTGGATCAAACGATTGGATTTATACTATGCAGTTGAAAGACGATCAACTCCGGCACATAGTGAACGTTATTCAAAATAAAATAAAAGATGAACGTGTTTAACAAATCAAAAGTGAATATGAACTAAAAGATTTCCGTTTGTATCGAAAGGTTAACGAGCAGCTGAAATTAGTGATACCAAAATCCGTCAGACTACGCGTAGTGCAAAATTTTCACGATAATTACGGACATTTCGGGGTTGAAAAGACAATGGGGCGCATCCAACAAAATTATTGGTTTCCTAAAATGCGTAAAGTGGTAAAAGACTATATAGACTCGTGTGTTAATTGCTGCTACAATAAATCGCGTTCAGGAAAGCCTAAAGGACGTTTATATACGGAATCCATGTTACCGATACTATTCCGTCAATTGCATATTGACCACCTTGGACCGTTCAAACGTAGCAAAAGGAGCAATATGTATATAGTTGCAATTTCCGATCCTTTTTCGAAATATCTAGTGGCAAAACCCGTCCGGAATACCTCTACGCAACCCGTGATTAATATTTTAATTGATCTAACGAGCTATTTCTGTTTGCCTACGCGAATTATAACCGACCGTGGTTCCGCATTTGTGTCGCGAAAAGTTGCTGCGGTCAATTCTTTGCGCCCGATTTTCCACCACTCTGGCACACATTTCCACCGGAACGTTGGCAATTTGGCGTTGAATGTTGTTTTTCAGCTCATCTCAAGTTGCTGGCTTGTTGGCAAAGCCAGTGGCTTGATATAGCCCCATAAAAAGAAATCCAATGACGTTAGATCACATGAACGAGGCGCCATTCGACCAGATCATTTCTCGAGATAACACGTTCACCAAATTTGCCTTTCAATAAATCGATTATGAGGCTTGCTGTGTGGCTAGTGGCACCGTCGTGTTGAAACCACATATCGTTAATGTCAAGTTCATTCAATTCTGGCCCCAAATAATCTTCTAACATAACACGATAACGCTCTCCATTGACGGTAACATGAGAGTCGTTTTCATCCATGAAAAATACAGCCCAATCATACCTCCGGCATCAAAACCGCACGAGAAAGTAATTTTTTGCGGATACAACGGTATCTCAGGAAGTGCATGTGGACTTGTTGCTGATCAATAATGCATATTTTGCTTACTAATAAAGCCATTGAGCGTGAAATGAGCTTCATCACTGAAAATGATTTTTCGATGAAATTCTTCATTTTCTTCAAACTTTTCCAGAGCCCAACTAGAGAGGTTTCGGCGTTTCGAATAATCAAGTGGCTTTGATTCTTGAGTCAATTTGATCTTGTAACCATGTAGGCCAAGACCATTTTGCAAAATGCGCCACAGTGTCGTTTGAGCGTTTCCCAATTCTTGAGAGCGACGTGGTATCGACTGATTTGGCTCATTTTGAATCTATGCACTTACGCCTGCGATATTCCCTTCGTTTCGAGCGGTAGGACATTTTTTGGCACTGGAACGTCAAATAGTGAAAGTTAGGACTCGCACTTCTCCACTATAGCACGCACAGGCTGTTGAGTAGGACGATTATCACGAACGAAAATTGTAGTAAGTAATCTTAAAGTTGCGATCACCGACTCCGAATTTCGGTAGTAATTTTTAATAAGTTTCAAACGCTGCTGGTGGTTAACTAATGCTTTGACATTCACAGTTTATTAAAAAGTTTAAGGATGCGTTCATATAAAGATACACAATTGTTATGTCCCTAATGGAAAATCCTATAAAATAATTAAGAGGCACCTATTTTCATACCTGCTTCCCAAACTTATAACTAAAATACTTTGTTTGATTTTCCATGAGATTAAATGCTTTTCATGACAGAATAAATATTAAAGGATCAATTCAGGAGACCCAGCTTGCAAGCTTTTCAACATCTTTTAACATCTAGATGTTCATTAAGCCACCACTAGTAGCCAAACTGCAACTTTAATAGGTTTTACTAAAAAAAATCCGTTTAAGAATGACTCTTTTGCTTAAAATTTTTAAAAATATACGAAGAGGTGAATAAAGTAATCAGATCCAAGCCATTGTTGAGATGAATTAAACCTTCGATAAAGCTAACGAAATACATACTGAAATGATGATTAATACTTAATACTGTATCTACTCAATTAATTGCCCCAACGATGAATGTAATGTTCTCGTATACTAGACCATTAATTTGTTTTATGATTCATTCTTTTGAATGTTCATTCATTGCTAAAAATTACTAAGAAAGATTAATTGATTACGTTGTTATAATAGATGTTATTGAACCAATAATTAAGTCTATATTCATCAGAGAATGACTTCATTAGACATAAGCCCATATTAACATCACATAACTCACAACTACACAAATATTTCAATTCAATGAAAAATATTGACTTGTTAATAAGTTTGAACAATACTATAAAGTTTTCGTGTTTACAGTTCAATAAAAGTTGGAAATAGATTTTATTGCTTTAGTTCCAAAAAATAAAATACAGACTCTTTCATAAGTCAAATATGATTAGACATATGGAAACTCGACGGGAATGGGCATGGTACGAAACGGGAAATTGCTCAAATTTTATATTCAAAGTTTATCTGTGTGTGGGTGATTATTTAAACATGGGAAAAATAGCTATTCCATCAATTCTTTCATTCAAATTGAGTGCAAATGTCAATCTTAAATATTTTCTTTTATTTTTTTATTTCTGGCCTGAGTTTTCATAGTTTAGAGTAACCGTTTTAACTATGCTGGATAAACCAGTTCTTGTTATGACACCAAAGTCGAGCAGTTTGATTTTGGACTGTACTTATATGAGGGAGGATCTTTTAGATCACATATTCAGTGAGCCATCGCTCACTACTCGTACTTTGCATATCATAAAACGATATTTGCGATTGGCTTAGTGCATCATTCTACCCCACGTAATGAAGCTTCCAAAAATGTGTAATTACAAGCTCCTTAACCCTTCTCAAAAAGCACGGTATGTGATCTTATGTACTTTCAAATCTCTAACTCTTGTCCTACAAATGGAGTAAATTCTTCTCCATTCGGCAAGTGCCAAGGCAGTTTACAGTAAGTATGATTATGAGTAGTATGTAGGTATGGTCGAAGTTGTAAGATTAGCTTAGAGGTAAGTATAAGGTGGTCAATAAATTGTCAATTGACAATCAGTCGAATAGGTTGGCAATGAGCAATTTTAAAGACATAAACATCAAATTAGACGACGCATTTATTCAAACATCAGATACAAGGGTGCGCACACATATTCTCAGTGACGAGAGGTATACAGATGCATTTTTTCCTAAAGCTCCATTGAAGTTTCAATGAATTTCATAGTGAATGCAAGTAGTGTACGAGTATTCACGAATGCATGGTTTGCTGGTTACGCTTGGCATGTGGTTCATTGAAAAACGTATAAAGGAAATAAAAATAAATCGACGAAAATATTGAGTAGATTTGAAAAATCTAATATAAGACCAGAATTCTTTAAGTTATTGGCTCTCCAGGCTACAAAAGTACATATTCAGCGCCAATTTTGTAGACGGCTTTTGTCGAAATTTCAGTCAGATCGAATCTGTCGTTATTGTTATGATCACGTGTGGAAACAGGCGTGACCGCTGATTTTAGAAAAAAAGAGAAAAAGCAATATCGGTCAGTGACTCGATTTATGTTTTTGGAAGGGAACTCGTGGAGTGAAATCAAGGAGCGCTTGAATGCTGTGTACGGCGATCGTAAAAAATTGGTTTTATGAGTTTCAAGGTGGTGGCACGTCGGTTTTAGATGAGCCACAACCAGGTGCGCCCAAAACAGCTACCATGGAGGATAACAAACAAAAATTCACGAGCTTGTATTGGTAGACCAATGATTGAGATAGTAGGTATCTCAACTGACTGCCTAGGTCATATCTTGGATGAAATTTTGGGCATGGGAAAACTGTCGGCGCGATAGGTCCCGCGTTTGCTCACTCCGGCAACAAACGCAACTGTGAGATCACTTCTGAGCAACGTTTGACGCTATTTAAGCGCAATCCGAATGCATTTCTGCATTGTTTCGTGGTCGTTGACAAAAAATAGCTTCACTGGTACACACCAGATACCAAAGAGCAGTTGAAACAGTGGAAGCCAAAGACTATCCTATCGGTTGGAAAGGTTATGCCAACCATTTTCGGGGATTTAGCATGGAAGTTGTGACCTAGAGAGGGGCAAAATCATCACACTGCTTTACTATGCTGAATTATTGGGCCGGCTTGACACCAAATCACAGGAAAAAGGCGCCATTTGCGAAGAAAAAAGTGCGTTTGCACCATCAGAACGCATTGCCTTACATCTCCGCCGTCACCACTGCCAAATTGGTTGAATTGGGTTATGAAACTGCTACCGCATCAAGCGAATTCTCCAGAGTTTACCGACACGGTCACCCCCGCGCTTGAGAAACAAAGCCAAGTGGATGTTATCTATACGGGTTTCTCCAAAGCTTTCGACTCTGTGGATCATAATCTCCTTCTCAGTAAAATTAAAAGCTTTAATCTTCCCCCTTTCTTATATCCTGGTTTTCCACCTATGTCACTAACCGTGCATATGTTGTTTTTGGCAACTCCTACCTTTCTTCTCCATTTCATCCTGTTTCTGGTGTACCACAAGGATCAATTTTATTTTCTTTACTTTTTCTCATTTTCATCAATGACCTTCCTGCTTCGATATCTCATCCTGTCTCTTATATGCGGACGATTGTAAAATATTCAGAGTTATCGATAATATGGAGGACTGCGTTTTATTGCAAAATGATCTTCATAAATTAGGTCGATGGTGCATTTCTAACGCTCTTTACTTGAATATTGCTAAATGTCGCCAAATAAGATACTCTAACGAAAAAATCCTTTGTTGTTTCCTTACTCCATTCTTGGAGAAGTCCTGCATGAAAGTGTATGCATAAAGGATCTAGGTGTTATCTTTGATTACACACTAAAGTTTAATCATCACATAATGTTGATCGTTTCTAAGGGATGCATCAGACTACGACTATATAGTCGCACTTCTGTCGCAAGTAACACATGTTTAAATGGAAGCCCGCACACTGCGATTTTCGACAATTTTGTCCAGGTCGGCAGTCGCAGGAATTGGCGATTTTTGCTAAAACCAGTTTTTTTTTTTGTAGTAAGGAGGTGAAGGCATTTACGCTCGCCGAGTCTGACAGTGTGGGACTCCCATGGAGGATACCCTTGGACTACCCACTAAACACCTCCCCTGTCAATCTGAGAACCTAGCCTGGAACCGTTTGACACATTACTTCGGGCCAGGTCTCGTTTTGTTACGCCGTGGGGCGCCTTCAAGCTGGGGATTCCCTTTCCTAGCGGGAGGGGAGAGGGGAAGAGGAAATGCCAGAAGAGCGATCCCCCAGCCCCAGCGCCTCCGGCTGCTGTGAGTCCCTTTTATCTTTTAGGACTGCCCGAGCATAATGTGCCACCTGGTTCCATTTGTCAACCGATTCGAGCATCACCGCAATTATATTATCCGGGGTGAGCTCTTCCGTCTCCCTGTAGAGTTCCCTTCGCAGCCTGACCCATTTTGTACACGCGAAAAATGTGTGACAGGTATTGTCCTCCTCTCCTGGGCAAAACCGACAATCGGGAGACCGTGACTTACCGATCTTGTGCAGGTAAGACTGAAAACACCCGTGCCCGCTCAAAAGCTGGGTCAGATAGAAGTCAGTCTCACCATGCCTTCGATTTAGCCATGGTCTTACATCCGGGATGAGGCGCGCAGTCCACCTTCCCTTCGTGCAATTCCCCCAAGACAGCTGCCAATCGTTGAGCGAGCGTTGTCTCTCCTCGCGGACAACCATCTCCCTCGCATCCTCGTTTCGGCGCAGGTAAATAGCGCGGCGCTCTCTAGCAAGGAGGGCGACAGGTATCACGCCTGCAATCACTCTCACCGCCGAGTCGGAGACTGTTGGATACGAAGATGCAATTCTCAGTGCTCCTCTTCTCTGTACCTGTGCCAATCGTTTTCGGTATACCTCCTTGCTGAGAGCGTCGCCCCATACCTCTGCTCCGTACAGTAGCACTGACCTTACAGCACTCTTCAAGAGGCGTCTTCTTGATGGGCTGGGTCCCCCTACGTTGGCCATAAGTCGACTCAGGGCCGATATTCCCGAAGCAGCCTTCTCAGCCGTTGCCCTGATTTGCTGAGAGAAACTCATCTTCGAGTCGATCAGTAGCCCCAGGTACTTCACCGCTGGTTTCGATTCGATTTGTATATCTCCAATACTGATCATCCTTACTCTAGGGATTCTTTTTTTTGTCAAGATGACCACTTCGGTTTTCTCCAGTGCTAAACTGAGCCCGCGAGCAGTCATCCAGTCCCTCACTCGACGCATTAGCATACCTAGCCTAAGTTGCGATTGTTCAACGCTGCGTCCGGCGACCAGAGCCGCAACATCATCCGCATAGCCGACCAAGCGTGACTCATCTGGCATCTCAAGTCTCAGTAGCCCGTCGTAAGACACGTTCCACAGGTCCGGACCAAGGATAGATCCCTGGGCAACACCCGATGTAATTTCCATCCTTGGTTGGCCGTGTGTCGTGTCAAAGAGCAGGCTTCGGTCCTTTAGGTAGTTCCTCAAAAGCCGCATTAGATATTCTGGAACTTGAAAAGAGTTTTCCAGCGTGTCCAGAATATCCACCCATCTAGCGGAGTTGAAGGCATTCCTGACGTCGAGTGTCACCGACAGAACGATCCGTCGCTTGGTGCGACTATATGCTAAAACCAGTTTAGTAGGTAGTTTTTGTGATACTCGCGCAGGCGCACATCATTTGGACATTTGACGCTGACGTGCATGGAAGTTTCTTGCATAGCGCACAAATGAGTTAGCGAATGTGTTCCTGGCAAAGACATACCTTCAAATGAGCATATTAGTTCTGCGCATGCCTGAAGTTCCTCTGGAAATCTTGTCGCAGTGTGTTCGTATTTGCGTCTAAAAATCGCCAGTTGCGACAGTAAAATCGTAATGTGGCCGAACCCTAAGGCATCACGTCTTACTGGCTTTATCCTCAGATGCTCTAATAACTTTCGCATTCCTTCTACTTCCATCAGTCTCTTTGTTTCCTTAGTTCGTAGTGTATTAGAATATTGTTCACCAGTGTGGAATCCGCACTTCAAATATCTTAATGAATCTTTTGAATATATCCAACGTAGATTCACACGTCATTTATTACACAGATGCCGGTTGGACTACAAACTCTACATATATCGCATACTAGCTTTACGCATTCCTTCTTTTGAATAGTATTTTTAGATGAATGGTTACATTTTAAGTTGCACCATCATTTGCTTCCGGATAATCGTTGCTCACTTATCTTTCTTCATAGCTCAGTTAGGTCTAGTCTCATGATATTTTCCACCTTTTTTTTGCGCGAACAAACTTTTACTTTTGCTCTCCTCTTGTGCAGTTACCACGTATACATAATAGCATGCGTATTGGTCCTCTGCCTAATTCTTTTCATATTTTTGAAACTAATGAAAAACATTTGCTCTCTAATCATTCTTTTGAAATTGTTAATAATTTTTACTTATTTTATATTGCTTCAAAATTTATTTCATCTAATCTGTAATTGGATTAAAAATCTGTTGATTCTGAATTTAAATAAACAAATAAATAAATAAATCTCATCTAGCACACTTGGCAACTATAACATATGCCAAACGAGGTAAGCTAACTAATTATACTGTTTACCCACAAAATAGGTGACAAGATACAGTGCTAAACTTTAGAGGCATATCACTAGTTTGTACGGCGTACAAACTAGTGATATTATCCCAGAAAATAGAATCAGTGATAGTGTCCCAGAAAATAAAATCAGATCGCATGCCAGCAGCATTATTGGGGAGTATAAACGTAGCTTTAGAGCAAGTATGTATATCAACAACTACCAAATATTTACAGCCAAGCAGGTACTTGAGAAATGCTGAGAGATCAAAGTAGACGTACATTAAATTTCCGTCAGCTATAAGCAAGTAGGCGACATTATTAATCATAACGTACTGTATCAAATAATGCTTTGTTTTAGTATTCCAGCCAAAATATCCATCTTACCAAAATGACAATGACGTCGACAACCTACCAAGTTGGACTAAACCAAGGAGCTGGGCTGGCGTTATTGCTATTCAATTTAACTCTGGAATATCTCATAAAAAAGCTACCTGTCGATACAAGAGGTACGTTACAATACAAGTTAAGCCAACTGGTAGCCTATGCGGATGACATCAACATTATGTCATAGTCGTTATCAACCACTTAATAACTTTTTCTGAAACTCAACAGCAGAGCGTAACTAGTTTGACTTCAAATAAAAGAGAATAAAACAAAATAGAACGTCACCATATCATCCCGCTTTTAATGGAAGGATCGAACGCTGTCATCAGCAGACGCTCAGGACGGCCATCATGTGCCAGTTAAATAACCCACATTAGTCAGCCGATCGTACTGCCTATGGTTTCACTGGGTTCGCGAGGATCCATAAAAGATGATCTGCCAACATCATGTACAGAAATGCATTATGGGACGACCGTTTTGTTTCCTGGAGAACTGTTGTTTCCTAGTCACAATAACGTCAAGCCTCATGCATTCTTTGCCAATCTAAGAAATTTCATGAGTCAAATACGCCCCGTATAACTTCAACATCGTCATTCGCGGTCAATGTTCATCAACAAGAACTTGGCAGCCTGCACTCATGTACTCCTGGGGTAAATGCTGTTAAAAATCCACTAACGCAGCCCGACTCAAGCCCTCATAAGATGCTGGAGTGATTTTTGAAATATAGTATATGCTGTTTAAGTCAATGGACGTAGACTTAACGTTTCAATGGAGAGGCCCGAACCCGCATTTATTGAAGTTAATCCAGTCCTATCGTCCAAAACCAGCACTGATTATCTAACAAAACTAACTTGCATCGCACATTGTCAATCATTTTGAGGCCTATGATGCAACTCGTGCCAACGTCTTCAAAATGTCTGCACAGCATCAACGTCAATTATACTATCCCAAATGCGCAGCACCTCAACACCGGTTCGGTATATTTTGCCTCCCATCAACGCTCCACTAACATTATTGGGAGCACACCAGCCAATAGCAGCTGAGCAGCAAGCTGTCTCTATTTTTTCCATAAAGCAGCATTTGGTTGAGCGACTACAAATTTACCATCATAGCTGCTCCCAGCCCTAACCTCAGGTTAGGCCTCAGAATGCAGTTTTTTCTCATCAATATGCAAAACATACTTAACTATACTAACCGTCAACGTTATTGTGACATTTCCAATACTGCCAATGTCACTTGGGAGGGAATAATGTAGTACCACTGTCACCAGCAACTCTTCACCAGAATGATGCGTCGGAGGATTAGAACATTGTGACTTCAAAATCAAATGTCAAAAAATCGTAGTCTTCTACGAACGATACTTATCGTGTGGGCATCACCCTACATTTTGAAATAGATGTGATTTAGTTTGATTTGATTAAATCACCCGATTTACTTGATTTGCTGTTGTGTGTCAAGTTGACCCACATTAGTATACATATAAAGGATTGAATTATGCAGAGACAAAGCCGCTCTACAAAATCATTTCGATTCAAGATGCTGCAAAGTCTTAAATTTTTGCTAGCCAGATTGTTCAAATATGCAGACAATTTTCTAAATTTAAAATTTCTACTTTAAAGAAAGCAAGTTTCAACATAAACATTAACATGTGCTTACCTGTATCGTTAAGAAGTCCTTGGATATCATCGTTGTTGTCTATGTCACTTCCATCTCCAATTCCTGAAAATAATAATATGTCCGTTAGTTTTGAGTAATGGTTATAAAGAAATGCAAATGTTTTTTTTTATATGGGATAAAGGATATAAAATTATGTCCTTTCCTAGAAGCGTGCGCAGAATTCAGCGAAAGTTGCTTAATCCTTATTCAAGGCAAGGTAAAGCTAGTATTCAACAATTATATTATATCTAAAGGATGGTTCAACCAAAATGCACGATGGTAATTGGTTTGGGTGGTGTTTCCACGCATGTATACGAGAATAAACCCTTTTGGTTCCTTCGCGGGGTTTTTCCGTAGGTGTCTTGCTGGTGTTTTCACGCGTGTATAGTTTTATAAGGGGATAAACCCTCTTGGTTTCGATAAGGAGTGTTCTTGAAGTTATTTGGCTTGCTTTTATGAGATTTAGTGAAACAAAAATTTCGAGGGTAGGAAGGCCAAAAAAGTGGGTAATCAATCCGCTAGTATTTTG
Organism: Odontomyia ornata; assembly: GCA_963969285.1. Lineage (NCBI taxonomy): Eukaryota > Metazoa > Arthropoda > Insecta > Diptera > Stratiomyidae > Odontomyia > Odontomyia ornata. Next base: position 41,668,856 of record OZ017739.1, read on the forward strand.
CTTGAGTTTTGGCAAGCCGAGTTCTCGCTTAGCGGCTCAAATGGGGTCCATAGGCTAAGCAAGTGCTTCGGAGCAGCTTCCCGAGTTCGTAGCCCCCAGCCAGAGCTTCCCACTCGTGTAGTGGGTAACAGATTATCCGGAGTCCATTCCACGATCTCACGGCAACACTCCTCAAAAATATCTTGGTATATCCCGCTAATAATTGCCAGGCGCAAGACAGTTTGCATGTGTCATCGTATTTCAATAAATTTGTGGCATCTTTGAAACCGCTAATCCACTTTCTCACTTCATAGGCTTTGTCCCCGGAAAAATGCGGTATTCAATTCAAATTCAACAAGTCCACCCGGCGCACACTGCTTCGACTATATGTGCGGTGGAACAAAATCTAGTGTTGGTAGATTCTTATAGGAAATGCCTTTCTGATCATGGATATACCCAATAACAAGGGACGGAAATTAATATCTTACAAATTATAGCCCAAAATATAGAAAAACAGACTCTTAATAGTATTTTATTTCAACTTTATGTGCACTCTTGAAAAGTATAATACAAAATTTAACTTCTTTCATATAATAAAAGCATTGCTAACTACTTACAAGCATAAGCTATCTAACTCAAATTATTTTACATTAAAAAAAGCAAAACAAAATTTTTTTAACTTAATGAACCTATGCAGTTACATATTTAATCTGAATTTGAATAGTCTTCTTCACAGATACTTTCGAAATCTAGGTTTACATGGTCTACATTCACATCAAGATGATGATTCGGTGGCAATGAACGATCTTCTGATTCCTGAATATACTTCTGGATCTCTGCATCAACTTCGATTCTTTTGCTAGAGGTAATTTTTCATATGGATGAAATCCACGGTTCAGAAGTTTACAGCAGCATTTTGATTAGATCCACATTGGAACTCACTCTAGACATTTTCGTGTGTAATGCAGTCGATGCTACCTTACTTCCTTGTGCCTTGCCTCTAATGCGCCTTCAGACAGTTGTCAATTCGTAATGAAAATGCGGTTATTAAAACTTTGTGCACACTGCTAGGCATATAAAGTCCTCTTGTTTCTTCTTATAATATTTTGAACCTTTCGATATTTATGGAATAGCCGCATGCCAACACTGTAAGAATAACAGAAAAATTCGTTATTAGTTCCTTATTGACACCAGTAACTTTTGAACTTAGATCGGGGTTTGAAAAAAAGCATCTTGCCGTATTTCCGTCGTTTGTTGACCCATATTATGGCTTCGGTTTGTCAATCAATAGACCCATTTGGTTTTTAAATGCAGATTTAGTTCGTGTTTTGTTGTTTTCCACAATTTGTTTTAGTTCATTCCCTCAAACTTGCAATTTTTTAACCGGTAGCCGGTAGGCCATATGCAGAAGACATTCAAAAAATTTTATCCAGCAGTGAAGGGCTGACAAGCCAAAGCGATATTGACCAACAGCAGGTGGGCGGTTAATCAAATTTTCTGTATTCTTTTCTTTTGGACTAGCCCCGCAAATGAAACACTTGGATGTTGAATTTGTGTTAGACAAAATATTGCTAGCACTGCCATCTAACATTGTGAATAGCATGTCAAAATTCACTTCACTTTTTTTTTGTTTTCCAGATCAATTTCCTGTTTCTTTGTAATGAATAAGATCAGCAGTTTCTTTGTGTAATATAAATTTTATGGGTCTGCAATAATGGGTGGATGATGTGCGTGGATTAACCCACACTTCTTTTCCTGTATCCATATCTATCAATTTTAACGGCACCATAGCAATTAGAAAAAATATTCATCAGTGCTATTCACATTGATAAACGTTTGCTTATACTAGTTATGACCAGAACTGTCGTCGAAACATCATTTGCAGACCAGTTTTAATTTGTTGCTCTCTACCAAACCTACAATTTTCATCATACTTTTAAATGTATATTCCAGAAGTTTTTTCAAATCTACACTAGCAAAAATATTATCTACGGTAATTTTAGTCGGTAGGAACGAGTTCCTGGTCAGAACCAATGAATAAAGGCTTGGAAATTAATAATTTATATTTTCGTCAACTCTGTGGGTTTCCACTGGCCACAAGTTCCTGCACCAGACTTTTTTTGGTTTTTACTGATGTTTTGTCAAAAGATGTTTGTGGCCTTCCTCGTATGCCGCTTGGTCCAAGCTGGGCTGCGTGATTTGAAGTGGAAGGTGCATCTTCTAGTTAATTATTATGTTGAAGCCAAGAAGCGTAGCGCTCACAAAAGTTTCGACAATTCCTAAAGACACTGTCCAATTTTTTATTGAAAGAAAGGCAAAATAGTCTGCTTATGTTGGAAGGTCCTCTTCGTTAATGCACGTTTGATTCTTCAACATATAAAAGTGAACACAATTTATCGAAAACTATAGGGATCTGGTCACCTTTCTTACGCGAAAAGCATATATGAGCACGCTGTCCATTTCTTATGGTCGCGCTTCCTACAAAACGTTAAAGTCACACTCAGATACAGCTAAACTATCCTGCAAATTAAAGTTAATCTAAAAGGCAATTATGAAAGATATTTGAAGATTTTTTTCAAAAGCTTCCTCAAAGTTACAACTTTAAATAAAATCAAAAGAACACACTTAAGTACCGCACGAAATGATAGAAGGATCAAATCTTGCTAATTAGAATTTAAAATTCTAAGCAACGTACCTTGGCCAATAAATTCCATATTTTCTTCCCTGAACAGGAAAATAACACACTAATAACGAGAAGTAAATTGAAACTGACATAGCGATTCCATCAAAGAAAAAAAATGTCTAAGCTTTCGCTATTATATTGACTCACAGGTAGCTGTGAACAATGTAGTAACTGTAGTAAACGGTAGTTTAGAGACTATTATAGAATACCCAGTGAAAAATAATTCTTTTGAAAAAACTAAAAATTTTTATTTTTGTCCACTGATCGATGTATTGTGCGGCGGGCCTGTGTAATAGTTGGTAAAGTCAGACGATCTTCTAACGCTTGTACTTCAGCACACAAAGCCAGGAATTCATGTACTTTGCTAAGAATTTCAATGCTTCGGTCGATCTTTGCTTCCGTTGGTTTGACACACACGGTTGGCCTCTCGACTCTTTCTCCCAACTCACGGATTTCACGGTTCTCCAGTCCTTGGTGTTCATCACTATAGCCTAGATCAGATTGCCCGTTTTCGATGCCTCTTCTCTCTGGTATAACGTTCGGAGAGTTGAAACAGTCACATTTTGCGGGAATATGCTACCCACTTCCGCCAACGCTGCAAACGACTCGGAACGGCTCATGCGATTCATCGTTTTGTTTGATAGCCCCAAATACAGCTATTCGATTTGATTGTTTTTTCAGAGCACCCCAACCTGAAGTTGTAATCCATAACTCTATAGGAAATAAAGACAACTTTTCAAGAGGCGTACGCTCTGTTCAGCGAACGTATTATAATGACTTTATCCCCTTTCTACAATTCATTTCATATTCACCATGGGCGACAGTCAATAACAGCATTGCCAGCAATAATCAAAATATTATACAGTGATTGATTAAATTAAACCTACAAACACTTTAGTATTTATTTTCATCATAAATTGTGTAAATTTTCTCAAATTCAAGTTAATTGCACTTATAACCTGATTCTCTTTATGATATCAATCATTATCACAGCATATATTCGGAATTCATAAAGCAACACAAACTAGGTGTAAGTGCGTTAACAATTAAGATAAAATTGAGGAATTATTCGAAGCAATTGAGATAACAAATAACACAAGTCTACTTTTGTTTACTACAGCAAAAAACGCATCAGGACCGAAAATTATCATTTGAAATCGTTGCTAGTTTTTCACCTTAGAATCTTATCAGCTACCACTTCAAAGAAGTTTTTTTGTTCACATATCAAACAACTCATCCTATCATCGGTATATTGATACATATATGCCTACCCCACTGGCACCTGATGTGTTTTTGTTTACCAGCATATAAGCCCCACTGAGAAAACGAACTATCATTAGTAATAAAACTAATAAAACCAATTGTTGTCTTCTTGCTTTGATCCGATTTCGTATACTCGTATCTGTGGAATTCCCCAAGATCTTATTTGTATTCTGATTTTCAAAATTATCGGTAAACGATCGAAACGCTTTTGATAGATTCTACAGAAAACTGATGGTTTGCATTTAATTTAAATTTTACTTTTTGTTTTGTTTTGTATTTTCTATTTATGTAAAACAACCTGTTGATACGTAAATACAAGCGCGTATCAAAATCGTTGCTTTGTTTTATTAGGGAAAAACTTATCAATATTTATATATTCAAGTCACGAGAAATTGCCTATTTTAGAATTATTTATTTACTATAAATTATTGTATGGAAATGTCTATTATGTGATACATTTTTATCGCAATAGATAAATTAGAAATTTATTCTTTGTTCGTGTGAAAATTGCAAATTCATCGCTAATCTAGTTTGAAGATTGCATAATTTTGATGATGAGAATACATTGTGAAATGTTCAGATTATTAAATACTATAATAAATTCATTTACGAGTTTGTTTCTATGAAGGATGGGCTTAAGTTGGATTTATAACTATAATTGGACTTTCAAAGTGTCTCCCATATCACGCGACTCCTTTGGAGATACTAACGAGCTTCATATACCAATTGTGGTCAGATAAACTAAACAAGCAGTCAAAACGTGATTTTCTAACATTCCATTTCAATTCCAAAAGGTCTCACTTTTATTGGATTTTCCGTGTTAATTGTATTTTGATAAGCAAGTAAATTTATGGGGTTGCTTTTGCATTATTATAAGGAAAAAAATTAATTTTGGTTTTGAAAAACTTATTAACGCATTGACTGCCAAGGACAATATGAAAAACTTGCAAACAACTTGGAGGGTGTGGGGAGCGACCATGTGTTTACAAATATGATTTTTTTTTATATACCACTCTTATTACCCTTTCTTTATTATCACTGTTATTGCAATTTAATTTGAGGAAATCGATGCAGTATTAAGCATATAAAAATAATTTTATTTATGTATGAAATGCAGAAATCAGTGGAAACCGTTTCTTTTCAGAAAGGCATCATACAAGAATTTCTGCCTTTCCTTCTCAAAATTAAAAAAAAAAATTATCAAAAATTTAACGAGTTTTGTGATAGCTAATAGTGAGCCGCATTTTTGACAAATCAATTGCAGTGATAAAAGTCCGGGCAAAATTAATCTGAATGCATAAATAAAGGACGATCGATGAAAGAAAGTCAATTCAAGATCTTAAACGCGTATGGGCTAGAATGTTTTTTCAGTCTACAGGTCCCATATTTTCCCTGTCTATGGACTGCTCAATACGAATAACATAAGTAGGCGATAGGGGTCACGAGGGGAACACGTATTGAAAGAGACAATTCAAATCACAGGAAAAATAGTAGACAGCAATATTTTTGTTATGTGGCAACCCCGATTACACAAAACAAAATAAGTGACACACCTCTTGGATTATCGGTGGCGTTCAGCCATGATGTATGCTTGGCGTTCAGGTCACCATCAAGAATATAATAGTTATGCAGCCTGTTCAATTCGAGTATTTCGAACAAGGAATTGAGCTCCTCCCTGAGCTTGAGAAAAGTTCCACCAGTTGAATAGGCAGAGATAACGAAGAGGTTATCCCCACCTGGCAGTGAGATTTTGATAACGAACACTTCAAGAGATTCAAGCTTTTGAATTCGACTTTTTCAATATTTTGGAAACGATAGGGTCTTCGAACTAATATCCCGGTGCCACCTCCCCCATCACCTGTTATCCTATCGTTTCTTACGAACTCAAAATCCTTGAATCCCATGGAGTGCCATGAACTAAGGTGGGTTTCGGTGAGAAGCACGATGTCAGGCTTTTGTCTGGCAATGAATTCAAGGAGATAATCACGCCGACGTATAGTAACAATGGAGTTGACGTTGATCGAGATGAGACGAATCCTATCCGTGGGAATGTGACTGGATGACAACTTATTTTGAGGCATTTGAAAGCCCTAAACGCTGAAAAACAATGTTAATTTTCGAATCTTGTTCATCGATTCGCTCCGATAAAGAATTTAATTGCTGATAAATTTTAAGGAGCAGCTCATTATTGCCACTTATATTATTCATTTTATTTACATTGTCTGCTGGTCCTCTCGCAGCAAGTGCAAATGACACCCCGGGCTTGACGAAGTTGGTAGGTATCACACTGCGGTGTGCTTGACTTTGTTTCGGAGTGACTTTAATCTTTGCATTTTGATACCGGAGGCATCCTCGATATGATGCTGGATGACCAAAGCCACCGCCGTTCACACAATATAGTTTTTCTTTTGGCTCCGCCTGAGCCAATTTGCACTCGCCGGGAGCATGAATGTCTTTGCATTTAACACACCTATATTTCATGGCGCAATTGGCAGCTGAATGCCCGAATCTTTGACACCTGTAGCACTGGTTGACCTGACTTTTCTGGAGACGTTCCCACCTCACCACGCGGAGGTTCAAGTACGAGTGAAGGTATCGAATCTTGAAGTCACTAGTGATGAGATAAATCTTCTCGATAGGGCTGGTATCGAAATTGATAGTACGACTCTGGATAGAAATGGAAACAGGATTATTTGTGAAGGATTGGATAAACTTGCCCTGATTGGAACACATTTTGAATTGTTCATCTATCAAACCCTGAGAGAGGGAACGAAATATTTTCAGAGGTCGTTGAAGCAAAGTTTCCGACTTCAAATCAAGCCTGAACGGCCAATCAATTCTTCATTTCAATGAAACATTAACATCTGACCTCATACCGAACTTGAATCTTATTGATTATTTTGTCAGCTATGAAGACTTGTGTTTCATATTTCGCGGGATAAACAACAAGAAATCATGTGGTACTGATGGTATTCCAAATGTAGTTCTCCGACATTTGCCGGAGGTCGCTATTAGGAATTATTGCATATTGTTCAATAACATGTTGAGCAATTCATATTTCCGATCTTGAAGAAAGGAAAAGAATCTTCATGCCCTAAAAGCTATCGTCCAATCAGCTTGCTGCCTAACATCAGCAAGGTGTTTGAAGTGATACTCAACAGAGCATTAAACGCATACATTGAGGAAAATGAGTTGATCCCGAATTGCCAATTTGGTTTTCGTGCCAGGCATTCGACCACACATGCAATAACGAAAGTGACCTCAGACATCTGTTGGAAACTAAATGATAGACAATGTGCGGGAGCATGTCTCATTATATGGAGAAAGCCTTCGATACGGTGTGGTTAGATGGGCAAATTTTTAAACTCCTTTAGGACAAGTTTCCCAGACACCTTGTAATGAATCATGCGACGCCGCTGGTGACCATTACTAACACACTTTGCTGCTAAGTGGCTTGTCATTTCACGTTGGTTGCGATCAGTGTACATCCCACGTCAATTTTGTCGTGGGATGCCAACAAAATTTGACAGCCACATGGAAGTGAAGTGTGGAGGTAGTGGCCGCCACCCATGCGGAAGTCCCGGAGTGTGCCGACAGTTCAGGCAAATTCAACTCAACCAAATGATGGTGAGTATTGTCAACTCGAATGAGTATACTGACGTCATACACTTTGATACACTTCCCATTTATTTTCCCGAGCCCAGGTACAACTTGAAGGTGAGCGTGAATATTCGTGGGCAGGCTAATCCAGACAGAACACCGAACGCCGCTTCTAATACGGTATATGCAGCCAAAGCGGTGCCAACAAGCATCTGTACCGAGGATTTCGAGGATTTCAAGCGAATCCGATTTATTTAACATTTGAATGGGATAGCATATTGTTTTAACACTTACGTCTATTGAAAATTCGTTCAGAACATCGGCACACGAAATTCCCGCGGCCGGACACCTGGTAGTTTTTGGACTTCCTGCTGAGTTCAATTGCTATGAAACAAGATTACGTATCGAAAAAGGTTTTGCTACCTTTTTGTCTAAAGATTCACTTATTCAGGCACCAAAACCTTATCATAAATTCATGGCATTTAAGAATTTCGGTGAATTGAGTCATCGTCCGTTGTTAGTAGATCTCACAATTGAAGACCAATCAAGACTAAAAGTAATTTATGGTTTCGCTGAAGATTTCCACGCTGTCGATTTAGATTCAGCCGCGGTGTATAATATATATCTTCCTAAGCATACTCAGGGTTCGATAGTGCCACATTGTAAAGTGACTCTTCCCAATTCAAGTGGCATGCAACTGCTACTTTTTTATGATAATGAGAGTGTTTATGTAACAACTAGCGGTCGTGTATCCACAAATATTGTGCTGCAGTGGGGCGAAATGCCAACGTCAGTGGCATATAATTGGAAATGGTCAAATAATGGCTGGGGCAACAAGGCAATTGAAATTCGTTCGGTTGAGATAGGCCATTTAGATGGCGTATTTATGCATAAGAAAGCGCAACGTTTAAAGTTCTTGTGCGTGCGGAACGACGAAGTGTTCTCCAGCAGTACCAAAGGTGCTTCATCGTGTTAGATATACTTCATGACGCTCAATAAGCCGGGAATGGCTAATTGCTTAAACAATTTATCAAAGTTCTAATGTGGATATTCATACCTGAGAAATGAAGTGAGAAGAAAATAGAGAAAATTGGTGAAAGCATAAAGTTCTGAACAATTTTCCGCTTCACGTACAAGCCGCGCGTACGTTGTCCAAACAATGCGTTTAAGATGCAAGAACAAAATTATTTCCTCTTCCTATTTTGTTACATAAGCATGTTCTCATTTCATTTTTTTATACATATATACTATTATTAAATAATATGTAAAGGAATGCCATTTATACACAAATACAATTTTTACAAGATACGTGGGAAATATTTAGATGAAATACGAAATTATATATACAATATATATATATATATATATATATATATATATATATATATATATATATATATATATATATATATATATATATTCGTCGTCGTGGTAGACGAATATGTGTATCTAGGCCAAGCAATAAGCAACTCAGGATCGCTACTACCCGAAATAAACAGACGAATTAAACTAGCGTGGAGTGCGTTTGGAAAAAACTCCATAATCTTCAAGTCAAAAATGAAAATCCACCTGAAAAAGAAAGCCTTTGATGAATGCATTCTGCCAGTCATGACCTATGGTTGTGAAACATGGACTCTGACCACAGACACCATAAGAAAACTTCAGGTTGCCCAAAGGGCAATGGAAAGATACATGTTGGGTATCACAAGAAGAGACAGAAAAAGAATAACCTGGATAAGAGCAAAAACACAGGTAACGGATGTGATCAATAGAATCAGAAGTCTCAAATGGCGATGGGCTGGACATTTGGCAAGAATATCAGACAATAGATGGACCACAAAAGTTATGAATTGGTACCCAAGGGGAGTCAAAAGACCAAGACGGCGCCCGAAACTTAGGTGGGACCATGACATAAGAAAGCTAGCTGGCATTACCTGGACACGTATAGCTAAAAACAGACAAAAGTGGAGGGAAATGAGAAGCCAATACGTAGGGGAGGCTACACCATGATCCGTATACATGGTTGATAAGCTGACAATGATGATGATGATGATATATATATATATATATATATATATATATATATATATATATATATATATATATATATATATATATATATCATAAATTAATTCAAAATTTGCAAACACTAAAAGTCGTAGTCTAGGGTACCAAATAAGTTTTCAAAAAAAAAACAAAATATTAGCATTAAGTATATAAACCAGGAAAAGAAAGCTAAAACGCGCATAAATGTTATATTTAAATTTATAACAAACAATGCATGATAAATTCAGATATCAGTTTTTATCACGAAATTGTTTTATGTGAAAGTATCAGTAAGCAAACAGAAACTTAATAATCTCTCTCCCTTTCTTTAGTTCATCTATATTTCGGCGTTGATTACAGTATTAGGTTAGCCTTATTGATGAAGACGAGTTAATATCAGAGTGAATACGGTTTCAATTTTTTTGTCGCTTACTAGTTTGTATTTTTGGAGAAATTCTATTTAAAATATATCTATATAAAAAAAAAAACAAAAATCTTTAAAAGTAAAGTATTACCAATTAGATTTTACATCTAATCCTTTTCTTCATTTAATTGAATTGTTCGATTTTCTAAGCTTTGTTTAAATGATTCTACTATAAAAATGACAAAGAGAGAGGAAAGTGTAACGAAGAAAATGATTAAGACATTTTTCTGACATTATTTTGTCGTATCATCACCAATTATTACGTAAATGAAAATATTTTTTTGTAAATTTGAATTTTTATCGATAAACATACAAATTTAATCGTAAAATAGAAATTTAATGCGGAGTGTTTATTATCTATTGTTTAAGATAAATTTGATTTAATGCATATATTCATATGATTTCTAAAATTATCCTTTAAATTATGTTTTTGGTAATTTCTTGTAGTGGTTTCCTTGAAATTATTCACATTTAATACAAGATACTGCGGTGTAGACTATGTCATCTATGAAAGTTTTTTTTTATATATATTTTACATTGATATTGAATTGTGAATAGAGGATTAGCATTACTTTTATAAAAACAAATACTGTACTGAAGAAAAATGTGCTTAATATTGCAGTATCATCTAGCATGAATTATATCAGTATGGTTAAAAGGTGACAAGCCTTGTTTAAGCAGCATTATATTAATAACACAATAGATAACTCAATAATAATTAGCTTGATTAATTTTATATAAAGTAAATATGAAAAGAAAATGAATAAAACTATGAACTGCAAAACTCTAATAACGACTTTCCTTTCCAGTGGTTCGTCTTTTCAGCGGGAAATGAGGTGCAGGGTAGGTATGCCGTCGCGAGGGTAGGGTTTGAGAAAATCCGCTGAGGTCGGTTTCACGTTGCGCGCGGTACGCGGTAAATTTGTTGTTTTGCCTTTTTATTAACGTAGCTTTCGTCGGGTTGAGTTAACGTAGTATACTTTTCGGTACCGCGTCGGAAATTCGGGAACGCGAAGTAAAAATTAGATTTTTGACCTTGACTGGTTATAGATAGAAATACGGAGTAACGTAAAGTAGGTTCCCTCTCCGTATGGTTTTGTTTTGTGACGCGTTTGAAAACGGGCATGTATTGGTGGCTGAAGATTGTAAATGAGCGTAATCCATTCGGAGACTCGCGACCGAAATCCTCTCCGATCTAGCTGGCCGACAAGTAGCCACCGCGTGAATGAATTACGGTGCACGGATTGGTTGACCGGTGGGTACCATCCGTTGGCACTACTCAGACTTAACGTCTAGAACCGATGAGAGGTCAGTTCCACGTACGGACGTAGACTTAAAATCATTACAACCTTGTCGCCATGATGTGCAATATGTTATACGGGAAATCGTTTGTTGTAACTGATGGAAATCTGACAACAAGGCGCGAATTCAAGGTCTTGAATGGTCTAAAGCAGGGAACAGTTACTGCACCTCTACTCTTCTCAATCTTCATTCGCAAGGGATTGAACGGCTTTGATTTTAACGTCTCGCCAACGGGATCATTGGTAGCGTTTGCTGATGACCTGATCATCTATACGGCAGACCGAAAAGCTACAATAGTTCAGAGCAATCTCCAAAAAATGTTCAATGATGTACAGCTGTACACTAACAATTGGCGAATGAAAATCAATGCGCAAAAGTGTGAAACAATCTTGTTTCGGACAACACTGCAGGGGTCAGTCAAGACCTGAAACGTAATTGGAAAGATTTTCACATCATGGCTGGTGAGGGTAGTCTAGAACGGGTTCCACATAAATCCTGTGTTCGATACCTCGGTGCTTATCTCGATCAATATCTGTACTATTCTGAACATGTGAAAATCATGCTCAGTAAGGCACTTAAAGTAGTCATGGCCCTTCGAAAACTCTTTCATTCCAGATACATTGATCAAAAGGTCAAAATTATCTGTTACAAGACACTGGTTGGACCAGTTTTGGCATATGGATGTCAGATCTGGTACAACTAGAGCGCTAGTACTATGGAAAAATTGAGAGTTTTCGAAAGAAAATGTTTTCGTGCATGTACTGGTTTGTACAGAAAGCCCGAGACGGATTGGAAACATTACATATCGAATAGAAGAATTTATCAAACTGCTGAAGTGACGAGGGTCGATATCTTCATATTGAAACTTCTTCGGAATCATATCGCAAGATCTGTAACTGTGAGTGAAAACCCTTGGATTTTCCAGCCGTTCCACCTTACAGACGGGTATATAGCGACTTGCCTCACTACTGGCTTCATTCCTCCAGAAGCATTCGTGTATTTGGACATGAATCGATATGTTTTTGATTCTGACGGCGTCCCAGTCATATATCACATATATCGACGGGCCACCGATAAGAAGATAAAATATCCTCCTAATTTGGGTTCACGAGACCAACGATTTCAATGGTGATACTCATTTGCTAGATTCGTTGAAGCGGATCGAGTTGAGACGGCGCAATCCAGGTATTGGTGGCTGAATGACAATGTCTAAATTATTCGTGTTTATTTTCAGTTCTGGAGTTTTTCTTTATTTCGTTTTTTGAGTTTGAGCTCAATATTGCTACATTTAGTGTTATTGTTTATTTGTATTAAAAATAAGGTATAGGTTAGGTATATGTTATGTTTACTGTATTCCGTTACAGAAAAGATTAAACGCTTAGGTTAGGAACATTGTTATAGAATTCTTTTAGTATAAGATAAAGTTTTTGATTGCATTTTATTAGAAATAAGTTACAACATATTAGGTGTAGGATCAAAGTTCCACTGTTGTGTTTAAATTATAAATAATTTTAGGTTAGGTTTGGTTGGTGTTTTCTCCTTTTTCCAATTAAATTTTAAAAATATGTAATAATCTTAATTAATTACTTTTTATGGAATTGTTTGCAGCTACATATATATGAGTTGCATATTTTGAATAATAATTTTTCTGAAAAATTATTAGAGAAGAAAAATGTTAGAAGAAGGTGGTTTCGAATTGAATTTGCTATAGTTTTTTTTTTTTGATGAAATGTGTAAATGATAACGTATAAATTTAGAGAGCCATTTGAGCCATTAATCATATTCTTTTAAAATTTATAACGATAAGTATTAAATAAAGCGCTTTTGACTTTCACTTTGATCTCGAGACTCTGATCGCAACAGACTATTAACAACGAAAGTCCTAAATGAAAGTAGTGACATTGGTGTCTCTTTCGTAAACTTTTTCCAACGGCAATGCATTTCCCATATATTTACTAGTGGCCATTACCACTTTGTCTCTCTTATCCTTATGCGGTAATTGCTTGTTGCATTGTCGAATAAATCAGCTCCGCCCATCGTTTTATTATATTCTGTAATCGCGTTTGGCATGGGAATGTTTATATGCTTCCTTTTATTTCGATCAAACCGCTTAGTTTGTTGTAATAGCTTATCCATCTAATGATTCGACAATCCTGTTCCAATTGCATTGTGATGCCAACGTATAGCTGCAACCTCATTATTTTGATCGAAACAAAAGTCACTCTGCGAAAATATTTATGTCCTTGTATGGGGAGAGCTCTTTAAAATTCTTTGAAATTTTTGTTGACTACGGAACTTTCATTAACCAAAAACTTTTGAGCTGTTCTCAAAAATAGTTCCTAAGGAAACTTGCTGTGACGCATTGACGAAGGAACGGACAGGTACTGATTTTAATACGATATTGTAAAAAAATTTTTTTACAAAACCCTTAAAATATGGGTATTTGATAAAAACTAACTGTTATCATGAACTGATATTTCATAGAGAAACCGTGAGAATTAATCAGTGAATCTCGGTCGTAGCTTCTGGAATTAAGCTCCTCGACAATAAGCATAGAGATACAAGACTGTAGAGAGGACAATAAACAACTTTTTTGTCCGAATTTCCCCTTAATTTACTAATACTTATATAAATTTACAACTACCAAACAAATTTGTTCAGAGATGACGAAAGGAAGGGGCAATAATTCATTCATTTTCATTGCAGTAACACATAATAAATTTAATGTGGATTGTTTCATTAAAATTAATATTTTACAATTTATTTGCTGAGGCTAAATAATTTAACAAGTTTTTAATGTTATGAAATTTCAGACTAAAATAATAGCATCCAATTTCTATACATTAGTTTTTTTGCATTACTGATATTGATGATCAATCATTTCACAAAAAATTACTAGCAAAAAACAAATCCAAGCGAAAAATTATTTGCTGCATCCGAATCTTAATAACGTACAAAAAACTAAAATTTATCAATCATTTCACAAAAAATTACTAGCGAAAAACAAATCCAAGCGAAAAATTATTTGCTGCATCCGAAACTTAATAACGTACAAAAAACTAAAATTAAAAATTACTTGCGGCGTCCAGAACTTCGAAAATTAGCAAGCAAAATATTTCATACAATACCAAATAACAAAATTTTAAAATTTCAATTACCCCCATTAATATTTCCATTTGACTATTTCACTGACTCTTGGGGAACAAACTAAACGGGAATGTAAGCTGAGCACGAAGAAAATAGCACGAAAAATTAAGCCACGCCCACGTAAACAAACGGATGAGGTACTGACTGATTATCAAGAAAACGCACGTAATTAACACTAACTAAATCAAAATGTTCAAAAAATACACGCGCACTCAAAAAATAAAGCAATAATTGCCAACTTACCTGTGAAAAGATGTTCCTGGCGACCGGCATTTCGTATAATTTCCGCACGTAAACACTATGCACTTCATTATTAGTTTTCTATGTTTGTAACTAGGTCACTATGACTTAATCACTTCACTGTGTTCATTAAGCCTCACCTCACGTATTACACGATATTAAAATCAAATCAACACTTTCGATTTGAAATTATTTGATCAAATTCGACGGAAATCCCGACGCGTAAAATTTTAACTCACGTCTATCAGTCGATTTGACAGAAGTGCAACTTCGGGTTCAATTTAAGAGACACGAATTAGCTCAGTTGCTACGGATAGGGAAACCGAATTTTTAAGTAATGACTTGTTCACGCTAAGTGAGTGATCTCATACCATCAAAGGTTGGTTAATGAGTTGCGTCCTAACTGGTTAATTATGAATTGAATGAATCAGAGTTAACGCTATCTATGATATGCGGCAATTTTCGTTTGCTGTTAATGTACTTTTATCAGTTTTGTCGTAAAACTATAATGAAAGTTAATAAAAGCGTGACCATACCTTAACACCAAGTACCTTCCTAACGGCAATGTAAGCTGAGTGACAGTTTCTAGCCCGAGTGTGCCCGAAAATGTGCACAAATGTAAATATTAATTTGAATTTGATATTTATGAATTAAAAAATTGATTTTCATCCGAGAATATGGATTTGTAACTTGTAAAATATGTGTATGAAGCTGATGTAACGAATTTTAATCCCTTACGATTTATTCAATAAAAACTTTATCAATGCGAATTTGAAAGTGAAATACAATAAATTTTTTAACGATTTTTTAAGTTTCCTGACGAAAATTAAAAATTTCTTGCGCTAAAGATTTGCATTAGATTTCTAGGTAATGAGTCATTAGAATTTTGACCGCTATAAGTGCTGTCCGCACTCATAAATCTACAAAAAGCCATAAATGACCAGGCTGGTTTAGTATATACCAATCTACACGAAAAGAGCCGAAGGTGGTAACAGCCAATGAGGGGAAAAACTGGTCAAATCAAATTTTTGGGAAACTCACGGACAGGAATTTATACGGTTACAGCCCCTCTAATATCTTGTTACTCTAAGACAATAAGCTATTTGAGGCGAAAAATTTATCTTCAAACAAACACGTTCTAGATTTGACGCACTTTACTTAGGATTCGATGTTGTTCTAGAGAAAAGAAGCTAGAAATTTATACTTTGGTAGTAATTTTTATCCTTTTTATAACATTTTTTATCCTTTTGATATTAAAACTTGAGAGAGAGTCGTCACGGTTTACATTCTTCTCTTTGAAAATATTCAAATTTATGATTGATGTGTAAATATTCTCACCATTTAAGGAAAGAACTTCATTTGTGAAAGCCTAAAAAATTCGATTTATACCACAAAATAATTACCTGTTGAGTTCCTGTTTGTGCCTGGATTTAAATTTTTCACCAAGACACCTAGAATCGTGAGCAACTTCATGCTGAATTTCGGTGGGCTTATTTATGTCGAATAAAATAGTGAAGATCAATTTGATTGTCAATTACCACTCACTAGCGCGTATTCCGAGAATTTTAAATTTAAAATACGCACTTCAACGTTATTATTATTTTTTCAATGACTTTCTCTCGCGAAACACACAGTAAAGATTTCCGATTTTTAAATTATTGCATTTAATATTTCAATTTCTCTTTAAATCTTTAAATAAACAGTACAATGGAATGAATCTTTCATAGGAACTACCAATTTATGCGGATTTTTACATGGGCTTCAATTATTTTATTCACTGAACACTAAATTAAATTTAACATACTATTATACTAACAAAATAACCTTAACACAGGCAAAACAAATGAATACCTCCAATATTATGATTATTAGTAATCACAACGTAAAAACTACTAAATGCTATATTATGCCGCCAATGAAACTTTGCCTCCTCACCGGTTTTTTGCCAATTTGAGGGTGCTAATCTTTTTATGGCTAACTAAGGGTACATGTTGCTCAGCGTAAAAACCCCAAACTGTTGTTCAGTTAAAAAAACAAGAGACTACCATCAATTCCATTCATTGCACTTTACCCAACTCGTTTTGGTAAGAAATTCTTCATAATTTATTCAAATTTTTATTTTGCGTATTTCATTCCTGAAAGTCATTTAAACATGGACAAACTATCTGAGGAGGAAAGTTTTCCGGAAATTTAAATCTGGAATATATAAAAAAGCTCAGATATGAGTTTTTAATAAACAAACGTTTGAATTTTAAAGTTTTGAGAGGACAACGAACAAAAAGTTGGTCAATAGGTTTTTGTTTCCTGCTAAAATTTTCAAATATTGATTTCCAGCGAAATGTTTTGTAGTGAATAGTTAATGATTTTTACAAGAATCGAACGTAATCTGTCAATTAACAAGGAGATAAATAATACTGCGTCATTTGTTGTTCCGAATTTACTACTTGTAGATAGTTCGTTTGGAAGATGTTAATAAATCATGATACAATAATGTTTGCAAAAATACCACTGCTATTAACTATTTGAGTAAGTATACATAAATATTGTATATAATAGCCACGAGTTCTCATATGATTGACGCTAATCATTGCTTAGCTACATATGTATGATTTGTGATGGACTACAATAAATATACTTAAATGTGCATTTAAGTTATTAAATAATTTATAACAGGAAAAGACATATGGGGAAAAGTTATAAACTGCAATATTAATAATTATAATTAAGACATGATTATTCTGCTATTTAATTAATAAAAAGCTTATAAAAACAAAACGGAGTGATTTTCCTCAGTTCTATCGATAAAAGTTTTAAAAGATTACTGTTTATGTTTTCTCACACATTTTCAATAATTTATCTTTAATACTTTGTATGATTGATGGAATAAAAGGACTTTAGGTCACGTTTTCATCGTTAGTTATAACATTGTAAGAAAGCGTGTGCTTAGTGGTTCGGCTCGAATTTCTATGTTTGATATACAACTAAGCCACTGATAAGTTTTAATTAACAACATATCAAATTGTTTGCAAACAATTAACTAAAGGTTCCCAACCAAAATGTTTATGTGAATAGCTTAAGATAATTTCTAATCGAATTTGAAGATTGCTGAACAATTGACTACTTGAGAACAATTGATTCGTTCCTGGAAGTACTAGATTTAATGATTAGGTTTGATAGGTTAATTGAAAGTGTATTAATTATTGTCTGTCAGGAAATAACCTTGTACTATAAGCTTAGTTGTTTTTTATTTTGCAAAGTTTTGTGAAAATATTGTTAACAAAACAAGGATAACTCACGTATTCACTGATTAGATTACTCAGCAGTGGTTATTGCTAAGAATAATAACAAATTTTCCAATGATAAAAATGAATGATATGATCTGAACTTTGGGTTTTTGTCACTTCTAGGCAATTTTTTTCTCGCGGTAATATGTGTACTTAATAGGAAAGCGACGATTTACTGCTGAGTGAGCAACACTACGATAAAAACGTTAGAATAAAGTCCGTTTTACCTTAAACCACAGAATTTATTTAAGAAATAAGTACATACGAGGTGTGTTCAAAAAGTATCGCGAATTTTGAATTTTCGCGGGTTACGTATATTCGAATTTCGATTTTTTTGTGGCGTTATGTTGGTACTCATGTCTGTCACTTATGCCGACAAGCTCGGCCATTTTGAATGTTCACTTGATTGGTGATAGCTGCTTTACTTGCACGTGTTTTCAATCGTCTTCGATTTTTACTTATTCAAAAAAATGGATCAAAGAACGTGTATCAAATTTTGTGTGAAAAATGAAATTAAGTGCGCGGATGCATTCCGAATGTTGACTGTGGCATACGGAGAAGCTATCTTGGACCGAAGCAACATTTATCGGTGGTACAAAATGTTTTTAGAAGGCCGAGAAGATGTGAACGACGAAGAGCGTGCCGGACGCCCGAGCACTTCAACAACAGACGAAAAAATTAATGAAGTGGAGAAAATGGTATTGGCCAATCGTCGAATCACCGTTAGAAAAGTTGCTGAGGACCTAAACATATCGATTGGCTCGTGCCATTCGATTTTTATCAACGATTTGGGCATGAGACGGGTCGCCGCGAAATTCGTACCAAAATTGCTCAATTGCGACCAAAAACAGCAACGCATGAACATTGCTAATGAGATGTTAAACTCTGTCCGCGACGAACCAAATTTGCTCCAGGGGGTCATAACTGGTAACGAATCGTGGGTTTATGGTTATGACGTGGAAACCAAAGCTCAATCATCTCAATGGAAGCTGCCGCATGAACCAAGACCGAAAAAAGCGCGCCAAGTTCGTTCGAATGTGAAAGTTTTGCTGACAGTTTTCTTCGATTGCAGGGGCGTGGTGCATCATGAGTTCTTGCCAAAGGGAAGAACGGTCAATAAGGAATATTACCTGCAAGATATGCGCAAGAAACGCCCGGATTTGTGGGAGAACAAAAATTGGCTTTTGCACCACGATAACGCCCCTGCTCACACATCGTTGCTTGTGCGCGACTTTTTGGCCGAAAACAACACACTTATGATGCCGCAGCCACCGCATTCCCCAGATCTGGCTCCGTGTGACTTTTTCTTGTTTCCTAAACTGAAGAGGCCCATGAAAGGACGACGTTACGCTACGCTTGACGAGATAAAGACGGCATCGAAGGAGGAGCTGAACAAGATTAAAAAAAATGATTTTTTGAAGTGCTTCGAAGATTGGAAAAACCGTTGGCACACGTGTATAATATCTCATGGGGATTAGTTTGAAGGGAACAAAATAGATATTCATGAATAAATAAATAATTTTTGAAAAAAAAAAAACAAAATTCGCGATATTTTTTGAGCACACCTCGTATATGCGCATTTCGGAATCAATCGTGTTCCTTCTTCAGTACCAACTGACTTATTTATCTAAAACATCAAGAGAAAACATTTAAATAGTAATTACAAAAGACATAGTCATAAAAAAAACTTAATTGTTGAGGATATACTCAAACAAACTTAAATAGAGGTGATGAGGCGTTACCTGTGTCGTGATTCATTCGATGGTGTTGTGGATTTTATTGAATCTCAATGCTTTCGATGATATCTAGCTTTCGTATGTCGCTTACCTGGCTTATGACTTTCATGGCGACCAGGTCCATATCGGAATACAGCGAACTGCTTAAACTAAAACAACAACTCGGTTCAGTGAGCGAGGATATACGATTTTTACGATTATGTCTCAAATTCGGTATCACCCCAAAAAGCCATGAAATTAAATTGAACAAGACGTTAACATCTTCGAAGCAACAGCAACAAAAATTAGAACGGACGCTCATTAAGAACAGCGTAAAATCGTTATATTGCAAACAAAACAATATAACATTGAATATTTCTAACCGGCTGGGGAGTAAGAGTATAACTCAGTTTTTGCCAATTATAAGTTTATTATTGCAATCCGTAGCCTGCTGGATCTTCTTTCAGGGCCTAAGAGTAGAAATCAAAATATGTATTCAGTGATGAGAAATCTTGATTTGAAGCTAGCAGTATAGCTCAGCCACTCAATGTTATGTTTGGGAGTAACAGTAAAATTGTACTTATACTGTTAGAACCGATATTCTTCTGATGACGAGTACAAAATTCCATGCGACTTATACTCTTTGGTTTTGTCTGTTACACTTTTCACTGTGTTATCAGTCAGCTGAGTCCTTCCCGTGGTAAATTATCGATGTTTTTACTCGTATGTGTATTTTTACAAGTGTAAAGTGATATTAACAGTCTGGAAGTGAGAATGGGCTCAAGAGGCAAGCTGATGCTATCTTTAGTAGCAAAAAAAAAAAATAGAATAGGTGAAAATGATCCAGTTGAAGGTGCGCCCGTTACCGACAACAATGTAATGATACTAGAATTTGAACAAGCGAATGGTGCGTATTACTTAAAATAATATCAATCTATAAATAGCGTGAATGTTTTCTTGACTGGTAATTAGTTACTTACAAGAGTTTTGGTAATACATACTATGAATTACCGAATTTTTATAGATATTCATGCAATGTTCGGTGACCAGATTGACAACAATGTTATGCAAAATGTAATAACTGTTGAAAATGAGCAAATTGAAAACGACGTTATTATTGATGCCATTATCATTGAAAACGAACCGATTGAGAAGGATGACACCTCTAATGTAAACATTTTTGAAAATTCAGCTAATGGAGGTATGTACGAAATTGCATCGTGAACCTATTTAAAGACAAGGTTTTTATTACCGTTACTAGACATTGGTTATGTAGACTCCCTCATCCAGAACTATGAGGAGTACGTCCCAGATGACGATGAGAGCAGCAATAGCGACGTATTTCTTCAGGTGAATCCACCCTCTAGCAGTTCTAGCATTACCAGGTTAAAATCAACAAACGCTGACACATCTAGTAGTTTATGTACTGCTTCAAACTCAGTTACTAATACAGGGAAATTCTCACGAAAAAGAAAATTAGACAAATACGTAAACCGTAACGCTGGACTTGCCTACACCACATTGGATGGGAAGAAGAAAGAAGGCAGATCGATGAAATCACTGCCAAACTGTCGTAGGAAGTGCAGAGATGTCTTAACAGAAGACATTCGGGCTGATATTTTTGCGGAGTATTGGTCTTTAGGGAGCAGAGACAAGCGTGCTAATTTCGTGAGTGGACTCATACAAACTAGTGACCCTGCTACTGAGAGAAGACGCACCGATGATATAGAGAAACAAAAATTTCGAAAATATTCTCACAAATTCCATTTCAAAGTGAATGGTCTTCTTACACAAGTTTGCCGTAGTTGCTTCATAAAAACGTTGGGTGAAACCAACATGTTTGTCACAATAGCGATTACAGATAGTTTACGCTCTACAACTGGCGTGAGTACAGCCGATAACAGAGGAAGGAACGCACCTGGAAACAAAATACCTCCAACAAAATTAACACAAGTCATAAAACATATTGAATCCTTTCCTGCCTACAAGTCGCACTATACAAGAAGGAAAAGTGAAAGAAAATATTTGCCTTCATTTTTGAATTTAACATTGATGTACTCTTTGTACAAAGAAAGTATAACTCAACCCGTTTCCCGATCGATTTACGAGAGAGAGTTTCACAAATTGAATATTTCTTTCAAATCACCAAAAATTGACACGTGCCATAAATGTGACACAATGGCGATGCAACTGAAGATGAGTGAGGGCAATGATAGTCGGTCAATTATAGAAAAAGCTATAAAGCAGCACCATTACGAAGCTGATCAAGCGTATTTATTGAAAAAGAAAGATAAAGAGGAGTGTAAAAATGATGATGTTAGCAGATGCTACACATTCGATTTACAGCAGTGCTTACCAACACCATTTGTGAAGTCGTCTGTTTCATTCTACAAGAGGCAGTTGTGGACGTTCAACCTCACGATGCATGAAGTTAGCACTGGTACTGTTCGATGCTATATGTGGCATGAAGCTGAGGGTGGTAGAGGTGCTAATCAAATTGCTACATGCATTTTTAAAGAACTTTCAGGTTTACATAACCAGGGTATCAATCATATAACATTGTACTCTGACAGTTGTGGAGGACAAAACCGAAACACACATGTTGCTGCAATGTTCCTTACACTCATGCAGAAATCGCCGAATTTTCAAGAAATAAAAAATAAATTTATGGTTAGTGGACATAGCCATTTGGATTGTGATGTAGACCATGGCATGATTGAGAAGCAGAAGAAGAAACTGCAAATACCTATTTCACATCCACACGACAGGTATCAACTTGTTCGCAGTGTGGGGAAGAAAAATAAGTTTGAAGTAATTGAATTACTACATACTCATTTTATCGAATTTTCTTCTCTGTTGAAATTACATTTATGTGTTCGGAAAAAAGATACAGATGGAGACCCCTTTAAGTGGACAGACATCAGGTGGCTGCGATATACTCAAGAAAAAAAAAAGGTATATTTCAAGTGCACCTTAAACGAAACAGAACCCTTTCGTTGTATTGATATTCAAAAAAGAAGTTGTGCTAGCGGAGTAGATAAAGATGACTTGAATCCAAGTCCTTGTTATACGTCGACATTATGCATTCCTTCTGAAAAGAAGAAAGATTTGATGAATCTCTTGCATCTCATTAGCCCCGCATTCCACAACTTTTATAGAAATTTGAAAACCAGCTCGACTTTAAGATCTTCTCTTCCTGATATATTAATTCCCCGAAGAAGAATAAAATGTTCTTTGTTAATAATAATTTCATATGAATTAATATAATTTCTTATTACTTTCATGGCAATAAAAGAATGCAAAAAACAAATTGATTTGGTGATTTATAGCATGAACATTATGCAGAAAATCAACAACAAAGCAATAATAACCTTTTTAAAGCATGGGATCGATAGAATAAGTCATGCTATTCCTTCAAATGAATTTGAATCTGAGAGAATAAGTCAAGGGCTCAGTAGTACAAGTCAAAAATTTTAAAAGCTCAATAGTACAAGTCATTTAATTTTGTCGAAAATGTATTTTTTTTACAATATGACATAGCAAGTCATTCATAACACTAATAAAATGATGAGACTGCAATATTATATTATTCTAAACTTTAGTTTCATAGATATAGTAGTATTGAAATTTCAAAGTGCTCTCCTGAAAAAGTTGGTTAGACAGACCTACGCTCATGTCAGAAGGGTTTTGTGCTCAACTTACAAAATGCAGTAACCAGCAACGAATAAAATCAAGAAACATGTCAAAGACGATTTTATTGGAGAAAATGTGAAATTCGAGGGTCATACTATTATCAACAAAGTTGAACGAATTGCGAATTCTGAGGTATTTGTTTTAGTTATACCCATAGATATCTCCCTTGATAATTTTTCCAGATTTTTTAGGAACACATTTTTCATGTATTTCCCCCCTGTGCCCCCACTGAAGCAAAAACTGTCAGTTTAAGAACTGTTTTGATAAGCTCTCATAGAGAACTTTCAGTTGATATTCATATCGGCTACCTTTCATGAAATTTTTTCAGGGCCCACTCCTCTGTACTGTAATCATCGATTCATGGCCTATTTTTTCGAATCCTAGAATGGTTACAAAGCCCTTTTGCTAGGAGCTCTCTCCTGCCTCTTCGACTTGTTTCAATTGTATGTACTCATCTTCATGATACAAATCATTCCTGAAACTTTCATGCAAATCCTAGCAAAGCTGTAGTGTCTAAATCGATAAAAAGCGCATATGGCTCCATAGCCATATGTTTCCATAGTTATAAAGGGCATATTGTTCCATAGTAATACAGGAAAATTCAAACCGCTATAACTTCGTTAAATACTATTCGATCTTCATGAAACTTTCAGGAAAAGTCAATCTTATAGAAGGTCATCTGCTTGCTAAATTTTATTGAATTTAAAGGTATCGTTTAGATTTTATTCAAGAAAACTTAAAATCGATAAATAATACTATTTCTAACAAAGTTGAGTGAATTTCGATGTCTCATGTATTTGTTGTTGTTGTACTCATTAAGGCCTACATCCATGATTTTTTTCAGATTTTTCGGATGGAAGGTGTCCAATCGCGAGGGGGGGGGGTACGCGAAAAGTTCGTACATTTCGCCTTTCCCTGCCCCCCTCGGTACTCTTAAAGCAATTTTAAGACCTGTTTTGGAAAGATCTCATTGAGACCTTTCTAATGACACCCTACTCGACTACCAAAAAATTTTTTTTTGAGGGTCACCTCCCTATATGGGGAGACCCCCCTTAAACCCCTTTGAAAAATTTTTCCACCCTTGAACTTTCAAGAGGTCACCACGTCTGACCTTTCCACAAAGTTTCATGGCTGTAGCCTCTATAGTTTCGGAGAAAAAGTGCTGTGACATACAGACGGACGGACGGACGGACGGACGGACGGACAGACGGACACAGGTCGTGATTGCAATAGGGTTTTGTATTTTACTACAAAACCCTAAAAATGATGTATTTTGACTTATACTCTTACTCCTTGGCAGGTTAGATTTAAAGTGAACAAATCTCATGAATGCATTAAAGCCAAAAAACGAATGATTCTGACGAAGAAGCTAAATGAACTTCTAAGACGAAAACCTATCAAGTTATCTACGGTAGCAGTATAATTTCGGATTTTGTTGTGAACAAATCGAACAAAGTATTTTCTGACGAACAGTTAAAATTATTGAATTTGGGATTCAACTTCGCGATTTCAAGTACCAGAGGAGCAGTAGAGGATGTCATAGTAGACGTGGAAGCAGCAGTCAAATTTGAATATCAAAAAATCAAGAACAACGTTAGGCACCAAGTAGGCCAGATCATTCACGGTATTGAACAAATACCAAACTTCAAACAAGAAAACCTTATCAAAGAAATCAACAGTAAACCAGTCTACTGTATCCAAGCCGACAAAGGAAACAAGATTGTGATCATGGATAGACAACAATATGACGAAGCAGTGAACAACATTCTTAGCAATGGCAAATTCCTCGAATTAAGAAAAGACCCTTTTCCGGACTCTTTTGAAAGGATCAACAAAACATTAAAAGACTGTGAACACATTATCAAGAACCCTCATAAGCTGAAAGTGTCCAGCCCGTGTTTACCGCGAATAAGACGTATGCTAAAGATTCATAAGCCTGGAAACGAAATGAGGGAGATAATTGCTGCGATGAACTCCCCGACTCTCAAAATCTCGAAATGGTTGTTACAGTGATTCAGCGACATTATTGGTAACAATATAAGCGCCAGAACCGTCAGAAATAGTCAAGAAGCTGTGATGAGACTCCGAAATTGCGGCAGTATACTCGATGATGAACTTTTGGTCTCGTTCGACGTAAATGCATTATTTCCTAGTATTCCGGTAAGGGAAGCACTAGTCTTATTAGAACACCGGCTCCTAGATCTGAAACCAAATGGATGGGAGTCGCGTAAAGAGGTAATGACCCTAGAAGAACTAGGTGTCCTTCTCAGATTTTGGATCTGATACGTGGATGACATCTTAGCTATCGTAAATAAGAACAAATTGGAGCATACACTCACGAGTATCAATTCGATCCACAAAAATTTACAGTCCAGCAGGGAACCGGAGAAGGACAACAAGCTGTCATTCTTGGATATAAATATATTCAGGAACAATGGGGTATTGAGTTTTCGAATTCATAGAAAAGCAACAAAAGCTCAGAGGACAATTCCAGCAACGTCCTCACACAGCTTTTCTCAAAAAATGGCACTATATCATGCTATGATTCACCGTATGCTGACTATCCCGCTATCAAGTGACAAACGACGCAAAGAGAAATCCCACATAATCAAGAATGCAGAAATAAACGGATACAAGTGTGAAACGATCTAGAGTATAAACAGGAAAAAGGAAAATCAACTCAAACGTACCGGATTAACAACACTCAGTATGCAAAACAAACACATGGATACCATCAAACGCGCACCAGTGAGGCACACTAACGTAACAACAAAAATGAAAAAGATATTGAAATCTGGAAACATCGAAATGGTAGCATCTAGCAGAAAACTTAAACTAGGAAGCCTTCTCAGGTCTGTCAAGGATCCACGCAAAGTCAACGAACAAAACGGAGTGTACCAGATCAATTGTCCTGAATGCAACATGGTCTACACCGGACAAACAAGACGTCCAGTAACTATATGGTGCAAAGAACATCTGAGCGAGGCGGAAAATGCACTTGAAAAATAAGCTAAGAGGGAATAACGACATACGATCGGCAGTCGCACAACACATTGTCGAATCAGGACATACGATCAAGATGGACAATTTGAAGGTTATAAGCCAGGTAAGCGATATACGGAAGCTAGATATCATCGAAAGTATTGAGATTCAATAAAATCCACAACACCATCGAATGAATCACGACACAGGTCACGCCTCATCACCTCTATTTAACTTTGTTTGAGTATATCCTCAACAATTTTTATGACTATGTCTTTTGTAATTACCATTTAAATGTTTTCTCTTTCATTGAATGTTGTTAGTATATAAGGTTGATGTTTTAGATAAATAAGTCAGTTGGTACTGAAGAAGGAATACGTTTGATTCCGAAATGCGCATATATGTACTTATTTCTTAAATAAATTCTGTGGTTTAAGGTAAAATTGAGTTTATTCGAACGTTTGTACGTACCACAGCAAAAGGATCCGCATTATACATACAACGATAAAAGTTCTGCATCATGATATCCTGATGAATTGGTGTTGTCGCCCTCTGGGTTCGAAATAGTGACTTCCAGGGAGAGAGCTATGGACGGCGGGATAGTTACGTGTGGGTTCGGTGCTCAGAGACCACCTTCTTTAGTGTGTACCTAACGCCGAAATGCTTTGTAGGGCACTGTCTCCAACGCAGATGGAGGGAACTTCAACGTCAAAGCAATCGAATTGGTCATGCCTTTAACAGATCCGCGGGGAAATGAAATCCTAGAAATGGTGGCCAGGACAACGCTCGTCATACAAAACACCAGAAATAGGCCAACTTCCCACCGTGCTGGATGCGAAGGAACCATACCGGACATGACATTCGCCTCGGAGTCCTTTGTATGGAGGATTCACAATTGCAGAGTATTAGATGACTATTCAGCCAGTGATCATTAGTACATTCTGCTTGAGATCCGTAATGTTATCTCCCGACGTCCGTACTCTCGGCCTTCTACATTTGGTTGGAATATCAGAAGGATGGTTGTCGAGATGTTCGTCGGGGTGCTCCCGACAGCTGCAGGGTGATTCGCGGGGGACAGAAGAACGTGGTAGGCTCAACTATGAGCATCATCACAAATGTTTGTAGCGCTTCTATGCCCGTCAAAAATCCCGAAAGGGCAAGCCCCTAGTCTATTGGTGATCGACTGAAATCACTGAAAATCGAAGAGGGTGTCACAAGCTTCGGTGTGAGGCTCAACGGACACAGAACTCTGATGGAGCATGCAATTGGGTAGCAGCATATAAGTCGGCCAGGAAATACCTTCGTAAATTGATTGACAACAGCAACACTCACTCCTGAATAAAGATTTATGAGGCTGTGGCTACAAACTAGTTATGCGGAAGCTTGATGCCCTGTGGACGCCTTGCATACATAAAGCCGAAAAGATGGGCGAGATAGTGCGGGCACTCTTCCCCACCTACCCCGTCCATGTTGTCGCTGTCCAAGGTGAAACAGCAGCCGAGTGCCCACTCTTCACACATCTGAAACTGGAAGAGACAGTCCTATAATTGAAAGCAAGGAAAGCTCCAGACCGAGATGGTGTTACAGCTTATCTATCACCATTGTCCTGACCTGCTGCTCAGCACATTCAACGCTTGCCTACGGGATGGTGTTTTCCCGGTACTGATTAGCAAAGGGAAGGGGAAATCTCGGGTTGCTGTCCGCATACTGCTTGTTATGCACATTAGACTCAGCTGGGAAAGTGCCAGGGAAACTCACCAAGAGAAGACTCACTGGCGCGATTCATGCTGCTGAGAGTCTATCTACTCGGCAATATGGCTTTAGATTGCAGAAGTGGTGGGTGCGGTCCAAGAGGCAGAGGCACATAGCCATCCTAAAAGATTGATCGTTCTGTTAGTGACAACCGACGTTACGTACGCCTTCAACTCCGCTAGATAAGTGGATATTCTGGATACGCTAGAAAAACCCGTTTCAAGTTCCAGAATATCTTATGCGGCTTCTGAAAGACTATTTACTTTACGACACAAAACAGGGCCAATGATTCAGACCTGTGGATTGTGTCTTACGAAGGAATACTTAGACTGAGGATGCCAGATGAATCACGCTTGATCGGTTATGCTAGTGGCAGGACGCACCGTTGGACAAACAACACATAGGCTACGTATGCTGATGTTCCAAGTGAGAGATTGAATGACTGCCTGTGGGTTCAGCCTATTACTAGAGAAAACCAAAGTGGTCATCTTGACAAAAAACAGAATCCTAGAGTAAGGATAAGCAGTATGGGAGACATACTAATCGAATTGAAGCCATCGACGAAGTACCTCAGGGGCTCATACACTTAACGCACGACTGTTCGAAATCCACGATGTCCAATCTCCCCTCGCAATCAATTTCCTCCCGAAATCACACTTTTTCTCTTGCCGGCGTGGTTTTCGCAACGTGTGCAATGCGTGGCGCTCTGCAGAAGACTCCCCCGTTGTTGCCGCTCGTCACCTTACAGGACAAGCCTTTCATCCACTTTCCATTGCATTGCGAAAGTGCCATTCGTGGATAAGCTCTGTTGTGAAGGGGGTTGCCGTGTCCAGATTTCAATTGCAAATTTAAATGATTAATATTATTGTAAATTTACAATTGAAATTTGGATCAGCATTATGATGGTTTTCGAGCACTTTGCTTAGGCGGCTGCTCTATTACTACAGTTCAGTCTAGCACTGAAGAAAATTGAAGTGGTCATTTTGACAAAAAAAGAGAATCCCTAGCGCAAGGATGATCGGTATTGGAGACATACTAATCGAATCGAAGCCAGCGGTGAAGTACCTGGGGCTACTGACTCAGTCGAAGATGAGTTTCTCTGAGCAAATCAGGCCAACGGTTGGGGAGGCTGCATCGGGCGTATCGGCTCTGAGTCGACTTATGGCAAACGTAGCGGGAACCAACCGATCAAGTAGATGCCTCTTGATGAGTGCCGTGGGGTCAGTCTTACTGAATGGAGTAGAAACATGGGGCAACGCTCTCAGAAAGGAGGTGTACCGAAAACGCTTGGCACAGGTACAGAGAAAAGGAGCACTTAAATTTGCATCTTCATATCCGAGAGTCTTTGATTCGGTGGTAAGAGCTATTGCATGCGTGATAGCTGCTGCCCTCCTTGCTAGAGTACCACGCCATCTACCTGCGTCGAAGCGAGGAACCAAGGGAAACAATTACCCGCGAGGGAAAACAGTGCACACTCAATGACTGGCAGCTTTTTGGGTGAATTGCACGAACGGAAGGTGGACCGCGCGGCTTACTCCGGATCTGAGACCGTCGCTAAATCGAAGGCATGGTGTGACTGACTTCTGGGTCAGCTGGGTCAGTTGACCCAGCTTTTGAGCGGGCATGTGTGTTTTTAGTCTTTCCTGCACAAGATAGGTAATTCACAGTCCCCTGATTGCTTGTTTTCCCAGGAGATAAAAATGATGCCTGCCACCAATTTTTTTGCGTGCAAAAAATGGGACAGGTTACAACAAGACCTCTACAGCGAGACAGGGGAGCTCACTGCAGGTAGTATTATCGCGATAATGCTTGAATCGGTTGACAAATGGAACCATATCTTACAATATATTTGGGCGGTCCTAAAAGGTAAAATGGACTCACAGCAACCAGAGACGTTGGGCTGGGTGATCGCTTGTCTGACAATTCCCTTTCCTCTCTCCCCTCCCACTGGAGAAGGGATCTCCCGGCTTGAAGGCACCTTACGGCGTAAGAAAATGGAAGACTAGGCTTTCAGGTTGACAGGGGAGGAGCCTCACACTCAGTGCGTAAGTGGCACGCATCTTTCAATTAGAAAAACAAAATCACGAGAGAAAGGAATTTCTTGTTTTCGAATTATTTGCCACTGTTAGGACTATCTGAAACTTGGTTCAAAAAGCTACTTGCGTTGTGCTTATCGAAGCTCAAGAAGATCATAGGTACGATATAGCTTTTTTTCAGTTAGGAGGTGAAGGCTTTTTGTACTTTGCATGCGGTGCTCTCAGAGCCTTTGGACTGCCTACTAAACATTTCCCATGTTACCCAAGAACTAAGCCTGGAATTGTACATTACTTCGGGCTGGGCCTCGTTTTTTATGCCGGAGGCGCCATCAGATTGCAGAGACTTTTCCAGCAGAAAGGAAGGAAAGGATAAGGAATGCTATAAAAGAGACCCCTCTACCCTCAATGCCTTCAGGTGCTCCCTCTTAGGAGTTTGAATAGCCCGAACGTAATAAGCATATCTCCGTTCTTTGCAATTCAACACCCAACCTTAAGGATACAAAATCAGTTTAAGCATAATTTCATTTGTTTTCAACTTTACTTCGAACCTACATTTTGCTTTAGACTTTGAAAATCAAAAGTTTTTTTTCAAGAATTATTAATTAATAATAAATTTTTGAGAAATAAATTAATTAATTATTTAAGTTACCAAAATTGTATGTACTCAATTTGAGTTTGTAGTTGATCATCGCTTAATAAGTCCTCAGCTAAATTAAATGCTTGAATTTTGTAAATAAAAAAAATGTTTGCGCCGATTATAAAAAAGTCGGGAAGCCGTTGAGCACACTACATTAAGTTCTCGATCAGTCTTAGCAATTTTCTGAAGATTCACGCCTATCATATGCTTTGACAGATGATCGCGAATGTTCTGAAAGCTTTGCTTGCGCATGGATCAACAATTTTTCAACAAAAAACTCCACATATTGAAGAGCCAGCGCCTCCTCAAGACCATGTACTTCCTACTAACAGTCGTATCTAAGAAAAAAAAAATTGCGAAAAACGCGAAAACAACTCCTTAACTTCGCAATATTAAGTTCTTGTTGCTAAAATTTCAATCACGATTTTTACACACCTCATAATTCTAACTGATGATGGATGACCATCAAATATTCATGCGGAATCAATTATTGAGAAATTCTGAACTTAATTGACACTTACAAAAATAGAAGTAGATGATGCTAAAATAGAATATTCATTATTCTAGATGGTTAGACTCTGAACGCTATATAAAGTCCCAACATAGAACTGGTTATTGTAATATATGCAAAAACATACATTCTTAGATTTAAAGAGGGATAGGGTAAGACTTAAATTTGCAAAATGAAGCACCAAATTTTTGCCCGCCCGGATCAATTATAATGATTTGCAACAATTTCATGCAACAAAAAAAAACTCATTGGATCTTACCAAAATCTACAGGTTGAGGCCGTGAATATTTAAATTGATTGAAATCATTAGAGGTCAAATATCACTAACCCTAGACGCCTTTCATGCATGAATCAAAGATATTTAGTTGAATTAAATCAGCGGCAATCAACGAAATTGACTCTAATTGATTCAAAATACTTAAAGGGCTTCCGAGGTACTCGTGACGCAGTTTTCAAAAATAATGATTTGTTAATTGACAATTTTTCTCATGAAATTACGCATATGTAGAAAAACAATAAAATTAGCTTTAGGATGATTATTAGATAAAAGATCTAATGCACGATTTGAATTTTCGCTGGAAATAAACACTTTAAATTGACCTATTAATAATTCATTCGTGACTTTTTAGAATCTATTTTCGAATAGAACGGCAAAACATATTATTCGCGAGCTAGAATAGAGAGTTTACATGGAAATATAATTATTGGACAAAAGAATTATCTGATTGAGTATCTTCCATTGGAATCACGAGACAAAAATCGCAGATGAATATTCTAGATGCTTCATTAAGTCATTGATGTGGATACACTGCATTATTTATGAACCATGAGAGGTGTTTTGAAGGACCACTGGGGCTTGGTTATTTTTTCGCGCATAAATTACTAAATTTTAATTAATTTACAGTTTTATTACTTATGCACCTTCAATACACTTCACAAAGATTCTAGGAATTATTATTATTATTCAATTGAATATCACACAGAAAATTTAGATAAAATATCTTATCCGCGATTAAAGCCCGCGGTCATGCGCTTCTTCGAGATGTCTCCCCGTCAACTAAAGAAGACACTCAACAAGTGTGATATCTACCGTCAATTGTTATTATGACTATTATGGGGTTGTCTGACACCCCGTTCATTTCATTCACCGCTCATGCTGATATCGTAGTTGGACTCCATTAAACATTAAATATTCTACAATTTAAGAGGTCTGTATTTGTCGATTAATAAATATATCGTGTCGGTATGCTCGTGATAAGGGAAATTAATTGACATACGTCTATGATGCACGGGACAGGTGTAATTGATCTTTATCGATACCGAATGAAATTTATCGCTGTACGCGATGCATGAGGCGCTGCGTGATGTGAAGAATGCCAGATACGAATATGTGAGGGGTATTGTTTTCTACTAATGCTCATTATAGTAATCACCTTGTAACAAAAATTGTTCAAATGGTTTTATTTAGATACCAGCTACGTTTTATGAGTTCAACAGATACTATTGACTTTGGGCTAGTATTTACGAGAAACCACAAGCCAGTTAAAGGTCCACGCCGTTTCTGGTTGGAAGAAAACGATCTGAGATATATTGTGAATACTAGGGTTAGTTGCTTTGAAGAATATTTGGAGCATTTTAATGTTCTTAATGAATGTCGTTAATTGCGATAGCAACAGCATCAGCTCATATGAATATTACAAACATGAGAATTGAATTTCAAGAAATAGTTCCAGTCAAAATTGGATACCTAATCTAATTGCTTGAGTATTAGCATTGAATTGAATGTTTTGCCGATAAAATTTCTCGAAAATACAGAATTATTGGTTACAGTATCGGTAGGCACGATAGAACAGTTGGAAAATTTGTTGTGGTTATCACTCAGAACTAGATATTCCTGGATCTAATCTTCTTCTTCCCCGGGCCTTCACTTTTTGCAAACAGTGCTTCAAACTGTCTCGGTCTATTGATCGCGTCCTCCAATTCTGAAACCCGAGCAACGATGAACTGTCTTCGTTGACCGAGTCAGACCAGCGTTTCCTCGGTTTTCCCACTGGTCTCCGGCTTTCAGTTCTCCCAACGAATACCTTCTTGGGTATCCATTGTTCGTCCATACGATTCATGTGCCCGGCCTGTTGCAGTTTTCGCAGTCTTATAATCGTTGAGACCTCCGGTTCGTCAAAAATGTCATACAGCTCATGGTTGTATCGAATTCGCTCCGATTATTCGCCTCAGGACCCGTTGTTCAAAGGCGTTCATTATATTTGCGGATACTTGGGTTAGGGTCCATGTTTCACACCCATAGTATAACACAGGTCTTATCGAATCGATTGGTTGTCTATCACAGCTACAGCGACAAAAACTTTAATTTGAAAATCGTTACTAAAATTAAAAGAAAAATTGTGCTAAAGTGAAATGTAAGTGAGTCTAAAGGCTTTGATCTTTTATTAATATTGAGAAAGAAAAAACTTTGATAGTGATTGAAGAATAAACATAAAACTCAACTATCCCGAAACTTTCCGCAAAGTGATCCACAAAATGTGTGCACCGGTAAAGTGTTTTGAGTGCAACGAACTCATTGTTGAAAAGATTGATTCTATTGAATGTATGGGCTGCAAGAAACTCTTTCATTTTTAGTGTGCTAGTTTCTCTGAAGCGAACTTTAGAAAACTTGCTAAAGAAAAAAAAGCGAACTTGGATCTGCAAACATTGCAAGAATCCAACTGTTCCTGCTATGAAATCTTCAATCGAAATAAACAACGACTTGAGTGACAATTTACAAGCTATCAGGAAGGGATTCCAAAAGCAAAATATTGACTTTCTCGAATTGCATAGATTTCTAAAGGAGGAGTTAGTAAAATACAAAAAATCGCTGGACTATTGTTGTAGCAAGATCGACGACTTCAACACACAAATTTTAAAATATTGTGAAAAAATTGATAGCCTGCGCTCAACGTGCAACAAGTTATCCTCTGAAAACTCAACCCTAAATGCGCAAGTGAAAAGATCTGTGCTAGTCGCAGCTAAAGCAAAGCGAGACCAACTCATCTGTAGAAATTTCCACGATAAATTTCCAACTAGCAAATTCTACCTAAATGCTCACTTGGCCCAACATTTTAAAAGGCTTCTTTACTTAGCAAAAAATATGCGAAAGAAAATAATTTTAGTACGTATGGTTTAAGAATAATAATATTTATATTAGAAGATCTGAAAATGATCACGTTCATAGAATCAATTTCGGGAATGAATTAAACGTCAATTTGCTTAAATGAATGTAATTAACGTAAATAACAAATATTTGAAATGTTGGAATCATACATTCCTACAAAACTAATCGATTTTCACGATCAATTAACTTTTGAAGCTGACACAACCTTTTCATACAATAAGATATTTAATAAGTATTCATTTAATAGTGGCTTGAAAATCCTACACCTCAACATAAGAAGCGTAAGAAAAAACTTTGATGAATTGGTGATTAAGTAAGTAAGTAAGTATTAAGTTGATAGCTAAAATGCTCGGGTGAAAGAACAATGTAGTTCTTTCACTTCGGACAACCAGCATTCCTTAAACAAAATTCCTTATAAGTTCGTCACCACTGCGTAATAGTGGAAATTACTGCTCGATAGAGCTTGCAGCACTGCCATGCTGCAACATATATATATATATATATATATATATATATATATATATATATATATATATATATATATATATATATATATATATGGGTTCGTGGTCATCTGGAACCCCGCAGTCGAGCTGCCCCAAGGTGACTGATGTAGCAGCTCCTGAGGAGTATATCGGTCACCTCGTACGAAACTGCGAGAATTGGTGATATTATTGAATGAGTTAGATATTTCTTTTGATGTAATTGTGTTAAGTGAAACGCATCACAGTAGTTACATGAATGACTTCAGTGTTATAGCCCCGAGTTTTTAGTTACCTGAATTCAATATGTTTTTTTAAACAATTTTATGCCGTAACAAAAATGACGGTGTAATAGTATTTGTCAAAAATACTTACTATGCTCAAAGCGAAGAAATTACGTGCATGGAATTAACGGGGTTAAAAATTGATATCCATTTGCCAAATCAAAGGTCATCCACAATATACGCGATTTATAAATCACCTACGATTAGTGACTCAGAATTTATTTTGAAGCTTCATTC
This sequence comes from Odontomyia ornata, assembly GCA_963969285.1. Taxonomy (NCBI): domain Eukaryota; kingdom Metazoa; phylum Arthropoda; class Insecta; order Diptera; family Stratiomyidae; genus Odontomyia; species Odontomyia ornata. The sequence goes on from OZ017739.1 coordinate 41,704,319, forward strand.
CATTTTAGGAACGAATAGCAACATACATAGTGATTACGATATAGTGGTTGGTGATATTATGGACCACAATAGAATCACAAACAAATATTTAACAGCTATAGGTAGTTTAGGTTTTTTATCTCTTATAAACAAATACACTCGTGTTAATGGCAATCAAAAATCGTGCCTTGATCATGTTCTTATTAGACAAAAAAACTTCGATAGTCTTGCAACAGTTCCGATTATTTTGCAGAACTTAATAACTGATCATTATACTATACTGATAAATATAAACATGGGTTATCAAAGCAATCAAAAAGTTAAACTTAATAATAAAGAAATAACTAAAATATGCTACGAAAAACCAAGGAGTCAATTATCTAAAAAAGATTGGAGTCAAGTTATCTGTACGCAAGATAATGCAAACATATCAGCGAGTAAGTTTTTATCTACATTAAGAGACAATATTCATCTCTTCTCGACAAAACTGTATATTCCCAATAAACTTAAACCACTGAAACCCTGGGTAGCCCAAGGTATCATGAAATCAATTCGAAACAGAGACAAAATTATGCAAAAATTAAATAAACAACCATTTAACACGCAACTAGCCCTATATTACAAAAAATATAGAAATAAATTAAATGAAGTAAAAAAATATGCGAAGAGAAACTACTATCAAAAACAACTAGCTGTGGCTAATAACAGCAACAAAAAACTTTGGGAAATTGTTAAAAACAACACCAATAATAAAGAAAAACAAAGCGCATTTCACGAAATAGTGAACCATATGAGGGTAACAGACAACAACTCTATGGCTGATGAATATAATATTGCAAATATGTTCAATAATGCTTTTTTAGGAGTCGGTAATATAGAAGTAAACACCACATGGAACGAACCAAATAACGAGTCCTACGGTTCCGATATGTTGTGCAATTTTCACTTATCCAATATCAGGGCTATAGAAATTGAAAGTATTATCAGTTCTCTGAAAACAAATACGTCGGCAAGTTGGGATGATTTGTCTCCTACAACATATAGAAGAATTAAAAACGAAATCAGCAAACCGCTCACCCTTTTATTCAATAAATGCATTGTCGAAGGAATCTTTCCAACTGATTTCTAGAAGGCGATAAATATACCAGTACATAAAAATGGAGGAAAACTAGAAACTAATAACTATCGACCAATATCTCTTCTGCCGGTAATAGCTAAAATTTTTGAGAAAAGAATCAAAAATCGACTGACAAAGTATTTGTCTGAAAATGATATTATATCACGCCATCAATATGGTTTTCAGGGGAGGCATGAGTACAGAAGACGCTGTCTTATCAGTAACGGACTTTTTGTACTCAGAAACCGATGCCAATAACAAACCTTTGGCAATTTTTAAGGATCTTTCAAAGGCTTTTGATACGATTTCACATCAAATTTTGATATCAAAACTAGAAAAAATTGGTATAAAAGCCAATCCCTTAAAACTCCTTAAATCATATTTGTCTTTGAGACAACAACGAGTCAGAGTGTTAAGTACGCTAAGCGATTGGTGCACGAAAGACAAAGTAGGTTTATCACAAGGGACAGTGCTATCGCCGTTACTATACAATATTTGCGTAACCGATCTTTGCAATATGAAATTGAGCAGCAAATGCAAGGTTGTGGCTTTTGCTGATGACACTGCCCTATTAGTTTCATCAACAACTTGGAACGAAACTAGTCCATAACTGATTGCAAAGACATAGGCTTCACCTTAACTCCCGCAAAACACAGGTGTTAACCTTCTCATTGACATCTCCGGGTCAGCCATCATACCGGACTCTTAAACTACACGAACTGAACTGCCATAACACTAATAAAGGGAATACAGTGTGTGTCAAGTTTCAAGCAATGTTTATAATACTAGATATAATTATTATAGAATCAATGTACCTACTTGTAATAAAACACAATCACAAAAATATATTCAATATATTGGCCCAAGAACCTTCAACTTGTTGCCAGAATTTATCAGATGTGCTAATACATCAGAAATCTTTAAACTTTACATAAAAAAATGGCTTCTTAGTATGTCTGGTGAAGAATTTTCAAGAACATTTAATTATATCAATTGAAAATTTTAATTTTCAAATAGTGTTATTACTACTAAATAGTAACGTAATTAGAATAAGGAATTAATCTTTTTTATAATATAAAAAAATCAAAAATTGCGTAGGCAACTAATTTGTTTAACCAAACTCCTCTCTCAAGCCCTGCTTTTGAGGAGTTGTCATAGCAAAAATTAGTCTTAAGTTTTCATCAATTGTCATGTTTCATTGCTAAATAAAGTTATAATAATAATTGATAATAATAATCACAGATTTGTATATTTGGAGCTTTGTTTTCCTGTGTATGCAGCTGGTCTTCAAGATTGTCAATACTGAATAAAATATCTTATTTGCGAGCTGTATTCTTCGGCGTATTCCGTCTCTTTCATTGCCCATTTTCGTTATTTTGGCACCTAAATACAAAAATTTGCTAACATATTCGATACTGTATTCGCCAAGTATAATATTTCATGTAATTGGGGTACTTTTTCTCGACTGCGTCATGAGCTAAGTTTTACTTTCATTGATTTGTAGCCCTACTAGTTCTGCTTCGCTGTCGAGTTTCAGGAAGAGTTTTTTGGCAGTTATTAATGACCGTGAAAAATGTTTAAGTCGTCCACATAGGCTACTAATTGGTTTGACTTGTACAGTAATTTGCCTCGTGTATCGACAGGTAGCTTCCTCCCTGCTTGACGGGTTCAATTGGTTTATCGTCGATCTACCTGCTCTAAAACCATCTTGATACTCCCCAATAATACTGTTGGCGTATGCTCCGATTTTATTTTCTAAGATCTTTGAAAGTAACATTATGACTCTATAATTTTCGCACTGTAGCCGGTCACCCTTTTTGCAGATAGGGAATATAATTGATTGGCTCCACTCTTTCGGCATGTATTCTTCCTACCAAATGTGCTGGATCACTTTATGAATAGCTTTGTGAACACTACTGCCACCATATTTGATGAGCTCCACTGGAATCTCATCAATGCCCGGCGCTTTATTATTCTTTTGGGCTTTGATGATGGAGCAAACTTCATCCAAAGTTGGTGGGGCCAATGGAAGCCCTCTGCAGACATCTATATGCTCCAATTTTCTGGAGCTGGGCGGAGGGTTAAGGAGGTTCTTAAAATATGATGCCTACCTTTCCTTAACCTGGGTTTCATTAGCGATGATATTGCCGATGTCATCACGACAGAGCGTGGTTTTGGGCTGATATCCACATTTCAGGCTTTTCACTACTTTGTGTGCTTGTCTTGTGTTGTTGCTCGCTAGGTTTACATCTATACTTCTCAATTGGTCGCCATAGTGTTTTCTTTTCTTATTTCTAATTATCTTATTCGCTACTCTTCTGAGATTTTGATAGTGTTCACTCTTCGTCCTGGTTTTCCTGCCTACGTATTCTTTGTACGCCTGACTCTTTTTACCTAACGCATTTTGGCACTCACCATCAAACCAATCATTCCTCTTGCGCCGGGCTTGATGTCCAATCGTCTGTTCTGGCACGGTCCTAATAGCCACTTTCACTACCATCCAGAGCTCGTAGCTCGTCTTTAGCGATGCGTCTGATAAGAAAAGAGCCAGCTGCTTGTCGAGGGTCTCCGTAAAATTTTTGGCCACAGACGCCGTTTGGAGCCTTTCGATGTCAAATTTTTGTAGCGGGTTGGTCTGCACCAAATATACCTTTGACACACCACATCGATAAGTTAATTTGATCAAGTAATGATCTGAGTTACAATAGGCTCCTCGGCATGTACGGACGTCAAGTATGCTCGAGGCCCAACGTTGTTGGATCTGAACATGATCGATCTGGTTTTGTGTATTGCCATCCGGGTCATTTTATGAATGCGTCAATATGGGAAGCAAGTCGAACGTATGACTAGATTTCTGCTACATGCAAAGTCAATCAGGCGCTGGGCGTTGTCATTTGTTTCATCGTGGAGGCTATATTCTCCAGTGGTTCCCCGATGAGATAGCTCATTGCCAACCTTAGCTTTGAAATCACCAAGAATTATTTTTGTGCCATTTGTAGGTAATGAGTCGACCAGTCCTTCCAGTTGATTGTAGAACATTTCCTTCGTTTCTTCGTTCTTTTCTTCGTTCGGGGCATGAACATTGATCAGCCAGATTTTAAAGAATTTCGCTTGTATACGGATCGCACACAACTGTTCATTAACTGCCTTAAAATCAATAACGTGCGATTTGAACTCCCTATCCACAATGAAGGCCACTCCGAATTCTCGTTTTCCACTAGTCTTCCCAGTTTTGAATACTGTGTGCAACCCCATGTGTTGAATGTCGTTTCCAGTCTGATTCGTTTCCTGCATGCCCGTATTTTCAATTGATATTGACTGGCCTGTTGTAAAAGGTCTTTGACAGTGTCAGGGTAATTGAGTGGCCTGACATTCCAGGATAAAATGCCAACGTCTTTTCTCCGATTGCGAGGTCGTTGCCGTGAGTCCATCCACCTGCAGGTTTTGAAGCGCTTTAGGGTTTTACAGGGACCGGGCGTTAGCCCAACCTACATTCCGGCGGCATGGTTATTACGTCTATTTTGTTATCAGGCGCGGAAAATTTGCCTTCACCCTCTTACGTCTCCACAAAGGAGGTGTAAGTAGGATTTAGTAGCAGAGGTGTAGATATGTTTACAGTTATTAGCATTTCTCGGCATTGAATGTCCCATTATTGGGGAACCAGTAGGCCCAAGAACATTTACTACCAATTAATTGGGGGGTTCGGGATGAGAAATCATGGAAGCTATGGGTTGGGGAAACAAAGGGTTCCCTCCTCCTTTCTCAAATGGGCTTAGGACCGTCTACGGCGGAGTTTTAACGGTTCTTCTAAGGACATCAAATCCAAGGCAAGAGCACAATATGGTCCTACGGGAAGCAAGTGATGTCATATTAAGTATAGACAGCCAATTATCATATGATGCCAAATTATAAGAATTTTTTGGATCATAGAGTGATCTCAAAGCAAACAATAAAAATTATTTCTGAACTGACTCGAATCTTTCTGAGTGTATGTCAAAGACCGGATTCCAAACGATACAAGCGTATTCGAGAATTGGGCTCACTAATAATGTGTATAGATTTTCATTACCCACAAGTTTTTAAATTTTTTTACTCATCGTTTGATGAAACCTAGAAGTTTATTGGCTTTGCAGAGAACCTCATCGTAAAGCACAGTTTCTTATCCAAGTGGGCCCCAAGATCTACTACACTGTCCACCCTTGAAAGCTTTGCATTGTTGAGGTGATAGTCACACAACAAAACTGTACTTTTCCGGGAAAAACTTATTACATGAAAAAAAACTTTGATATAGGTGATTCTCGTTGGACTCGCTCTAACAGAGTATTTATTTTGTCTTGTAGGAACAATGAATCATTTTGGTAGGCTGCAACATGATATAATTCGAGAACATCGACGTAAAATAAGTGTGATATATCGGATAACACTTCGGAAAGGTCCGATATAAAAATATTGAAGAGAAGAGGCCCGAGGCGACTGCCTTGAGATACACCGGAATATATAGGAATTTTATTGGACGAATACCCCTGAAATTTAATGGTTTGGGTTCGATTTCTTAAGATACAAGTCCAGCCAATGAAGCAAAGAGCCAGTGATTCCAAATTTACGCAATTTCTAAGACAAAATTGCATGATTTACACGATCGAAGGCTTTACTAAAGTTGGTATAAATCGGATCAACTTGATATACCTTTTCCATTGGACAAAGAATGGTAGAGACCATATCTGTTAGTTTAGTGGTTATGATCGATTTATTCTTAAGCCATGCTGTTGGTCATTATGACGTTGTTCTATGATGGGGGATGTTTTGGAACAGAGAATTTTTTCAAATAATTTTTAGGCAGTGGATTATATAGCTATCCCTCTATAATTTTGAACATCCCCTTAAGTTTGGTTTTTATGGATGGGAGTTAAGTGGGAAGATTTCCAGTACGTTGGAAACACCCACTTGGTAGCGGTTTGTTAAAAATAGTATGAAAAGGTAAAATTAATATTTCTCTGCATTGAAATAAAAAATATGGTGGAAGTAAATCAGGGACAGGTCCATGACTCAAATTAAGAGTTTAAATGCGTTAAAAATTTCACCTTTTGTAACTGACATTGGATTTTCGGTTCCGAGTTGAGTGGTGAAAAATGAGGTAAATCGTTTGTTGAACATGAAACTGTTTGAAAATGGTCTCCAAAATAATTGGCGATTTTTTCAGGGAGAGTGAAACTGCGGTCACTGTATGTCATTTCCTTAGGATATCCGTGAACTTTGCGCTTAATGTTGACAAATTCAAAAAATTTCTTGGTGCTTTTGATTATATTTTCACCTGTAACATTAACATAGGCTTCATAAGCCTCGCGCGACTTCAATTGAAATTCTTTCGACAGTTCATCATACTCTTTTTTAATTTCATTGTTCACATCAGATCTCTTTTGCATAATTTTATACAGTTTATTTCTTCTGTTTTTATAGATCGAAGATTATCATCCAACCAAGTTTCGGATACATTCTCATTTTTCTTAATTTTGGGTACAAACCTTTCAACTGCGTAAAGGATGTGCTGATAGAATACATTTACTGCATTATTCATATCTAACGTTGAAAGCATGGTAGTCCAGTCTACATTTAAAAATATGATCCGCATGCATCATTGTAAACTACCTCACTGGAATTTGGCGGATTATAGAAAACACCAATTTACAATGCGCTCTCTAATAAGGAGGGCCATGGATGTCACCCCTGCAATCATCAATAATGCGGAGCCAAAGACTATTAAAAATGCGTGTGCAATTTACAACGCATCTTGTCTCTGCACCTGTGCCAACCGCTTTCGCTACAACTCCTCCTTGAGAGACTACAGACTACAGACTACTACGACTAAGTGCCGTTACATGTACTGTAGACCTATAACATATTGCCTTGATTTGCTCGGCAAAAATCATCCTTGAATTTATCGATACGCACAGGTGGTTTCGATTCGATTACTCATACTCAAAGTTGTTACTCTGAACATTTTCTTCATTGTCTAGATGACCAAGTTACGTTTATCCAATCCCTTATTTTGCGCAAAAGCATACCCAGTCTGAGATACACATAGTTGATTGTGCGTGGCGCAACTAGTGCCACAACATCATCCGAAACGCTGATAAAGCGGAACTAATCTGCAGCTCAAGTCTCAGTAGCTCATCATACGAGGCGTTCCACATATCAGGACGGAGGATTGATCCCTGAGCGACATCCGATGTAACTACCATCTATTGTCCTTCAGATAGTCCCTCAATGTCCCCAGTATCGACATCAGATATTCTGGCACTTAGAAAGGATATTCCAGCGCTTTCAGGATAACCGTCTATTTATCGGAGCTAAAAGCATTCACGACATTGAGAGTAACCAGCAGGATAACCTATTTTGTGGAACTGCTATGTGCCTCTTCGCGCTGAATCACACACAGTACTTTCCGGTAGCAGAGCAGCCTGCTCTGAAGCCTTCTTACCCAACCAGCATTGATTGTGCCAACCAATCTACCAACTGAGTATTTCTAGCACTTTCTTGGCCGTGTCTAACGTTATGGGTGATATGTTGACAGTCACTCAGAGTTTTCTTTCTTATTGCTAATCAGCATGGGTCTCGGCACCTTCCAGCAGTCTGGAAATATCCCTTTACGCAAGCAGTGTTGAACGCACTGAAGAACAAGTCAGGAAATAAGTGATAGATCATGTGTAGCACTCCAGCTGAGTTTTCATCTAGACCTGAAGTCTTTCTTACCGTAATAGATAAAACTGCATTCTCCAGATATCAAAAGTGGACATTCTAGAGTGTATGAAAAAGTAAAACAGCTCACACCATCTCATCCATCTTTTCTGCGCCACATGAGCAGGGCGACTTTCAGCCTCCAAGCTTCCGATTGAAAAGCTTGTAGCCTAAGCCCCACCGATCTCTATTCACGTTGTCCACCAAGTTAGAACTTATGATGAACTCTTCACTTTTTAGCAAGTTAAGAGGACAACCAGTACGCCAAGAGCTCGCCGCACTGGGGTCTTTGTTGAGGCATGAAAAACTTATAGGCAGACGTGATGATGCTCATAGTCGAGTTCACCACATCTTTTGCTACAACCACTCTGCTCTCCGGTGAAGCCTCTGTCAGTGGCAATCATGCTGTGCTTCTACAAACCTCTCAACACCCACGCAAAACTTTTATCATGGTGCTTCTCATTTTGCAGCAATAAGTCAGCTTTTATGTCCCTCGCACACTGCTCAAGCAGATCTTGGGCGGTTGAACTGCGATGTAGGTTTAGTTCTAGGATGCGGGACATCGAAGTTCTGATTTTGCCTCAGCTGGGGCTTCCTTAAAAACTCGATATTTCCCTGATCCCTAGACCTGCCTAAAATCCGATCTTTGATCAGCATCCTTGCAAAAAATACAGTACGACTCGTTTCTACACTCTTTTCTCGTATGCCCCATTTCACCACATTTGTAATATAGGGAACTCTTATCGGGTCCTTCACATACTTGTGCTGTTTGACCATAGCGAAGGCAAGGCATCTGAAGCAGTGAAGAGGCGCTGCTCTTCATCATATCCTGTATACAACTCACCTTATTCTTAGTTTCCTTTTGTTCAGATATTGTTCGGCGTTCTTTTCGGTCAAGGCAATGATGGCTATACGTTGCCCCCATGGTTTTCTAGTTTCAACCTCGTATCGATCCTGCCCACGCTAGGCAACTCCCTTTTGATGGGCTCTTCCACCTTGGTCAGGTCCATGACGCAGTCAATGTCTCCGATTTCATTCATTGCCATCGGCTCGAGTGAGGCTATAGTTACGCTTTTGCTGAGGTTTTTCTTTATGGCATCGCAGAATGCATCCTTTTTGTCGGCCCACCCGCGTTGGTCATATTGCTTTAATAGCAGTATTCGTGTCTTTGGGCCTTACATTTCCCCCCATTCCCCACCGCATTTCTGCATAGGATCAGCCATCTTAGGGTTTTACGATCAATGTCTGCTTCCGTCTTCGTCGGAGTTTCTTTCTCACCTGTTTCGCATCAGGTTTTCTTGCTTGTTTAGCATCCGTGCGAACTTTATTTTCTGGCATTTTGTGGAGGATTTTGTTTGGGGCTTTCTTTGCTTCTTTTGTCAGGACTGTTTAGAGCCTATGATCTAGCATTTCTCGCCAATCAAGTACCCATTCTCTCCTAGTTTTATCCTGACCCCCTTTAATTGGCTAGATACCATTCTTTTATTGATGTTTGATGGTGGAGCTATTTGCGGGTGCCCTTCAAGATTAGCCCTCAGTGCTTCTTTGGAATTCTAGTCTTCTGCAACCTTTAACCAGCTCTTCTGGTCTTGCCGCATGTGATCTAGGAGCTCCTCTACTTCAAGGAGCTCATTTTTTACTCCCTATACTGACTTTTGGCGAATTGCATGCAGTTTTATTCTTTTCACAACACAGAACAGATGTTCTCGCTTTTGCTGTTCAGGACTTTCTGAAGTTCGCATTATTTTTTTTGCTGTGCCCGGATGTCGCAGGAATCGTTCTGAATCTCCGTTTTGTATCCGTCTTTAATGTCATTGCATTCGTCGGCGTTTTTTTCATCGTTAGTACCACTCCCGATGTGCTGCAAACATCATGGCTGCAGCCATTAGTTGCGTCTTCGTTGTTATTTTTGCTTACTTTTATGAATTTTCAGATCTATTTTTAGAGTTTTTAGTTGAAGTTACTCCAGTTTTATTGAGTCCCCTCTCGAAGCCGTTGTCTCCATTCGTGTTTGTAGTCGCCGTTTTGCTCCCGTGGTAAAGCAGGAAGACACAAGCCCTTATGGGGAGAAGTGCTCAGAGCCAGACCGACGCTGATCGGGAGTCTGTCTCAATCAACTTACACCGCCAACCCAGTGGTGCGAGCTTCTAACGTACTTCGAGGCCTACCAAGATTTTACCAGGATGGAGACGGTATGATACTTGAATTGGAGCCGTTTACGGACGAGTGTCACCTCGGCGCTACCGTGTAAAGCAAATAGGTCCAAATCATCATATCCGCCAGCCCAAAGCATCAATTTTAGTTCGTTGTCCATAGCGTAGCCCAGATTCAGTCAGGGTCATTACCTGCTATACTAGGAGGAACCTCATGGCGACTTCATATTCTCGGCTCCATGGAGACGGCGCTCCCTAAAAAATCTAGTCTCAAAAAGTACTCCTGTCGACCGACATTCCCCCTGCGGGAATTTCTTCGTGTACGCGGGAGCGGCACTCCCAAAAGAATGCTAGCCTCCAAGGTTATTCCTATCGGCCGGCTTTCCCCTTGTGGGGTTCACTTTCAGCTTGCAAGCAATCGGGAATAATGTTTTTCAAAGCGTTGGTGTTCATTTGCTTTTATTGAATGATGCTTCAAAATTTTACTTTTAAATTTCCAATGCCATTGTTGCAAAACCGAAGTTTAATAAAATATTAGGTTTACTTAAATATCTAAAATAAGGAATAGCAAAATAAGAACTCATCCGAGATGAACGAAATGTTTGTCGGAAACGCAGCTTAGAAAAAAGATTCTATGGAGCTTGATGGTAGCAGAGTTTATACGAAAAAAAAACTTAAACTAAATAAATACGACGAGAAATTAGAGATGGAAGATATAGTAAGGATAAACGGCTTTCATAGGGCTGATAAGGCAAACTAACCTTAAGGAAAAGAAAACGGGTAAGCTTTTGTTGGACAGATTCCAAAGAAGACACGAGGTGGGAATATCGGAGGGGCCAGATAACAGAACAGTATTCCAGCAAAGGGCGAACAAGAAAGAAAGAACTTCGAATTTCAAGTCAGCGGTAGCGGAACATATTATCACGAAGGGACACGAGATAACAATGGAGGACGCTGTAGTCATCAAGGAAGCTAGAGATACACGTGAATTGGATGTGATGGAAAGCCTGGCAATTACCCGGGAAAGGAAAAAGTTGATGAATCAGGATGACGGAAACTGCAGATCATGGCTATTTAAATTAATTAAATAATAATATCTTTTCTGAATCATGTAAAAATAATATTTTTATAACTACCCCTTTTGTAAATCACCTTTCCTACCTTTTACTAGCTTAAGCAAATTTCCCTAATTACTTTTTAATGATCTAGAGTAAATTTCCTTAAACATAGCTAGTATATAAGCAGGAATGTGAGTAAAAATAAATTAATCGCTAAAGAAGACCGAACGATTACGGTCGAAAATCGATTTCGAGAATGAAAATAAATAAAATACACAAAATCAAAAGGAAGCTGTCTTTTTCTATTTTCAGTTGGAGTATTTTGTGAAGGCGAAAATGAATTCGATTACAAAAAAATTGATAGAAGAAGAGATGCTATTAAATATATGTACATGCCTTAGGATAAGCTCGAAAACTTCAGACGCCTTAGTAATCACGTTTAAAATATGCGCATCAAGTTTACCTTAGGCTCAAAGGTTACTCCAAGATCTTTGTGATTGGACAGTTTAGAGAGCAAAGCATAGTTCAATATACAATTAAAATTAAATGGAAAGTCCTTGAGAGAAAACGTCATTTTATGACATTTAGTATCGTTTAGATGTGAATAATTTGAAGTACACTATTTTTTTAGAGCATACAGATTAGTTTGGGCAGTCTAGATAGGATTTGACTACTCGAAATACTTTCAAGTCATTGGCATACAAGAGGAATTAATCACAAATGGGAGATCATTTATGAACGACACAAACAAAAGAGGTCGAAGAATTGAATCATGTGGAACACCAAATGAAGGATAAAAGGGACTAGACGTCGTATCAGAGACTCACTTGATAGGGACGACACGTTGGATCTGATGACATCCAAGATAGAAGTGCACCCGAGATGCTAAGAGCTTCAAGCTTACGACATAGAAGAAGATGATTGACAGTGTCGAGGCCTTGGACCAATCTGTAAAGACCCCATCAGCTTGCAGTGGGTTATCCAAAGCTCTTGCAATACTATTTGTGAACTCCATTAAATTACTGCTGGTAGAGTATTCAGAGAAAGCCATGCTGCTCTGGAGCAAAAATAGAGGATAATGAGTTTGCTAGGCAGTTATGAATCAGCCAATCAAATTACTTCGGAAAGAAGAAAATTAAGTAAATAGGACGGTAATTAGACACTGACGATGGATCACCACTTTTGAAAACAGTCATAATATTAGCACTTTTCCAGCAACTCAAACTAAGATTGAAGAGGAGAGACAAAGTAAAGCTTAGTGATGAGGCTAACGACTTCACAAATATGTTTGGGAAACCATCCAGTCCAAGTCTCATATTAGGATCAAGAGTATTGATCACAGATTTGACTTCAGACTCATCTGACCAAATATAGGAAGTTTGGGAAGGAAGGAGATTAGAGAAGACAACAGGATGTATAGCTGGAATGGGAGGAGAAAAATTCGAAGAAAAAAATTGGGCGTGTGATTCACTAATTTCCTGATGAGAAGAAACTTCTACCCGGCTCCAATGGAACTACTAGGACTAGAAGAAGATGATTCCAGTGACCTTATGTAAGACCAAAATGGCTTTGTATTATTAACCACAAGAGAATTATCCAAACTACTGATATAAGTCTTCAAAAAATATTTGATATCTTTTATGGTAATACCATCCAGCCTGCCAAAATTAGATCTAGCTTCAATGGAGTTTTGAAGGCACAATGTGCCTTATATGTTGCTGGTAAGGCACCAGGTACTGTCTAATAAGCCAATGTTTTCGCTTTACTTTACAGGAGAACTGAAGAGGTGTAAAGTAGCCTCACAATTTAGGCCTCCAAAGAAATCCAGCCAGTTGACTGAAAGCAGTTTTATATTAATATGTTCATAGTTAGCTTTAAAAAGTTAAATTTTGGAGAGCAGCATCAGAATTGTTATATTTGATTTTATCAACGATAAGATCTATAGATAAAGGAAGATGATGTCCGTGAGGAGGAACATACGGATGTGAGGCTTAAGAAACAGATACAGCTAATTGAAACATTTCATAAAACAAGGTCAAGGAGACCTTTAGGATTGCTAATATGATCAAATTGAGAAAAAAGCAATGAGATAGAAATGCAACAGAACGCACTGAAATGCAATGAACTGCGTCAAAGTTAAACGAAGCAAAGAGAAAATGCGATCAATTAGAAAAATATTTGAAATGCAAGAACCATCTGAAAAAAGGAAAAAACTAAAGTCTTTGAAATGATTTACATAAATATGCGTTCTTTGATGGATTAAATGTTAAAAAGGATAGCTTAAAACGTTCATTCAAAATTAGAGTTGATTGGCTCAGGCAATCGAACCGAATGGGTACACTCAGCAACACAAATGGTCCAGAAGCGCTACCACCAGTCCGGCCTACGATTTAATCCTCATCATCGACTTCCGAGATGGCCTAGCTGCTGATCGCCATGCAGACAATGGCTGCCAGTATAGAGCAAATGAGACAACAATGGTAAAAATTATCTGTCCCACAACCATAGGCCCAGCCTTCTATCCTACCATGAAGGGTAGACAATGCGGAGATCGCCGAGCTACCCCTAACATTAGCTAATGACCCAGCGCCTCCAAGGCTCAGCGGAGTGATAAGCCCAACGGTCCCACAAATAAGCCCAGAGTAAGTTTTTCAACTTCACATCCGCACCACTGGAATAACACGTGTGCCTGGAGCACTGATCGAAAGATGTTTGAAAAGGCAGACCCTAACCGTGGCTTTATGCTTTGGTACATCTGGGATCTCCCGCCATCAACTCAGCCAGGAAGTCGTCGAATGGGAACGTTTACGCACCGAGGTGAGACAGTGCCACGACTACTCAGCTGCAAACGGAATCGTTCCCCGTGCGCTATTTCACCATCTAAAGTGGCACACAACATAGCTAGCAGGAAGTTGATGTTTTCGGGCCAGGATATCCCTGCGACCATAGGTGCCTTCTTAAGAAGGGTAGAAAACATGATGTCGGTGAATCTGGGAGGAAACTTGCGATTATTTGCCAGGTGCGCCCAAATGCTGTTCACTGGGAGAGCTCTTGGATGGTTCTGGCGTTTCGTTGACACATTTCCAACATACGATTGGGAAACTTTGAGGCATACCGCATTGCGAGAATTCACACCAGTATAGAGTGATGATATATTGAAGCAAAGGCTACAAAGTAGACACCAACAGGCTCAGGAGACAGTAGACGACTACTACGAAGCTCTATGTTGCCTGCTGGCACGATTAATGAGCCCCATGGCGGAGTCAGAATTCTTAAGTCTCTTTTGAGAAGGAACCAGGGCGGAGTTACGAGAACTTTTGATCTTTGCTCCTCGCCACAACGTATATGCGCTTCAGCAAAAGAGCTATATTATAAGCCGGGCAATACCCCCAGAGATCAACACCCCAAAACAAACTCTTTAACCGAAGGGAGCAACCGGAACGATACATAGTGGCTGAGCTCGAACACAACGTGCCTGCCCTACGTTTGCCACCTTGTCTCATACCACCGATAATGGACAGTGCCTCGGAGACCGTATCTCCATCACCCACGGAGCTGGAAGAAGCCCATCAAACAGAGGTCCACGAACTGGCACATAAGACACGACCCACCACATTTTGAATGTATGAATTCTTCAACGGATATATTCAAAAATTACGCGAATCTTTTATCAATATTTAGTAAGCATCCATTAATAATCTGCGAAGGAATTGTAATTTTTTATGGTTAATCAAAGCGAATCGCTTTTTTTATCGCACCTAATGATTAGAAAGTTGTTTCGATCGCCTTTGCAAAGTTTTTTCTAGATATATCCCAATTAGGGACTTCGCTAAATCAGTTGAATTTAGTTTATGCATTTAGTGTACAAATTTCTCATAAAATTAAGAATTTTTCCTTAAACTCTGTTTACTCTTGTATTTTTATAATTGATAATAAACATATCATTAGCAAATTATCTTACGCTCCGCCCCGAAGCTGACTATTATTAATATTAATTTGCGTGTGTGTAAAATTTATCTTCCATCTATCAATCACGGAAGCAAAATCAATACAAAGTTAGTTATGCGTTAAATTGAAAATGATGTTCATACAATTGCTATTGATTATGCAAACAGTAGATATAAATTGCAATACAACTACGTGATAAATCAGATTATCTCAATCTTTGATTATTCAATCAACATTTCTCATACTTATGATAAAATCCACATTGGGCGCTACTTGAAATGCTCGTAATTACTAATGAAAGCAAATCATCATAAAAAACAAATAAACTTGGCATTTTATTGACCTTCGGTGTGAAGATGTCACCGCGCAAATACATTATTTATTTGTACTTATTATTCCTGCAGGCTACTTGCAAAAATTGCTCTTTTATTATGAAATTATGAAAATTACTTTCAAGGCTAAGATCTAACTGGGTCATCCACTTTAATTTTCCGCCGTGTGTGTTGTTTAAGTTTGGCTCATAAGATAGCTAGCTCATCTAGCGTAGCGAAATTCTTAGCTGAGATGGTGAAAGTTGAAGATTCGAGTGTGGTCTTAACAAGAACTTTGAACTCGAGTTCATCAGTGAAGATTGATCAATACGTTTGGCAGTTTGAATGATTGAGTAATCGATTGAGAATTAATGAAGTAATAGCGGAGCTTCGAACGAAAAATGTTTGTCTCTCTTTTAGAAGAAAACAGCCTTAGGAAATAGGTTTGGAAAATTTTTTGTCGAAATTTATGTAACTTGAGCTGTCGTAGTTTGCTTTGAAGTTTTTACCATTGTCTTAATCTTTGGAATCCTACTATTGTTTTCTCTAGAAAAATTTCCGCTGATTTAATTCGTGGCAAATTGCTCGTAATCCATTCAGCCGAAGAGTCATGCATATATGTACTCATCTAAGGTATATTACAATAGTTAGGAAATATTCACAGTAAGAAATCGTCGCACAACGTTTGGCGGTGGATACCAATTTAGCACTCAATGTTCTCCATCTGAACTTCTTCATTGTGATATCAATCAACACTTGAACTTTCTGTCTCCCATGCGAATAAAATATGTTTGCACTAAAGCAAGGGGGCCAAAATGCAACCATAAGTTTGTTTGTAATTTAACATGCGTTAATGAATTCAATTGATGACATTAAATAAAAGGTCACATCAGTGCACTTATCAGAGTGGTTATTTAAGATACATGCTTGGAAATCTAAAATGAAGACCATACGGTTGTGAGGAATTATTTTCAAGATAAAGAAGATTACTATCTTATTACGGAACGGTTACCCACTTTTAAGGGTGGGCATGCATATGAACCACTGAATTTACCAGCAAAATATTATTTATAAATAGTTTTAGAAAACACATACATGGAAGTTAAAATTCAAAGGCAAACAGGCGTAATGTTTTATGACTTCTAATCCACAAGATACGCAATAATTGAATTTCGCTTCCAAATCCTCAAAGGGTTTGTGCTTTTTGAACGCAAATTCTTCGTAATAAATATCAATTTAGGAAATTTTGTTAAGCCAACCAGAATGGTGGAAATTGAAAAATCTACCATTTACTACAGAGAACCACAGTAGCGTCCAAATAAAGGATTTTCCATTAAGGACATAACCATTTTATCTATTAATAAGACACAGAAATATTTGAGATATTGAGTTCAAATTTATTGTGGGTATTGTGCAAGCAATACATTTTATAGTAGTGCAAGAATTATTTGATCACCATGAGCCCGTTTACAGCGGTCGATTCTTTGGACCCGATTTCCCACCATTCTGGGACAAATTTCGACCGGAACACTTGCAATCTCACATTGGATGTTGTCTTTGAGCTTGTCCAAAGTTGCTGGCTTGTTGGCATAGTCCAGTGACTTGATATAGCCCCATAAAAGGAAATCAAATGGCGTCATATCGCATGAACGAGGTGGCCACTCGATCAGACCACTTCTCGAGGTAACGAGTTTACCTAATTTGCCTTTCAATAAATCGATTGTGAGGCGTGCTGCGTGGCTAGTGGCACCGTTTTGTTAAAACCAAATATCGTTGATGTCAAGGTCATCCAATTCTGGTCACAAATAATCTTCCAACATAACACGCACTCTCCATTGACGGTAACATGACGGTCGTTTCATTCCTAAAAATATACGGCTCAATAACACCTCCGGCATCAAAACCGCACCAAACAGTAATTTTTGCGGATGCAACGGTATCTCAAGAAGCAAATGTGGGTTTGGTGCTGACAAATAATGCATGTTTTGCTTATTAACAAAGCCATTGCCCGAAATAGGCTTCATCGCTGAAGATGATTTTTCGATGAAATTCTTCATTTTCTTCAAGCTTTGCCAAAGCCTAATTGGAGAAGTTTCGGCGTTCCGAATGATCAAGTGGCTTATTTCTTGAGTCAATTTGATCTTGTAACCATGTTGGCCAAGATTTTTTGCAAAATACGCCAAAATGTCGTTTGGGCGATCCCCAATTCTTGAGCATGACGTGGAATCGACTGATTTGGCTCATTTTGAATCGCTGCACTTACGGCTGCAAGATTTTCCTTCATTTCGAGCGGTAGGACATCTTTTTGGCACCGGAACGTCCAATAGTGCGAATTTGGATGCGAACCTATCCACTGTAGCATGCAATTGGAGTAAGCGCTCTTTAAGTTGCGACCACCGACTCAGAATTTTGGAAGTAATTTCTAAAAATTTCCAAACGTTGCTGGTTCGTGAACTTTACTGGGATGAAGATGTTGACTTTAACTAACTTTTTGAAATGGACAGTTCATTTAAAAAATTTGAGGGTGCGCTCATATAAAGACACGAAATTATTATGTCCCTAATAGAAAACCCTATAGTAGATAAGCTATCTTACTTAGAATTCAAGGCTTGGTAGTAACCATATATGAGTTAACTGACCGTTTTACTGATACGCAAGCCGGCTTTCACTGTATTCATAGGAGAACTTGTGAAGAATCGTAGCTGATGGTATCTAGAAGCTATGTGAGGACAGTATTCAACGATCTTGGAAAAGAAGTCAGCACTGAAGTCAGTGCAAAAAGGAAAGTTAGGATCAACTTAAATAGAAATATCTCTGTAAAGTAAGATCAAGAAATTTCTAAATACAAGAAATCCAAAAAAGACAGTCAGATTAAACTCAAATAGAAGTATCTCTGTAAAATAAGGTGAGGAAATTTCTAAATACAAGAAGGAAAAACGCCTACAACAAGAAGATTTGCGATGAACTTTGAACATATGTAAAGATATCATAGAGAACGCAATAGGACACCACGAACCATATACTTTACCCTGTTGGGTCGTGTTGACAAAAAGTCCATGAAACAGACTTAAATCCATTTTACGTAAAAATTAGAAAAAAGGATTATTTTAAACTAAATTTCAAAGTGCACAGCAACCAAATTTTAGCTATCGAATTTTAGTTTTTAATTCATTGCATAGTTTATTGAAGACATTAACTAGGGTGCAACTATAACTTCTTACCGTCGAGCAGAAATCACAGTAACAACAAGAAGTATATCAGTGGCAGTTTTGACTTTGATAACACAGGAGAGAATGAGTTGGTTAGAGGCTCGGCAACTCGAAGATTTAGCTGGCCAATGCAATATTGCAACTTATTTTGCATGGGACGTGGATTGGCAGTGGTATCGCTAAATAATACTTTATCAATTAGATGGGGAAAATAAATTATTCTACCGAATAGCAATAACAAAACTACTTAAAAGCCGTTTTGTAGTATAGCTAATTTTACGGACACCGTTTTTCATCAAACGCTCTCAGATCCGATGTTCACCGCTGCAAATCTTCTGATGTAACTGCACGCATGTACTACTCACATGAGCGTTGTTATATCAGTACCTACCCTACAGTAGTCTTCCTCAAGTACAGGCCCCCGCAGACCTGTGGGACCTCGTTCATGACCAGGTACCAGACCAGACACCCACAGCCATTGAATCATTTTTGTGAACACCCAGGCGAACATCATTTCGTGGCATGTTGATCTTGAGATATGTTCATCCCAGTGTGATATTTTCTGTTCATCGGTTAAGTCGAAAATGAGAAGAAGAGACTATGGTGCAAAAATTGGTATAGGAAACGGCAACATTCTTGCAAGTAAATTCAATGAACGAACTAATTGTAAGTGCGCCCGCAGAATTAAAAAAAAATGTTTGCGAATGGATCACAATACGCACGAAAGTTTGTTAACATAAGTGCAGTGAGACCCCTGATAGAGAAAAAGGATACTTTTATGCGAGACGCGATTTCTGTGAATGAAAGATTATCAGCGACCCTGGAGTTCCTTGCTTGTGGACAAAGTTTTGAGGATTTGAAACTCCTCACAGCAATCTCTCCTCAACGTTTTGGGGTTATTGTCATGGAAAAATGCTCTGCTCTCGTTAATGCTTCGTAAGGATATATTGTAGTAATTTGAAGATTCAACAATTTTTAGTAGTTGCATAATCGTAATTATATTTTTCCAGACACCGAAAACTGAAGAAAAGCGGATGAATGTAGGCGATGGTTTTTCAAAAAGGTGGAATTTTGGAAAGCATATGGAAATACGGAAGCCCTTTAACACGGGCTCGTATTACTTCAACAACAAGAAGACATTCAGCATTGTTTTGCTTGCGGTGGTTAATGCAAACTACGAATTTATTATGGTGGAAGCTGGTGCAAATGAACGGGTGTCTGATGGAAGAGTATTCTTGAACAGCAAATTTAATGGAACACTACCAGAGAATACGCTGGCAGTTCCAGACATGTGTGTACTTCCGAGTACTCTTACGAAAGTTCCTTTTGGGTTTGTTGATGATGAAGCATTTTCTCTCGAGACTAATTTAAAGGAAGCATATGGAGGCACTGACATTGGGAAGGGACAGCATATATTCAATTGTAGGCTGTCTTGTGCAAGAAGGATAGTAGAAAATGCCTTTGGGATTCTGTCATCATGGCTTAGAATTCTTTTGAATAAAATAAACTTGAGCTGTTGTAACCTTAGCATCCTGCTGCCTACATAATTATTTAAGGAAGACAAATTCTGCATTATACTTTCGCCACAGTGTCGATGTTTTTTTCAGGTCAAAGATATCTAACCGCTACGAGGACACATTTTTCTCCCCTATTTTGACCTCCCCTGCACACTTCTATGGGGTTTGGAAAGCCCTCATCAATATCTTTCTTTTGATACCTATATCAAATTTATATTGCAAAAAAAAATATTCATGGTCAGCTCCATAGGTAGGGAGACCCCATTAAAAACCACATGGCAATTTTCACAGAACTTCATTTCCAAGAAGGCACTACTTTCAATCTATGTACAAAATTACATATCTCTACCTTTTAAATTTTACGAGAAAGCTTGCTGCGATGGACAAACGGACCAAGCATCGCTTCACACAGTTGAATTTAACACCAAATACACAAAATGCGACCTTGTCATGGACGAGGTCTCAAAATCTGTCGTGCCCTTAACAACTATATATGTATATTGAAAGCATAACCTAGAGATTTTAGTTTTTTAACATTGATGAGTCCAGGGAGCTGCAAGTCGATTGTAACACATCGTTCAATAAGTCCCGAGACTAACAACGAAAACAAATTTTTTTTTTCAAAAATCATTTTTAATTCATCAATATAATTTCCTTTTAGTGTGATACAATCTTTCCAATGCCTTTCCAATATTTCTAATAGTCGCTGGGGGCTGAATCTGGCGAATACGGGGGGTGGGGAAGCAAATCAAAGCCCAATTCGTTCAATTTTGCCATTGTCGACTCGTTGCTGTTTTTGTTCCACTGGAAGTAATCGCGGCACCCACTTCGAAAAAAAACTTTTTCATGCTCAATTTTTCATGAAGGATTGTAAATACGCTTCCAGATGATATCTGTGTCCTTTCTGCAATCTCATGGACCTTCGCTTTACGATTTTTCATTACAATTTTTTACACTTCACTCACATTTTCCTGTGTAACGGCTTCCAATGGCCTACCCGAACGTTCCGCATCGTTTGTGTCCGTACGCCCACGTTTAAACTCAGCACACCAAAGAAAAATCGTTGATTTCGATGGAAAGGAGTCCGGGTAATGTTTTTCAAGCCATTGCTGGGCTTCTACGGTGTTTTTACACATTAAAAAACAATGTTTTAACAACACGCGAAACTCGCTTTTTTCCATTTTTCAAACAAATTACTAAGTGACTTTACTCTAACCTGGAAAACTCTGCTTTCTGTGATCCGATCGACGAGAAATTTTTAAACTCTATGGAAACGTGGCCAGGTTGGTACTACTAGCACCATCTCTGGGTTAGTCTCGAGACTTATTGAACGATGTGTTAGTTTGCTGTTTGTCATGTTTTTTACAGTACTGCTTGTGCATTCACTCGTCTTCAGGTCTTGTCTGTTGTCTTCTTCAAATTATTTCAATATCTCCAAATTATGGCCTGCACAAGATTTTTTCCCCCCTTCTCAGTATCCTTTTTGGAACAATTTATTTTCTTTTATCAACTTTAATTATCAAATTTTCTTTAACTAGGCGCCAATGACGTAAAAAAAAATGCATTGTCAATGACACCGGGTCATAGTGACCCGAGGTTAGTTAAATTTATATATTTGGTTATTAAAATAAAATAATGAAAATTTAACATATTTTGTAAATAACTTTTTTATTAATTATCTCTTTATCACTGACAAATCAAACTGAAACAAAACATAAGTTTCGAATTTTCTTTCTTTTCACAACAATAATGAACATTATAAACTAAGCGAGATCATATAAACTTCTTATAATAATAAAAATAAAAAATTTATCTTCTTTTTCATCAATCAGTGAAATGGAATTACTACAATTTTCACAGTACGAAGTCACGTGGTCGGGGAATATGTAAATATTACATGAATTACAGGTGTGTCATATTTGACATATTCTACGAGTACCGGATACCTTTTGGGAGGGTTCCCCTTCTTCTATACCTCTGAAATCTGCGAGACAATTTAGTACGAGTTCCACGCCAGAGAACACGTTCCTGAACCGTACATAGACATAGATTTTTCAAGAAGTGGCGGCTTATTGTATACATATCATTATTATCAGCGCGATATATTATATTTGCATTAAATCCAGCTACATTCAACATACTCGTAGCAAAAAAAATTTCAAGGGCCATCTTTTCGTGTTTCTGCTAAGATTGTACGTTGCACATAGTTCGTCGTCTACTCCGCTCTTGGTTGACTTATAAAAATTTATAATCTCTGCTTTCTGTTTTTCGCCTGTGGAGTCATCGCTATGATCATCGTCATGTAAGCTTGACGTCAAAAGTACAACTTTGTTTTTCTTAGGAATATACGAGACTAAAGTTGTCTTTTTGATGCCTGAAAGTTGATGAATTTTCAGGTTTTCCCCTTGTTACTATAAATTTAGACAGAATTTGCTTTTTTTTTTGCTTAAAGTACCCACAGAGGTAAGTTTGTGTTTGTACAAAAGATGAGATATCAATTCGTAGCTCGCAAACCGATCGTCAAATGTTACATTAGGGCGGGACTTAGAAATTGGCAATACAATACGATCAACTACATCAAACGGTTCGTTGCTGATTGAATATGGGCCACTGGGTTGTTTACTGGGGTAAATTTTGCGTCAACCAAAGCAAATATTTTGAGACCATGTCTGGCTGATTTAGACGGTATATATTGTTTAAATTTACAGTGACCTCTAAATGCTACTAATACCTCACCAATGGCGCAGTTCTCTCCTGGTGTACATATTTTTTTGCATTTTCCATCAAATGCTTCAAAAAGCTTTTGTCTTTCATCACGTGTCATAATGCTCTAGCTTCTTTAGTTTGCCTGCTCTGTCGTGTTGAGTAGACGTGTGTTGGTGGTGCTTGTCACGAAAATGGAGAAACGAAATCAAGTGCAACGCATCCTCGTTATAAAATTTTGCACTAGATTGGGTGAACAGCTTCGGAAACGTATGCTGGAATTGTGAAAGTACATGGTGATAGTGCTCTTAGTCGTGCCCAGGTGTTCCGATGGCATAAAATGTTTAAGGAGGTGCGTGAAAGCGTGGAAGTCGAAGGTGAAAACGATGATTATTGCCTTTTTTGATAGCCGTGGAATCGTCCACAAAGAATTTGTTCCATCGGGGCAAACCGTAAATCAAGTCTACTATCGCCAAGTACTCGAAAGATTGCAAAAACGAGTCAACAGGGTGCGCACAGGAATCGCTCGTAACTGGATCCTTCATCATGACAACGCGCCGTGCCCCACTGCCCTCAGCATGTCCCAGTATTTGGCTTCTAAAGGAATCGCCGTACTGCAACAGCCACCTTATTAGCCTGATATGTCACCCTGTAACTTTTTTTTTATTCCTAGAACAAAATCGGTGGTTAAAGGAACCCATTTTGAGTCGATTACGGATATCCAGGCGGTCGTGACGGGGGTACTCGTGGACATCCCAGTCAAAGTGGTCCAGAAATGTTACGAAGCATGGAAAACTTGCTGGAATTGTTGTATAGCTGTCCAAGGGGACTACTTTGAAGGGAATGGAAGAGTTGTAGAACAATTTTTAAATATACGGTTTTAATGGAATCAGTCTCATCACTTAATTGTCACACCTCGTATATTTTGGTGGGTTCACCAGAGATATATTGCAATATAAAACATTTCCAGTTCCTAATAAAAATTGCTTGTATTTCTATGATATGCTCGGGCTTAGGAAAGGTTATGGCTCTAAGTCGTTCACTTGCTCTTTTACAATATCCTTTGCGCTTTGTATTTTAACTGCCGAGAAAGTGTCGATCTTTGATAGTCCATCAGCTGCTATATTTTATGATGCTTTAGGAGAGCGAATTTGTGTTGGAAACCGGCCGATGAATTCAAATAACTTCATTTGCCGTAGAGAATCCAAACTTTGTGCAAAGGTAATAGTTAAAGGCTTGAGATTTGCCTCGATCGAGAAAGTCCTTGCCTCGAGCATATACTTAAAATATATGCTATATAGTTTTTTAGATAGCTAATAACTTTCTATCATACTTGCTGTATACGGTTTTTGCTGGGTTCAATTTTTTTTAAAGAATCCCGAGGGCGCCCACGTGCCGTCTTACTTCTGTTCCAAAATAGTATAGACCGTGCCTTCTGAGGGGTTTGTCTTGAAAATCAAAGTAGCTTGGTCGTTAGGATAAGCTATTGCTGTTGCACTTGCAATTATCTCGTTGCTTTTTTCAAAAACTTGAGCAGCTGCTTCATTCCAAATTATTAGTTTTAACCATTCCTCTTTTCGTTCGGCACATATTAATTCAGAGGAGCTAGAACGTGAGCTGCATTTCGTAAAAAGCTTCAGTAAAAATTAACTATGCCGAAATCCCTGCAAAGCTCCAAAAGATTCTTTGTTATTTTATAAGCGATAATGATCACATATGACCTGGTTAGGGTTTAATACCTTCGCTACAAATCATGCAGCCCAAAAACTTGGCTTCTGTTGCTCCGAAAACGCACAAACGGATAGTTACAAATGAACAATTCTTAAATATTCCTTTTAAAGTACTATTAATTCATTAATTAATTTTCCCGATGGCAATTGAAGGTAATCAATGTAAATGATTTTACAGAAAATGGAAAATTTTGTTGATGATGACTTCTATACTCTACCAACTTCATCCGTATTCATCATTTTTTCCTCCACAAACTTTTGCATCCATCCAGTTTCCTCCAGCCTCTAGTTCTTGTATTATCTCCAGATTTTCCCACTTAATTTTGTGTTTTTATTCAACCATGTATCTCACTAGTAGTCAGTGTGGAGCTGTGGGTTAGGGAACATTTCGCTTACGCAGCAGCTCCCAAGCTCAAACCTCGGTCACGGCATCGAGTTTGAGCTTCTGATGCAGGTGTCAGCCTATCCAGCTGTGATGAGTACTAATTGAAAAATTAGGTAATAATCACATGGTTGAGCGTTATATTGACCATATCACCTCGAATTCCATCACGGTCATGGAATGAGATACCCTGACAATAAATCTCAACGCCAAGGTTCAGATTTGTACTTTTTTACGATGGATTATTATTATTATTATTATTATTATTATTATTATTATTATTATTATTATTATTATTATTATTATTATGTACCTCACTACCGCAGATCTTGCTGTTCTGAATAAGAAAACCCTATAGTGCGTGCAAATGAGGTTGAAAAATTGCAGTTATCGACTGTTTTCCTCAGCTCAGTTGTAAATGGCGAAAGAAAAGATAAAACCCTGTATTGTAAAGTATATGTGGACTTGCGAAGCCTGAAGAGAAATGCTAAAAATGAAATGGTATGCGCTAGTCCTGCATCTTTGTGCAGTTCTAGCAATACGATAAGAGATGTTTCCTCATTGCCCGGAAAATGAGTGACCATTTAGACTTTAAGTCTATCTATACTGCTCTGAGTCCGGATGCAAAGTTTCGTTCATGAGCACATAACAGCCGCGATTCCGTTCTATATGAAATCATTTTTCTGAAAGCTTGGCTCATTGAACATATTTAATTAAACCACTATTCCTTACATTTTCGTGAAAATCCAAAGAAAATAAAAGTGCCTTGATCGATTTGAAATGCAAGGTGCGTTCCAAAATAAACAAAACTGATCTAAAGAAGATACGACAGGAGCTGTGTTCTGATAAATTCGAGTTTATTTATTCAAAATAGTCTCCTCCGGCCTCGATAAACTTTTTTGCGCGATCCAAACGCTTTTTGAAAGAGTGTTTCAGGTCATTGCCCGGAATGTCCTTCAGGATGTCGGTACAAGCCTTTTGGATGCCCTCTATGGACGCAAAGTGTTTTCCTTTCATGGGCAAATGCAATTTTAGAAGAGGTAGAAGTCACAGAGAGCCATTTCAGGCGAATACGGTGAGTGATTGATGGTTAAAATGGGATTTCCAGTCAAAAAATCAGTCATCAAAAAAATTCTTACGACAGAAGCCTCGTTTATTTTCGAACGCTCTTTGACAGACCTTTTGTAAGCCCAAATGATCAGTTAAAATTCAACTCCGATTCCATGAATTTCAACGATGATTTTGGCTCATTTTTGATAAATTCACGCACAATGTCAATGGAGTTTTTGGTGATCACTGATTTTGGGCGATCCGTATATTCATCGTCATTTATGTCCTTACGACAGTCTCTAAAACGGGTAAACCACTCATCAACTCTGGCACGAGATAGACAATCATCGCCATAAACTTTTTTCATCAATTCAAATGTTTCGGTAAACGTTTTACCGATTTTAAAAAATTTGATATTAGCTCTTTGTTCGAAACTCATTTTTGTACCGATGACACAAACATACTGTCACTATAGACGCAATACTTCGCTTTCACTGAACCGAATGTCATCAAACTTTCACTGGAAGTCAGGGAGGGATGTAGCTTTCCAACGCATTATCTCATTTATAGATGGCGCCACCGAAAAACAATTTTATGACAAAAGCCTCGTTTGTTTTGGAACGCACCTTGTATATATTAACTATCAACATGTGTTATTGTTTTGGTAATTCCATGCAATTGAAATGACGATAACTTACTTGGTTATGATTTGATTTCCATGTAATTTTGTAGGCGTAAGGGTCTTATATCGACCTACGTAAATGTAAAACTTTAAGAAGTTTAAGGGCACCGTTTCGATTTTTTAAAATGACAAATCCTACTATTATTAACAGAGTTGAGTGCCTTTTGATTTCTGAGGTATTTATCGCCTTTGGACTCATGATTTTCAGATTTTCAGCTCAAAAGTATCCAATCGTGGGGGGATCGGACACAAATATTGTTCGTGCATTTTGCCTCTCCCTGGATTTCTA
The DNA here is from genome assembly GCA_963969285.1 of Odontomyia ornata. Lineage (NCBI taxonomy): Eukaryota > Metazoa > Arthropoda > Insecta > Diptera > Stratiomyidae > Odontomyia > Odontomyia ornata. The sequence continues at coordinate 41,731,182 of OZ017739.1, forward strand.
ATGCAAAAATGACTTATTTTTCAGATTCTGAAAGTGCTAAGGCCTTTCACTTGATACACTACTCGAGTAAATTTAATGGAAAAATTTGTTAAGGGCCAACTCGTTATAAGAGGGGACCCCCTTAAAAAAATTTAATATGATTGATAAGACGTAAACTTTTAAGAGTTCATCACTTCTGACCTTTTAACAAAGTCTGAACTTTGTAGCTTTTATAGTTTCGGAATAAATTTCTTGTGGCGCACTGATAGACGGACAGAGGAACAAACGGATAGACAAACCGACCGATGGACCAGCAGATGGGCGGACTGATAGGACGGGAAACAAGGAGGTTTTTGCGAAAGCCCCAAAAATCATGGAGCTAGATCCAATAATAAATCACTTAGAGGCTGAAATTGAGTGATAGTAGTAGGCTTTAGGATTTTCAGTAAAACTGTATTAGTATCATAAACTTGGATGAAATCAGCCATTTAAGAAGTATCATTTTATTTAACAAGTTTCAATAAAATTTACCGACGCTATAGCCATTTGAATTTCCTCCGAATACAAGAATCATATACGATTTTTCTACTTCATGGGCTTTCCATCGAACCAGACACTAAACTTTTGATTGAATTTTCTGCAAATTTCTAGATAAGATGAATAAACAAGTTGTGTAAACAGACCTACGCTCACGTCAGAAGGGTTTTGTATTCAATTTACAAAACGCAGTCAGCAGATCGAATCAAATCAAGAAACATGTCAAAGACGATTTTATTGGAGAAAATATGAAATGCGAACATCATACTTTTTTTAACAAAGTTGAATGAATTTCGACTTCTGAGGTTTTTCGTATTGTTATGCTCATAAATATCTCCTTTGATAATTTTTTCAGATGTCCATACGCGACGGAGGAAACACATTTTTCATGTATTTCCTCCCTGTGCCCCCACTGAAGCAAAAACTGACAGTTTAACAACTGTTTTGAAAAGCTCCCATGAAATCTTTCATTTCATACTCATATCGGCTACGTTTGATGATTTTTTTTTTTCAGGGGCCACTCCCCTGTGCTGAAATCGTCGATTCATGGCCATTTTTTTCGAATCCTAGAATGGTTACAAAACCCTTTTGCTAGGAGCTCTCTCCCGCCTCCTTGACTTATTTCACTTATGAGTGTTAATTGTAGGTACTCATCTTCAGTCATTCATTCAATTGAATCAAGTGTTCAAAGCATGCACCTTAAACGTTGAAGTTGGGAAAAATAACTCAAAATTATTCAATCTTCGCATTTAAAACAGCCACTATTTTGTTTTACGATTACTGATACCACTAGCTGAACCGATTCTCAAAGATATACATGACACCTATCATTCCTGAAATTTTCATGCAAATCCTAGCAAAACTGTAGTGTCTGAGTCGGTAAAAAGCGCATGTTGTTCCATAGGCATATGTTGCCATAGTAATAAATGCAGCGCATATTGTTCCATAGTAATACAGGAAAATTCAAACCGCTATAACTTCGCTAAATATGATGCAATCTTTATGAAACTTTTAGGATAGATCAATATTATAAACAGACATCTACGTACTGAATTTCATTGAATTTAAGGGTACCGTTAAGATTTAATTCAAGAAAACATAAAATCGATAAATCATACTATTACTAACAAAGTTGAGTGAATTGCGACTTCTAACGTATTTGTTGTTGTTGAACACACTAAGCTCTACATCTCTGATTTTTTTCAGATTTTTCGGGTCACAGGTGTCCAATCGCGAGGGGGGGGGACAAAAATTTTTCGTGTATTTCCCCTCCCTGTGCGCCCCTCGAAGCAAACCTTGCCAAACTAAGACCTGTTTTGAAAAGTTCTCATCAAGACCTTTCATTTGATACCCATATCAGCTACGTTCAATGAAATTTTTTTTTCGGGGGGTCACTCTCCTATATGGGGAGACCCCCCTTAAATACCTTATAAAAATTTTTTGTAGTTGAACTTTGAAGAGATCACCACTTTACTTCGACGCACAAAATTTGATGTTTCTAGCTTAAGTAGTTTCCGAGAAAAACTGCTGTGACACACGGACGGACGGACCGACAGGCGGACAAACTGGTCGCGAAACTAGTAGGGTTATGTAAAATTATTTTACAAAACCCTAAAAAAATACATTTAAGATTCAAATCTGCCAAAAATTTTAGTAATATTGGAACAAAATGTTGGCTAGTTAAAATGGAGTTCTTTTAGAACAAGAATATATTTGTTGGGCATGTCACAAACGCTTTTCTTGAATTAAATAATTCTATTCATCTACATATTGTAAGTTAAGTACAAAACCTTTTTGACATGAATATAGTTATGTCTACGCAACTTGTTTCTCATTTTTTTCCTGTAACACTACAGGCCTTTTCGGGCATTCTCGTAGAGATAAAGTATCTCATTTTCATGATCGAACGTGTCGGCACTCCACAAGGTGATATGGTCAGTATCACGCTTTGGCCGTGTGTCCGCCCACCCAGCTGCGATACGTTGTGATTTTTAAACCAGCATGTATCATAACTGAACGGGCCTATAGTCCGTCCAAAGAATCAATCGAACTAAAGAGTCAAGCCAGATCTTTGGCTTATGGGATGAATGCTCTAACCACTACACCACGGGACTACTCATTTATATTTTTATAAACTCTTTTAAAGATTAGACTTTCTTCAGTCAAAAACTGAGCGTCATTAGTAAACAACAATTGGATTAAAAATAAACTTAAAGATGGACGATCAAAGAGAGCTTGAAGAGTTGTGGGGTGTGTGTCGACTGGAAGAATGAAATTGATCCAAGACTTCTGCCGGAAACTTCGAAAGCAATGGCGCCCTAATAACTACAATTAGAGAGGGAATAAAAAAGGTGATCATTCATTTTATTTACAAATTTGCCAGTTTGTTTAATTTTCTTTTGCAGTATTGATTGTGAAAACTGTGTTTTGATTTAACATAGATTAATGATAATATTGCCTAAAGAGTTTCGTTTTTAGGGTTTTGTAATATAATTTTACAAAACCCTACTAGTTTCGCGACCAGTCTGTCCGTCCGTCCGTCCGTCCGTGTGTCACAGCAGTTTTTCTCGGAAACTACTTAAGCTAGAAACATCAAATTTTGTGTGTAGGTGTAAAGTGGTGATCTCTTCAAAGTTCAACCACAAAATAATTTTTTAAGGTATTTAAGGCGGGTCTCCCCATATAGGAGAGTGACCGCCCGAAAAAAAATGTCAGTGAAGGTAGCCGATATGGGTATCAAATGAAAGGTCTTGATGAGAACTTTTCAAAACAGGTCTTAATTTGGCAAAATTTGTTTCGAGGGGCGCACGGGCAGGGGAAATACACGAAAAATTTGTGTCCCCCCCTCGCGATTGGACACCTGTGATCCGAAAAATCTGAAATAAATCAGGAGTGTAGGCCTTGGTGAGTACAACAACAACAAATACGTGAGAAGTCGCAATTCCCTCAACTTTGTTAGTAATAGTATGATTTATCGATTTTATGTTTTCTTGAATAAAATCTTAACGGTACCCTTAAAATCAATGAAATTCAGTACGTAGATGTCTATTTATAAGATTAATCTATCTTGAAAGTTTCATAAAGATTGAATCATATGTAGCGAAGTTATAGCGGTTTGAATTTTCCTGTATTACTATGGAACAATATGCGCTGCATTTATTACTATGGCAACATATGGCTATGGAACAACATGGGCTTTTTACCGACTCAGACACTACAGTTTTGCTAGGATGTGCATGAAAATTTCAGGAATGATAGGTGTCATGTATATCTTTGAGAATCGGTTCAGCTAGTGGTATCAGTAATCGTAAAACAAAATAGTGGCTGTTTTAAATGCGAAGATTGAATAATTTTGAGTTATTTTTTCCCAACTTCAACGTTTAAGGTGCATGCTTTGAACACTTGATTCAATTGAATGAATGACTGAAGATGAGTACCTACAATTAATGCTCATAAGTGAAACAAGTCAAGGAGGTTGGAGAGAGCTCCTAGCAAAAGGGTTTTGTAACCATTCTAGGATTCGAAAGAATTGGCCGTTAATCGATGATAACAGTACAGGAGAGTGGCCCCTGAAAAAAAAAATTCATCAAACGTAGGTGATATGAGTATGAAATAAAAGTTTTCATGGGAGCTTTTCAAAACAGTTGTTAAACTGTCAGTGTTTGCTTCAGTGGGGGCACAGGGGGGAAATACATAAAAAATGTGTTTCCTCCGTCGCGGATGGACATCTGAAATAATTATCAAGGGCGACATTTATGAGTATAACAATACCAAAAACCTCAGAAGTCGAAATTCGTTCAGCTTTGTTAATAATAGTATGATCTTCGTATTTCATGTTTTCTCCTATAAAATCGTCATTGACATGTTTCTTGATTTGATTCGATCTGGTGACTGAATTTTGTAAATTGAATACAAAACCCTTCTGACATGAGCGTAGGTCTGTTTACCCAACTTGTTTCTTTCTATATATGTATATTCCTAAAAAAGTATATTGTTTCAGAGTGGTCTTTTCATTGAAATGCTATTCCGTAGTTAGTTTCATTTCTTTGATAACAGAAGTGATTGATTGCTCGTATAAAAGGAAAAATAAACTGGAAGAACTGGTGGTTTCTTTTCCACTTGAATGAATTTTGCGGGCCAGGTCTTGTATGTTGTAGAGCTGCGAAAGATTTGGCAGTGCGATGGATTTTCATGGTTCAAGAGTGTTCTTCTTGGGAGAAATTTCCAGTTACTTTACAAGGGGGAAGTGAGTCGTATAGGTGTTGTACAAATTATTCTGGTGAGCGTTTCTCGCTTGACAGCTTAATCGATGCCCATAGGCACAAGCAAGTGGACCCTGGGCCCATTTTCAGACAAGCTCTCTAGCTCCTTAGGCCCCGATCATAGCATCCTCGTGGGTGGATGGTAACATTTTGGTAAAATTTTTGTATATTTAATATACACAGGCTGTTGGGTCCAAACTCAGATCCTTTATCTTAGCATATATGTGCAGTCACATTTATGATCCCATGATTAGGAAGGCTATGTGAGGGTTGACGCCACATCTCATGGGAGTGGGTGCCAAAGTTAGATCGATGCAAATCAGGAGTCCGTCTAAACTAAATCTGCACGGCCAACTAAATGGCAACGAAACTGAGAGCGTTACCTTAGACCTGTCATGGTTTTATTAAGATGATTAGTTAACCCAGAGCCCTTAGCAGTTTAGATTTCAGTCTTTTGCTAAATCATTAGAAGCCGACTAAGTCTAGAATATTAAAATAACCAACCCAGTACGTAGATCACAAAGTAAAATCAGAGAATAGTCAATAGACGAAAGGTATGTTCCAAAGCTGCTTTATGCTTTATGAATGGCTAAAAGTGACGGTCAACATTTCATAAGTTGGATACAAAATCTTTCAGGCAGGCATTCAATGCTGAAGAATTTCCAATTAAGATACTTGTAGCGTTTTAACTTATTTTTATCGAAATGTTACGGTATCCAGAGGGAATTTACCTCTTTCGCTTTTAGAAAATTCCAAAATCCCTGAAAGCTTATTAACGAAATCCATTTTGTAATTGGTTTAATTTAACGCGTTTTTAAAACACTAGTCGAATTTCTTTGTATTAAAATTTGTAGCCTAAATAAATTTTGGTAATTGAATACGCTCTTTGACATGTTAACACATTTTCAACTTCCTCTTTAATTTGCATTATAATAACGTTGTTCCAAATTTTCGCCACAACAAAACATAAGTTTATTGAATTGTGATTGTGTTCCACCGTTGCCATTGAAAAGACCTTATCAAAAGGCATCACCATAATCGCTCACGTGCTCATTAACCTGTTCTATATCACGTGAAGTAAATATTTACTATTCATCCAATTGTTAGCAACAAATATAAAAATATAGATGTTGTTTAGTGTTGTATTTTGGTTTTATTTACTCATACGTGATGTTTCAGCATCACATAATATATTGTCGTCATGGTAGAATTTGCATAACAAAATACAATAATACAATAAATCATTTCTACACTGTTGTAAAATTTCTTTTCTCACCTGAATCGCAAATAAACCTGAACAAAAATATATACTCGTACATAAAATAAAAAGCCTTCAACCATGAAAAGCGTGAATACAATGTGGCTACTACATTCCTACCATCTTGTTCGCAAATGACTGACGGAGAATAGTCGGTGAAATGGAGAAAAATGGAAAAACCAAAAAACTTAGTAAACAATAATGAGCATTGATAGAATGCAGGTTGAAGGTATGACCTAATTGCATGCACTTCTATACTTGGATATTCATACAGTCGTTGACTATAAATAGTATGCAAATAAGTTTTGGTAATTATCACTGATGATATAAAGATCATTAGTGCATAGTTATCTTTACAACCAACATGTTGGGGAGAGTGATTATCACTTTGGTTATACAATCTCAGATTCTGGAAATGCAAATTTATTCTTGTGAGCTCGATAAGCAAAATAAAAGGACATATATTTACACAAATATATATTCGTGACTTTTTCAATCGAAATTAAATATGAAATCAAAATAAAAGAAAAACTGGTAAGAACTGGTAGTTATATCAGAGCTTCTAGATAGAATTTCCTTTCAGATAAGCTTTCGAATTTAATTTATTGAACAAATCATTTATCTCATCCAGTAGTCAATTTTCATTCCTGTTTATCACCATGCTTCCCAAAAATGTCCTATCTAGAAGTTCTTATACTATCAGAAAGAAGTATAAAGTATTGGTTTTAATAGTTCTAACATAATAAGGGCCATTATTTTTGATATGTTGCTCTTACTTTTCTCGTCTGAATATCCCTCAATGGATTAGTTAGTATTCTCGATTTACATATCACACATGGAACATTGTTTCATTAACGCACCTTAAGGCATTTATTTATACAACTAATTTTCAATGCAAGGTCTATTGCACCCATTTATTTCAAATTTTATCTTATATTTAGGCAAGTGAAGTATTTCATTTTTTTTTTCAAATTTTTGTTAATAAGTAAATAATCTAAGAAATTTACCGAATGTAAATAATATTTTTTCGTGCTTTATTCTACCCGTCGTATGCAGAAGAGAGAATAAATGAACTTGAAAATTGTTGTTTATTCAAGTGTTTATTTTCATTCCTGTTACATAGAAGAGAGGATTATATCGTTTTCATTTTCACGTTCAATAATCTTTTATATTTTTACTGTTTGAAAATTTACACTAAGTATATCTACAAACAAGTTGGGTAAACAGGCCTACGCTCATGTCAGAAGGGTTTTGTACCCAACTTCTCAGAAATGCAGTCACCAGCAATGAATAACGTCAAGAAATATGTCAAAGAGATGTGCACGTTCAAAGGAAAACCCATTGTTTCTCTACTTTCAACGGTCGCCATTTTGTTGCAAACTGACAAAAATCACCCAAATCATGAATTCTCAAAAATATTAACGAAAATTTCAAGAAGATCAAGTCAAAACTGCAGTGACTGATTGGATGGAAAGTATCCAATATAACTTCCGTGCATATCATTCGATTTTCATCAAACTTACATAGCTTAAGAAGCCATAGTAGGACTACGTAAATATATAATTTCGTTCAGTTTAAGGGTACCGACGCGATTTCATTGGGGAAAATGTGAAATTCGAATATCATACTATTATTCACAAAGTTGAGCGAATTTCGACTTCTAAGGTTTTTGCTGTTGTTGTACTCATAAACACCTACCACCATAATTTTTTTCAGATTTTTCGGATCACACGTGTCCAATCGCGAGGGGGGACACAAATTTTTCGTGTATTTCCCCTCCTTGCGCGTCCCTCGAAATAAGTATCAAATTACCTGTTTTGAAAAGTTTGCATAAAGACCTTTCATTTGATACCCATATCGGCTACCTTTGATGAATTTTTTTTTTCGGTGGCCACTCCCCTATATGGGGAGACCCCCCCTTAAATACCTTATAGAACTTTTTGTAGTTGAACTTTGAAGAGAGCACTACTTCACACCTGCTTACAAAATTTGATGTTTCTAGCTTAAGTAGTTTGCGAGGAAAAGTGCTGTGACACACGGACGGACAGACAGGTCGCGAAACTAGTAGGGTTTTGTAAAATTATTTTACAAAATCCCAAAAACGATAAACAATCGTAATAATTATTAACGTAGTACTCAGATGTAGGCACTCACGGCTAATGTTTCCATCGAAAAATCATAAATAAAATAACTGACCAATTATAAGTACAAAGATGGAAAAATAAAAAATTTTCAGATCCATCGCAATATGAACCCGTTGACATTGAGGTTGGGTCAAAATTACCCGGTAGGTTTATAGTTCTTCCCCCACAGGGGGAGTGCTGGTCGACAGGAATACTCTTGGAGGCTAGCATTCTTTGGGGAGTTCCGCTCCACGTACCCGAGGAAATTCCCGCAGGGGGAATGCCGGTCGACAAGAGCAGTCTTGGAGGCTAGCATTCTTTGAGGAGCGCCACCCTCACGGACCCGAGGATATGGGGGGCGTCGTGAGGTTCCCTCCCGGGGTGACAGGTAACGACTCTGATTGGATCTGGATTACGCTTTGGACAACGAACTGGAATTGATGCTTTGGGCTGGCGGATATGATAGTTTGGACCTAGTTGCGTTGCACAGTAGCGCAGAGGTGACACTCGTGTGTGAACGGCTCCAATTCAACTATTCTACCGTCTCCATCCCGGTAAAACCTTCGCAGGCCTCGGAGTACGTTCGACGTTCGCACCATTGGGTTAGTAGTGTAGGTTCGGTTGAGACAGACTGCCGATTAGCGCTGGTCTGGCTCTGAGCACTTGTCCCCATAAGGGCTTGTGCCAACCCTCGCATGGCGTCCCTGCATTGCAAAGATAACCATGGGATCAAAAAGGCGATGACACACAGGAACGGAGATAACGGCTCCGAGGGGGGCCCAATAAAACTGGAGCAACCAAAATCAAAAGATAAAAAAAATTCAAAAAAAGAAATAGAAAATAATAACAACGGTCGCAGCCACGATGTCAACAGTACATCGAGAACGACGAACAATACAATGACAGTGACGACGGACAAAAAACGGAGATTAGCAGACAGTCTGGTTCAGACTGAGACTCCCGCGGCATTTGTGCGCAGCAAAAAAAAAATATGCGAACGCCAGAGCGTCCTATGAAGGAAAAGCGGGAAACTCTGCAGGAGGAAAAAATACAAAGAACATCGAGAAATCAATGGTTACTGCTGCGATCGTTACCGAAGCCACCGATGCAAGGGTCGTAAATCCCGACATAGTAAAGCAACATACTGAAGCCAACGAGGAGATCAAGGCACGAAAAGCAACGAGTGACCAGACAAATAAAGCGACATTTTGTGATTGCACCGCCAACGTCAAAAATGTGGCGGAAGTATTGCATTTGGAAACGGAAAGCGATAACCTCTCCCAAGGATGGTTGCAAAGTACAATTGCCGCCCAGCAACATGAAGAAGAAAGGCTATTCCGAAAAGTGGGAGATGTTCTGAAAAAAATACAATCTGCATGTGACTCCCCAAAAATCAGCAAAGCAGTAAAGGTTGGGCTCCTTGAACTGGAGGAGCTCCTAGATCGTAGAGGGCATTTTCGGAGGAGCTGGTTAAAGGCCAAGACGAGCAGAAGAGGCTAAAAAGCGCTATAGCCGAAATCTAAAGGCCACATGCAGATAAAAGAATAGCGCCTAGCCCAATCGAAGGAGATCGGGATAAAAGAAGGAAGGAAGAGGCACTTGATGAGTGCGGAGCATCGAATTATGGGTTCCAGATAGTGCTTCCAAAAAGAGCGAAGAAAGCCGCAAAGATACTCCTTCAAAAAGTGCCAGAAAGTAAAGTTCGCACGGAAGCCTAACAAGAAAAAAGACCTAACGCAAAACAGGAGAGACAGAAGCCCCGACGAAGACCCCGGCAGCACGTACTGCTCGTAAAACCCCAAGATGGCCGATCCTACGCGAAGGTACTGCGGGTCATCAGGGGAAACGTAAGGCCCGAAAACACCAGCAATACCATTAAAGTAGTACGACCAACGCGGTCGGGCCACATACTGGTCGAGATCAGAGCAGAGGTCGGCAATAAGGAAGCATTCTGCGACGCAGTAAAAAAAGTGCTTGGCAAAAGCGCAACTATAGCCTCGCTTGAGCCGATGGCAACAATCGAAATACGAGACATTGACTGCGTGACAGATCTGGCCAAGGTAGAAGAGGCCATTTGTTGAAAAACTGCTCTGAAATGAAAATGGTGAATCAAAAAGAGTTTTGGAGATGCGCTTACTAGACATAATTTACAATTTAACTTTCCCATGGTCTGCTGTGACAAGTGAGATGCAAAATTTCCAAAGTCACGGAATTGCATGTCTGAGAATTTTGTGCATAGTGAAGAATGTCTGAAAGTGTGCAACGTAATCACTCACAACAGACCGTGGGAGCACATTGAAAGTACGTAAGTTGATACATAATATTTTTGTGGGAAAAGTTATTTTTGCTGAATTTAGTATTTGTTCTGGAAAAGATATTCTTAACAATTTCAAGGAGATAATGTTTTATGGAATTCTAGCACCATCAAAAAGGAGTTCCCTAGCGTGGGAAGGATCAAAGCGAGACTGACATCAGAAAACAACAGGGGACAACGCATGGCCATAGTTGACTTGACCGAAAAGGACGCCGAACAATTCCTGAACAAGGGCAAAGTAAGAATAGGGTGGGTTGTCTGTAGGATACGGCGAAGAGCAACGCCTCTTCAATGTTTCAAATGCCTTGGTTATGCTCACACCACACAAGTATGCAAAGGACCCGATAAGAGTTCCCTATGCTAAAAATGCGGTGAAATTGGACATAAAAGAAAAGAGTGTACGAAGGAGGCACACTGTATTCTTTGCAAGGATGCTGATCCAACACCTGATGTTGGACACGCCATGGGATCCGGAAAATGCCGGGTGTTCCAGGAAGCCCTAGCCAGGGCAAAATCAGAATTTTGATGACCCAAATCCTGCAGCTAAACCTATACCGCAGTTCAACTGCCCAAAATCTACTTGAGCAGATTGCGAGGGACATGAAAGCCAACTTCTTGCTGCTGAGTGAGCAACACCATAATCAAAATCCTGCATTATGGTATTCTGACGAAACTGATACTGCCGCCATCTGGGTTCGGAACAGTGATTTTCAAGCGGAGAGCTGTGGACGGGGGGATGGTTTCGTATGGGTTCCATGGTCAGGGACCACCTTCTTCAATTTGTACCTAACGCCGAACGAATCGTTGTCATCTTTCCAAGCCAAGCTTAATGCTCTGGAGGGCTCTGTTTGAATGCAGAGGGCACAGTGCTCGTTGGAAGAGACATGCAGCAGCAGCAATCGAATGGGGCATGCCTTAATCGGATGCGCGGGGTAAACGAATCCTGGGTATGGTGGACAGGACGGTGCTCGTTGTACTAAACTCCAGAAATACGCCGAGCAATTGAATGGAGCATGCCTCAATCGGATGCGCGGGGTAAACGAATCCTGGAAATGGCGGACAGGACGGCGCTCGTCGTACTTAACTCCAGAAATACGCCGACTTTCCGCCGTATTGGCTGTGAGGGAACCATACCGGACGTGACATTTGCCTCGGAGTCCTTAGTACGGAGGATACACTATTGGAAAGTATAAGAGGACTATTCAGCCAGTGATCATCAGTGCATTCTGCTTAAGATAAGTGATATTGTACCCCAACGTCCGTACTCTCGGCTTTCTGCAACTGGATGGAACATCGGAAGGATGGACGTCGAGAGGTTCATCAAGGTGCTCACAGCATGTGAGCCGCTGCAGAGAGCTTCGGTGGGGACGGAAGAACTGGCAGCTCAAGATGTGGTGAACTCTACTATGAGCATCATCACTACTGCGTGCAAAGCTTCTATGCCCCGTCAAAAACCCCGGCATGGCAACTCCCAGTGTACTGGTGGTCAACTGAAATCGCTGAAAAGCGAAGAGAGTGTCACAAGCTTCGACGTGAGGCTCAACGGGCGCGGAACCGTGACGAGGCATGCAACCGACTGGCAGCATAAAAGTCGGCCAGGAAATGCCTACGCAAACTGATCAACAATAGCAAGGCTCGCTGCTGGCAAGATCTAGTGGACAATGTGAAAAAGGATCTGTGGGGCCTTGGCTTAAAGCTAGTTATGCGGAAGCTTGGTGGTCTAAGGAAGCCTTGCATACATGACGCGGAAAAGATGGACGCGAAAGTGCGGGGATTCTTCCCCACCCATCCCGTCCGTGTTGAAGCTGTCCATGGTGAAACAGCAGTCGAGTGCCCACTCTTCACACAGCTGGAACTGGAGGAGGCAGTCCTCTCACTGAAAGCGAGGAAGGCTACAGGTCCAGATGGTGTTCCAGCTGAGGTGTTGTGGCTCGTCTATAACAATTATCCTGACTTGCTGCTCAGCACATTCAACGCTTGCCTACGGGACGGGATTTTCCCAGTACGATGGAAGGTGGCGAGGCTCGTGCTGGTCAGCAAAGGGAAGGGAAAACCCGAATCGCCATCTGCATACCGCCCTATGCATGCTTGACACGGCTGGGAAAGTGCAAGAGAAACTAATCAAGGGAAGACTCACTGACGCGATTCGTGCTACTGGGGACCTATCTCCTCGAAAGTACGGCTTTTGGACAGGACGTTCTACCATTGATGCGATTGCAGAGGTGGTGAACGCGGTCCAAAAGGCAGAGGCATATAGTCGCACCAAGCAACGGATCGTCCTGTAGGTGACACTCGAAGTTAGGAATGCCTTCAACTCCGCTAGATGGGTGGATGTTCTGGACACGCTGGAAAACTCTTTTCAAGTTCCAGACCATCTAATGCGGCTTTTGAGGAACTACCTAAAGGACCTAAGCCTGCTCTACAACACGACACCGGGCCAACGGAGGATGGAAATTACATCGGCTGTATCCTTGCTCCGGACCTGTGGAACGTGTCTTACGACAGGCTACTGAGACTTGAGATGCCAGATGACTCACGCTTGGTCGGCTATGCGGATGATGTTGCGGCTCTGGTCGCTAGACGCACCGTTGAACAAGCGCAACTTAGGCTAGGTATGCTAATGCGCCGAATGAGGGACTGGATGACTGCTCGCGGGCTCAGTTTAGCACTGGAGAAAACCGAGGTAGTCATCTTGACAAAAAAGAAAGTCCCTAGAGTAAGAATAATCAGTGTTGGAGGCTACTGATCCACTCGAAGACGAGTTTCTCTAAGCAAATCAGGGCAACCGCTGAGAAGGCTGCTTCGGGAATATCGGCTCTGAGTGGACTTATGGCCAACGTAGGGGGACCCAGCCCGTCAAGAAGCCTCTTGATGAGTGCTGTAGGATCCAGTGCTACTGTACGGAGCAGAAACCCCCAGGGCGGAGCTGATCTGGTAATTCAAAGGGGTGCAACTCCTATCGTTGGGTTGTCGTCTCCGATTCCAGTGAAGCCGACGGGGACTGGCGTTCCCGGAGTACCCGAATCACTTCGTAAAAATACTAGGATTGGAACTGGATCCGAAACATAGTGGCTTTGTGATTGTTCGATAACAAGATCAACTCATTGCTGCGAACCTCAATCCTGGAGGTATATTCAGGTACCACGGGCACCTGAGGAGCCTCCATCATAAAGATGGTCAGCTGATTGGTTGCGGCCCTTCGGGGAGTATCGTGGTGGCTAGTGGTGCAAACAAAGGTTGGCGTTGACTTTATAGCGTTAGATATAGCTAGATATCGGATCTACCAGTGTCAAAGTTGAGAGTTCCCTCAATGTAAACTGGTACCGAACTTGGGGGCGAATGATTGGCGCTTAAACTAATCGCCATCTAATGGTGACCGTGAGATTAAGCCAACTAATGGCAGGTGCTCACGTTAATCAAACAACACATGTACGGAGCAGAAGTATGGGGCGACGCTCTCAGCAAGGGGGTATACCGAAAACGTTTGGCACAGGTACAGAGAAGAGGAGCACTGAGGGTTGCATCTTCGTATCTGACAGTTACTGATTCGGCGGTGAGAGTTATTGCAGGCGTGATACCTGTCGCCCTCTTTGCTAGAGGGCGCCGCACTATTTATCTGCGCCAAAACGAGAATGTAAGAGAGACGGTTGTCCGCGAGGAGAGACAGTGCTCGCTCAACGATTGGCAGCAGTCTTGGGCCAATCGCACATATTCTTCAAAGAAGGAGATAAAGTATCCTTCACAAACGAAGTCAAACATCAAATCAAAACCAAAGATGATCTCCCTATCTATACAAAATCATATCAATATCCCTATGTCCACAAGGAAGAAGTACGGTAGCAAATAACTTCCATGTTAGACCAAGGTACTATTCGACCCAATTACTCTCCTTGGAGCTCTCCAGTATGGAAAGTTCCCAAGAAGCTTGACGCTAGCGGCAAATAAAAGTGGCGACTAGTGATCGACTACAGGAAATTAAACGAAAAGACTATTAATAAAAATACTCAATTCCAAATATCAATGAAATACTTGATAAACTAGGCAAGCGCATGCAGTTTTTGACTTTAGATCTCGCAAACGCCTTCCACCAAATCGAAATGAATCCTTATGATATCCAAAAGATGGCTTTTACCGTAGAAGGAGGACACTTTGAATATATCCGAATACCATTTGGGCTCAAAAACGCCCCGGCAACTTTTCAAAGAGTTATGGATTAACGAGCTTCAGGGTACTGTGTGCCTCGTTTATTTGGATGATATTATCGTTTTCTCGACTTCACTCCAGGAGCATATCGAAAACCTTGGGAAAGTTTTTTCTAAATTATTGGGTGTACAACTAAATAACCGGAATTTGACGCTAGATGTCCGTACTAACAAATATCGTGAAAGTTCGAACTTTATATATATATATGTCATTTTGAAGGTACATTTGACAGCTATCAAAATCAGTCAACAAAACAATTTTATCTTGTGTGCATCATTATTATTTTTCACGATGAATAACTTCGAAAATTGAAGAAAATGACAGCATTTGCGGGAGGTTCTGTTGGGTCATTTTTTTGCAAAGAAAACTGCTGCGGAAAGTCATCGTTTGCTTGTAAAAGTTTATGGCGACGATGCTTTAGCGACAACACAGTGTTTTGAATGGTCTCAACGCTTCAAAAGTGGCGATTTCGACATCTAAGGCCAATAACGTCCAGGACAGCCAAAAAAGTTTGAAGACGAAGAATTGGAGACGCTACTTGATGAGGATTCGTGTCAAACGCAAGACAAACTTGCCAAATCGTTGGGACTGACTCAACAAGCCATTTTGAAACGCGGATACATTCAGAAGCAAGGTAATTGTGTCCCCTATGAGTTGAAGCCGAGAGATATTGAACGGCGTTTCTGTATGTTTGAAATGCTGCTTGAGCACCATACAAAGAAATCATTTTTGCATCGGATCGTGACTGGGGATGAAAAACGGATCCATTATGAGAATCCCAAGCGCAAAAAGTCAAACATGAAGCCCGGCCAACCAGCCAAATCAACGGCGAAGTCAAATATCCATGGCGCCAAGGTTATGCTGTGTATTTGGTGGGATCAGAAGGGGCCGTTATATTATGGGTTGTTGAAATCGTGCGTTTGAAGCGTGCCATCATCCAAAAACACCCGGGATATGCGACTAGATACGAGGCGCAATTTTTTTGGGATGGAATTCATAAATTGCATGTAAGATGGGGAAATGTTGGAGCTTCTGATGGACAATACTTCGAATAAAATAAATTGTTAGATTTTTCACAATAAAGCATCGAATTTCCGGCTATTAAGTTATAAACCCAATACGTGAGGTCAGTTTGAAAGTCCATTTAGACAAATCAGAATTTTTTCATTAAGAAGTGGCATTCTTCGGGCATATTGTGACCACAGAAATAGTTAAGCCAAATCCTGATAAAACAAGAGCTATAAGAGAATTCCCTATTCCCCAAACACAAAAGGAATTTAAATCGTTCCTAGGCCTCCTAGGATACTATAAGAAGTTTATTAAGGACTTCGCAAAATTAACCAAACCCTTAACAGCCTGCCTTATTGGCTTAGGGTCCATGTTTCACACCCATAGCATAACACAGGTCTTGTCACAGATTTGTATAGTTGAAGCTTTGTTTTCCTGTGTATGCAGCTAGTCTTAAAGATTGGCAGAAGTGAATAAAATATTTTAATTGCGAGCTGTATTCCCCGGCGTATTTTATCTCTTTCATTACTCGTTCTCATTATTTTGAAGCCTAAATACATAAATTTTTTCACATTTTCGATACTTGACGAATGTCAAGTGTGACATAAAGGGTGGTCCAACCATAGTGCACGATGTTAATTGTGAGTTACACCTTAAAGTCAAGTTTTTCGCCCAACTTTATTTGACATTTCTTTGTTTCAGTGTTTGATAAATTCAACCATGGAGAGGTACATAATTGAGCAGCGTGTTAAGGTTGTTGAAGTCTCTTAAAAAAATGGGCGTTCAAATCAAAATGCATTTCGTGCACTTCGTGATTTTTTTGGTCAGCATAATCGACCAAACGTGTTCACAATAGGGAGAATTGTGCAAAAATTTCAGCAAACTGGGTCTGTAGGAAATGAGAAATCACCTTTGCATGCGCACCCAGCTCGTTCTGCGGAAAACATTGCTGTTGTTCGCGATAGTGTGGCAGAAGAGCTGTCAACTCAACTCGTTGTCCTACCCAACAACTGAACATCTCACCAATATCACTGATGCGAATTTTGAATAAAGATTTGAATTTGCACGCTTATAAGGTTCAATTGGCTCAAAAGCTGAAGCCCACTGACCATTTCAAGCGCCAGCAATACGTCGTGTGATTTGTTGAGCAGACAGAAGGAAATGGTGACTTTACAAAGAATATCATCTTTCACCTCAGTGGATTCGTTAACAAGCAGAATTGCCACATTTGAGCAAATGAGAATCCACGAATGATTGTTGAAAAGCTGATGTATCCACAAAGAGTGACTGTTTGGTGTGGTTTATGGGCTGGCGGCGTCATCGGGCCGTGCTTCTTCGAAAATGAGGGCTGCCAAGCAGTTACCGTGAATGATGTTCGCTATTGTGAGATGATAACGGACTTCTTGTATCCAGAAATTGAGATTATGGACCTGGACGATATGTGGTTCCAACAAAATGGTGCCACTTGCCACACAGCCAACGAAACAATGGCTCTTTTGCGCGAGAAATTCATTGGCCGTATTATCTCGCGTTATGGCGATGTCAATTGGCCGCCACGGTCATGTGATTTGACACCGTTGGACTTCTTTCTCTGGGAATATTTCAAAGAGAAACTGTACGTTAATAAGCCATGAACAATTCAGGAGCTAAAGGATGAAATAATTCAGCACATTAACGACATTGAACCTCAATTATGTCTCTGAGTCATTGAAAATATCGACCATGGGATAGAAGTACGAGTATACCACCATAGCCGTGGCGAGCATTTCGGCAATATTTTAGGTAACCTTAATAATTGAAACCAAGACATGTGGTCAGTCATGTCGATAAGGTGGCGCGAAAGTCGAGCATGTTTTTTTTCTTTTTAACTGCAAATATCCTTTATCGTGATTCAATTTTTATGTCCTTCCAATTGGGCCTAATAGAGAACAAACCAAATAGTTTATAAAAATTAGGACTAGTCTACTTACCGCCGTTCAAAAGTTATGCGTGGAAATACATAAAAAAGGACAAAAAAAAAAAAAAAAATATATATATATATATATATATATATATATATATATATATATATATATATATATATATATATATATATATATATATATATATATATATATATATATATACAACCGGAACTGATGAGTCAGTTAATAAATAAATTGTTCATTTATGATGTTATAAAATATAATTCAACCCTAAAATTCTTATCTTTGCTGCAAATTAAACTTGGAACTTGATAGCATTAACAACGACCATATAAAAAAAAAATTAACTGAAAAGAACACAAAGAAAGCATGATTCAAATTAAATTTTCAGCAGTAAAATTTGCTGAAATTCAATATGAAAACAAGTTTTTATTGCATAAGACTTAAAAACTTGAATGCACCGGTTCTAAACAAGTCAATATTATACTATGGTCAACTAACCTTTAAGCTTTCTCTGCATATTTTACCGCCCTAAGCTTTGAATTTGTTCAAACGATCATCGAATTGTAATTCTAATTCAACACAGGTGAAGTCAATAAACTTAGTCTGGATGGAATTCTTTAAAACTCCACAGAAGACAGCATGGAGACTTTTGTGGTTGATTAGCATAACTTAAATTTAATTAAGCTTTTTCTTTGTTCAAGAAATGCTATCATAATATTTGATACCTCTACCATAATAACACGAGATATTAAAAACTTTATGGAGCATTTCCAAGTGAAGATTAAAGCTGCAGTAAAGGATGTTAATTTGTAGACCGAATTTTGGAAGTCTTCATTGACATATCTTCTGCATAAAAAAAAGCGTCTTGGAATTTGAATGATTCGTAATATTGTATTTATGTGTTCAAGTGGAGAAGGCAAACATATCTTTATGTTTTCAGACAGTGCAAAAGCAGACAATTCCGATTAATAAAAAGAAGAAAAATCAAATACTTAATAAATAGAATGGTTTTACCTTCAAGCATCAATTGTATTAAGGAGCAACCGCTGAAGCTTACCTGTAAAAAAAAACAAACATTTTATTATTCACTGTATTGTAATTATAGTTGGAAAAAATTTTGATTGAAAAATTTGAATTTTTTCAACTTATTTTAATAGCTTAAGCTTAGTGCATCCTCTTAATTTTTTCAACTTTCTAGGGCTTTGCAAAACAAACTTTATGAAGACTTACTCGTTTCATGCCCCCTCTGTCCGTATATTTGTCCATAAGTCTGTCTATCTGCCCGTGCGTCACAGCAAGTTTCCTCGGAAAATATTCAAGCTACAAAGCTCAAGCTCTGCGGAAAGGTCAGAAATGGTAGTCCCACGAAAATTTAAGTCATATCAAAAGGTTCAAAAGTTTTTAAGGGTATCCCCCCATAGTGTTTTTAGTATGTTAGTCTTCCCTTCAGGACAGTAGCGATGGTATACTGCCTGAGCAAGCTTAAGGTCTGGGCTCAGCTGAAATGGCCTACCCTGACAACGCGTACGCCTGCTGGCAGCTAGCTTCTGTTGTGTCTTGGGGCGAGTTCTTTCCGTCAGCACTAGGGCCGATTACAAAATATTTCACGTGGATGATTAAATCGCTCTACTGGTACAATAAACCGGACCTAAAGACAAGGTTGGAACTCAGGGGTACGACTTCGACCTTTATGAGGGAGGTTGTCGCTCACGATAAGAGGTGGGCCGTCACGATAGGATTGGTGCCCTCTTGCCCCTCTCCAAACTGGACCTAGAGTCCCAATGGCACGAGTCGGACCAGCGTTGACTCCCAATCCCGGCAAAAGCCCCTGCAATGTAAAAATGAACTACAGCCTGATGGCTGTGTAAGCGGAAAGAGAGCCAGCTATCATGGCGGGACTGATTACCGTGATAAAATAGAAAAATAACAAAATCGAAGGATTACTTTCTAACAAATCATATTATGTTTTTTTTTTCTTTCTTTATTTGTTTGTGATCAGAAATCAAACGAAAAAAAAAACATTCTATAAATAGTAAAATGAATTAATACAACAAATTGCAATGAATTACAAACAAGGGGCAGTTCAAAATAAATAAGACTTGTCATAAACTTCCAGTGAAAGTTAGGTGACATTCGGTTCAGTGGAAGCGAAGTTATTGCGTCTAAAGGGACAGTATGTTCGTGTCATCGGTACAAAAATGAGTTTCAAACAAAGATCTAATATCAAATTTTGTTTTAAAATCGGGAAAACGTTTACCGAAACATTTGAATTGATGGAAAAGGTTTATGGCGATGATTGTCTACCTCGTGCCAGAGTTCATGAGTGGTTTACACGTTTCAGAGATGGTCGTGAGGACATAAATGACGATGAACATACGGGTCGCCCAAAATCAGTGATCACCAAAAACTCCATCGAAATTGTGCGTGAATTTATAAAAAATGAGCCGAAACAATCGTTGAAATTCAGGGAATCGGAGTTGAATATCTCCAAAACGCATTTGAACCGGTCATTTAGTTTACGAAAGGTCTGTGCGCCTTTTTTTTCGCACAAGTTAACTTATGACTAGAAATTGCTCAGAATTCAGCATTCGAAAGACATTAATAAAGAGGCGAGTAAAGACGAGAACTTCCTTTACAACATTGCAACTGGTGATGAAACGTGGTGTTTCCAATATGAATCCAAACCAAGCATCAAAGTGCCAAATGGAAGGCTCCAGATGAGCCACTACCCAAAAAATTGCGTTTGAAGAAGTCCAAAATCAAGTCGATGCGTATTTATTTTTACGATCCCAAGGGAATTGTCCACAAGGAGTTCGTGCCAAGGGGCCTAACCGTCAATGCAATTTTCTATCTTGGCGTTTTGAAGCTTTTGCTGCATCGCATTCGTTTAATTCGGCCTGAATACCGCGAAGCAGGAAGCTGGCGTTTATTGCATGATAATGCACCATCCCATCGATCCACTCTTGTGACTGATTTTTCGACGAAAAATCGCATTTTAAACATCAATCACTCCCCGTATTCGCCTGATATGGCTTCCTGTGACTTCTTCCTATTCGAAAAATTGCATTTGGCCATGGAAGGAAAACGTTTTGCGTCCGTAGAGGGCATCGAAAGGGTTTGTACCGACATCCTGAAGGACATTCCGATGAATGACCTGAAACACTCTTTCGAAAAGCTTTTGGATCACGCAAAACAGTGTATGGAGGCCGGAGGAGACGTTTTTGAATAAATAAACTCGAATTTATCACAACAAAGCTCCTGTCGTTTCTGTTTTAGCTCAGTCCCGTTTATGTTATTTTAGAACGCATCTTGTAGAGCCGAGTCTGCATATCAAGGACAACACATCGTGATGGCAACTTGAGCAATTTTTAATATTTGCGTGCCTTGAATCGATAATATTTAGCATTTTTTGAATCATCCTTTGAAGTTAAAGTTGTTAATTATTCTTTTATGTGCCCCCTTATACCGATGTGTTAAACATTGTCTGGGTGGCACAAAGGACCAAGCGACGTAATGTGAATGCTGGTCGAGTGATGGAGAGAGTGGTAGGGAATGGAGGTATTTAAAAAAAAAAAGACTTTGAAGAAAGATCCGCAGCATTCAAATATTTTAAAAGGAACAAAGTTTAAAAATGTTATATTGGTGGCTTGATTTTGTGATCTAAACATTTTTCAATTAGTTTATGTTATGTGTAAAAAACGCTCAGTAGAAAAATCTACTATTTGGCCGCTAGTTTTAGTTCCATTCAAGCAGACCTAGGGTCTTGATGACAAGTGTCAAACAAAGGATGACACTTGATCCTGACAAAAGTTCCTGCAACTCACAAATGAGTTACAGTCTGATGGTTGAATGAGCGGAAAGAGAGCAACATACCGGGGCGGATCTAATTACTGTGTGAAGATAGAAAAATAAGAAGACCGAAGGGTTACGTTTTATTGATAAAAAATCGGGCAGGCAAAAGAAAAAAAGCTACAGCGTCTATCATACATATATTTAACAATTACAAAGCTGAGGAAATGGCAAACGTGTTTGCGGTACGAAACTCTAACTACCACTGATTATAAGAACCTGATCATGCTTGCGTCCTGAACACCGATAGATAATGATAAGATCGCATTGCTCAGCTGATAGCTCCAATAGTTCACCTCGATACAACTTCTAGATCTTTGAGTGACAACCTCGGCAGTCTCAAAAATTTGTTGCATCGCTCGTATTTAGGTTTGGTAAGGGATTTCGACAGTACGTCAGTGGGCATATCTTCTGGCTTTACATGCTGAAGTACTAAATTTTTCGCCTCTACAATCGTATGTACGAAATGATGATGGATGTCGAGGTGCTTGCTGCGTGCATGAAAGACAGGATTTGTCGCTAACTTTCCTGCGCTGACATTATCCATGCATCATTTTACTGTGAAATTTCGCTTTGCTACTCGTGGAAACAATTTAAGGAGCTGAAGCTTCCAGCTCAGCCTCACTGTAGGGACAAGGCACAGCCTCCAACATATCCTCCTGCATCATCAGAGAAACGGGTTGTGTCAGGAGGGAGAAGAACTCATTCTTCAACGAGAGCTACGACAGTTAACCACAGAAACGCAACAGAGATGTTCTACAAGCAGAAGCAATCTGTCCTCCAAGGAAGCTAACTAAAGATTTGTCAGGAGGGCAGCGGAAATGCAAGAAAGAGACAAACAAAGCAATCAAAACGTTCGAGAACTATCTCGCAAATACCACACTCTTAGTGTTCTACCAGAGCAATAAGCCTCTAGTGCTTTATACCAACGCATCATATACTGATCGGAGGAGTGCACAAGCAGTATCAGGGCAAACTTTGGAAGCCACTTGGATTCTTCCGATGTAAGATTGCGACAGCAGAATGGTGCTATAGTGCTTATGATAAAGAATCACTCACATATACAGCAGCCTCTTGCTTTTTCAAGAGGCCATAAAATGACCACGAACTTATAGCATTACCCACGTATGATCAAAATACAAAATCTCTCTACGTCCTTACGATTGCAACATGTTAGCATCCAAGGGAGAAGGTTGCACTGCGACTTATCAATAGGTCTCACCAGACTCTTCGTTCCAGTTAGGCTTCGTAAGCAAATCTTAGACACCTTCCAACGCTAACCTAGAATGAGAAAGGACGTCCATCATTGGTGTCATTACTGCTTGTCCTGTTAGAGACCTAAAGTGAGCAGGCATATAATAATTTTTTTGCAACCATTCCCAGTGATGGACAAATCCTTTTAAGTAGTACACTTGTACAAAATAGGACCACTGTCGCAGGCGGATGGTAGTCAAGTTTTTTTGTTTATTTGATATACATGCGCTGATTGTCTGTTTTCTTGTACATGACTCAAAAGAGTTAATATGCGTCTGCCCACTCAATTAAGCAAGGCCCGATGGCTTTTCAAGAAAAAAATGTTAACAATGGTTGATACATTTTCAAGACAACAAGAGACCTACCATTGGAAATGTAAACAGCAGACGCAGTAGCTAAAGTCTTTTGCGTCACCTGAGTATTTCGGTTCAGAGCACCAGAAGCTTTTATTGCAACCCAAGGAACGCAGTTTGAGTCAGCTTTGTTCAGGTTGCTGGCCAACAGAATGAAGTAAGAGAGCAAGGAGTTCAATCCATCATCCTGCTACAAATGGACTTGTAAAGAGACTGCATCAGACGCTGGAGGCTACTTTCAAGTGCAACCAGGGTGATGAAAACTAGCCTAACATACTCCTAAGCATACTTTTGGGCTTAAGAAACTGCTTCAAAGAAGATTTGAAAGCAAGCTGTGCTGAATTCACCCTAGGAACAACGTTGAGACTCCGTCGAGGTTTCAAGTTGAAGATAGTAGCCGAAATAATCCACATGTTTTGGCGAAAATTTCAAACTTTAGATGTAGAAAATCCGCCCGAAGCAAATCACGAAAAAAAGCAGTCGGAACTCATTTTTTCAGGAGGATCCCAGGACATGTGCACATGTGTATCTCAAAGTTGGCGCAGTCAAGCGGTCGTTAGGTCAGCCGTACAAAAGCCTTCACCATGTACAGAATATCTGACGCACTTTTCACCATCAACGACAATGCCAAACACGCAAACATTTCAATCTAGCGTCTGAAACCATAATTCTTGGTGAACCAGGATCTATCTATTCAATGATAGCTCAGCTCAAAACTCGCAAGTGTAGATATTGTGGCAAAAATTATCGTCTTCAAACGTTGATGATTTCTATCCACCAGAAATTACTTTTCCAGCCACAGCGTCACAAAAGCATTTCACCCCTATAACAATTGCGAAAAGACTTCTCGTTGAAGACAACATCTGGTGTCAGACAAGTCCTACACAAACGAGAGGTCGTCAAGTCAGCAGGGACGCGAGCTCCGCAAGCTCAATCGCAACCAGCATTCCGGTCTGATCCACCAGCAAAACTTAACCGTGATTTGAAATCACTGAAAGGGGAGCACTTTAGCAACTGGGTACAGCCTCGAGAATATTCTCCTGCCAGACATATTTGGACGAATTCGAGTATGGAACAAGGTAACGGGTTTTGTCAGGAGAAAGAACTGACTTTTTGGACACAACTACGACATAAAGTCGAAAGTTTAACGTGAGTACCTGTCACGAATAGGCCTAACCTCAGGGTCTCTACAGACAGGGTTGAATCGAGCGTCGACCAATGCCTCTCATCCGAAGGACAAGGTTCCAGCAACCCCAGTTGAGAACCCGCCACACATTGGTTGGTGCGCTAATCTCCTTTCTAGAATAAAACCAACAAACTACCGCGTTTCAGCCAGGATAGGCTCATCACCTTGTAGGGTGGTGACAGTCACCTGTCATGGGCTTCCCCTAACCCGTGGTACAGATCAAACCTCTGCTCAAGTTGTCACGGCACTCCATCCGAGTATCGCTACGAGATTCGCTCTCAACACCGATGGGTTGGTGCCCCAGTCTCGGGTCCGTGGGAACGTCACTTCCCAAGGATTTGCAGATTTGGTCTCCCAGTTCTGGTCCATCCCCCTGCGGTTACCTACTTTACTACCCAACACCTTCCTTAGACTACCCGGACCCAGGAACAACCACCTACCAACACCATAGACAATCACCACAGACATGTTAGGACACCTAGGACCTATCAAAATTGCAAGCCTCCCCCACTGAGAAGAGCTGCAGCCGCTTTCGAAAGGCTCATCGAGCATAGGGGTTTACCTCTACGAATTTATCCTCATCCATTAGAATCTCATGGACTTTTGCGGGGGATCAGAGCGAGTCTATGCACTACGGAACTCGGCATATGCCGGACACTCGAATAGTACATGTTGCCAAGACTCACTCTCAGCCCCGCAGATTTTACAACATGCATCATCCACTAAACTACGACTAAACAATCATTCATTCAGACTTCCATGTCCTGTAAGCAAGAACCCTAGTCCAAGACAAAAGTCCAGGTATGGTGTCCGCCTGGCAGACAGGACGTCAGGCATAAACATGTATGTCACACGTCCCCTAGTGCACTCATTTCACCTGGTATGCCAGGTAGAAATCATGCGATCCTCCAGCATGGTCAGAACGCTGGTTAGACTCTGACGTCCAGGGTCAGCACCTTGTATACACTCATGCTCAATAATAGGGAATCCCCTCCGCAACATGAATGACAATCCTCTCCTGATTATCTCCAAGCCAAGCGGTGTCAGTCGAGACTATACGACAAACAGGAAGGCATGCCAGCAGAGCTGCTCTCTGACACATCGAGATAAGTCTTTCGCCAGTTGCGCTCAAGAGACCTACGATAGTCAACCATTGAAACGTAGCAGAATTATTAGTGTCAACAAAGCATATTGTTGTTAATTTATTAATCGTGACTTTTATTGTAGACCGCCGCTACGCACACTTGAAGAGCCTTCCCTGGGACATCTTGAGAATTCACTCCAGCGTGACCGGGAGCTCTGTGTACGTTCGATATTCTGCAATTTACTTTCCACTGAACCATTCTAAGAATAAATAACTGCTACCCGCAAGATCAACTTATAGTGCACGAGTTATGCCACTGCAGAAAAATAGTCTCGCCGCCATAAATAAGACAAAAAGAACTAAGTTCGCTTGATGACGAATGGCGGAGCTAGACCGTACTGTCATAAACTAGATCGACTCAAAGACCCTTAGAAAACTTCAAAATTACGCCGCGTCAAAATATTGCTATCCTAATTCAACCCAAAACCACCCCTTTTTTAGGGTTTTGTAAAATAATTTTACGAAACCCTACTAAAATCGCGACCTGTTTGTCCGTCTGTTCGTCCGTCCGTGTATCACAGCAGTTTTTCTCGCAAAGTACTAAAGCTAGAAATACCAAATTTTACAAGTATGTGTAAAGTCGGGCTCTCTTGAAACTACAATTACAAAAAAATTTTATGAGGTATTTAAGGGGAGTCTGGCCGTATAGAGAAGTGACCCCCGAAAAAAAATTTCATCACAAGTAGTCAATATGGGTATCATATGAAAGGTCTTCATGAGAAATTTTCAAAGCAGGTCTCAAACTGACATTGGTTGCTTCAGGGGGCGCACATGAAGGGGAAATGTACGTGTCACAGAAACCCTCCCCCCCCTCGCGATTGGACATCTGTGATCTGAAAAATCTGAAAAAAATCATAGAGGTAGATGTTTATGAGTACAACAACAACAAATACCTTCGAAGTAGAAATTCGCTCAACTTTGTTAGTAATAGTATGATATTCGAATTTCATATATTCTCCAATAAAATCGTTTATGTACCCAACAACAACAAAATTTGATATTTAAGTAGTTACATATAAGGGTCTAATACTCTGCAAGTTTGATGAAAATCGAATCATATCCGCGGAGGTTATAGCCATTTGAAACTTCTGCAATTACAACAACGATAACACATAGTTTTGGTATTTTATAGACTACCCATCAGTTCGGACTCTGCAATTTTGATTTGATCTTCTTAAAATTTCCAGATAAGATTTATAACAAAACATACTTTTTGGAATTGATTTGAGTAATTGTTGTTAGTTTGGAACATAGGAGCGACCGTTAAAAATAGAGAAAAACTGGATTATCCTTTGAACGTGCACACCTCTTTGACATGTTTCTTGACTTTATATATTGTTGGTGACCGTATTTTGGAGAGGTTGGGTACAAAATCCTTCTGACGTGAGCGTAGGTCTGTCTATCCAACTTGTTCAAACTCCAAGTGCCAATGAGCAGGAACAGTTCAAATCAACTCTTTCCTCAGCTTACGTAAGGTGAAAGCCATAATAGAGGTGAGTGAGTAAGATGGCGTATTTTAGATGCCCAATTACTACACCTTCTTATAACGAAGTGACCCTTGACATTTTTTTAAATAAAAGTTGTCGGGTATTAAATGAAAGGTCTTGATTAGAACTTTTGGATTCTGAAATTAAAAAGCCAGTTTGTAGTTCAGGGGCAGGCAAAATGTATGAAAAATTGCTGTCCCTACTCTCCTTTCCCCTTCCCCACGCGATTGGACACCTTTGGGCTTGAAAATCTAAAATAAATCACGGAGGTATATCTTTATGAGAACAATAGCAACTTAATGGGTGGGTGGGTGCACAACTTAATAACCGGAATTTTTTAAGCGAAATTCGATGCTTTATTGTGGAAAAATCTTACAATATATTTTATTCAAAGTATTGTCCATCGGAAACTACAACATTTCCCCATCTTTCAGGCAATTTATGAATTCCATCCCATAAAAATTGCGCCGGCTTCCATCCAATTTCGGATGCCTTGCTCTGAAGTGAAGCGTATTCCCGTGAGAGGGTTTTCCATCAAGCGAAATAAATGGAAGTTAGACGGAGCCAGATCCGGACTATAAGGCGGGTGGGCCAAAACTTCCCATGCACTATTTTCCAAATAGTTTTTCATGGGTCTTACAACATGCGGCCGTGCGTTGTCATGATGAAAAATTATAGCCTCATGTCTGGTCGCATATTCCGGGCGTTTTTCGATGATGGCACGCTTCAAACGTATGAACTGTGTTCGGTACAGGTCACCTGTGATTGTCTGGCCCGATTTCAACAACTCATAATATAACGGTCCGTTCTGATCCCACCAAATACACAGCATAACCTTGGCGCCATGGATATTTTACTTCGCCGTTAATTTGGCTGGTTGGCCGGGCTTCACGTATGACTTTTTGCGCTTGGGATTGTTATAATGGATCCATTTTTTAACCCCAGTCACGATCCGATGCAAAAATGATTCCTTTTTATGGCGCATTTCAGACATACAGAAGCGCCGTTCAACGTCTCTCAGCTAAAACTCGTAGGGGACCCAATTACCTTGCTTCTGAATTTATCCGGCGGCTTTCAAACGTTTGGAAATGGCTTGCTGAGTCACACCCAACGATTTGGCAAGTTTGTCTTGCGTTTGACACGAATCCTCATCAAGTAGCGTCTCCAATCCTTCGCCTTCAAACTTTTTTGGCTGTCCAGGGCGTTCTTTGTCCTTGATGTCAAAATCAAAAATTTTGAAGCGTTGAAACCATTCAAAACACTGTGTTTTCGCTAAACCATCGTCGCCATAAACTTCTACAAGTAAACGGTGACTTTCCGCAGCAGTTTCCTTTGCAAAAAAAAATGACCCAACAGAACCTCCCGCAAATGCTATCTTTTTCTCCAATTTTTGAAGTTAGTCATCGTGAAAAATAATAATGATGCACACAAGATAAAATTGTTTTGTTGACTGATTTTGATAGCTGTCAAATGTACCTTCAAAATGACAAGTATATAAAGTTCGAGCTTTGACGATATTTGTTAGTACGGACATCTAGCGTCACATTCCGGTTATTAAGTTGTACACCCAATAATAACAGTAAGATTAGTCTTAAAATTACAGTTATGTAGATTAATATAAAACCCTGTTACGGGTGGATTTTTATCCTTTGCCTATAGATGAACAAGCCATCCCCAAGCACTTACGGGCGTGAGCATTTAATGGAAAGATAACCGAGCAAGACTTCCTTTTCGAGTCAAACTATGCTGAAAGTTTGCGTCGTAGTTTAAGGTCATGTTAGAATAGAAATGTTCGATACAAATTTAATTTTTTTTCAATACGAATGTAAGAACGGAGTAGGAGAAAGTTTGATATTATTGATTTTAATGAAACCATGCTGCATAATTTTCAGCATGGACATTGATAGCCCGCGTGGTCTAGTGGTTAGAGCACTAAGTTCGTAAGCCGAAGGTCTCTGGTTCGAGTTTCGTTGGCATCAACGAGATTTAGTTCGAGTGATTCTTCGGACGGACTATAAGCCCGATCAGTTATGATCCGTACTGGTTTCAAATCAGAACGTATCGCAGCTAGGCAGGCGGACACATGGCCAAAGCGTGATAATGATCATATTACCTTGTGGAGTGCCAATACATTCGATCATGACAATGAGATACTCTAACTTTCTCTAAGCGAAGGCCCGAAAGGGGCTATTGTGCTACGAAAAAAAAAATGCTGCATGATTTTCATCCAAGCAGCACTTCGCCGAGCGGTGAGCATGGATTTTTTTTTAGTTTAGCACTACAGCATCCAGCTGGGATACTTTCTGATTTAAACTAGTATCATAACTGAACGGGCTTGTAGTCCGTCCGAAGAATCACTTGAAACAAATCTCATTGTTGACAATGGGATTTGAACTAGGGATCTTTGGCTTACAGGGTGACTGCCCTAACCACAAATGACATCTAAACGTTGGGGGGTTCGGCTAGCATTTAGGACTTTGTTGCTCCGATGCATCAAACGTCCCCTGAAGACAGAAGCAAAGCATAGGAGTTTCTGAATCATCAAGGAAAATCTGACCCTGAAACGAAAAACGAGCAGTCACCGCGGACAAATCCACACCTTTTACTTGACGTACCTGCAAGTTCATCATCAGACGGAAAATGGACAAATCTCAGATTCACTTCAAGTAAAGCAAATCATATTTCATGGCGGGGTGGAGAGTCATCTATTTTCCACTGTTTGGAAACATTTTTTGAACTATAATTATTGGGAAGAAACCACCGCAGAAACAACCGGATGACGTCGACAGAAAACCGGTGAACATTATGAAATGAAATCGCAATGGCTTTCGATGAGCGACACAAAAAAAAAATGTAATTGCTCAGGATACTGTGACAGAAAGTGCCAAATCGAAAAGGATGGAATCCGAACAGCTTGGACTATTGGACTCTTTGATGGAGAGCAAATTGGAATATTGCGCTACTTCAATATATTCTACTGACATATGTAATGTACAACTTCGATTTAGGATATGCACTAGGAATGAGTGAGTTACTAGCACATATCTCAGCTGTAGCTCGGAATAAAGTCAACTCGTTCTGGTGTTTTTCAATCTTTTTGTATATGCGACCCCTTTACAGGATGGAAAATTCTCACGACCCCCTTAAGACATACACTGACAAAACTTTATTAATTTAAATGAGTATGTTTACGATTTTCTCTATTTTGATACCTATCTACAAGTGGAAATAAGTACTCTACCCCTACGGGAAAGAGGCGTGATTTATATATATGTATATATACGACGGCCTCTGTGGCGCAGTGGGCGAAGGCCCGGCTGCGATGCAGAAGGCTGCGGGTTCGATTCCCGCCGGGTGCAAGTATTTATGCTTAAGGAATAAATATTTGTGTCTGGCCTGGGTGTTTTCTATGTATCATATGTATGTAATTACAATAAAAAATGTATAATATCGACACCTGCAAGGAATAACATCGTAACTCAGTTTTAGGCAATTTTAAGTTCCAATCATATTCGTGCTCGAATATGATTGGAACTTAAGATTGCCTGCGACACCTGCAAGGAATAACTCCTTGCAGGTGTCGATATGTAGTATATCCGTTGTCTGGTACCCATAGTACAAGTCTAGTGCTTAGTTTGGGGCTAGATTGCGCTATGTAGAACGTTGTGTAATATTTATTTATTTATTTATTTATATATGACTAGCTGCGCCCCGCGGTTTCACCCGCGTAAGTCCCGATCCGGCGGGGATATTGGAATAAAAAGTAGCCTACTTGTTATTCCAGGCCTTCAGCTATCTACATACCAAATTTCATGGTAATCGATCTAGCGGTTTTTACGTGATTGAGTAACAAACACACATACGTGTACACAAACTTTCAGCTTTATAATATTAGTAGGATACCTATCTTTTAATTATTTATTTGTATGCAAGGGAGCCGCGATAGCTTTGGAAGTAAGTAGCTACGAGCTAACTTGGTAGGCTGAGTGCGGATCTGACTTGAACGCGGGAGAAATTTTGCGACATTGCCACACTGCATCGTTGCGCCAGCACGAGCGAGAGGCACGTATCGCGCAACCCGCACACTAGCACAGAACTTTATTTTGTTTCAACTCTTTCTCACTTCGCGGCAGGTCAGCGTTGAGTTTGGACGTTAAACATTACCGTGTTGTTGTTTTGTTTTTTCACTTGCTTGGCCCAATCATAAAATGGATAAGTTTCTCAAAAGATCGCAGCCTTCAACATCTGGTAAAAATGTTAGTGGTGGAGGTGAATCAAAACCGAAAAAATAGACATTATGACGAGAATTACTTAAAATACGGGTTTACAGTCATAAATGATAAACCTCGATGTGTAATTTGCGGCGATGTTTTATCTCGTGAGAGTATGAAACCGTCAAAACTTCTGCGGCATCTTACGATCAAGCATCAAAAAGAAGCTGATAAGCCGTTGGAATTCTTTGTACGAAAATTGAAAGCTGTTAGTCAGCAGCAAAATACTATGGTCAAGGTAATATTTTTTTACCCGCCTGCAGCAAAGCCCAAAAAGGGGTTATGCATTTAATTAAATGTATTATTTATTTATTTAAAAAACTAAAAAGAATAGTTTGGTTGCGTCTCAAAATGGATGCGCTTCGAGGAATACCCCATTTTTCCAATACCTTTATTTTTTTAGTGTTTGCATACGGCTGAAATTAATTACAACTCAATGTTGGTGTGCAAGGCTTGTGCGCTTTTTATTTGTTAGTCATGTATTTTTTTATATATTATATTTTTTTATTTGTTTTAGGTACCCAGCGTAAACGACTCAGCATTATTAGCTAGCTACAAAGTCGCATATTGAGTTGCTAAAGCAGAAAGCCGCACACAATTACAGAAAATCTTATTTTGCCAGCTGCTCTGGATATGGTCGAAATTATGGTCAGCAAGCAGGAGACAAACAAGTTAATAAGCATATCGCTTTCTGATAATACTATTTCACGCAGAATAAACGATATGGCCAATGATATTCGAGATCAAATAATCGAAAATTTAAAGAAGAGTCCACATTTTGCTTTGCAGTTCGACGAATCTACAGATGTATCCGATTGTGCTCAGTTTGTAGTATTTGTGCAATTTGAAGCAGGTGACAAAATCACAGAAGAAATATTGTTTTGCAATACTTCTGGCCAGTGTTTGTACGATATGTTTTTAAAAAGCACTTGTAACTACGACATTGATTGGAAAAAATGTATCGCTATTTGCAGCGATGGAGCGAAAGCCATGACTGGTAAAAAAAGTGGACTCGTTGCGAGATTTAAATCAATAATGCCAAACGCATCATGGACACATTGTTTTCTTCATCGTCAAGCTCTAGCAGCTAAAGTTTTACCGTCTGATTTAAATGACGTGCTTACGGAGGTAATAAAAATTGTGAATTCTATCAAAGGTAAAGCCTTACAAACCCGGCTGTTCAGAATTATTTGTGAAGACATGGGTTCGCTTCATCACAATCTCCTTTATCACACAGAGGTCAGGTGGCTTTCCAAAGGAAAGGTATTGACAAGAGTTCTAGAACTAAAAGTTGAACTGTTAATGTTCTTACAAGATTCTAATCTGAATATGCTAATCATTTATCCGACCCTGTTTGGGACTTGAAGCTAGCATTTCTGGCAGATCTTTTTAGCCATCTTAACAACTTAAACAAAAGCCTTCAAGGGAGAGAAGAAAATATCTTAACAGCTAAAGATAAAGTGAAAGCATTTCATGTAAAACTTCGTATGTGGTCATCTTCTCTGCAAAACAATATATTTGAGTCTTTTCCGTGTGTTCAGAAGACTGTTGATGATAATGCAACAACCCAATCACTTGTAGTAAAAGCTCACATTCCTTCTATGATACAGAGCTTACATAATTTGCAAGAGAAATCATTAACATACTTTCCAGACTTGCACTCTGAAGCTGACAATGGGCATACGGAGATTTTGGTCCCTTTCTTGGATAATTCAATAAAATTGGCAGATCTCGCTATAAATCTGAAGGAAAAACTTGTAGATTTAGCTTCTGACGGCGTGCTGAAAATGGAATATCATTCGCAAAGTATTGACGTGTTTTGGATGAAGAGAAAACAAGAATATCCAGAGCTGGCAAGGGAAGCTCTAAAATCATTAGTGCCATTTGCCACCTCATACTTGTGCGAATTAACATTCTCCTCAATGGTGGACATTAAAACTAAAAAGAGAAACAGACTACTACTAGAAAATGATTTAATCATAAACGTTTCTAAAATAGCACCACGCTTTGAGATTTTTTTGAAAAATAAACAAGCACATCCTTCTCACTGATACTGTATTTTTATTGTAGTGTAGAACCTTGTCATTTCTCTTTTGCCGTCGATCGCCCGAATAAGACTTCGCGACCCCCTTAGCAAGGCTTTGCGACTCCCCTAGGGGTCGCGACCCACAGATTGAAAAACACTGTGTTAAACCCATGGAATTGGAACTGCCTATCTAATTTGGAGCCCGTCTGGTCTAAAGCAACTGGCGCCCACGCCCATCCTCCGACGGCTCCCACGACCTCAGGTTCCAGCCAGAGAACCCTCGTTTTGAGCGTAACAATCTTGATGCTTAGAAAATTTCATGGAAATCGATTCATAAGCAAGCGAGATATAGCCATTTCGATTATATGGAATTACTACAACAATAACACGCGCTGGTAGTTGATATATACTTCAAATCGACCGAGGCACTCATATTTTTTTTGGATTTTCGTGCAAATTTAAGAAATAATATTTAATTTTGATATGTTCAACTGACCAATCATTCCGAAAAATTATTCAACCTGGAATAAAATGACGGCAGTTCTATACTTTTGAAAGAAATCCACTTTCTTTTGGATAAATTTTAATGATTACCTAACATATACAAGTATTTGATGAATGATAATTCAAGTCATCAGTTCATATCATCGGAAAATTCTTTTTGAACTCTAAGATGGTTACAAAGCTCTCCCCCTGGTAGAAGCTCGTTCCTGCTTACGCGAGTTGTTTATAACGGCAACAAAGTAACTCAAGAATGATCGACTAAGAAAGGAAAATAAGTTGATTTGGAGGCATCTTTTTTTTCAGCATAAATCACTTTTGAAAAGAGGTTCAATAAGAATTGTAAGCTTTCTTTATTTGGTAGGCAGAGTAGAGCTTGGCCTTAATTTTAAAGCTATCTACAATAGGTACGAGTGATTATATCTACACCTATAGTATATCGCACATTTTTTAAACATTTGGTGACTCAGTAAACTATGGACGCACTTATTACTGGATCTGTCATAATACGGAGATGGTATCTATTATGATAATATCCTCCACATAATTGTCAAATATTTTCTTATCGCTAAATACATCACCAAATTTTATAGTCAATTTCCCGTTAGATGAACTTTTATCATAATATTGCAAGGCTATGATGAATGTTAGAGTCATGGTTTTGGCTGGAGTATTTAACGACGATTATTCATTTATTAAGGCATTAATTTTTGTTTTTTTTTTGTTTTAGTCATCATCTAAACATCGGCTCAAAATATTACCAACAATATTTCGTATTGCGGTCCAAAAAAAAAAAATATATGTGTATCATAGATAAAATGCTTAAGCTGATTTGTGGTATAAAGTAAGCAGAAAATTCTTTTTTCAACAAACCAAAGCTTCCAAGCTTAAAACTTGGTGCTACTGTTTCGTGGGATATTCATTACGAGGTTTATTTTTTGCTTCATAAAAATATTTCGTTTGTTGATTTAACGCTTGAGAGTGCGGTCAAATAATGGATATTAAATACTATCCGGGGAATGATAAATTATATCTTCGCTATGGATAATATTCACCTTATACTGGGTAAATTTAAGGGCTTCCAGATACATATCTGAATATATCAGACGTAATATTATTTGCTCTCTATGGAATAGATACCAGTTGAATTCAGTGGTACATTTCTTCATTTACATAATATGCCGTCTAATATATACTCATTAGAAACGAACGGAATATAGACATCTTTAATTATGCAAGGTCACGTTTAAGAAAAAATTCAACTTGGAAAAAGGTTGTCAAGATGCTACCCAAGATGGTTTAATCTTATATTTTTAGCATCACTTATTCCAATGCGCACATGCTTCTTTGTAAACAAATAGACAGTAATTAATTGCTGTCTCGAAAAATGTCTCCAACAGTTATTCTATACGCAAATGCTTTATGGATAAATCTTGCTGGAATTTTTCTGACAAGTTTCTTGAATGTACAACAACCATAGATGAATTCAGTATTAAACAGTAGGTAGTCAAAGAAGAAAAGAAGATTAGACTTAATAAAAAGATTGACACTGCGTAAACCGATTGACTACGTTCTCTTACATTTTTTTATTCTTAGCTTGAATTTACAAAAATCCCCATTGTCATCGCAAGTTGGAAAGGTCGATTTCTAGATTACCATCTACAGTTTCCGTGTGCTCAACATTCTTTTTCTAAAAGTACATTTACCGATATGATTAAAAGTTTTCTCATTTTATTTCATTATATTTTTTTGCTAAATAAAATTAAGTATGAAATTACACTGTTATTAAATTTATATTCAAGAGACAGTTAATTCATCCATTACTATACGAGATAGCTTTAATACTTCTCCGCTTATTCTCTAAACTTATAAGTATTTTTTAAGTTAAGTTTTTACTTTCGATGCAATCTAGTTGCCAATTTTTATCGAAATCGGTTTACTGCTATGGTCACCATTACGACATCAAATTTAACATGTTTGTCGATATTTGACTAACCACCATTTTCAAGCTAAAAAAATGTGCTGAAGAAAGAAACGATTGACCATCAACACCAACATCTAACAAATAAACGAAAACATGACCTTACATGAAATTGTATCCGCGTATGCCTCTATTAAACAACTAAGGGAGGGCTTCAATCCACAAACAAGTCATTGCAAAAGCGCAGAAGGATCAATCAAAGGTAATCCAGTCGAAATTCAGAACAGATGGTTGCAATATTTCCAGAAACTATTCCCAGCGCTCCCAACAACTACTAAAGCCGTGAACATTCCAGAAATAGAGCAATAGGTCCCATTACCACCATCAATCAGAGATAAAGTACAGGCAGTAGTAGGTGGCCTCCATGGGATACTACCAGAACTGCCCCAGATGTCCCCATCTAGATAACCTTCAGCATCGGCTAATGTACAGAATATGGTCAAAGAAGCAGTTACCAGAGGTCTGTCAAAAAGCTATCTATGTCCTGTACACAAAAAGGGGGTCAAATTAAGATGTGAAAATTATTGAGGTATCGCTCTACTGTGCATGTATTATAAAATGCTCTGCAAAATCATAGAAAAAATGAAAGCCGTACTATGAAAGTAGTAGGGAGGTTGTCGAAGTGGATGGTCTACAATAGACCAAATATTCTCAGTAAAGCAGGTGCTCGACAAATACTGGGAATACAACATCGATGTGCACCGACTCTTTGAAGACTTCAAGCAAGCATATGACAGTGTCGAAAGAAATGTGCTGCATAAAATACGAATAATGATTGGCTTTGGCCTTTCAACAGAACCAGTCCGCATAGTCAACGTCACGAGGCTAAATACAGAGTGCCGGGTCAAGGCAAACAGCAAACTAACGGACAGCTTCACAATGGAATAAAGTTTAAAATAGGGAATGAGCTCTGGGTAGTTCCATCTGCGTTGAATCCAACCTGAATAGAAGAGGTGGCAAAAAGGACGAGATAGAACGCCACAAATAAAGCCTATTATTCCGTACTTCCAAATCACTAGTCAAACGTGTGCTGTTATATGGAAATGAAACTTACTCTGATGAGAGAATCTAAAAAGGCTGTGAACATATTTGAACGCAAAGTGCTCCAGAAAATCCATGACCCTGTGAAACACCGAACATGTTGGAGACATAATATCATGATAAGTTGCACGATTTATTTGCAAACCACCTGTATCTGCTGGCGTAAATTTACGCAAACTGCAATGGGTGGGTCATTTACAAAGAATGGGAAAAAACTGGCTACTCCAAGAGTATTAAAGGATAGAGTGCATGGTAGGCGTACAGCGGGAAGACCGAGGACTCGATGGTGAGCCACGATAGAAGCTGGCAACAGATCCTTGCTGACAGTGAACAACTTGCGAACGAGGTCGTAGAACCGTGATGATTGGAGGATATTAATATGACCATTTTCAATTTGATAATTAAATTGCCATTTTTTTCTATTTAAATTGCATCAAATAGTGCAACGTAGGCTAATGCATAAGTCCATTGAAATCAGACTAAAATTACTGACTTTCACCTAAAATGGCTGCGAACTTTTGCTCAGTTCTTTTAAAGTTTGTACTCAAGTAAGAACCCCCATTTAAATCATGTTCTGTGTGCCCTTGCCCTTCAATATGTCTCAGGAGTTTTCCTCTGAAACTGTAGAAACAACTTGATGCCTTGCACGTCTCTGACTATTGCATAGTCCTAACGAAATAAAATTTCGTGATCTTTGTCGCCAATTTTCGCGATTGAAATTAAATTAGCGTGAGATTCAGGAACTTAAAACTTATCTTCAAGCTTTATATTTCGAGTTTTCTCGCCATCCGTCGTAGAGATTATGACGTTTCAACGTACTTTTGCTTGAGCTGTAGCATTGCTAGCCAACCAGATTCCACGTTTGTAAACATTGACTTGTTGTTGCATATGTGTGTCGTGTAACCACTGTCTACCATTTGGTTTTGGATGTGTGTTTGGCATTCTTGTCCATGTGTGTAAAGAATGCTTTGTATATGTATTTCACTTCTTCTGTGTTTTTCTTGTTCTTAAACCAGCATGATGAAGTGGTGTACCCTTTCTTTTTACAATATTCGCACTTGGGTTTGGGGCGCCGCTCTAAGTCTTGTTTTTGTTGTTGAGTGTTTCCTTTTCTCAAATTCTTTTCTTTGTTATTGTTCGCTTGGCGCTTTATGAACATAGTAGTTGTCTCGCTTTCGTGAGGATGGTTTCGCGCACTGTTCTCTTCGATTATTTTAATTTTCAGATATTCAGTATCTGGTAGTACATTTAAAAAGGGTCATACAGATTTCACTGATGCACACGGTGGTGCTAGTGACATCGAAAAACATTTACGTTCAGAAAAGTACAAACAGTCTAAGCATGCCGCCGCTTCTAGTTCTTCAATATTGAATTTCTTTAAGAAAACGGAATAACCATTTATAAATGATTTTGATGTTGGCACAGCAGTAGGTGCCTGGGCATACCACACCGTGCAAGAAAATCATACCTTTCGATGCATTGATTGTGCATCGAATTCAATACAAACTTGCTTCGAACAAAAATTTAAATGTGCTCGGACGAAATCCGAAGATATTGTTTTGAATGTTTTGGCGCCCATGGCAACACGCAAACTAAAACAGCAGCTTTGTGGAGCTGCTTGCATAACTTTGCTGACAGGTTCTTCAAATCATGGATCTACAAAGCTTTTCCCAATTTTGGTACACTATTTTTTACCACAGGAAGGAGTGAAAGTTAAAATTTTAGACTTTGTCGAGCAACCAGGAGAAAATTCAAACATCGTTATGGATTACTTGATCCAGATAATTAAGGACAATGAACTGGAGGCGAAAATTGTAGTATTTTGTGGAGACAATACGAACACCAATTTCGGAGGAAAACACATAATGTTTACTCTAAATCGAGCCAATTTCTTGGAAAAAAGCTTATTGGAATTGGATGCGGAGCTCACGTTATCCATAATGCGATCAAAACAGCAGCAGATTGTCTTCCTGTTGATTTCGGGTGCATCATTGCTAAAATTTATTCATTTTTTTACATTTATAGCGTCCATATTGAAGCGCTTTAAGAATTCTGTGGAGCAGCTGGCACAGAATATCAGAAAGTTTTAGGCTATAGCAAAACTAGATGGCTAGTGCTAATGCCTGCACTGGAGAGAATATTAAAAATGTTTCAACCATTGAAAAATTAATTTCTGAGTATCGATAAATGCCCCAACATATTAAAAGTTTTCGTTGAAAGCCCTACCTCTGTGGTTGTTTTTTATTGACACGCAGTCACCTATTTTTCATCAAGCCGTATTGAAAATCGAGGGGGAATCCGTGTCTGCAGTGGAGGCAACGAAGGAAATTAATCGGCTCAGAGACAACTTGGCACTAAAATTAAACTCATGCTTTCTGCCTCACGTCGCTCAAAATATGTTATTGAAATAGCATGAAGCTGGTGTTGTTGAAAAGGTAAGTGTGAAATCAGCGGCAGCAGAATTTTACAAAACATGTGTGGAATTTTTAGAGTAGTGGTGCCAATTCAACACAGAATTAGAGGTATTTGAATGGGCGGACCTAATTTCGGTCCCCATATGGGAGCTTGTTCAAAATGTGATGAATTTGCTCATAGAAAAGGGATTTATGAGTAGCAGTCAAGATGTAAACGTTTTTGGTGAATTTTCTTTGATTTGTAAATATATAACAGGTCAAAAAGTAACAGAGTGGAACACCAACAACATTAATACTGAAAATTGTTGGATGGAAGTATTCAGGCACTTCTAGGCAAACCAGCTAGAATATAATACATTTCACGTCATAGTTGAATATATTTTGTGTCTTCCAGGAAGTAATGCTCCAGTTGAAGGAGTATTTTCTCAAATGAACAAAACCTGGACTAATGAGACAACGCAGCTAGGAGTCGCAGTACTGAAAGCCATTTTGGTAACAAAACATTACATTAACATGTCATGCCAACAGCTACATTCCCATTTGAAGACAAAACCTGATATACTAAAACAAATTTGCTCATCTAAAGAATATAAGTCCGCGTGGCTTAGTGGTTAGAGCACTAAGCCTGTAAGCCGAAGGACTCTGGTTCAAGTCTCGTTGGCGTCAACGAGATTTAGTTCGAGTGGTTCTTCGGACGGAGGATAAGCCTGTTCAGTTATGATACTTGCTGGTTTAAAATCAGAACGTATCGCAGCTGGGTGGATGTGCACACGGCCAAAGCATGATAATGAACATATCACCTTGTGGAGTGCCGATACATTCGATCATATGACAATGAGATACTCTAACTATCTCTAAGCGAAGGCCCAAAAGGGACTGTAGGGCTACAAAGAAAAAGAATAAAGAAAGAATATAATAAACAAGCACACTAGACTGTGTAAAATATGTTGGAAATATTCATGCATATTTCCGCGCAGCAATACGCACTTGTGTGTGTGTGTGTGTATGTGATGAGACACACTTACAAATATTCTTGTGATGTTCAAACGGGAATGAAATTGTATCGGCGTAGCAACTTCTATACTTGTTGACACTTGTCAGTCGAATTAAGAATTTTTATAGAAGAAGAACCGTCGTATATAGACTAATTATATATTGTCGCGTATTCTCAAATCGTTGTAACATTTTCTATATTATTTTAATAACGTTCATTTTACTGAACAATCAAGATACTTAAATTATTATAACTTCCTCACATTTTCACGAGGTTATGGGCCCAGTGCACTTTTATTAATTTTTGTGTCTCTGCGGTTTTTATAAGCATTTATTGTGTTCGCGCGTTTTTCAGTTGTGTAACGGTTGTGATAAGTTTTCGTTAAAAGGGCTGAAAGTAATTCAATATCTATTTTGCACTTGGAATTGCTATCCAAAGATAATTATGATACTTGGAGCATGCAAGTGGAGGCGCTATTAACGAAAAACGATTTATGGGAATATGTTAATGGGAAAGCTAAGCAACCCAGTAAATCGGATATAGCCGGACTGGAAAAATGGCGGAATAAGAACCGTAAAGCTAAAGCAGATTTAACATTGTCCATTCGCCCTTCAGAATTGAAGCAAATTCGTGGATGGGAAACTTCAAGGGCCCGCGCGAAAGGCAACACTTTTGAAACAGCTTATGCTTCAGCGCTTAGACAAAGGTGATGACGTGAAAGACCATCTTGGTAAATTCTTTGATGTCGTGGATAAATTAGAAAATATGAGCGTGCAGATCAACGGTTATTTATTGGCGATTATGCTGTTGTATAGTCTTCCTTCGTCATATGAGAACTTCAGGTGCACAATTGCGTCTCGGGATGAACTACCAGCGGCGGAGACAC
This sequence comes from Odontomyia ornata, assembly GCA_963969285.1. Lineage (NCBI taxonomy): Eukaryota > Metazoa > Arthropoda > Insecta > Diptera > Stratiomyidae > Odontomyia > Odontomyia ornata. The sequence goes on from OZ017739.1 coordinate 41,772,181, forward strand.
TGAAGATAAAAATTATGGAGGAGAGTGAAGCTAGGAAGCAAATCCTGATAGCATTAACCTGGTTTTTGCTATACACCAATAATTCGAATATATGTAAACTGAAAGCTCACCACACATTATATGCTGATGATATTGTACTTCTTTATTCAGGACATGATAAAGTTGCCATGAAGAATATCGTCAACGAGGATCTGAATAAATATCGTTCATGGCTTACCGAAAACTAACTAGCATTGAATACTACAAAGACAAATACATGATTTTAAACAGAAGAATAAGGAAGACATAGAAGTTGACCTTAAAAATTAACAGCGAAAACTTGCAAAGAGTGTTTGAAATTGTATATCTCGTCTTACCATAGATCATCGTTTGACATGGTTGCCACACATAAATAATTTGAGGAGACAACTAGCACCAATGATAGGAGTGTTGAGAAGATATGCAGGTTTTCCAATGCATATAAAGAAACTTGTATTAAATGCATTTGTACTAACAAAATTTCATTATGCGGTGGTCATTTGGAGTCAATCGTCAGAGCAAAACCTTAATATTATATCCAGGATACCAACTAAAGCCTATAAAAATATTCTAAACCTTCCGATGCACCACCAATGCACTCACCTTCAATCAAATCATTACTATGGAGAAAGCGAAGTTTATCTTCAAATGTCTATGTTCCAGTGAATTGAAACGCAGCCCCTTTATAAAAGTATCACAAATAAATCCATATAGTTCAAGAAATGCGAGCAATTTTATAATATCTTACGCTAGAACTGATCCACTAAAGAACGGTGCAACGAATGATGCTCTGCGTATATACAACAATCTTCCAGAAACAGTGAAAAATGTAAACTCATGATTGGTTTTTAAAAAAAGACTTAAAGAACATCTAATAAAGTCAGACTAATGACAAGTCCGGAGGATTGAAAATGCAGTATCTTAAGGTATTTTAGACCCTAACTTCGAGATACTTAAAAACAGCTAATTTTTATAAACTCGGAGTTTTTTTTTACTGCGTCGTATTATAATATTTTTTTTTTATCTCTGAGAACATTTCACGAATCGGACTAGACTAGCAGGAAAGGAGTACTTCACAGCATTTGGTGTGCCCCTTATACCGATGTTTTAGCATTGCCTGGAGGCACACATAGGAATTGACGACGTGTGAAATGCAGACCGCACGAGCGTTATGCGACGATGAAAGAGTGATGGAGAGAGTGGTAGGGAATGGAGGTATTCAAAAAAAAAAAATTGCTGGTTAGAATTGCATTGAAAAATTTGAGTATCGGAAGGCGTGCAAGAGAGATGCTGAATAGTCTCGAGAACGGTGGTAATGCGTGCAAGTTAAGGAAAGCGCTATACGGATTAAAGCAGGCTGGCCGTGAATGGTGTAAACGACTGGAGCCTGGGATTAAAGGCGACAACGAGTGAACCATGTTTATTTTTCGGTGAACTTTATCGTAGTGCTCTGTAGGTGTTAGTGTTACGTACCGCGAATTACTTGGCGCTTTAATGTATTTACCGGTTGCAACCCGATCGATTAGCACCGTGTTTGAATAAAGCACATAAATGTCGTTAGATGGCAGCGTAAAGAGTCCTGCAATATTTAGCTGGAACTGCTAATGTCGGTTTGGTATTTACAAAAACAGATGACTCGTTATTTGTCTACGCAGATGCCGATTTGGGGGGAAATCCCGTAGATGGTCATTCATTTACGGGAAACATATTTTTATTAAGCGGTGCAGCAATCACATGGAAATCACAAAAACTACGAACTGTTGCGTTATCATCAACAGAAGCGGAATATGTTAGTTTAGCAGAAGCAACAAAAGAAGCGATCTAATAGGGGTACCGGTTAATTCGTGCGTTTTTTCTTCGAAAATTGAAGCTTTATTGTGAAAAAGTGGTTACAAATTTAATATTCAAAGTATTGTTCATCGCTAGCTATAACTTTTTCCCATTTTTCTGGCAATTCACGAATCCCCTCTCTGAAAAATTCAGCCGGCTTCTCCGCTATCCACGAATCGATCCAATTTTTAACTCCTTCATAATTGGTGAAGTGCTGGTCAGCCAGGCCATGTTGTATTGGTCGGAAGAGATAGTAATCGGATGGCGCAAGGTCTGGACTATACGGCGGATGGGATAGGCGATCCCATTTGAACGTTTCAAGGTAGGTTTTGACGACCTGTGCAACATGTGGCCCAGCATTGTCATGTTGCAAAATTACCTTGCCGTGCCTTTGTTCATATTCCGGCGGTTTTTCACGCAGTGCTCGCCTTAAATGCATCAATTGTCGTCGGTAGACTTCCTTTGTGATAGTTTCACTCGGTTACAATAGCTCATAATAGATCACATCCAGCTGGTCCCACCAAATACACAGCATAACCTTCAGACCATGAATATTCTGAACGGTCGTCGATAATGATGCATGGCCGGGTAGGGTGTCCCAAAAAAATTAAAGTTTTTTCTTTTTTTAACGTATACCCGCTTAGTTTGTTTGAATGATCTTGAAACAATTGTAAACCAAATTTGGTTTAGGTAGGATCACGATATCCCGTGCCGACTTGCATCGGAACTTGTCAATACTTGCTAACTACGGCCGACGCGCTCGAACGATCGATGTGCTTGTTATAATTTGTCTTTCTTTTACAGTAAACAGTTACGCCATAACATGTCTATGTGCAACCAATGTGTTGGCATCGACAAAGCACGATGCCGACGTAGGAACATGTAAATTAGTAGCTTAAGCAATAAATGACGATGGCGACACAGGAACATGTAAATTAGTATCTTAAGCAATAAATCTAAGACTAAGTATTTTATTGTTCACAACCTTGTTCTAGAATACATTACATGCCATAAATTTTGCACCTATTAGTTAGAAAATAAGTTATTGTAAAAGGACACGAGTAGAATTTAAAGCAATATGGTATTACTAATATTATGCAAATTAAAATTGTTTGTTAGCAAGAAAGGAATTAGTATAAAAGGACATGTGATCGTAGATTTTTGGCCAGTTGTCTTCACACATTGTTTTTGTTCGGTCAACATGTCAGTGAAATTGCGCAGTTTCAAAAAGGATCTATTTTTAATAGGTGATGAAAAACATCAAATAACGGGATCAAAACTTCCTTCTAATAGACAAGTTTTAGCAGTGTTATTTTACAACATTCGTCATGTGAATTTAACTGTAAATGAAAGTGCAAATCTCAGTCTTCGCGAGTGTATTATATATTGGAAAAAGGCGCGTATACCTACGAAATCTTTTCCTGATTGTGTAAAAAAACTTGTGAATTTATATCAAGTTTGGAGGGATTTGCGAAAAAATGCACAAAAAACCCAAGACGTATTTAAACAGCGTCGACAAGAGTTTGTCAGGAACTTAAACAATTTGTTTGATATTGCCCACGCCGATGCGCTTTATTTAATTAAAACAAATGAAGGTAAGTCTTCTTTACAACAACAACGGGAGCCAGGTCGACCAGGTCATTTAGGTGGAGTAGACAAAAAAGGGACCGATAAAGAGGAAAGGGTGCGCCTGAGAATTACTGGGGAAGAGAAACGGCGATCTAAATATTTTGCAGAGTCAACTCCATCGACATCATCATATGATCCTATACAAATAGACTCATCTGATTCGGACGAAGAGATAATACCTCAGATTGAGTGTGCGCAACCCAAAAAAATGAAAGTATCTATGCGGAAAGATTTTATCACTCCAAAATTAGTAGTAGTTAAGTATGAGAGATTCCGTGTATATTCTTGAAGCTACTATTGAAGCACTTGGATACAATACTGTTGAATTTCCGATAAGTAAGTCCTAAATACAAAGAATTCGCACCGAAAAACGTAAAGAGCGCGCGGAATCCATAAAAATTGATTTTCAAAACGAGATGCCAGAGGTTGTGACAGTTCACTTTGATGGAAAATTATTGCCTGGTTTAAATGCTCAGAAATCAAAAGAATAGCGTCTTCCGGTAGTTATTTCATATGGAAATAAAGAACAATTGATTGCTGTGCCAAAATTAGAAAACTCATCAGGAAGAGAACAGGCAGAGGCGGTTTGGGAAGCGCTCAACTGAAAATGACGAGCAAAGATACGGCGGCACTGTTTGATGTTTGCTTGTTCATCGTCCTACGTTAAGCCGTGGCCCCAATGTATTTTGGCTGTAAAAGCACCTTGTCAGGATTTGTGCTATTTGAAGGCGATGAAGGCTTACGAAAAAATCGATACAAACGTCTCGAAAGCAGCTTTACAGAAATTAAGCCAGCATCTGTAAAAAACAAACCTTAAAAAGGAAATTTGTAAAATAATGTTTTTTTATGTTAAATATTAAATAGTAATATGTTTTGGATATATAAGTGTTTTATTTACCAAACAAACTCGAACTTCCAGAAATCTTCTATACTAACCCGGAACAAAAATTTATATTTTATGTTTGGTATCAAGTCGGCACGGGTTGTCATGATCCAATTGCAATAGTATTCATTATTTAAGCGAATAAGGCCATTTAGAAAAAAAAATGGAGGGTATGCGATTTTATTTTCGAGAAAAAAAATCTTCCCTTATATCTTGGGACACCCTATGGCCGGGGTATCCATACGTTGTCCGACATTTTGGATGATCGTAACGGACCCCCTTTTTATCGCCAGTGACAATTCGATGCAAAAAACTTTTTGTTTTGTGCCGTTGAAGCAGTTGTTCACACGTGAAAGATCGGCGTTCGACGTCTCTTGGCTTCAATTCATACGGCACCCAATGGCCTACCTTTTGGATCATTTCCATTACTTTTAGATGATCGGAAATGGTTTGTTGAGCAACGCCAAGTGGTTTTGCAAGTTATTCTTGCATTTGGGATGGATCTTGGTTGAGCAATGTCTCCAATTCGTGAACTTCAAACTTTTTTGGCTGTCCGGGCCGTTCATCATCCTCCAAGTCAAAATTACCACTTTTAAACCGTGCAAACCACTTATGGCACGTACATTCAGCTAGAGCATGTACACCATACACTTCCACCAAAATACGATGATTTTCGTCAGCCTTTTTCTTCATATTGAAGTAATGAAGCAGTACTCCCCGCAAAAACACTTTATTCGGCACAAAATTCGACATTTTCAAAGTAAAAAAGTATTGTTGTTTACGTTTCAGCTAAATGACACATACTGATTCTGAAACTATATGACAGTAGCTTTCCAACACATATGTGAAAAGGTGAATCACTGGAATAAAAATCAAGTTACGCCATCGGTTGGAAAACCGCACGAATTAATCGGTACTACTATTACGCAGTTTACTATGTGAGCTTAGTGCAGACGACTGGATAGACATTTTATTATATGTGGATAATCGTGAAGCTCAGTGTTTAGCAAGTAATCATGTGTTTCATGCGCGTACAAAACATATTGACACTAAGCATCATTTTGTGCGCGAAGCAATAAATGCTGGTGTGCTAGCGCTAGAGCATATGCCAACCGATCAGATGATCGCGGATATACTGACAAAACCGTTGAATAGTTTAAGTCACTAAGTCATAGAGGTATACACTGGAGACGGCGAGCTTTCATTTCCCATATAAAATATTGAAGTCTCTTAATACATGCTCAATACGAACAAACATTTCATGTACGTATACTTCAATTTTCGAAAGCTTTTGGACTTTCACGAATGAGCTTACGTATGATTGTCCAAATGCTATCATTGTTCGAAATTAATTTCGAAATAGCTAAAAAAATTCATTATTTTTAGTTTTTTCTTTAATGATCATACAGCATTTACAAATGTAAACAATGCCTCCAAATATTGTTAAACAAACTTCTTTCTTTTCCATAAAATGTACTAACAAACTACAAAGTGCGCCACATTTAAATCGTTTTCGATCGAAATCAACAATTGTGACACCCCTGATTCCGGAAATAATGTTTCAGCTGCAATTCTTGCAAAAATTCCATCAAAGATCGTAATTTTTTAAAATTTTCAATGAAAACGTTTGTTTCGTGTGAATTGTATAAGTGGTTTCGAAAATAAAGTGTTCAATGTGTAAACGTGAGTAAAAATGTGAAAGCGTCATTGAGTATTTTTTATTATTTAGGTAAGTAAAGTGCAGTCAAGGAAACAATTATGTGTCCGGGTATAATTTACGTGATGTTTTCTGTGTCCGTCCAGTTTTTCAGTGCGTTTCGTGAATGAAAACATAATTTCGAATGTTGTGTGAATCGTTCCTGCTACAAACGGTACATGGGAGACGCGAATTTAAAGATTTTCTCGGTTTAAACAGATTTGACGCCGGTCATAGAATTCCGATAACATGTAACTGAAACTCGCTTGCATTTTTAGTATTTACGCGCTTTTTTTCTGATTTTTATTCCTACGAATTTAAATGAGTCTAAGTTATCCTTAAAGCTTCGTGTTGAAGTAACTAATTGTGTTTTTAAGTAAAAGTTCATAATTATCAAAGTGCAAATTGCATGTGAAATAGATGTTCCGCGCAAATGTTGAAGTTTTGTCGGCTCCGTCCATAATGGTGTTAAGATTAAATTGTTGAAAATAATTCGTTTTGTTGTTGCGAAGGTGCTTGTAAAAGTTTTAATTGAAAAACTTTGAAGGTTTTCTAAAATACGAGATCTCGTATCAGTGCAGTGCACCTACAATATGGGAGCTGTTTTATTAATTTCGAAAACTGTTCGGTTGAATTTAAAAATGTTTTTCTAGGTTTCTGGAGTCGTGGTGATGGCACTGAAATTGTTGTTGAAAATCGAGCCAATTAATGCAGAAATGCATGCATGGCGGTTTAATTTGAAAATATTTGTTTATTTACCGGAAAACGAAGAAAAACGACTTCAAAGTGCCCTACAAAGGATGAAATGAATTTTATGGAGGTGATATCTTTCTTACATTGGAGTCTGTTTTTTTTTTTTAAATTTTAGGTTAATTTCTCATAAGAAATTTACCTATTGCGTAGAGTACTATATATATATATATATATATATATATATATATATATATATATATATATATATATATATATTTATATATATATATATATATTTATGTATATATATATTTATGTATATATATACGATATATATAGATATATATGTATATATATATATATATATATATATATATATATATATATATATCTCTATAAACATAAATACATATATATATATATATATACATATATATATATATATATATATATATACATATATATGATATATATATGTATATATATATATATATATATATATATATATATATATATATATATATATATATATATATATATATATATATATATATATATATGATATAACGTAAATTGTGACTAAGCTAGAGGTCACAATTTCGCTCCGATTTTCACAAAATTTTTAGGAACGGCGTATTGTGTAAATATCTCAGTTCAGTTGTTTAACCAGCTAAATCGGTCGAGGGAAAACAAAATGGCAGCCATTTTAGACATACATTTGTGATTTCATTTCTGACCAAACCATGGCTCCTATTTGGATCAAATTTGGTACAGAGGTTTGTTGAAGTATGCGATGAGTTTCACAATAAAAAATCCAAAGTCGAACCGTTTGAAACAAAATGGTGGCCGCTCAGACGTCGAAAAGCGTGTAAGCATTGGATGTTGTTGTTGTGACCAAACTTTTCAACCGATATTTATGAGACTCAGTTCTTTGGTAAAAACTGTAAATGTCTAAAGAATTCTGTAAAAAAACTAGAAATCAGGTCTCCAAAAACAAAATGGCGGCTAGTTGAAGCTTGAAATTTCAAAGGGCCAATTTTGATTCGATGTGAATGAAATTTATTTTCAAGATAAAAAACAATTAGGTCTACGATTTTGCTATTTTGGTGCACATACTCGTACATGCTCAAGTTTCAAAATGGCAGCGATTCAATTATGCGATTTTTTCAGATTTTTGTGGCCCTCTAGTGGCCAAATTTTCCAATGGATTTTAATGAAACTTGAAGTCATGGATAATTGTACTAAGTCCTTGTACTAAGCAAAAAATTATCAAAATCGGATACAAAATAAAGAAGTCGAAAATTTAAAACCTAATATTTTTCGCTGCCATTTCCATTAAAAATTTAATACTTTTGCCCTGTCTAGAGGGAAACTGATTTGAATGATATTGGGCAAATTGACTGATGAGACTTTAAGATCGAAATATTTTTCAAAATCCAAAAAATGTATGCATTCAAAATGATGGCCCCCAAAAATCAGAAGGTAAGCGCAATTCGCTATTTGCAACTGAAGTAATGAATGTTTATCATGGAAACATTTTTAATGGCGTAACTTGTAAGTATTTATACAACAGACCAATTTAGGGGATTGTAAAATATTTTTAACAATGCCCTATTAAAATTGCGATCCGTCTTTTCGTCCGCCTGTCCATCCGTCCGTGCGTCACAGCAAGTTTTCTCGCAAACCACACAAGCTAGAATTATGAAATTTTCTACGTAGGTCAAAAGTGGTACCCTCTCAAGCGTTTGCAAGATAATTCCACCAGAATAATAATATCAGCACATATGACAATTTTTTTGCTTTTTTTTTGTAGTAAACAATTAATTTTCAAACGCTGCACTCTCATAGAGTTTATCGCCAAGAGTATGATAGACCTTATAATATGATGAATGAAATTTCGACCCTAATTTCGAAATTTGCTTCCAGCCTATGCGAGTTATCACAATAGCAATGGCAATAGCTCGTGGCTTCATGAATTTGATCTTTCGCCGTCTCCTGTATGTACCTCTATGGTCTAAGTATATGTAAGTGACGTGCATATTGAGAGAGTGTGTTGGAAATATTCACGCAGCAATACGCACTTGTGTGTGTATGTGATTAGAGACACAAATATTGTTGTGATGTCCAAACGGTAAATGAAATTGTATCGACGTAGCAACCTCTATACTTGTTGACAATTGTCAGTGGAATTAAGAATCTTTTGAGAAGAAGAACCGTCGTGTCGCATATAGACTAATTATATTTGTCGCGTATTCTCAAATCGTTGTAACATTTTCTATATTATTTTAATGAATTTTATTTTAATAAGCAATCAAGATACCTAAATTATTATAACTTCCTCACATTTCCAAGAAAATATGTCACTTTAGTTTCTTGGAAATGTGAGGAAGTTATAATAATTTCCATTTTTATCTATAAAGATATTATAACTTCATCATAAACATTTATTTTGGTTTTGAAGGATTAACGTTTGAGGGTGTCCCGCTTGACCAATAAAAAAAAGGTCACTTTAGTTATACCCTAACTGTTTCTGCAAAAATCAGCCAAATGTAGTAGTAATTTTACAGGTCCACCCTGGTCTGTTATTTTAGTTTATCTAAATCGATTTTGACTATAAATTCCCGTTCAAAGTGCAACCTCGAGTTTTTAAAAATCAACAGGCACTTTACACGAATGATTGTATTACTGGAAATAGCTGGTAAAAATAAACACCAAAAGAAACATTTTCTAAATCTAGCAATTCAATGAAGTAATATATTTCGATTGACGACTAGAAACCATAAACATCTGACAATCAGACCACACTCAAGGTTTCTGAAATTGGCAGGGTCAATAAAAATGATCGACGGACGTACAGACATCAATCCCGCTTAAGTCCAAAGTGAAGCTGTCATTCAGGAAACCATTAAAGCTTGCTTGGATCGACTGAAATAATGTAACAATAAACACAAAATGTTCAATCTACAATAAAGCCAAAAATAAAAAAATCATTCTCCAGTAATAACAACAACAAAACACGATTAAAACAATATACTCACCAACAATACTAATTTCATTCAATTAATAATTCTACGCACGTTAATCGAAGGCATTGCATATTGAATGCGTGACCGAAATTCCAATCTACTAAACACATTAATTCTTGACAATTTTTAAATTATTTTTGTCTTGTTGCATTTCAATATTGAGAAATGAGATTTGCAAAATGAATTTTAAGCTCAAGCTAACCGGCAAACCAGCAATTATATTTGAAGTCCTTCGGACGAATTTGTTTGATTGCAGCCCGAAAATGTGCTCATTGTCAATTATGTACGTTTATGCTTCTGTGATTAGTTTCCATTATGGAACAAATATGCAAATACGCGAAATGACTTGGCTCGATACTTAAACTTGATCATATTTATGTAGTTTATGTGTTTTGATTAACGGTTCGAAGGAGTTTACAAGCTTCAACAAACGCAAACTGCAATTCAAATCACTTGAGGTTACTACCTTCAACTAAATTACTCGTATGTGTATGTGCATTGCTGAATTCTCGCATCGATTTATGCAAATTTGAAATGAATTGACAAATTTAAGCGTATCTAAATTAATATGAAATTAAACACAAAAAAAAAATTATAATTCAATATTGATAAATAATCTGCAGAGCTGTGCAGACATTGAGCGAGGTCGACGCATCTTTAATCATTGCTTTAGGGAAACAAAATTTGCGTCTCGTTCACCAAAACTTTCCGCTGGCATCAAATTGAACTTGACCATAGTTTTCCGTTACACCTTTAGCATAAAAAATTAAAACCGAATTTTGAAATGCTGGAAGTGTCTGCAAAGTTCATTATCAATTTCCCAACCGAAAAACAGTTGAAGGACGAACATTTATAATCGACGTCAATTTTGTAATTTTTTCCACATTCAAATCGAGCTAAACTATCAATAATTTGTTAAACTGGGCATTAAGAGTGCTCAAAGGCAGATTTTCTCGCTTATTTTATGATTATGGAAATGTAATGGTGAATGGAAAAGCTCGCAACGCTTTGATGCGTCCTCATGTGATTGCGCCGTAATCGCAATCTATGTATCAATGTTAGTTAGTACGAGTACATGCGGAAAGGAAACGTGATGAGTAAGTGCACGCTAATGTATTCCGGATAGTTGGAAAAATTACAGTAATGGAAGTCTACTACTTTTCACGGTCAGACAGTACGGAATTGTAAAACGATTGTTAATGAACGGCCAACCATAAGCGACAAAAAATGTAAATAATGTTAATATGCTCGCATGTGATAGGTAACATTAGGTTTGCTAGTTTACTACGCCGCGCCGTTCATGCTAAAACTATTTATTCAGATATTTGTTGTTTTGGTTGACATACAATAAAAGCTTTTTATCCGTACTTAAATCGATGCTAATTGCAGAATGTTTTCCGGTAAAAGGTTCTGTAAGCCCTTCATTATGTTGATTCTAAATATTTTTGCAAGCAATTCATAGTAGCAATTTAAGGTTCTTCAGCTGAACATTTTAACGAATAGAACAAACAGTAATAGCATGAAATTTAGCAAGGCGTTTTAGCCAGCATAACTTTAATCAAATATTTGTTCGTTTTTGGGGTTTCGTAAGAAAAATTTTTTGCAATACCTGTTAAAATTGGTACTTCTCTGTCATAGCAAGGAAATAGAGAAACTAGAGTCATCAAATCTTGTGAATAGCTCAGAAGTTGTTGTTTAATGAAATTTTCATAGTCAGAAAACATTTCAAAGAATTTTTAGAAGGATGTTCCCATGTAAGAGTGTGATCCCTAACAATTTTTTTTTCATCCAAGATAGTCAAGCAGGCTATAAAATTAAAGATCTTGAAGCGATTTGCAACATCATATTATCAATCACTATCTTCCAACCGCGGTTAATTCTCTGGTTGGGGCCTACGGACCTGGAAAGTTCGTCCGGAGATGGCCGTAGGTACTATACGCCTGTACCTATGGGCCCCAATTAAGCCGCCAGTGAAAACGCCGCTCGTCAGACTGTCTTTCTACGGATTTCCCACACACCAAATTCTTACACGGAAACATATTTCTGAAAATAATTAGAAGGCAGTGTTTTTAACAGTACCTGTTTACAGGAGACACAATTTCTGAGCGAACTACAAGAGGCACTCCTTCTGTTTATTTTTTGTAGAAAACGTGTCTTCTGGGTGAATTTGTGTCAATCTGAGTCAGTGCTACAAGATTTTCCAATAAGTGGATCGATTTTGAAAATATACAAGCATTTGAAGGGATTGCCAAAATATTATGGCATCCGTTCAGTGATTTGGAAGAAGGTCATGGGCCATGCCGATATTGTATAGTACCCCACTCAATTGGGAGAAAATTTCAAAATGCTTGACCCTACACTACGAGGATAAGCAAGGTCTTGGTACATTCGAGTGCCAAATGACTACACTGGCCCAATGACAAGCTCCATCTCGGAGTTCTATCAAACTGTATATCACCATTTGTCCCTTATTCTAAACAAGCTTAGTTCTTTGGATTTGAATCAAAACCAACTTAACGTAATGACACAGTCTTTCAGGGATAAGGCACTGGACACCTTTGTGAGGGACTTAGGAGCAATCTTCCTAGATTCCTCAGTATACGGGAACCTGCAGACTTACCACAGGCCCTACATCTTTGTCTGAAACTTCAATATATTGACTTTCATGCTCAGCACGCAAATAATTCACAGTACTGAATATCAAGCGTGGAAGCCTCACACTCTGTGCGTAAATGGTGTTCACATCCCAACCACAAAAAGAAAAGAAAAAATATTTGAAATCGCTAATCCACTTTCTCTCCTCTTAGGCATTTTCCCCGGGAAAATTCAGTATCCCACTCAGCTTCAACAAGTTCACCCGGTGGGCATGTGTAGTACACGGTTTTCCAAAAAGAGGTGGAAACTAACGTCAGGCAAATGACCACCACGACCACGCTTACAGGACCATAACCTTTTCATGAAATTTTCCGTAACCAAATCGCAAAGTGGCTGCCCTATGTCCTTAATAGCCTCACGAATTCCACTTTAGAGGTCTTGAATCGATGCTGGGCTGTTGGCGTATACCTTCTCTTTTGCGTGGCTCCAAAGGAAGAAGTCGCACGGTGTCAAATCATACGATCTCGGTGGCCAAGTGTGATCACCTCTTCGAGAGATAACACGGTCTGGAAACTTTTCCCGTAAAATATCAATGGCTTCGTTGCTTGTGTGGCACGTAACGCCGTCTCGTTGAAAGTAAACGTTGTCCAGATCAATACCATCCGATTCCGGCCATAAAAAATCATGAACCATCTCTCGATAGCGCAATCCATTCACTGTAACTGTTGCTCCAGCCCCATTTTCGAAAAAGTAAGGTTCAAGGACTCTGCTGGACCATAAACCGCGCCAAACAGTCAAACTTTTGGGTTTTCTAAGCCCCTGATGCGACAAGTTTGCTTGTTGATGATTTTCCGATGAAATTCCGGATCATTTTCATGCATTTTAAGGACCCAATCAGCAAAGACACGACATTGTTGATGATCGACCGGCTTGAGTTCTTGTGTTAACTGAACTTTTTAAGCCTTGAGACCCAAATCTTTATGCAAAATCCGGTGTAATGATGTTTGTGGAATGCCTCATTCCAAAGAACGACGAGAAATGGAGAAACTTGGGTTTTCTTCAATACTTTCGGCTACAGCAGCAATAGTCTCGGCTGTGTTTGAGTGGCGTGCACGGATTTTATTCATAACATCACTAAGTTGTGCCAACAGCTCGAATTTTTCCACCAATTTCTGTATTGTGGTCCGACAAGGTGCTTGACGACGACCTTAAAAATTTTCGAGTTTTACGAACCGTCTCTGCCAAATTTTCACCATTTTTATAGTAAATTTTAATGATTTCAATGCATTGTTGAAGCATGTATCGTCCCATTTTTATAAATGGCGTAGTTTTTGATTGTCAAATGTTAAAAAATGACAGCTTCAAAAGTGAAATATACCCAAATAGCGGGCTATTCAAAATAACACCTCTTATTGGAAAGCCCTTTAGTTGGAAGTGTGTTCGATGGTTACTGTGCCTTTACAGGAGACTTCCGTTGTCGACGGTAGTTAGCCCAGAAAGTGTGTCTCCTGCAAGAAGATTAAAACTCTAAAAGGACTGAGTTTTACTTTGCACTAAAGTTCTGTATAGCATAGCAAATACAAAAGCTGGTTAAAAAGATACCTTCATCGTTGATAGGTCCCTGTGATGGTTGTCTTTCCAAAGAAACTTTCTTTTGCTCTCCAAATTTCAAATTCCAACAATTTCAGCTTCCCACATTCATGAGCTAGTCACACTTTTGGGTTTTCCGAGCCCCAGATGCGACAATTTTGCATGTTGACGAAGCCACCGAGGTGGGAATGGGCCTTATCACTCAAGATGATTTTTCGATAGAATTCCGGATAATTTTCATGCATTTCAAGGACCCAATCAGCAAATACACGACGTTGTTGATGATCAACCGGCTTGAGTTCTTGTGTTAACTGATCTTTATTAGCCTGAAGACCCAAATCTTTATGTAAAATATGGTGTAATGACGTTTGTGGAATGCCTAATTCCAAAGAACGACGAGGAATGGACAAACCTGGGTTTTCTTCAACACTTTCGGCCACAGCAGCAATATTCTCGACTGTTCTTGAGTTACGTGCACGGGTCTTATTCTTCACATCACTAAGTTGTCCCAACAGCTCGAATTTTTCCACGAATTTCTGTATTGCGGTCCGACAAGGTGCTTCGCGACAACTCAAAAATATTCGAGTTTTACGAGCCGTCTCTGCCAAATTTTCACCATTTTTATAGTGAATTTTAATAATTTCAGTGCGTTGTTGAAGCGTGTATTGTTCCATTTTTATTAATGGCGTAGCTTCTATTTGTCAGATGTCAAAAAATTACAGCTTCAAAAGTGACATCTACCAAAATAGCGGGCTATTCAAAATAACACCTGTTAATGGAAAACCCTTTAGTTGGAAGTGTGTTCGATGGCTACTGTGCCTTTTAATGGAGGCTTCCGTTGTCGACAGTTGGGTGGCTTTTGTAGTTCGCCCCGAAATTGTGTCTCATGCAAGGCACTGAAACTCTAAAAGGACTGAGTTTTACTTTGCACTAAAGCACTATATAGCATAGCAAATACAAAAGTTGGTTAAAAAGATACTTATTTACCTTCATCGTTGTTGGGTCCCTGTGATGGTTGTGTTTCAAAAGAAACTTTCTTTTGCTCTCCAAATTTCGAATTGCAACAATTTCAGCTTCCCGCTTTCACTAGCTAGACGATATACTGGTACCTTTTCCACTTCCACATTGCATTTCCTAGCGCCGTTTCAACTTTCCGCAATATAATCCTTACCCTTCTTGGATCAGATACTTTCCACTGTTTCAACTTATAAGTTCTTTTTACATTCAATGACTTCCTCGGTAACTCCTTGGACTTGTAGGTTGGCTAACTCATCCAAGGAAAAAGCAGGTATGTGCGTTATCAGCTGGACCTTTTATTACGTCCTCCATAACGGCTGGCCGCGGTCGTGGCCATTTCAGTCCGCGGTTATTGTACTTTTCTTGGAAAAGTGGTGCAGAGAAATGCTTTGAGCATTACAAACTACAACCGTTCCTTACCACAAACACTCGTCGTCATATGAATGTGATGAGTTTTCATAATCCACCATCTTACTGTACTTATTAGATGAGCTAACGCTTGCAATGCTCCTGTGACAGTTTGCGATCTATTAGTGAAGCGATACAGATAAAAATTACTGCAATGGCCATCGTACGTAGGCTAAGCACTTCTTCTTCGTTACACTACAGCCCCTCTCGGGCCTTTGCTTCCTGCAAATAGCGCCTCTAACTGTCTCAGTCTATTGACCGCGTCCTCCAATTTCGAAATCCGAGCAGCAATGAACTATTTCCTCGGTTTCCCCACTGGTCTCCGGCCTTCAGTTCTCCCAACGAATAGCTTTTTGGGTATTCCTTATTCGCCCATACGATTCATGTGTCCAGTCCATTGCAGCTTTTGCAGTCTTACAATCGTTGAGACCTCCTGCTCGTCAAAAATTTCATACAGCTCATGGTTGTATCGAATTCATCTTTAGTTCCCGTCTAGCTTTGCTCCGATTATTCACCACAGGACCCGTCGCTCAAAGACGTTCAATGTATTTCCGGATGGTTTAGCTACCGTTCATTTTTAACACTTATAGCATAACACAGGTCTTATCACAGATTTGTTTACTAGGAGCTTTGATTCGCTTTATATGCGGCTGGTCTTCACGATCGTCAAAACTGAATAAAATATTTTATTTGCGAGCTATATTCTTTGGCATATTTTAACTCTTTTATTACTGATTCTCGTTATTTTGGCACCTAAATATACGAATCCGCTAACATTTTCGATATTGTATTCGTCAAGTGTGATATTTTGTATATTTGTGGTATTTTTCCTCAACTGTGTCATGAGCTTTGTTTTATTTTCATTGATTTGTAGCCCTACTAGTTTTGCTTCGCTGTCGAGTTTCAGGAAGAGTTCTATGACAGTTGCTAATGAACGAGACAAAATGTGGATGTTGTCCGCATAGGCTACTACTTGGATCGACTTGTATAGCAATGTACCTGGTGTATCGACAGGTAGCTCCCTTATGACGTATTCTAGAGCCAAATTGAATACAATGGGTCCAGCCCATCTCCCCGCTTTAGTCCGATATTTGTGCAAAAGGCATCGGTGAGCTGATTATTGATACAGAATTGGAAGGTTGCCGACATCATTGTCATCTTGGTAAGACAGACTAATGTGGCTGGGATGCCAAAGCAAAGCATTATTTGGTACAGTACGTTACGATCAATACTGTCGTACCTGTATGCTTGCTGAAAGTCAACGAAAATTTGGTGTGCGTCTATGTTGTACTCCCAGCATTTCTCAAGTACTTGCCTGACTGCAAACAATTGGTCTACCGTGCATTCACCTGCTCTAAAACTTCTTTGATACTTTCCAATAACACTGAGTCAGGGATGGCTAGAGTGGAATATTTTCCGTAGGTAATTAAAAGGGGTCGTAAAATCCTGACTTATAAAGATTTATTTAGTTTTATTTATTATTTGTGTGGTTCATAGCTCGGTTAACGATCGACTGCCGCGGGTTGGTCCTCTTCCAACTCGTTCTCTTGTCTTCTTCTGTCTGTTGGACTGAGTGTGCGTTGAATGCTCGGCTAATACTGAACTTGAGCTCGACGCTTGCTCACATCCAGCATTCTCGTCGTCTTCCTTCTCGTCCAGGTCTGGATGTGATTAGCACCACGGCTTTATTTTATCGCTTGTGCACACTGATGTAAATTTCCGCACAGCTTGTTCGTTCTTCGGCATTTCTTGCACCATATATCGGTCAAATCGGAGAACCTTCCTTATTCGGTAAGGTTCGTGATATCTCGGTTCCAACTTTTGCGATTTTTCAGTGGCTGCTAGGGTATTTTCGATCACGACGAGATCGCCAGGTTGATACGTACGAGGTTGACGGTGTCTCTCATCGAATCGGGTCTTCCATCGATTCTGCTCGGTCATGATATTGCGGGCGGCCTTATTTCGTTTCTGCTCGATTGACATTGCTTGCGTCGAATCTTCCTGTTGAGTCGACGAATTGTCATTTAGGGCCAATAAGAGATGGTTGTGGATAACATCCTTCAGTGGAAAATCGAATATTATTTCATTCGGGCTGAACTTCTTGGTTGAATTCTTCATAGAGTTCATGTTCCACTGCATAACCTTTATCAGCTGATCTCACTTGCAAAGATCGGTAGTCAACATCCGGAGAAAATTGAGAATGTTGCGATTCACTTTCTCGACTTATTCGTTTACCCGTGGGGTGTGGACGGCAGTTTTAGTATGATCGATATGGCGATCTCGCCAATAAGTCTTGAACTCCCTCGATGTGTATGCGGTTCCACGATCAGTGATCAGTCGGTTCGGTAATCCAAAGAATGTAGTAATTTCATAAAGTATATCAATTACAGGCTTGGATTTGGTCAACCACACAGCTTTCAGAATTCTGTACTTACTGAATAGGTCAGACGCGGCGATGATGTGCATATTGTTTTTTATACTACGCGGGATCCAGATGTAACACGCGGAATGGCAATGGGTCGACGTCGTACATATGGAGTTGACCCTCTGGTTTCACAATAAGCGTTTTATTATAGCAACATTGCAAGCACGATGCAATATATGACGTTACATTATTTTGCATTCTTGCAAACCAAAAGTTTCGTCGAATTCGTTGCAGGGTTTCTCCTACTCCAAAATGACCCATGTCATCGTGGTAAATCTTCACAACTCGCCAAGGTCTAGTACGTGGTACAAAGAACGCTTCACGTTCTCCATCAATTCTATATAAGCGACCGTGTTTGATTTTGTATTCAGCTACTAGTTGCTTCCTTTGCGGCGACGGCTGGATGTTTTGTATGATACCCATAATTTTTATCCATTCGGGATTTTGAAATTACATGGCGGCAACCCAATCTTCAGTCCTAGCCCCGATTAACATCGTGCTGATGGTAGCGGCAGCGGTATGCTCGGGTTTGGCACGATCGGTATCGGTATCGTCGGGTGCGGTTTGGCGTAAATGTTGTTGATGTCGGCCTTATCAAATTCGGCGTCAATTTTGCGGAGTTTGTTAGAGACAGCTCGGTTTGGGGTTTCCAGTTCAATTTGCATTATGTTTTCGGTAATGTCACCGTTATGTACAGGCTCCTCGATGGGTGAACGGCTTAGAGCGTCCACCTGTGGCACAGTGCTTTCCAGTCGATGTACGATCTCACAATCATACTCTTGTAGTCTCAGGATTCATCTGGCTACGCGCAGAATCAACGGTTTTGATGCCTTCATTGGGCTCACGGCAGAGCATTTGGTTACCATCCGGAATCGTTTTCCCATTAAATATAATCAGAACCGATCGAATGCTTTAACTGTGGCTAGTATCTTGAGCTCGGTACTTCTGTTACACGATCGGTTAGAGAAAAATGCAGGTTTCCAAATTTCAGCCTCGATTTCTTGCATCAGAATACCAGCGAGCCCCTTAGAGCTGGCGTCCGTGTGTAATTCATGATCTTGTTTCGTATCGTACATTGTCAGTACTGGTTTATCACATAGCATGCAGTTCAGATAATGGTAGGCGTTTTCGTGTTCGTTCAACCCCCCCCCCCCCCCCCCCTTATGGAAGGTCTGATTCCCTTTCGTCCTCCGGAGATTGGTCAGTGGTCGGGTGATCATTGCATAATCCTTAATGAATTTAAGGAGGAACCCGGTTAAACCAAAGAATCGCCGAGCCTCAGTGACATTAGTCAGCGTCGGGAATCCTTTGATAGCGAATGTTTTTTTCGAACCGGGTTTTATCAAATCGTCAATAATTCGATGTCCTAAGAACGACGCTTATTTTGCGAGGAAGGCACATTTCAATAGTCGAATAGTCATTCTGGCTCTTCGTTGCGAAGGCTCTCGATTTCTGTTCTCGGTCTCGCGTCGTTTATATTTGGGTTGGTGTACAATCGAGAAGTAACGACCGATGGCGATAAGTAATTCGTCGCTCGTTTGGAAATCTATACATGAGCTTGCTGTTTGTAGTGTGGTGTATCGCAGATTCGTTTGAATGTAGCGTACCTTGGTCGGTTCGCTTACATTTTTCCGACGAGCGATTGCACACATACGACGAAAAAAATCTTCTATTTTTTCTCCGGCGTTTCTCCATGTTGATAATAATTTTGCGTGCATTACCCTCATTAATATCAATCGAAAAGTCTCTCACTAAGTCAGGTGCAAGAGATTTCTATGATGTATGCGGTAGTGGGTGGCTGTCGAACCAATGTTCTGCAGTACTTCTCAACTTGGAGGGCGCGGCGAGAAAGACGAGGTTGTCATCCAAGTTGAATGGTCGTTGGAACATTTTGATGCGATTCAAGAATGGTCTTGACGTTAGCGACAAGGGTCGAATATTGGAAATGTTTCGCTTACTTATCGAACGCTGAGTACTCGTCCAATGTACTGCGACGTCGAGGTCACAGGTGTTTGTTGTTCCGTCGTGGCAGATTGTAGGACTGATGCGATCTTAGGTGGCATCGTTACGTTCGATGCATATGCCGGTTCAATGGGGGCAGAAAACTGCACTATCAGTGCAAAACCAGGGGTCTGCTGACGTACGACGTGGTCAGCAGTGCGGAGAATTTCGTTTCGATGGCAAATGGGTGCGGTCTCGGAATATGACTCCGAAGCATCGTTCTGTTCGAATTGTCAGATGGTGTGGTGGTTCGGATGTAGGCTGCAAGCATTTGCAAGGATGACACAAGATTTGAAGGCATCGTAGCATTCAATGCGATTTGCGGTACGAAGTTTGGTGCGTTCATTTGCGAGAGCACATTGCTGTCCGGTGGTGCTCGTATAGTCGATGTTGCAGGGGTATATGTGTCGGCATTTGTTTGTTCGGTGGCAAGAATTTTCACAGAAGCAGAATGGCGGTGCTGTCGTGTCTCAAATAGTCGATTTTGCCCCGCGCAACGGCTGTTGATGCCGGTGATTCGTTTGGAGGGGCGTCTATTTCAATTTCGTCGGAGCCAAATTCTTCGCAAACTCGATCAAACAGTTCCAACTTAGTACCCGCCAATGATTGATCCATTTGTAGGACAGCGCGTAACTATTTTGCGGTAAGCGTTTCCACCTTAACTTTCATACATTTTAAGCAACTCACTTTCTTGTTGCCACGATTTTAGTATGGCTATTCCACTGCTGAAGTTGTCAAAGATAGCTAGTGTGGAATATTTTCCGTTAAAAGAAGTCGCAAAATTCTGGCTAATAAAGATTTATTTGGCTCTATTTATTATTCGTGTGGTTCGTAGCTCGATTAACGATCGACTGCCACGAGGTGGTCCTCTTCCACCTCGTTCTCTGGTCTTCCTTTCTTTGTTGGTCTGTGTGCATTGACAACTGTTTGCATATGATCTGATCTTATTTTTTAAGATCTTTGGAAATATTTTGTACGCCGTACAAAGTTGTGATAAATCTCTATAGTTTTCGCATTGTAGCTTGTCACCTTTTCTGTGGATACGAAATGTAATTGATTGGCGCCACTCATTCGGCATATGTTATCATTGCCAAAAGTGCTTAATGACTTTGTCAATCGCTTCCTGAACAACGCTCCAACCATATTTCATGAGCCCCACTGGAATCTCGTCAATATCCGGCATTTCCTCATTCTTTTGGGCTTTGATGGTGGAATAAACTTCATCCAGACTTAGTGGGGCCACTGGAAGCTCTCCGGGAATCTTTTGTAGGCTCCGATGCTCTGGAGCTGTGGAGACAATTTAGAAGGTTCTCAAAATATGACGTCTATCTTTCCATAATCGTATTTTCATCAGCGACTAGACGAGTACTACCGATATAATCACAGCAGAGCATGGTTTTGGGCAGATAACTCGTTTCAGGCTTTTTACTGCTTTGTATGCTCATCTTGTGTTGTTGCTCACAATGAAGACTCTTCTAAGATTTTCATAATGCTTTCTCTTCATCCTGGTTTCTTTAGCTGAATACTTTTTGTACGGCAAATTTTTTTATCTAACGAGTTCTGGCACTCATCATCGAACCAATCATTCCTTTTACACCGGCCTTGATGGTAAACTGCCAGTTCTACCACGTTTTTAGTCGCCGCTTCCAGTTCCACCTATAGCTCGTTGCTTGCTCTTGGTGATGTGTCTGAAAGGATGGGAGCCAGCTGGTTGTCGAGGATCTACATAAGTTTTTTGCCATGGACGCCGTTTGGGGTTTTTCGATGTTAAATTTTTATACCGGGCGGGTCTTTGCCAAATACACCTTTGGCATGTGACATCGATAGGTTAATTTGATCATGCAATCATCTGAGTTACAATTGGCTCCTCAGTATGTACGAACGTCAAGTATGGTTGAGGCTCAGCGTTGGTGGATCAAAACATGGTCGATTTGGTTTTATGCATTGCCATCCGGTTTTCCCAGGTCATTTTATGTAGGCATCGATGTCGGAAGCAAGTCAAATGTATGACTAGGTTCCTATCCCCCGCAAAGTCAAACAAGCGCTGGCCGTTGTCTTTTGTTTCACGTGAGGGCTATATCCTCAAGTTGTTCGCCGATGACATAGCTCATTGCCAAGCGTAGCATTAAAATCACCCAGAAATATTTTTTTTTCGGTCGTGGGCAATGAGTCGACTAGTCTTTCATAAGCCCAGAAAAATTTCCGTGTTTTTAAGAGTTAATGCCTAAAAATTAACAATCAAGCCGAAATCACTGGTTGATTTCAAATCAGCTAAAATGGCACTGAATTCTGGGGAGGTACCGCACTTCACCTATCCCCCGAAAGTGAGAAGAACCAGACGTTTTTGTTGAAGAGCTTGGACTGCGGAGAAGATACCGTCGATCTTCTTTAGATGCTCAAGGAAGCTGCACCTGAAATTGAATTTGCTTCCACTAAAATCTTCGCGAAAATAAGATTGGCAGTAGAAAAAAAATTACGACTTTATTTGGTGCAGATTTCAGATGGGAGCAGTCCAAGTGCTCTTCAACGAATAAGACACTTGAACTTCCGAGTGGTGAGGTGACGTGTTATCTCCTTGAATTCATTGTTAAGCAAAAGCTGGACAACATGTTTCTTACTTAAACCCACCTCAATTCATGGCACTCCATGACATTCGAGGATTTTGAATTCCTAAGAAGAGATAGGGTAAACGATTATGGGGGAGGTGTCACTGAGATATTGGTTCGAAGACCCTATTGTTTCCAAAATATTGAAAAAGTTGAGTCCAAAAGCTTTGAATCTCTTGAAGTGTCCGTTATCAAAATTTCACTGCCAGGTGGGGATAATCTTTTCGTCTGCCTATGCAACTGGTGGAACTGTTCTCAAGCTCAAGGAGGAACTCAATTCCTTGCTTGAAATACTTGAACTAAACAGGCTGCATAGTTATTATATTCTTTCTGGTGACCTGACCGCCAAGCATACATCATGACTAAACGCCATCAATAATCCAAGAGGTGTATTCCTGAAATCGTGGATAACAGAGAATCGAATCGAATACAGGTGCAATCTATATGGGCCGGAGTTCCCAACATACCCTAGGACAAATTCATATTTGGACCTCTGTATTGCTGACGGAAGACTTGAATCCAGCTTTAACTATTAAAGCTCAAAGGAAACTGCAGTGCGTCCTTATGATAGCAACCATAACACAATCAATCATCAAAGGGATGATCTCTTCATCATTCCAGTTCAACATGAAAATCACCGGTTGAATTTCAAAACAACAGACTAGGGAAAGTTTCAAAAGAAGTTTAATCGAAAGTACCAGAAGCAATATCCCCCTTTTGATGATGGTAACTCTTGCTCATTGGGTGCTAATGAAAGGAATCTAACTAACGATGAAATAGATATCTATTTGTCGAAGTTTGAGAAGCTGACGTTGGAACCGATTGAGAAAGTAGTTCCCAAGGTTAAACATCGAAACAATATGGAAGGATATGAATTATCAACCATTGCAAGGTTGAAAAGATTGAAACTCCTTCTTTTCACACGCATCAACAATATTTATAGACGATTTTTGGACTACAACCATCCCTCGTTGGCTTTGTTGAAATTACACCTAAAGAATGTCCGGAACTTAATCCGTTCATACTTCAGGAGTAAGGTCAGCAATCAATGGGCGGAAAAATTGAGGGGTATTAGCCCACAAGACCTAGATGGCATTTTCGCGAAAGTGAATAGCATATTCCGCAAGAAGTCTCGAGTGAAGGAAGCGAATCTTGAAATCACTAGTGGTGCGATAAAGCTTCTCGATCGGGCTGGTATCGAAATTGATAGCACGACTCCGGCTAGAAATGGGAACAGGATTATTTGTGAGGGATTGCATAAACTTGCCCTGATTAAAACACATTTTGAATTGGTTTATCTGCCAAACCCTGAGAGAGGGAATGAAATATTGTTAGAGGTCGTTGAAGCAAAAGTTTCCGACTTCAAATCAAGCCTGAACGGCCAATCAATTCTTCATTTCAATGAAACATTAACATCTGACCTCATACCGAGCTTGAATATTATTGATTATTTTGTCAGCTATGAAGGTGGAGGCGTTCTAGTAAGTATACATGTTTCTCTTACTAGCAAATCCTGTGGTGATTTCACTCCATCATCACCTGTTGAGTGTATAATTGTGCTAGTCTCTTCATCTGACATTCTTACCTTCCTTATACCATTTGTGTGGATCCCTTGTAACAGTCCTGTTATTGTTTACGAACGTTTCTTTGCAGGGTTCTCGAGCTACATTAATGCTTGTTTCCTTTCTACCCCTATATTGGTCTGTGGTGACTTCAATTTGCCCTCTATTGTTTGGAATGATTTGTATATCTCCATAGTTTCTAGCGGTAGCGTGTCTTTTGCTCTTTCTTGTTTTATTTCCCTCTGTTATTTCACTTAATACAACACTTTTCCTTATACCAATAACAAATTGGTTGATCTTGTTCTTTCCAACTTGTCACCTTCTTCTCTGTCCGCGTCTGTGGTACTTTCATCCTTTGTCAAACTTGATCCCCACCATCCACCGCTCTCTATTGAGCTTGCTATCACATCTTCTCGTTCTTTGAAGAACTTCTCACCTTCCCGCTTTAATATTTTGAATGCCGATTTATCGAGCATGGAAGCTAACCTTAATGCCGTGAATTGGTATCCCTTCTTCAGCATTCTCCACACTAAAGATTATGTTGATAAGCTCTATATGTTTCTTTGGTCCTTAATCTCGCAACTTACTCCTGTGTGTTCAGCAAGATGACCTGAAGATGATCCTTGCTTTAATTCAGATGTTGCCATTGCAATTAAAGCTGAAGATGCTGCCCGCAGAAAATTCTTATCCAGTGGTCTTCCAATTGACCTTGTTAAATTCAAACAGCATCGTGCCGCGGCCAAGAAATTTGCCACCTCTGCAATTCATGTATATGTTAACCACATTGAACATACGTTAATGTTGAATCAAACTCGTGCGTTCTGGTCGTACGAAAAATCTTTAAGGACTTCTCATCATGCCCCTGATAATTTTAGTCTAGATGGCGTGATATTGTCTACTCCTCAAGAATCTTGTGAACTCTTCGCTTTTTATTTTTCTTCCTTTTTCGGCAGGACCAAGCGTTCCCCTTCTTTCAACTAATCTTCTTGCTCTTCTTCCTCTACGAATTTTCATACAAACCCCCTGCAGGTTGAGCAACTCTTAAATAGTCTTGACAACAGCACCAGTGTGGGCCCTGATGGCATTCCAAATTTTCTAGCAAAATCTTTGTCTTGTTCACTATGGATTTTCCTTTCAATTATTTTTAATTTGAGTTTATCCTGTGGAGTTTTCCCTCTGAATGGAAAATTGCCCAAATTTTTCCTATCTTCAAATCTGGTGATCGTAATATCGTCTCCCATTTCCCTTCTTCCTTGTTTTGGTAAAATTTTTGAAAATTTAATTTTTGATGTGCTGTATCCACTTGTCCTCCCATCTTAAGCAGATCAACAGCATGGTTTTATCAGAGGCAGATCTACCCTTACAAATTTACTTTCTTTTACCCATCATATTGCAGGTGATCAACAACAACAAGTGGACGTTATTTTTACGGATTTTTCTAAAGCCTTTGATTTTGTGGATCACTTTCTCCTATTTGAGAAACGTATAGGGTTCAATGTCCCTAGTTGCCTCTATTCTTGGCTTCTCTCCTATATCCTGAATCGTCAATATGTAGTCACTTTTAACTCTTGCTTCTCCTCTTCTTTTCACCCGAGCTCGGGAGTTCCGTAAGGCTCAATACTTGTCACCATACTATTTTTACTTTTTTTCAATGATCTACCATCTGTTATCACATGCCCCTGTCTCCTTTATGCCGATGACTGCAAGATTTTTCGAGTTATTGATTCCCTTTTAGACTTGAATATCCTTCAAACTGATCTTCAGCGTCTTAGTGACTGGTGTGAATCAAACCATCTCTCCTTGAATGTGCCCCAATGATATCAGATGACATTCTCATGTGAAAATTTCCTCTTGTCACAACGTGTAGGCTTTTTAGTATCCTTTTGAGCAACATAATCTCCTTTAAGGATCTTGGTGTGCTTTTGGTTTGTAAACTGAAGTTTGATCTTCATATTGCTCTGATTAATAAAAAAGCTTCAGGCTTCGTTATTCCAAAATATATCACATCCTGTATAGTTTATTTCTCACCAGTACGTACATAGTCATTTGGAATACTGCTCCCAAATTTGGAGTCTGTACCACAGGAAGCACATCGGTGCTCTTGACTCAGTTCAACGCAGATTCACACGATCTCTATTCTTCAAATTCAACCTTCCTTACTCCCCTTATGATGACCGACTACATATTTTGAACCTTCCTACGCTCAAGTCCAGACGATCTTTTCTTGAGGAATGTCTTTTGTTGAAGCTTCATCAGAGTCTTTGACTTCAAAATGTATGCAGGTAAATAAATACATTCGACGTTGCTCATACTAATAGATCCTCGCTTCAATTCCAGGTTCCGTATGCACATACTAACACCTTCTTCCACTCTCCCTCACTACCCTTACCCCGTTTGCACAACCTGCGAAGTCTTGGCCCTCTACCACAGTCTCTTGGCGTATTCAAACCTTTAATGAAAAATCAAATTTATAAATACTCCTATAAATCTAAATTTTTGATATCTCATTGTGCTCTTTTTTCTTTAATTTCTTCCATACTTTGGAATTGTATGTTTGTATTTAAATATTGCATTAATTGACTAGTGTTTCATATTTTACAAGATAAACAACAAGAAATTACATGATACTGATGGTATTCCAAATGTAGCTCTCCGACTGAGGTTGCATATTGTTCAACAACATGTTGAGCAATTCATATTGCCCAAATGAGTGGAAAAAAGCCAAGGTATTTCCACTCTTGAAGAAAGGAAAAGAACCTTCGTGCCCTAAAAGCTACCGCCCAATCAGCTTGCTGCCTAACATCAGCAAGGTGTTTGAAGTGATACTCAACAAAGCATTTAATATTAAACAATGAGAAATATGAGTTGATGCCGAATTGCCAATTTGGTTTTTGTGCCAGGTTTTCGACCACACATGCAATAACGAAAGTAGCCTCAGACATCTGTTGGAAACTAAATGATAGACAATGCGTTGGAGCATGTCTCATTCATATGGAGAAAGCCCTCGATACGGTGCAGTTAGATGGACTAGCTTTTCAACTCCTTCAGGGCAGGTTCTTCAGATACCTTGTTGCTATGATGTGCAATATGTTATACTGCAAATCATTTGTTGCAGCCGATTGATATCTTAGAACAATGCGCGAATTCAAGGTCTTGAATGGTCTACAGCAAGGAACAGTTACTGCGCCTCTGCTCTTCTCAGTATTCATTTTTAAGCTATTCAACGGCTTTGATTTTAACGTCTCGCTTACACAATCATTGGTAGCATTTGCTAATGATCTGATCATCACTATGGCAGACCGAAAAGCTACAAAAGTTCAGAGCAATCTTCAAAAAATGACAATTGGCGAATGAAAATCAATGCGCAGAAGTGTGAAACAATCTTGTTTCGGACAACGCTGCAGGGGGCCAGTCAAGACCTGAAACGTAATTGGAAGGATTTCCACATCATGGCTGGCGAGGGTAGTTCAGAACGGGCTCCACATAAATCCTGTGTGCGATATCTCGGTGTTCATCTCGATCAGTATTTGTACTGTACTGAACATGTCAAAATCATGCTCAGTAAGGCACAAAGAGTAGTCATGGCCCTTCGCTGACTCTTTCATTACAACACATTGATCAATAGGTCAAAAATATCCATAGATAAGAAGACCCTGGTTAGATCAGTTTTGACATATGGATGTCAGATCTGGTATAATCAGAGTGCTAGTACTTTGGGAAAATTAAGAGTTTTCGAAAGGAAATGTCTTCGTGCATGTAGTGGTGTGTACAGAAAGCCTGAGGCGGATTGGAGGCATTATGTATCGAATAGAAGAATTTATCAAACTGCTCAAGCGACAAGAGTCGATATCTTCATATTGAAACTTCTTCGGGATCATATCGCAAGATGTGTAACCGTGAGTGAAACCCCTTGGATTTCACAGCCGTTCTACCCGACAGACGAATTATTGCGGCTTGCCTCGCTCCTGGCTTCTTTTCTTTAGAAGCACTTGTATTTGGACATGAATCGCTATTTGGGCCATTAAATTTTTGTATTGTTATTGTTTGGAATTTGCTTTATATTCTTTTAAAATTTATAACGACTTTGACTTTGACTACCTCTTTTATGAGGTTTTCACGATCACTTCATCAAATCGCAGCATTTCATTTCTATAACACACTGAACTGAACTGGCCAAAGTTCTGAACTACCAAAGTTCGTTTTCCTAAACACTTAAGAGCACATGTTCTTAAGGTTGATAAACTTAAAACCTTTCGTACAATCTTGCGTCAGAGCTGCCATATTTTCGTAATTGATTGATATAAGTACATTCATCTACAAGCACATGTAACATGTCATCAGTTTTATGGAAGTACGTATGTGAGCTGTAATTAGCTAAAATTAGTAGCAATTGTAAGGTGAACTGGAAAAGATGTAACGTAAACTCTAAAATGTATTTTGTATGGATTTAATTAATCGTTTGATTAACTTGTTATTGCAGTGCATCAAAAATAATTGTCGTAAATATTGTAATGATCCATGATGGAAGAGCAATAAAAACCATCTAATTAAAATTACAAAGGGAATTCTTATTTTAGTGTGATTATACGTTGGGAACCATTGAAGCGATATCAATTCTATGATGTTTTTAATTTAAATCAAAAAGCACTGGTTAAAAGTTTGCGTGATTTTTTGCCCTTTTTGGTGGCCAATGTTTTTAGGGACTAGTTAAATGCTTTGGTACTGGAATTTAATCACAGATGCTCTGTATTTTACTGTCCAATGTAAATGTTTAGCTAGTGAACTATTTGGAGATTATTGACTTTTTCAACAAAATGTGCTAACAATAATACCCCAACGTGAATTTCACGTTTAGAAACTAAGAAAAAGTATGATTGCCTAACATCATTGTCTATAAGCTGACAACAATTAGCGTTTTTAATACAAGCCAATTTTCGATCAACTCTAAATATTTACCAAATAAAAAGCATATTGCCTGCACATACCCTACATGTTATTGCAATTCATTTCTGTAATAGTTTAAATAAACTCGCAATCGCACGCTGGGCAGTTAAAACGTAATACAACCAACAAAATTGGTCACACTAACTTTCAAAAAGGTCCTATGTCGAAAACATTACAGAAAAATTAATTAATTAATTATTGTATGGCCAAAAGGTTACTACTGAATTGTTTTCTCATGGTGCAGTGATTTCATACACGAATAGTACCACGCAGATTCAATGTACGAGTCTACTGAGTTGCATTCAATATTCGTAACACATTGCTTAGCCGATGCACTAGAAAAAGGGGTAAAACGAAAAAACGTATCCATCACTTTTTCATTAAAATGAATTACACAATGAAAAATGATTTGAGTTCAATGCTGCCGGTTTATTGAGAACGCTGCTCATAAATGTGAATACCATCACTCCATGGGGAACCATTTGCAACGAATGCTTAAACATTTTATAATTGGTGAAGTTTTCTTAAGTTCTGCATATCGCATTTCATTAAGAATTATCAAATGTGCCATAAAGGATTCAAAATGTATGGCCGATTGGAAGTTTTGTGGTTTGTTAAAGAACGCTGAGAAATAATGAAATAATTGATATTAAATAAGCATCAATGAGTTTTCATTTTATATGGCTTGAAGCGAATTTAATAAAATATAGCGTACATTTTTTTGATTCTTAGTACGATATTTTAATTTAATTAATTTAAATTAAATCCGCACATGCTTTTCACCTGAACATAACAATCTTCTCCCAAGAAAATGATTGTAAAACGATGCTCACGTTTAAGTGGAATATTATTTTCTACACTTGGGTGGCAATGATGTTTCGTGGAAAAAAAACCTATTATTTACCATACACGTGAACTCACTAATAGAAAACTGCGGAAATCACGCCTACATGCAAAAATCATACATATATCCATACCCATATTCATATTAGAAGTAATGTATGCAACAAAATTATAAATCGTGCTTTCATTATCCATTCAAAGTTTTTGATAATTGTGGGCAATTACCATAAAACGTGTAAGCTAAGTAAGTATTACAATTACTGGTGGTGAAAACTGCAATGGCGTCGATATTCAATTGGCAGAGCTGAATGGTGAATTAAATGATGGTAGC
The DNA here is from genome assembly GCA_963969285.1 of Odontomyia ornata. Taxonomy (NCBI): domain Eukaryota; kingdom Metazoa; phylum Arthropoda; class Insecta; order Diptera; family Stratiomyidae; genus Odontomyia; species Odontomyia ornata. The sequence continues at coordinate 41,802,278 of OZ017739.1, forward strand.
GTTCGAATTTATATATCTACCTACATATGTGTATACAACATCGGATATGTGTGTATATGTCAGTAATCAAGTAAGTAAGAATTTACGTAACTATTTTTAAGTGTTTTAGCGGAAAGTGAGATGGTCTTGCATCTATATATTACATTTAACTGCTTTTTGCAACATCACGTGTAGCTATTGGAAGAGTGCAAGACTCATAATCATAAAATGCAATTTTAATGACCATCACGAATTGTTGCAGTATCCATTAAATTTTGGAAAATGTTTTATATTGACCTTCGTCCAATTCCTTTATGTCCAGAGGAGCTTGATTATAAAAATCTACTCTAAAATGTGATCTTCACGTTTTGAATAATTTTATATCGGATAAGTCGCTAGAATAATTAATTACAAGGAAGAGCTGAAGATACAAAAATTCATGACATTGTTTTTTTAAGACATTAAAATAAACAAATGTTTGAATATCTAATTATCCATGCTTAAGTATTTCTTTATTTTTTAAATTGAAGACATTCTAGTCAGCTCAATCTATTGTACAATTTTTTTGTACAAGATACTTAGATCACTGTTGTTCTATGAAATGATCAATTCAATCTTTATGCTTGCAAAAAATGTACCCGTACCTGGCTCCGTAGAACTGCTACAATGTATCAAAAACTCTGTGGAGGAGTAAGTTTTTTTGAAGTATGAAAGAATTCTTTGGATACATTATTTGAATCAGACTTACTTTTTTATTAATTAGACATTCAAATCAGTTTGTAGGATTTAATTTCCATAGCATCTTTGATTCATTTTTTCGATAGAAAATATTTAACGATCATTTTAATCGCGGAGTTAACGAAAAGTTGAATTGTATTCATTCATAAATGGTTATGAAAGCTCAATTCTAATTACAATGACTTAAATAAATTTTCTTGATGCCGCAATAGTGTGTAAGAGAAAAAACAGTACCTATGGAAAATTCTTTGTTTTTATATGATCTTAAATGTTGGTGGCATTATATTCTACCTACTATGTACTTGCGTGGTTTAATCCTGAGCCAGAAGAACGTATGCTGAACCAGTGGAGCCAGTCAATTATATTTCCTATCCACAAAAAAGGAGACAAGCTAGAATGCGAAAATTATAGAGGCATATCATTACTTTCTACTAATTAATTATAGCGAATATTGTCACAAAAATTTGGCTTCCCTGATTCAAGAAAAAATAATCTACACGATCAGATTTCAATAATTTTCACATTCCACCTTGTCTCCTATTTTGTGGATAGGGAATATAATTGATTGGCTCCACTGGTTCAGCATACGTTCTTCTTGCCAAATAAGCTGGATGATTTTGCTCTTCTGGGGTTTTCATAATGATTTCTCTCTATCCTGGCTTTCCTACCTAAATTCTGTCTGTACGCCTGATTCTTTTTGTCCAACGCATTCTGGTACTCAGCATCGAACCAAACATTTCTTTTGTGCCGGGTTGATGTACACGATTATCCATTTCGTAGTTGGAAAGTATAACCCTGCCATTTGACATCTGTCAGAATTAAATGTCGTCCAAAGCGTGCTTTTTTAGTTGAAATATGGATCGTTTTAAAATTATTTACTTTTATTATAAAAATGATGATTCTGCAGTATCAACATTTAGGGCCGAGCCCATTACGGTCGACATAATCGACTTACATAGCAAACAATTTCGAACACAGTCAGAAAATTTGAAGAGACTGGATCGGTTATTGATATTGCAAGGCCTGTGCATCATTGCAACATTCGTTCTGCTGAAAATATCGCTGTCGTTGCCCAAAGTGTGGAGGAAGACCCGAATTTGTCGATTCTTCCACGTGCTCACCATTTGGGCTTGTCTTACGGTTCATTGTGGCGGATTTTGCATTTGGATTTGCATCTCCATCCGTACAAAATCCAACACACTCATGAACTTAAGCCTCAAAACCATACACAACGCAGAATGTATGCGAATTGGGTGATTGAACAACAAGCCATTGATAACGATTTTTCGAACAAAATTTTCTTTAATGATGAGGCTCATTTTCCGCTACGTAAATAAACAGAATTGCCGCATATAGGGCTCTCAAAATCCTCAGGTGATCGCAGAAAGGCCTTTGCATCCGGAAAAAGTGACCGTTTGGTGTGCATTATGGTCTGGTGGTGTTATTGGCCCGTATTTATTTGAAAACGATCAAGGGAGAGCCATTACAGTCAATTCTGACCGCCATGGACGGATATTAACCGATTATTTTCGGAGAGAAATTGAAGACTATGATCTGCAGAACATGTGGTTCCAACAGGATGGAGCCACAAGCTACACAATACAGGCTAATCGAGCACTTTTGCAAGAGAAATTTCCAGGACGCGTAATTTCGAGATTGAGTGATGTCAATTGGCCCGCAAGATCCTGCGACCTAACACCTTTGGATTTCTTTTTATGGGGCTATGCAAAATATCATGTTTACGCGAACAATTTTCAAAATCTTGAGCAATTGATAACCAATATTCGTGAAGTTATGGCCGAGATATTGCCGAAAAGTCATTGAAAATTACCTCAAAAGGATTGAGGTTTGTTAAAGGTCCCGTGGAAAACATTTGAATGATGTTGTGTTTTACTTATAATGGCAAGGTTCAATCTTTATATTGAATAAAAAATTTTGTTTTCACCTGAAAATTTTATGTATTTTCTTTAGCTTTACTTTTCCAAGCGTAAAATGGATAACCCTATACAATCGTCTATTTTGATACGGTCTTAATTGCCATTTTCACTTCCATCGATAGCTCATAGCTTGTTTTCGGCAATATGTCTGATGAGATGGGCGCCACATAGATTTCGAGAATCTGCGTGAAATTTTTGCCGCAGACGCCGTTCGGAGCCTTTTGATGTTGACTTTCTGTAGAGGGCTGGTCTTCGCTGAACATGCCTTTGACATGCGGTATTGATAGGCTGATTTGATCAAGTAATGATATGAGTTACGATTGGCTCCTCTATATGTACGAGCATCAAGTATGCTCGAGGCCTAACTTTGTTGGATCAGAACACGGTCGATTTAGTTTTGTGCGTTTCCGTCCGGTGATACCTAGGTCATTTTATGTATGTATAGTAAGCGTCGATGTGGGAAGCAAGTCGAATGCACTACTAGATTTCTGCTTCATGCAAAGTCAATCAGGCGCTGACCGTTGGCATTTGTTTCATTGTGAAGGCTGTATCCTCGAGTCGTTCCCCGATGAGATCGCTCATTGCCAACCTTCGTAACTATTTTTGTGTTGTTATTTAGCAATGAGTCGACTAGTCTTTTTAGATGATTGTAGAACGTTCCCTAACTCCGCCGTAGACGGTCCTAAGCCCGTTCGAGAAAGGACGAGGGAACCCCCTTGTTTCCCTAACCCACAGCTTCCATAACTCCTCATCTCAAACCCCCTAATCAAATGGTAGTAAAGGCTCTCAGGGTCGCACATTGGGCTTACTGTTTCCCCAATAATGGGACGTTAAATACCGAGAAATGCAAATAACTGTAAATACATCAACAGCCCTGCCACTAAATCCTACTTACACCACCTGTGGGGACGTAAAAGGCGAAAGCAAATCTTCCGCGCCTGATAACGGAATCGAAGTAATAACCATGCCACCGGAATAGAGATTGGGCGACGGGCTAGCTCCATAATGTTTCGAAGCCTGTAGATGGGCCTCGAGTGGATTGGACTCACGGCAAAGACCTCGCAAACGAAAAAAGGACTATGACATTGGATCCTAGAATGTCAGATCACTCAATCACCCTGGCACTGTTAAGGCCCTTTTACAACTGGCCAGTCAATATAAATTAAAAATACTGGCAATCCAGGAAACGAAGTGGACTGGAAATGATACTCAAGACATGAGATTGCACACAATATTCAAAACTGGGAAGCCTATGTTACGGTATCATTTGTTCTCCCTGGAAACTTTCCAACACGAGCACTTGAACTCTGACGCAGAAACAAATATGCGTAGATGCATATTGCATCGAACACTCCCAACCATTGAGCCACGGCAAATTAGAGTTAAGGAAATTTTCATTTAAAAGCTACTGTTTAATACATTGTGCTATATGGAAAATAGCTCAAGTAAGTTTAATGTAGGTTTAAGTAAATTTTTGCTTCACGTTAGTAAAGCTAGGAACCGCAAGTAGCAGCGAAACAAGGGCCCAACAACAATGGCTCAAGACAGTGCCAACCGTTGACATCAGACATGAATTCCATCAAAAATAGCAGTCCTTTTCTATGAATCCGAGGGTGAAAACTAAGCAAAGAAGATAATCACACTCATGAATGAAGTCATTCCTTTCTACGGGGAGAAATTGAAGACTATAGTGGAAGCTCATAATAGATATTTCGCTTTGGAAGAAAACTTACACGAACGGATATTTATTTAGCTGGTATTTTGAATTCATTGAACCCCAGGTGCCAAAAAGGACCTGATTGAAAACTACCCGGGATTGCTTCTACAAAGTTTATCATTTTATACATGACTTCAGAATGACCACGTAACCTCGAAAAGAATATATACCTATTAATTCCTAAGCAAACGTACATTACCAGCAACTGCATATAGCATGAATATAATACACAGTCATACATATTAAATGCCAGAAAATTTTATCATCGGAAACACAGAATAAAGCACAAATGAATAGTCAGAAATGCCAACAAATCAATTTCAAATCATCACGTGGTGGAGTAAGGAACCACAGGCATAAGACTTAAAGTGTGGGAGATGTGGAGTGGTTGGTGTACCTGGTGTGAATGCGATTTCATCCGAGGCACTTTCCAATAAAAGTGTAATGCGACATTGCAGCAGGTCACCGCTATGTACGAGCAAATCAAAGAGGCTAACGCTAAAAGACGGTCTCCTTTCCTGACGAGTGGGTGCAAGAAGCGAGGCAGTAGGAGCAAAAGTTTGTCTTAGAAGTACGAGCGTAAGTTGGAGTTCGTGGGCTACGGAGATAAGTGGTGGACGTCGAGGTGCAAGGAAAGTGATCATGGTGCTCTTTGAAATACGAGCTCAAGTGGTGCACGTCAACGCGCAAGAGGCTGCTGGCGGTGGACGTTATCGAAAGGGGCCCCTCAACGAAGTGGGGAAAGATATAACAGCGATAAGTAGAATTTTTGAATTGATTTGTTTTTTTCTTTTGGCAATTTTCGATTACTGCATGAATACATATTAAAACACAAATTTTGCATCTTGTTATTTATTAACTTTTACTTTCCAGCCATGTGATTGCCGTGGTGGTATTGGAGCGCGCAGGAAATCAGTTGGATATGTTTGGTAATTTTCTTTTTGTGGTTTTCGTTTACAAATTATTCCTTCCAGCTGGTGCTTCAATAGTGGGAAGTGCACGATTTCTTCTCGCGCTAGGTCGTTGGAGGTGCATTTTGTTCCAAAGCAAAATTCCTCCGCGAAAGGTGTTGATATTATTACTGTCAGTGCTGCCGGGGTTTGAGAATGTAGGCTTTGCATGCATTTATCGGTAGTGGAAGGTAGGTCTTCCACTCGCGGTAGTGGCTAGTGGTGCCTCTGCGTATAAATCTAGCGCCGGTGGTAGGTCCCACCCCTTTAGGCAGATTTGTTGATCAAAAAGGAATCACCTGGGGAGCCACGTTCTCGCTTGGCGGCTCGATTGGGGCTTATAGGCACAAGGAGTGGCACATATGTCAATCGCCGGACAAGCTTCTGGGTCCAAAGGCCCCGACCAGAGTTTTTGTGGTTTCCGGAAAATGATCGGTGAAAAATATTCGTATACCAAAAGACGAGGTAATACCTGCTAGAAAACAAGAAATCGGAGCGGCCTTCATTGTGAATAGGGAGTTCAAATCACACGTTATTGATTTTAAGGCAGTCAATGAACGGTTGTGTGAGATCCGTATAAAAGTGAAATTCTTCAAAATATGGCTGATTAATGTTCACGCCCTGACCGAAAAAAGGGCAAAAAAACAAAGAAAAGGTTCTACGATCACCTGGAAAGACTAGTCGACTGATTTCCTACAAACGACGCCAAAATAATTCTGGGTGATTTCAACGCTAAGGTTGGCAATGCGCTATCTCATGGTAAAAAAAAATGACAACAGCCAGCACCTGCACCAGCATGTAGCGTCATAGTCATACTTTCGACTTGCTTCCCACATCGATGCATTCATAAAATGATCTAGGTATCACCAAATGGCAACACATAGAACCATATCGACCATTTTCTGATCCAACAACGTCGGGTCAGGAGCATACTTGACGTCCGTACATACCGAGGAGCCAATTGTAATTCAGACCATTACTTGATCAAATCAACCTATCGACGTCGTATCTCAAAGGCATATTCAGCGAAGACCAGCGTCTGAAGCAAAAAATTTCAGGGAGACCCTCGACAACCAGCTGGCTTCCATCTTATCAGACACATGGTTAAAGGCAAGCAACGAGCTCTGGATGAAAGTGAAAGCGGCTATTAGGACCGTGGCAGAACAGACGATCGGACATCAAGCCCGGCGTAAGAGAAATTATTGGTTCGATGATGAGTGCCAGAATGTGTTAGATAAAAAGAATCAGGCGTACAAAGAATATGTAGGTAGGAAAACCAGGACGAAGAGAGAACACTATGAAAATCTCAGAAGAGTAGCGAATAAGGTAATATAACGACCAATTGAGCAGTACGAATGTAAGCATAACGAGCAACAACACAAGACAAGCATACAAAGTAGTGAAAAGCCTGACACATGGTTATCAGCCCAAAACCACGCTCTGTCGTGATAACATTGGTAATGTCATTGCTGATGAAACCAAGATTAAGAAAAGATGGGCATCATATTTCAAGAACCTCCCTAATCCTCCACACAGCTCCAGAGCATCGGAGCCTATAGATGTCTGCAGTGAGCTTCCTCTGGCCCCACCAACTCTGAACGAAGTTTGTTCCATCATCAAAGCCCAAAATAATAATAAAGCGGCGGGTATCGATGAGATTTAAGTGGAGCACATCAAATATGGTGGCAGTAGCGTTCATAAAGCTAGTCACAAAATCATCCAGCACAATTGGCAACAAGAACATATGCCGAAAGAGTGGAGCCAATCAATTATATTCTCTGTCCACAAAAAAGATAACAAGCTAAAATTATAGAGACATGAATTATAGAGGATGAATTATTATTATAGAGATATGATTTATAGAGGAACTTGATTATGGGCTATCATATCTTGGCATCTGGTCCACAGAATCAGACATGACGGTACCTTCCATATCCAATATTATGCTTAGGGCTCGATTCGAAGAAATACGACGAAACTTACACTTTTGTAACAACGAAGAACCAAGAGATCCAAACAGTCTTAACTACGATAGAGCATACAAAATTCGGCCAATGATGGAACACTTCAGTATTTCGTTTCAAAATGCCCTCAACAATACAAAAGAGCAATCGGTCGACGAGCACACGATCAAATTAAAAGTGCATAACGTACTAATACAATACATAAACAACAAGCCTGTCAAGTGGGGCTTCAATTTGTGATGCAGATGTGATGCAGCAACAGGCAACCTGTTTGAATTTGCCAGGATCGGAGTATGGGTTAGATGAAGCAGTAATATTGCAGCTTATAAAAAAGCTGGAACACGTCGGCTGTGCAATTTACTTTGACAACTTTTTTAACTCTCCGTAGTTGCAATATAAACTAATTGCTCAGAATACGAAAGCATGTGGAACTGTCCGAGCGAACCGGAAGCACCTTCTGAAAACTAGCCCAAGTGACAAACAACTGAAGCGCGGAGATATTTACGCCACAAGTTTTCGAGGTATATCTTCTGTAAAATGGATGGACAATAAAGCAGCTCATTTGCTGACCAATCCTCTGTCACCTATAGAAACAGATTTTGTAAAACGGCGTCAGGCTGACTCAGCAGATAAAATTGATGTAAAATGCCCTAAGATTGTTTCACATTATAATAAACATATGAGTTGAGAAGACCTTATGGATCAACGCAAGGCATTTTTAGTTAAAACAAAACCCTCATTTACTTAAAAAGTAAATTTATAATTTTTTAAGCGAAAAATAACCCTTAGTGACCAAAGGGTCTCCGGATATTTCGAGAAACCCACACCAGGGTTTTGAATTTTGATTTTTAAATATGTTTTTCATTAGCCTAGTGGATGATTCTAAACAGGTAAAACAGTTATAGAAACTCCAGTGACAATATGGTCCTGAAAAGATTAAACATTTCGCTTTTTAGGGCACTTTAAAGTCAGATTTTCTTTTTTTGTCATTGCCGCTGTGATCATCTCTAGACTCTAATTTGTGAATCTGGTCTGTGCAAAATGGAAATGTCTACTGGTTGTCAACGTTGCGATGGTTGAAGCTATCTATAGTCCAGTTAATGAGGGTAAAACCAGGGGATTACCTCCGAATTCTTTCCTGAAGCATCGATAAAGCATCGATTTTGATGAAATTTTGGGAACAGGCTCTACTTACCTCCCACTAGAAATTCTACTTTATGCCAATACATGCTTATGGTTTTTGAGCGGTGAAAACTACCTCGTATTGCCAAAATTGAATAAAACTTGTTAGAACGCAAATCAAAGTACTTTTAAGGCTTTAATAACGATTGATTATGTTAAATAAAGGTCTCCCCATACTTTAAGGTATTCTTATTGGATGGCTGAATAATTTAGCCCTTATAAACCACCCGTTTTTATATATAATAAAATGTGTAAAAACCGTAATTTATTAATATTTTCAATTAATTTAATATCTAATTTCAATTAATTTTATATTTGTATTTGGGGCAACATTATTATTATTTTTTTCTTTAAATCGTCTTTAATTCTTATAAACCACCTCTTTTTATAAAGAAAGGTGTAAAAACAAGTAATTTATTAATATTTTCAATTAATTTAATATCTATTTGAAATTAATTTTGTACCTGTATTTTGGGTCTACATTATTATTTTTTTTTCAATTTTTCAACCCTTAAAAGCATCCCCTATCTATATAAAATAAAAACAAGTTGGGTAGTTTGTACTTAACATTTAATTCCAGAAAAAATTTAATGATATGCACAACAAATATAAAAGCTTTAAAAGTAAAAACAGAGTTACTCCATTTTAACTGGCCAACATTTTGTTGAAATATTGTTAAAATCATTTATCAAGCCGAATCTTAAATGTCTTTTTGTTGTATTATATATTTAGAGAAAATACACTCAAAACTGTAGTGTCTGGTTTGATGGAAAGCGCATGTAGTAGAAAAACCGTGTTTGATTGTTGTTGTCGGAGAAATTTCAAACGGCAACAACTTCTGTACATTCTATTAAGACTCATAGGGTATAAAAACCTTTTAAATGATACTTAAATATCTACTTTCATCCAATTAATCCATACTAATGCAGTTCTACTGGTGAAAGAATTTCAACATGTAAGTTATTTGTTATTGGATCTCCCTTCATAATGTTTTCACCGATCATTTTTAACCTGCTTATCTTCAGTTCTTCACTAATAGAAACTCAAACTCAAAAACTAAGTAACGAAAAACACAAACACTGAAAATAAACACCAATATTTTAGACATTGTCATTCAGCCACCAATACCTAGCAAATGAGTATCTCCATTGGAATTGTTGGTCTCGTGAACTCAAACTCGGAAGATATTTTATCTTCTTATCGGTGGCCCGTCTATATAAGTGATACACGACTGAGACGCCGTGAGAATCAAAAACATATCCATTCATGTCCATATACACTAATGCTTCTGGAGGAATGAAGCCAGTAGCGAGGTAAGTCGCAATATACCTGTCTGTAGGGTGGAACAGCTGTGAAATCCAAGGGTTTTCACTCACAGTTACAGATCTTGCGATATGATTCCGAAGAAATTTCAATAAAAAGATATCTACTGTCGTCACTTCAGCAGTTTGATAAATTACGTATTTGTTGTTATAGCACTATGGAAGGTCTATATTCATGATTTTTTTCAGGTTTTTCGATTGGAAGGTTTCCAACCCTGAGGAGGGTACACCTTAATCTCGTGCATTTCTCCTTCTCCTGCCTCTCCCGATACTTAAAAAGTATTTTTAAGACCTTTTTTGAAAAGATCTCATTGAGACTTTTCACATAATACCCCACTTGACCACCTTTGATGAAAATTTTTTTTAAAACTCTTTGAAAATTTTGTTCACACCAAAACTTTCTAGAAGTCATAACTTCAAACCTTTCCACAAATTTGCATGGCTATTGCTTCTATAGTTGCGGAGAAAATTTGCTGTGACATACATATGGACGGACGGACAGACAGATATTTTAAAAGGGGTTTTGTATTTGAATGCAAAACAATAAACAAGAAATACATTTGAATATGTCATTTATTTATCACTTTATTTACATAAAATTGATATGTCTTTTATCATTTACAATGAAAATATTTTTTTTAATGCCTCACCCCTTACTACTCATGATAAAAATATATAAATTGAGAAAAAAGTGATTTGTATAAAAAAAAAATAAATACTTATACAAAAGATTTATAAAACATTTTTTTAAGAAATTTAAAGAAAAACATTCATGGCGCTATTTTTTTTTAAAAAATGTCACTGTCAATCATTCCTTCGTTGTCTTTGTCAGCGATTGGCGCACTATTTTGGCAGTTGACGCCTGCACATCCCCCACATGTAGTATTGCAAAATAGCCCGAGCTTTCTGCAGGTACATGACGCGCCGCATCCTTTTTTATAGTTGCAAAAAATAATTTCTAGTAGTTCCTGTGGTGCAGGTGATTTATTCATTTTTGTGGGCTGAAAAAATCCATTTGAATTGGAAAAAAAGTTGTTTGGTTTTTTTAACAATAATTTCCTTCATTTCAAAGACACCGTATCCATTCAAAAACCATTTAAAAGAAAATTTCAAGGGCTACAAAATCACATTGATTACATTATTTCAAAACCTTCAATTTTCAAAACGTAAAGGGTTAGAGGGCACGAGAAACGTGGTACTCGTGCTATCTACCCAACTTAAAGAGTTTATTTTTAGGGTGTTGTAAAGTCTTTTTACAAAACCCTACTAAAATTGCGTCCTGTGTGTCCGTCCGTGTGTCACACCACTTTTTCTCGCAAACTACATAAGCTAGGAACATAAGGTTTTGTTGGTATGTGCAAACTAATGCCCTCTTCAAAGTTTCACCACAAAAATAAATTTGTAAGGTGTTTAAGGGGGGGTCTCCCCATATGGAGGAGTGGCCCTTCAAAAAAAAAATTCCATCACATGTAGGCAATATGAAAGGGGTTAATAAGAACTTTCCGAAACAAGTCCTAAAATGACAAGTTTTGTTTTGAGCGGTGCAGGGTAAGAGAAAATGTACGAAAATTTTGTGGCTTTGGGCATCGCATAATTTTTATCAGTGTGGGCTGAGGGCGTTCTATTTGTCAGTTTACCTCGCTTTTATAAGGAGGCGCAAAAGAAAGAAAAGGATGTCCCTAAAAGGCTGTTTTACATCCTCAGCAGATCTTGAAGGGAGAATCTTAGCTAGGAGAAATTTTGAGAATTTATCTATGGCCGTGAGAACTAGTTTCTCTTCAGTCAGAAGTATATCTATATGAACTGTGTGTCCGGGATAATTTAGGATGGGGGTTGCATGTAGGAGCGGTTTGTTCGAGTGGGTATCGTATTAATTTTCCTTACACGCTATGCACCGAGAAACAAGTCTTCTGATTTTAGCGGACATTTTTGGAAGGTCAGGGTACTACCGTCGCTTCATTCGCGACGGTAATACCCTGAAATTCCAAGAAATGATCGGAGGTCCTTTAAGGTTCTTGGCGGAGGAAAGTATGCGATTGCCTCAACTTTTTCAGGGTTTGTTCTAATGCCCAAAAACTCCACGTTGCTCCTCAAAAATGTACACTTTTCGGGCTGCACTTTCATGTTAGCCTTCTCGAGTGTCTTAAGGACCCTTTCCAAAGTTTTCCAAGTGTTCCTTCTCGTCTGCTCCAAAGATGATAATGTCATCAGTGTAGACGTAGCAGCGCAGGCCAATGTGTTCCCAAAGGATATCATATAGTGTGCGCTGAAAAATAGAGGGTATATTCTTGATTCCGAATGCAAGCCGCAGTACTCAAATTTGTCATTATTAATCGAAAATGCTATTTTGTCGACATCTTTTTCTTAAAAGAGAATGTGGTGAAATCCGTAAATTTCCGAATCCGAATTTGTTCATCCCAAGGTTAGAGAGTACCTTATTCATCTCTGGGATAGGATATTTGTCAAGAATGGTGACTGAGTTTAGTTTTCGGTAATCTATAACCATTCGATACTTTTTTGCCCAGCGGAATCCGTCTTCTTTGGGACGATCCAAACAGGCAAATTATAGAGCGATCTTGATGGTCGGATAATGCCATTTTCTAGCAAATGTTTAACCTCTGTTTCAACTTGAGATTTAAGAGTATTTGTACGGATTTCACCACGCACCGTTGTTGTATACGTTAGTCATTCGTTCGGTTCAGAAAACACGTCAGTACACTTGCCCAGGACCATTTTTAGCTGGTTCCTCTGGGATGTGGAAAGATTTTCGGTATTTATATTTAGCTTGTTAATTGATCGTGATCAGGCTTATTCCTGGGTTTACGGTCATGAAACTCCCTTTAGTGTGGATGGCTGCATCCATGACTTTTAGGGACTTATTATCGATTATTTCGGTGAAAGTTTTGAGGCTGGATAAGAGTAAGAACATCAGTTTCCCAGTACCCGACTGAAAGAGATCGATAAATGCATGGTGCGTTATTTTGACCGCACCATCCACTGAATTTACACCAAACGGTTCATTATTTTTTAAAGGATTCCGAATGTAACAAGGCTATATATAGTTTTTGTTGGAACCTGTGCCTATTAAGAATTTGAGTGTTTTGCCGCTCCTCGCAGTCCTTTCGATGTATGGAAGCGAAGAGCTGTTTGATCTCAAAAATGTATGTCGTCTTGGGTTTCATGAGGGTCGGGTATTTCTTCGCTGTTATCTATAGGCTTTTTGGGAATGGTTCGGTTTCCTCCTCGGTCAAGAAGTCAATTAGTTCTTGTCTTTCCAGTTCGTCCTGAATGTAATCCTTTGTTGTGTTTGATGTCTTTGGCCGTATGCTATTGTTCTCCGTAAGGTTTATTCGTTGTTGTTTGTGTTCGTGTGACCGAACGGGAGGTTGAGGTCTTTTAGGGCACATGAGGGTCTTGGACCCAGTCTTTTCTGGCAGTTTACAGCATGTGTCCTAATGGAGGGATCGATGTCCATTGGCTCTATCCCGCGTAGTTTGGGTGGTAACGGTGATTGGTTTGAGTACTGCTTCTGTGGTCTCGGCTGATAAAATATAGGTGGCTGTGGCGCGGTCGGGTTGTGTAGGGCTTCGGGAGAGTAGTTTCGTATGTTTGGTACGGAAGCTCTTGCATAATAATTTAAGAGCGGCCATGTTTGATTTGGAAACTGAATGATTTTTTCGGGGCCAATGGCGGAGGTGCTGTCATAGAGGTTTTTCTCGAGATATTGTTAGTATTATTGGCGTGCTGTGCACGGTAATTCATGTTTGCTAATTTAAGGCATAAATAAAGGGCTTGTGGCATATCAACTGGCTCTCGGGTACTTCGGAGCCTAGGGAGGTCCACTGATAAGCCCCTGATGAATGTGTCAAGGGCTTGGTCCCTATAGCACTGAATCATATTATTTAAAGGCGCCTGCTCCATATTACACGATGATAATTTATTTAGGATGAGTGATAAGTGGTGGTATGCGGCTTGATAGAATTCATGAATGCTGTTACCACCTTGGGTAAGAGTGATCATTTGATACTCAAGTGTACCGAGCTCCCTCTAGTCCGCATAGTGTAGTGCCAGACATTTGGAAATCTTCTCCCAATTGAGGGGTGTGTTATATGATTCTAAGGTGATGTCGGCTTGACGGACCACCTTATTTCTAATAACGGACAATATTCCGTAGTACTTTGAGGTTCCCCTAAGGTGCTCATATATAGAGAGTATCCTTTCGACACTCTTTTTACATGAGCTGAATTCCCCTGTGTTTCCTAAGAAGTCTTTCAGGCTCTTTACCATATCAGGGACTCTATCTATACCCGATAAATCTCTGTCATTGTCAGCACTGATTCTTATATCCGCTTCATTGTTTATATCTGAAGCGGGGTTCATCAGGCTCTGGAAGATTTATCTTCTTTGAGCCTGAAGTTATTCCATCACTTTTCGGCGTACGATAGCAGTGAGTTCATTTAAAGTCACACTAGAGCCCCCGAAATTAGTAGGCGGAGTATTCCGGTGCTCTTCACCATTTTTATTTGCCGGGCGAATAGAAAGACAAGCGGGGTGAATGAGATTACTGGGATTCGAACCAACTATATTTCGATTTAACTTCATAGACTGAGAGGGAATTCACTAGGGATCTGGATGTACGTGATCCTATTTCCACTTAAAAAATACGGATTTTCCAAATAGGACAAGGTAAAACAACAACCAAAGTGGACAGGTCGAAGATGACGACAATAGTCAGTACTGACAAGGATCCGCACCAATGTAGAGGACACCACAACAATGATTTACAAATAACATTCACGATTCCACAATTTACACTGCTGGAAAACTTCCCCTTTTTTTAAATACTAAATTTTTTGAATGCTTAATATATAATGTGAAGTATTTTCAAATATTTTTTTTACTCATAAATTTTTATTCTATAAGCAATAATTTGATAGAAAAATATTCTCTCTTTCTCAAGGTCGCTTGATAATTATAATCAATTTAATTGTATAGACAAACTTGTAATTTCAAATTATTATTCTGTAGGCAAGGAATATTTTTTCTTTCTTCAGAGTCGCTTGATAATTACAATCAATATAGACAAACTTGTAATTTAGCTCTGTAGTTAGATTAATATAAACTCGCATAAGGATGAATATTTTCAACATTTTGGTCCTATCCCAAAATCTTGAATTTGATTCACTTGGTATTTCCTTCCAAATTGTGGGTTCTTCACTTGGGCTGCTGATCAGTATCCTTAGGTGATTTCATTTTTGCGGGTTTTGGTTCTTCACTAATTCGCTACTAGAGTGCCAGTCTGGATATGTGGAATGCTACTCCACTTTACTCGGAATGTTACCTACTTCACTTTAGTCGGAATGTTACTTCACTAACTATAATTAACTTTAACTGGATGGTTCCATTTTGAATGCTACTTCAGAAATAAGTTAACTTTGTTCAATCCGGGAAAATTTAATGGACCACATGCCAGCCTCAGCGATGTGTAAGGATCTTAAAGACTTGTTTGAAAGGAATATTTAATTCTTGCAAACTGATCTATCTTCTGTACGCACGTACGATCGCAGCCCCACGTTGGGTGCTAGTTAACACTTTTACTTAAAGTTTCAACAAAAAAAATTGTTTGTAATGACAAACGGGTAGAGGTTCCCCGTACGAATGAAAATATTATGTACAATGTGTATGATTACAAAGATTCATTTACTTTATATGATTTAATTTCTGTAGTTGCAGTTACCCTAAATATGTGAATACCAGTGCTCGACCTTGGTTTCCACGAATTTGCTGACCGGGAATTCGCTGTATTAGTGTCTGGCAGGTAGAATCGTGGGATCGCTCGTTAACTTGCACAGCGATAGACACCGCACGAGATATGGTGCAGTACTGAAGCGGAAGCGATCATTCACTAAAAAACCGAAAATAATGGCCCAATAGGCGTCCAGTCAGTGGCAAGTCGGCACAGGCTCGTGGGGTTTTACTGTACTCATAGATGCGTTGAGCCACAAAAGGATCTATCAGGGAGACTTACACCTACTGGATCGAAAGTTACCGTGGGACTTCAAACATGACTGGTAGAACTTCCAAACAATAAAGCTCTACAAGTAACATGTGAAACCATCCCAAACATTCTGTTAAAGTGGAAGATGATTTTATTTTTTCGTCGAAGGATAAATTTGCGTCAAACCAACTAATTTTATTATTTCTAAGTAAAATTTTGGGCTAAAAACGAAATTTAATTATATTTCAAAACTTTCCGGTTGGGATTCCCACTTACAATAATTAAAGTGCAAATGAGCTGGGGACAGGGAGATGCTGGGTTTTCAACATGAGCCGGGGACAGGGAGATGCTGGGTTTTCAACATAAGCCGGGGACAGGGAGATGCTGGGTTTTCAAGGAGGCCCTAACTAAAGCCAAATCGATACTCAAATGATCCGTATCCTGCAGGTCAATTCGCACCGAAGCACAAACGCCCAGGACCTACTTGAGCAGTTTGCGAGGGATAAGAAAGCTGACCTCCTGTTGTTGAGCGAGCAACATCATAACAAGGACTCGCAAGCGTGGTACCCTGACAAATCTGGTACCTCGGCCATCTGGGTTCGAGACAGCGCCCGCCTTCAGGTGCAGGGCCATGGACGCGGGGATGGTTTTTTGTGGGTGCGGTGTTCAGGGATAACATATTTCAGTGTTTATCTGACGCCTAACGAGGCAATGCGATCTTTTCGAACCAAACTCGATGCCCTGGAGGACGCTGTCTCGAACACAGAGGGCCACATGCTGGTCGGGGGAGACTTCAACGCGAGAGCCATTCAATGGGGTATGCCACAATCCGACCCAAGGGGAAAGCAAATCTTGGACATGGCGGCCAGAGCAGCGCTTTTTGTCCTAAATACTGGTAACACCCCTACTTTCCGCCGCTGGGGTTGCGTAGGAGCCATACCCGATGTGACACTCGCTTCGGAGTCCCTGGTACCTAGAGTACACAACTGGCGAGTACTAGAGGACAACTCGGCTAGTGATCACCAGTATATAGTGGTTGAGATTCACGACAGTGCCACTCTGCGTGCACATGCCCAAACTTCAATCCTCGGATGGAGGACTGGGAGGATGGACGTTGAGAGGTTCGCTGACGCGCTTACGGCAGGCGCACCGTTGCTGGGAGCTCCGCCAGGGAGTGGAGAGCCTACAGCCAAGGACTTGGTGAACTCAACTATGAGTACCATCATAGCCGCTTGCGAGTCTTCCATGCCCCGTCGGAGACCCCGACATGGTAAGCCTCTAGTATACTGGTGGTCAAACGAGATCGCCGAACAAAGAAGCGAGTGTCATAAACTTCGGCGAGAGGCCCAGCGGGCGCGAACATGGGAGGAGGCAGACACTAGGCTAGCAGCATACAGGTCCGGCAGGAAATATCTTCGCAGGCTTATTAACAAGAGCAAGGCCCGATGCTGGCAAGACCTCGTGGATGATGTAAATAGGGATCCGTGGGGCCTTGGCTACAAGCTGGTCATGGGGAAACTTCGTGCCCTACGGAAGCCTTGTATACATGACGCGGAAAAGATGGACGCGATAGTGCGGGGACTCTTCCCCGCCCATCCCGTCCGTGTTGACGCTGTCCATGGTGAAACAGCAGTCGAGTGCCCACTCTTCACACAGCTGGAACTGGAGGAGGCAGTCCTCTCCCTGAAAGCGAGGAAGGCTCCAGGTCCAGATGGTGTTCCAGCTGAGGTTTTGCAGCTCGTCTATCACCATTGCCCTGACTTGCTGCTCAGCACATTCAACGCTTGCCTACGGGACGGGGTTTTCCCGGTACGATGGAAGGTGGCGAGGCTCGTGCTGGTCAGCAAGGGGAAGGGAAATCCCGAATCGCCGTCTGCATACCGCCCGTTATGCATGCTAGACACGGCTGGGAAGTGCTAAAGACACTCATCAAGGGAAGACTCACTGACGCGATTCGTGCTGCTGGGGACCTATCTCCTCGGCAGTACGGCTTTAGAGCAGGACGTTCTACCATTGATGCGATTGAAGAGGTGGTGAACGCGGTCCAAAAGGCAGAGGCATATAGTCGCACCAAGCGACGGATCGTCCTGTTGGTGACACTCGACGTCAGGAATGCCTTCACCTCCGCTAGATGGGTGGATATTCTGGACACGCTGGAAAACTCTTTTCAAGTTCCAGACCATCTAATGCGGCTTTTGAGGAACTACCTGAAGGACCGAAACCTGCTCTACGACACGACACAGGGCCAACGAAGGATGGAAATTACATCGGGTGTTGCCAAGGGATCTATCCTTGGTCCGGACCTGTGGAACGTGTCTTACAACGGGCTACTGAGACTTGAGATGCTAGATGATTCGCGCTTGGTCGGCTATGCGGATGATGTTGCGGCTCTGGTTACCGGACCCACCGTTGAACAAGCGCAAC
Organism: Odontomyia ornata; assembly: GCA_963969285.1. Classification (NCBI taxonomy): domain Eukaryota; kingdom Metazoa; phylum Arthropoda; class Insecta; order Diptera; family Stratiomyidae; genus Odontomyia; species Odontomyia ornata. Next base: position 41,820,489 of record OZ017739.1, read on the forward strand.
TTAGGCTAGGTATGCTAATGCGCCGAGTGAGGGACTGGATGACTGCTCGCGGGCTCAGTTTACCACTGGAGAAAATCGAAGTGGTCATCTTGACAAAAAAGAGAATCCCTAGAGTAAGGATGATCAGTATGGGAGATATACAAATCGAATCGAAGCCAGCGGTGAAGTACCTGGGGCTACTGATCGACTCGAAGATGAGTTTCTCTGAGCAAATCAGGGCAACGGCTGAGAAGGCTGCTTCGGGAATATCGGCCCTGAGTCGACTTATGGCCAACGTAGGGGGACCCAGCCCATCAAGAAGACGCTTTTGATGAGTGCTGTAGGGTCAGTGCTACTGTACGGAGCAGAGGTATGGGGCGACGCTCTCAGCAAGGAGGTATACCGAAAACGATTGGCACAGGTACAGAGAAGAGGAGCACTGAGAATTGCATCTTCGAATCCAACAGTCTCCGACTCGGCGGTGAGAGTGATTGCAGGTCTAATACCTGTCGTCCTCCTTGCTAGAGAGCGCCGCGCTATTTACCTGCGCCGAAATGAGGATGCGAGGGAGATGGTTGTCCGCGAGGAGAGACAACGCTCGCTCAACGATTGGCAGCAGTCTTGGAGGAATCGCACGCAGGGAAGGTGAACTGCACGCCTCATCCCGAATGTGAAACCGTGGCTAAATCGAAGGCATGGTGAGACTGACTTCTATCTGACCCAGCTTTTGAGCGGGCACGGGTGTTTTCAGTCTTACCTGCACAAGATCGGTAAGTCACGGTCTCCCGATTGTCGGTTTTGCCCAGGAGAGGAGGACAATGCCTGTCACACATTTTTTGCGTGTACCAAATGGGCCAGGCTGCGAAGGGAACTCTACAGGGAGACAGGAGAGCTCACCCCGGATAATATAGTTGCGGTGATGCTCGAATCGGTTGACAAATGGAACCAGGTGGCACATTATGCTCGGGCAGTCCTAAACGATAAAAGGGACTCGCAGCAGCCGGAGGTGCTGGGGGTGGGGGATCGCTCTTCTGGCATTTCCTCTTCCCCTCTCCCCTCCCGCTAGGAAAGGGACTCCCCAGCTTGAAGGCGCCCCACGGCGTAACAAAACGAGACCTGGCCCGAAGTAATGTGTCAAACGGTTCCAGGCTAGGTTCTCAGGTTGACAGGGGAGGTGTTCAGTGGGTAGTCCAAGGGTATCCTCCATAGGAGTCTCACACTGCCAGACTCGGCGGGCGTAAATGCCTTCACCTCCCTACCACAAAAAAAAATAATAATTAAAGTGCGCATACATCATCATATGAAATATTATCCGAAAGATTAAACTGGTCGAAAATTTCCTTGAAATCTTAGTTTCACATCATATTTGAAATCTTTTCGAAACACGTGCAAGAATTAATTTCACATGTCTTTCATCCTCAAGGTTGAATTGTTCTTGACCTGTGCCATAGACAATCGCCCCTTAATTTTAAAAATCGTGATTTTTGGAATTTTAAGCACGGCTGAGATTTTGTTGCGCATCGTTACATCTTGTGTTAATTATTCAAACAAGATATGCAAATAATACTTCTAAAGAATATCTACAGGTGAGTAAAACTCCTTTCATTTTCAGTGGTTTCTTAATAAATGGCCATAGAAGACACGTGCTGTTCCGGTTTCAAGTCGCTTGCAGTCGCTTTTCAATTAAGCTCACGGCATCAATGTACCACGGTTTAGTTCCACTTATAAGAAGATGTGAGGCAATCGACAATCACTACAATTATCACCACAAGAGTGTTATACTTAAACGTTGTCTTCTTTGCAAATCTAAACCATTACAAGGGGAAGTAAAACGAGCTCATACGTGTAAAAAGTCTGTAACGAATTGAATGTTAATCGACTTAATATGGAGTTCACAGTGTGACTCAACTAGTACAAAACTTATGGAAAATAATTCGCCAGTTATATGCAAAATTGAAACAAAAAATTATAATGAAATATGTAAATAAGTACTTAACTCTAGCATTAAATAATAGTAAGTCTCTGAACCATGTGTGGGAATGTAGGATCAAAACAAGCTTTAAGAAAAGTGCATACTCATGGACACGCGCGATAGACAATCTATCTCCATCTCATCTAGAAGGTCTAGAGACCTGGAGAATCGGCGCCTTAATAGTCAGAAAAACCGCGCACTCAAATTATGAATGCAATAAAAGGCAGTCAACAACTTGGAGAATTCAATTACAAGTAACTTTTATTACTCCTAGCGAATGATTTGCAAATGACGGGGAACCAAGCTCCTTAGCATTTACCATTCGAACAGTGTTTGTTTATAATAATTAATCTCTTAAAACACTGATTTCGCGGTATTCAGATGTATCGAAAGGTGCCGATGTAACCTGTTTCCTCATTTGACCTTACGATGATTAAGAAAATGTTTTGACGTCAAGCACTAGCGAGTATACTCTTGGGGCGTGAATTCAGGTGAAATGAATTAATTGATGCGACTTTAATTACTTGATCGTAACTTGGCTATAAAGTCATTACAATTTGCTGGCAAAGTTTTATGTCTCCTCCAACAGCAATTTCTTGCTAGCTCAACCGCTTGATTATGAAGCAGTGGAAAATTGAAGAATCTTCTTTTCATCATACCTGATTGGGAAATACCTAGAATTATTCGCTAGGAGTCAGTTATGGATAGATTAAAGTAGTAATGCGTGTTGAGCGACTATTACTAGTAGTGATTTTTAATACCATACAACTAGAAATAAAATAGTAGTTCTCTTGTTATCCCAAAGCATTTAGTAATTAAAAATGATGATGAATATTTATATCTATTGATAAAATAAAATATGAGTACAATTATATTATCTATGTTCAATTGCAACAGATTTGCACGAAATAACTTATATAATCAGCGCGGCAATATAGAGAAGGTTGGAATTGATTCAATGGAAATCATGGCTAATCTTTCTTCATCTATTGGATAATGTTTAATTGGTGTATCGCAAATAAGCGTATTAATGTCAGTATTAGTGGATATTAGCTCTTAATTGACTGTAACCTTGTTCAAGTTCAAAGTTGCATTTGAAAACTGTTGATCATGATGACTTTGAAGTTCATTAAATTCAATTTACCAGATTAAGATTTGATAGAAAAAATTAACGAATTCAAGAGATGCATCAGATTTCCCACAAAACTTGAGTCAAATGCTGCAATGGATAGCGGAAAAACTTGTCGCACCTAGTGTGTGATCCGATTTGTATGAAACTTAACACTAAGTAAGGGAAGGAGGGGAAAACAAAACGTTTGGCGTACAATAAAACGGTGTTTTTTAAGTATTATTATCATTGCTCCGACATAATTAATGTTTAGAAATAAGGAACATAAGAAACTTATCATTCGTAGAAAAAGAAGAAAGAGACCAGAAGAACAAGAAGCATCAACACGCAGCACTTGGATTTGCAAGAAGGAAATTCGAACTTGCAGACCAACGAGAGGGTTGCAACGCAACATTCTGACGTGCAGGAATCATCAGAACAGTTTGGCTTTGCAACGAGGAACTTTGAGCATGTAGAAGAACAACTCGGTTTGCAACACAACATTCAGCACGCAGCACTTGGATTCGGAAAAAAGAAAATTTTCAGTAGCCAAAGAACGAGTGGGTTTGGCACACAACATTTGGAGTTGCAGAAGAACGAGTGGGTTTGCACCACAACATTCTGACTTGCAGCACGCATCATTTGGATCTGCCAGAAGGAAATTAGGACTTGCAGAAGAACGAGTGGGTTTGCAACGCAGGAGTCTCCAGCTGGCAAGAAGGTATTGGGGAAGTTGCGAAGTATCTGCAACTGGCAACAATCAAGGTTGAGCAGCTTTAACACACCCCGGAACCAACATGAGTGGCCAAGAGACAGCGTTCAAGGTGGTTCAAGGGCTCATCACAAATAACAAGAAGTATAGTGAGTCACGCCATAGTCTCGCATATTTCCAAACAAGAATGGAAAAATTACAAACAATGTGGACTAAATGCGAAAATCAGTATGAAGCGGCGTGCGATCGATTGAAAGAAAGGAAGGATGAGCTTCAGAAATACAACACAGAAAATGAAACGTTGGAATATTTAGTGCTGGATTATCTCACTCTATTTCAATCGAAAATAAATGGATACTCCGTTGAAGGTTCAGTTTCAGCGCCATTTAAGGCCATCAACTTAGACAACATTAAAGGTGACGCCATTAAGCTCGAAAGAGTGAGAATACCAACTTTTAGCGGCAACTATGCAGACTGATTCGCATTTCGGGACTTATACCAAAGTATGGTGCACAATAATGCACTGCTATCCAAGGTACAAAGGCTGCAGTACCTTAGAAGTGCCCTCCGCGGAGGAGCTGAGCAGCTCATAAACCACTTGAGCATGACTGACGACAATTATGAGTCTGCATGGACTCTGCTATGCGAAAGATACGACAATCATCGTGTCATAGCACAAAAGATGATGCAGCGCTTATTCAACATTGAAAATTGTTCAAAGAACGATCCATCTGTTTTAAGGCACATGTTGGATACTGTTAATCAACTTTTATCAAGTGTCAAAACATTAAAGGCAGATTCATTTGCACTCACAACAGTGTATATGCTGAACCAAAAACTTGATGAGGAGTCAAGAAGAGAATGGCAGCGACATATCTCAGATTCAACCGAAATTCCATCTCTGAAACAGTTCTTGGACTTTTTGAACCAAAGATTTTCTATGTTAGAAGCTTTGTGTCCTGGGAAGCTAAAACCAAAGGCAGTAAAGGTGAACACCCTTCAGGTGGACTTTAAGCCATCATGTCCAATGCGAAAGGCAGCGCATAAGCCTTTTGAACGCAGTTCGTTCAAGCAAGCTAGCGTTCAAACGCGTCGAGATGTTATTAAAAAATCTAAGTTATGCTTCAATTGTTTTGGACAACACCAAGCGAAAAAATGCTCTTCCACGCACGGATGCAAAGTTTGTGGAAAGAAGTATAACACATTGTTGCACTTAGCAACCGCAGAATCTCCACAACAACCAAGGACTTCAGCATCAATAAGTATTCAAGGACACGGAGCGTACACTAAGCAAAACTACGTGTTACTAGCCACAGCGCAAATAAAGGTGGGTCATCCAGATGGTGAATGCCTGACATTCCGTGCGTTGTTGGACTCTGGAGCACAACGATCCTTTATTAGTGAATCGGCAGTCAACCTCTTACAAGCAAAGCGCAACAATGCCAAGTTCAGGATCAGTGGCATAGGAGCTATGGAAAATGTCATCTCAAGAGGAGAGACGAAGTTACGCGCTGTTGTCCAATCTGCAAACGGATATCAAGAAGAATTGATTTTCACCCCGTTGATTCTCACAACAATTACCGCACCCTTGCTTTGTACCGAGATTCCATTGATCATTCCGCAAGGATTGGTGATCCAAGAACTAGCTGATCCAACGTTCAACGAACCATCAACCATTGACATACTGATCGGAGCAGATCTTTATAATAAACTACTGTTACCAGGACTGCTGGCCGGCCAACCTTGTGCACAAAACACCAAACTTGGATGGGTACTATTTGGATCAGTCCCATGTAAAACATCTGCTGCACTGTTTGCTTTCGTTTCGTACCAAGGCTTAGATGAAACCTTACGTCAGTTCTGGGAGATTGAAGAACTTCCTACAGTAAAACATTTCACCAAGGAAGAAAGGGAGAACGAGAGTCACTACTCACAAACCGTACACCGACAACCATTAGGAAGATACTCTGTAAGTCTACCGTTTAAGAGTGAAATGGATTCAAAAGTAGACATCGGTGATACACAAAAAAATGCATACATACGATTTCGACAATTGGAGCACCATTTATCACAAAATCCTGAACTCTATGAACAGTATCGGAGGTTTATGAAGGAGTGTATTGACTTAGGCCACATGTCAAAGGTACCAGCAGACCAAACGACGATGAAAACAGCATACTATCTCCCACATCATGCCCTAATTAAAGAAAGCAGCACCACCACCAAATTAAGAGTAGTGTTTAATGCGTCACAAAAAGGCTCCAAAGAAAAACCCCAAATAACTTACTGCACACTGGTCATTCAATTCAAGGAACGCTATTACATCTTTTGATGCGATGGAGACAATACAAGTATGTCATTGCAGCTGACATCGAAAAGATGTACCGGCAGATTTTGGTTCACGATAGGGACCAACATTTTCAGAGGATTCTATGGCACTTTAACCAAACTGAAGCTGTGCAACACTATCAATTAAGGACAGTCACATATGGAACAGCATGTGCACCAAACCTTGCCATACGAACGCTAAATCAACTGGCTACAGATGACATACACTCCTATCCAGAGGCAGCACAAATCTTGGCAAGAGACTTTTATGCCGATGATGCGCTAACTGGATCAGACAACTTGGAAAGTTTACTACGGCTGCAAGCAGATCTTCGGAGTCTTCTGAAGAAGGGCGGTTTTTGTTAGAGGAAATGGTCTGCCAATCATTCGAAACTGTTGGAATAGATACCGATAACAGACAGGGAAACACAACTGCCCCTGAATGTATTAGCTACAGAGAGTATCAAAACACTAGGGATTCAATGGCATCCAGCTACGGATGAGTTTTCCTTCACTATAGCAAAGCCAAACGAGGGTAAAATATTTACAAAACGGCAAATTTTAACAGAGGTCACCCGATTGTTTGATCTTATCGGTTGGCTACAGCCATGTATCATCATAGGAAAAACGACCATACAGAAGCTGTGGCTAGAAGACAAGGGTTGGGATGATCCATTAGACGCAAGGACAATAAAGGAATGGACCCAACTGAGACAGCAACTTCCTGCCCTTAAAGACTTGAGGATAAAACGATTGATAGAACTGAGCCCATCCTATCAATTCGAACTCCACGGGTTTTGTGACGCATCATCAACTGCCTATGCAGCTGTAATATACATCCAAGTCACTACTCCTTCAACAACAAAGGTCACCCTTCTCGCAGCCAAATTAAAGGTGGCTCCAGCCAAGGTCCAGTCAATTCCAAGACTAGAACTTAATGAAGCAGCGTTGCTAGTGAACCTAATGAAAGAAGTTGTGAGTGCTTATAATTGGATCAACGTCTCTCAATTTTATTGGACCGACTCAACGGTCGTACTTTCCTGGATTCAAAGCCCTGCTGCCAAATGGAAGGTTTATGTTGCTAATCGGGTTAGTATTATCCAAGAGCATAGCTTCATTGAGCGCTGGAATCACGTTAGCACTGGCGACAATCCAGCTGACATGGCATCAAGGGGGATGTTCCCAAGGGAGGTTGTTAGTTCCACTCTATGGTGGGCGGGACCAACATGACTAAGTGCACCCATCATCCGAATGCCAGCAAAAATACACACAACACACCATGAAGACGAAGAAAAAAGGATTACATCCCTAACAACTACCTTAGAACAGGAGCCTGCAATATTAACAAGATTTTCATCCTTCCACAAACTCAACAGAGTCGTGGCATTGTGTCAATGTTTTGCGTTTAATACCAAGCACCCCAACATGAAACGCACAGTAAACTTATCAGAAACCGAACTTAAAGAAGCCACAAATACACGCATAAGAGTGTCTCAAGCACATGCTTTCAAAGAAGAAATTCATCAGCTCACTAAAGTTGATGGTGTCCACAGAAGCAGTCGTATTTTGGACTTAACTCCATGGATCGATAATACAGGTATCTTTAGGGTGGGCGGACGCATCCACTTTGCACGCACGGTCGATACAACTAAACACCCGGCTGTAATTTCAAAGGGTCACTTCGCAAAGCTACTGATTCGAGAAGCCCACCAACAAACTTTACACGGTGGTTGTCACTTGACTCTGAATACATTACGTCAGAACTACTGGGTAATCTCAGCACAAACGCAGGTGAAGAAAGCACTGCGAGAATGCATAACATGTTTCAAAATGACTGCTAGGCCAAGGACGCAACTTTTGGGAACCCTGCCAGCCTCGAGAGTGCAATTAGAAAAGCCCTTCCTACAAACGGGAATTGATTACGCGGGACTAATTACTATAGAATGGAATGGAGGAAGGGGTACCAAAACTACAAAGGGAAACATTGCGATATTTGTATGTATTTCATCTGGAACTGGTGTCCAATCTCTCCCCAAACGCATGCATTGCAGCCATCAAAAAATTCGTGGCAAGACGAGGGGTTTGCCGAACAATATTCAGCAACTGCGACTCCAATTTTCTGGGAGCCAACAAACAACTCCAAGCCATTTACAAAACGTCCTTTCAAGCGTGCTCTTTTGAAGTTGCTAATCATGGTATAGAGTGGAAGTTCACCCCACCCAGCAGCCCCCATTTTGGTGGACTCTGGGAAGCCGGCGTGAAGTCAATGAAAAGTCACTTCTATAAAACGATCGGAACTCAAATCTTAAATATAGAAGAAATGAACACACTGCTAGCTCAGATTGAAGCATGCATGAATTCACGTCCATTAACTCAAATAAGTGACGATCCAAATGATGTAGCCGCACTAACCCCAGGCCATTTTTTAACTGGAGACAATCTTTTTGAAATTACAGATGACCCGTGCGAAGTAAAATGCATTCTACTGAAATGGTGGCAACTGGTCCAGCAAATGAAGCACTCATTCTGGAAGAAATGGACGGAAGGGTACCTACAGCGTCTTCAGCAGAGATCTAAGTGGTTGGAGAAAAAAGACAAGCCAAAAGCAGGTGAACTGGTGTTAGTAAAAACGGACAACATTCCGTCGATGAAATGGCCTTTAGCGAGAGTTATAGCAACACATCAAGGACCAGACGGTTTAGCCCGAACTGCATATGTCAAGATGAATGGAAGTATCAAAAAAAGACCTATCGTTAAAATTTGCAGCCTACCGCTTAAGAACATGGAAGAACAGGCACCAGATGTAAACCCAGAACCAATACGGCAATCAAACGTCCGACAACAGAAGCTGTTGGCGCAAAAAAGAAAAGAAAGAAAATCCTGCCCAGCATCTCAACAGTTTTACTCACCACGCTGTTTGTTCTTGGAGTTTTACCACATCCCACGTTATCAGAAGCTAATATAATGAATTTAGACGGTGGTCTCTACATTGAAGAGATTGGAAAGGGAAATACCAACCGAGGAGCTTTACAACTCAACATCGAGCTTCCCCTATCTGATCTGGCGACTGATGAGAACAATCTGCGAAGTATGAATGCAAGCTTATACTCTATGTGCTCCCTGGGCACGCAAGCAGCTGGAAAGGTACATTGCTGGGATTTAGTCCATCATATATCGGAGAGGATCGATGACACGCTACATAAAATCAATTTATTACGGCTTATGCACCATCGGAAGAAGCGTGGAATATACGGCCAAATGCTCACAGCAGTATTTGGAGTCAACGACGAAATCATCACTGACGTACAGAACTTATCCACAAGCCAGGAAGCGCTCAAGAACCTGATCAATCATCAAGGGAAGATTATACTCCAAGCCACTAAGAAGCTTAACATAACATCTAGCAGGATTAACCGCAAGCTTGGACGGTTCTCCGACCAATTGAACAAAGGCCTGGAACAGATCAATGAATCGAAAAAAATGTTTCTCTAGAGTCGATGTAAATCAACTAACTATCCAGTTCTTAGCGACGTATCAACGCGCCATTAATTTCAATGAAGAAGTTTTCTACAAATACAATAACATCTTGTTAGCAATCAATAGCAAAGAAGAAATACTGGATTGCATTAAGATTGCAGAGCTTCAAGCAACTATTTACAGCACCCAAGCTGTTCTGCTAGCTTATCGTACGATCTTACATTCCGCAATTTTCAGACTCATAACTGACTCTACCGAAGGAAGTATCCAAATTCATGGCTATTTACCAATTATCGACAATCGCAGGTTCAACCTTATCAAGGCTACAGCAATTCCCTTTTACCAGAACTTTCACTATTTACAGCGTTCAGTGTGTCGAGTTCGATTATAGGAGTCAACTACATCGATCAAGTTTATTTCGAGACAACCAGCAGCGAGATTGCAAGGGCACCAGAACTAACAACGGAAACCTATCTTTTGTCCAGCACAATTCTGATCGACATGAAAGCCAAGGCAAATTGTGTGATTCGCGAACTGTACGATCTACACAATCAACCTGAATGTCCCCAAACATCTTTCCGAACATCTACACTGATTCTCCAACAAATGGTGTCGATCAAAGCATGGTTGTTCTTCACCCCACAACCAGTTCACGCGCAGACAGTGTGCCAGGGAACACGAAAGGATATTTTAATCAGCAGGACAGGAACCATCCGACTCACACAGGATTGTCAATTGCAAGCTCAGGAATTCATCCTCGTAGCCGACTAAAGCCAAGCGGGACGCACTTTTCTCATAAACATCGCGCCAACGATGCCGGAAATAAATATTTCACTACAACACACAGAAATCAAACAACTGAACATATCAACCATCATCGGAGCAGAGGAGTCCTTCACAGCGCTTGTAACCGAGCAGGAAGAACTCACAGAAGCAATGAACAATGTCAAGTGGAAAACTTTCAACCATCATAAAGTGTTATCAACAATATCTATAACACTGTCTGGGCCAAAGACATATAAACAAATGGACGAGCAACGAGAATCTGTGTACTCGTCCATGTGAGAAGCAAATTTGCCACATAAATAAGTTATAAATAACTTACGCTCTCGAAACTATATGATTCCCTCTGCTTCTCCTTCCCCTTTTTTTCTAGACAGGTTTTTCTTTTCTCTCTTCAGAAGAATCGCTTCCCCCACTGACACCCGCGCACACCAACGAAATTTCGTTTCAGTTTGGGTATAAACTACAAACAACTCTCACGGAAAACTCGAACGTCAAAGCAAAAGAAAATCGAAAAGAGCGCGAACCACGCGGGAAAACTCATGTGTCAAAGCGAATGGAAATTTCTTAAATTTTTAATTAAAACAGTGAATTAAAGTTCTGATTACGTACGCGCGATCTTTAAAATTAAAAACTTTTTCAATGTGAACGTGTTTCGCCGAGAATAGAGTGCTAAATTAAAAGCATATCGCCTCAAACCTCAACTTCACACAACTTTAGCGCAGGTTGCCAATTGCTTCGGCTCTCACGACCGGTTGCGGATCCAGTACTTTCTATATCTATGGTCTGGGCTGATCATTGCCACACTGGTTATCATTTGCATGTACCGATACAGACGAAGCAACTCCAAGGAAATCAATGTTACATCACAACCTTCCTCAGTTTCCACCTGGTATCACGAACACAGTTTATAAGACCCTGTTGGTCTTGGTTCAACATCTATATTTTCAACATCTACATATATTTTAATTTAACCTAAAGTCCAATGTATCCTACGTTATTTTGTTCGCACCATAAAGTAATTACCATACAGTAAGCAAATAAAGTTCATTTAACTTTGCACTTGCACGTATTCGTGAATTTCTTACAATCAATAAGGCACTACTGCCATGTCAATCATTTTGCAAGAAATTAATAAATTCAAAGTTCAATTGAAGAATACCGAATTCGCTTGAGAATGTACACGCGCTTGGCAACATCTTGCATGCTTGCAGAAAACTATGTTTAAATATACCAGAAGGTGGAAAATAAAATCATTGTCATTACAATCATCATTACCGTCTTTTAGTTTACTTCACGCAGGAGCACATAGTATAAAACGGGGCCAGATCGGGTAAATAAACAAAATATCACACGTGGCGAATATAGTACCGAAAATGTGAGCGAATTTGTGTATGTAGGCGCCAAAATAAAGAGTGGCGGTAATAAAAGAGACGAAATATAGCTTGCAAATAAACAAGTTTTTCAGTTTTGACAATCTTTAAGACCAGCTGCATGCACAGGAAAATAAAGCTCCAAGTATATAAATCTGTGATAAGACCTGTGCTATGCTGTGGGTGTGAAACATGGACCTTAACCCATGCCTTTTTTGTCACTAGATGGTGTTCGTTGTCATATATCGGGCAGAACTAATCAGAATGAGTCAAACTGACACGCGTTTGAAAGGTGACATTCCAGTCTACAATTTTCATCCGGACAGTTTTGTTTTTCGTCATTCGTGTCAAAAGTCGTATTCATTTAAAAATGAGTGTTATTTCTGAAAAAAATTCATTATATTTTACAATATCACTACGATCAAGGTGAGAATGCATCGCAGGCTCATGAAAAAAATTGAGGAGTCTACGGTGAAGATACTTTATTAAAAGCCACAGCTCTGGGAATTTTGATGTCAAACATGCACCTCGTTCAGGTCAACCAATCACTGAAAAAGTTGATGAAATCTTACAAAAAATTGAAGACCGACACATAAGCAACCATTTTATTGCTAAGGAGCTGTATATCCATCACCAAACAGTTTTGAACCGTTTGGGTGAGGCTGGATACACAAAGAAGCTCGACGTTTAGGTGCCTCGCGAATTAATACAAAACAATTTTATCGACCGAATTTTCATTTGTAAAATGCTAACAAAGCGCAACGAAATCGTAACATTTTTTGAAGCAAATCATTACGAGCGATGAAAAATAGGTAAGATACGAGAATATCGTTCGAAAAAGATCATGGTCAAAAAAGGTGAATCATCACAAACGACTTCAAAGCCAGGATTGATGCTGTGTGTATGGTGGGATCGGAAGGGAATTGTTTATCATGAGGTGCTAGAACCTAGCTAAATACTCAATTTGGCTCTGCACTGTCAGTAATTAACCAGATTGCAACAAGCAATTCAAAAAATCCGGCCAGAATTGATCAAAAGAAAGGGCGTTACCTTCCATCTTGACAATACCAGACCACACACAAATTTGATGACCCAGCAAAAATTGACAGAGCTTGGCTGGGAAATTTTGATGCATCCACCATATAGTCCAGACGTTGCACCATCAGACTACCATTTGTTTCGGTCTCTGCAAAACTTCCTTAATGAAAAGAAATTCACTTCAAAAAGGGACTGTGAAAATCACTTGGCCAAAATTTTGGCCGATAAACCACAGAAGTTCTACACAGATGCTCTACCCAAGAAAATGGCAAAAGGTCATAGATTATAACGGATAATATGTACTTACATAAAATCCGTTTTAAATAAAAGAAATGTTCAATCGAAATATGACGAAAAAGGCTCAATACTTTTTAGACTTACCAATATTTGAAGTAGAATCTAAAATATTACGGCATAAATTTGCATAACCATCTTAACTAAAACAGCAACACTAATTCAAAAAGTAATTACCATACTGTTGATATATTTTTCATACCCGGTTTACATCTTTTTCAGTTTGAATGCTTACCTGAAAATAGAAAAGAAGAAGTATGTAAGTCAACATAAAGTAGATTTTAATTGATAAAAATTAGAAATAGAAATTTTTATATAAACAAGGAAGCAATAGATTATCATCAAAGTCATCGATTTGAACACAGAAAGAAATAATAAAGTGCAGTAAACTAGACAGATCAATCAGAAATAGCTATCAATTTTTATTTGATTGCAGCATCTAATAACATCTTATAACAGTGCTTTCAACATTTCACGTTTTTATCAAACATGAACATTTTTTAGAAAGGTAATCTAGGATGACAACTTTGTGCCTTATCCTTGAAAACTAAAATTTCAACTGTTTCAATTTTATTTCATATCATTATTAGGGTTTTGTAAAATAATTTTACAAAGCCCTACTAAAATCACATACTGTCTGTCCGCCAGTCCGTCCGTCCGTCCGTGTGTCAAAGCAGTTTTTCTCGGAAACTACTTAGCCTAGAAACATCAAATTTTGTATGTAGGTGTATAATGGTGCTTCTTTAAAGTTCAACTACAAAAAGAATTTATAAGGTATTTAAGGGGGGTCTCCCCATATAGGGGAGTGATCCCCTGAAAAAAAAATTTCATCAAACGTAGCCGATATGGGTATCAAATGAAAGGTCTTGATGAGAACTTTTCAAAACAAAAAAAATCTGAAAAAATTAGGGGTGGAGGTGTTTATGAGTACAACAACAACAAATAAGTGATAAGTCGGAATTCACTCAACTTTGTTAATAATAGTACGATATTCGAATTTGACATTTTCCCTAATAAAATCGCATCGGTACCCTTAAACTGAAAGATCGAATCAGTCACTGCAGTTTTGACTTGATCTTCTTGAAATTTTCCAATAAGGTCAATAACATTAATACTTTTGAGAATTTATGATTTGAGTGATTTTTGTTGGTTTGCAACAAAATGGCGACCGTTGGAAATAGAAAAACAATGGATTTTCCTTTGAACGTGCACATCTCTTTGACATATTTCTTGACGTTATTCATTGCTGGTGACTGCATTTCTGAGATGTTGGGTACAAAACCCTTCTGACGTGAGCGTAGGTCTGTTTGCTCAACTTGTTTCCTCTATCGGGCGATTGACGATTTTGCAAGCCATTTTCATGGGGAAAGTCCTAAACTGGAGATTTTTCTTCAATACAGTTCATGAAACTATAGTTCGCCATATGGCTGATTGTAGTCTCATCTCCATCAATCCGATCAAGACTGGAAGCTTTCGGTTTCATAGTAAACAAACGAGCGCAAGTTTTGCCCGGTAAAAACGTTTTATCAGCAATATTTGCCTGACAAGTTTATTCCAACTAAGTCGAAACTGAGTGAGTCAGATGAACGTTAGCTACTAAAAATTGTTAAGAAAAATCCACATTACAGAGCTCCAAGATTAACATTAGAAGCAAAGAACTATCTTAGGAAACCAGCCAATCCTGAAACAGTTAGAACTGTGCTTAGGAAGCGTCAGTGCCATGGGCGAGTATCTACAAGAAAACCATTTGTAAGCAAGGCCAACATACACAAACAAATGGAGTTTGCAAGCAACATGTTTAATGAAGATTTATCATTCTAGGAAGAAGTTATAATTACACATGAAAGCAAATTCACCGTTTTCCGATCAGATGGGTCATCATATTTCTGGTGTAAAGGCAATGAAGAGGTCAAGAAGGCCAACCTTCGTCCGCAAACTAAGCACAGTTTAGGTTCAGTAATGTTATGGGGTTAATATCCGCTGCTGGACCGGGTAATTTATATATAACCGAGGGAAATATGGACAAAATATATTACTTGAATCTCTTAAAATGAAATGTAAAAGAGAGGGCTCGCAAATTTGGAATAGGAGATTTCATTTTTGATCAGGATAACCACCCGCAGCACAAAGCTGATGTTGTGCGCAGTTGGTTGCTCTACAATTGTCCTCATGCGCTTCAACCTCGCCGTTTTCACCTAATTTGATTGCTCAATCATTCCATAAAAAATAAAAAAAATAGTTGGTAGTAGCCTTAAAAGTAGAGTGAAACAAAATTCCGGCATCTTTCTGTCGAAAATTTGTGGAGTCAATGCCAAACCGCATAAAAGTGGTCATACAACGAAAAGGGCCCCCAACTAAACATTAAAATTCAATTAATTTTTTTTCTAACCTTGAACTTTTTATGAATTCATATTGTGTTCCATTATAACTTAGAGGCTGTTATGCAGTGCGATTTCTTTTGTTTTTAATGTGAATTTAGTTAACGTTTTTTTGTTGATAATAAATTTATATCAATTATACTAGAGTGCCGTAGACAGAAGTGGGCCACAGGTCGGAGTGGGTCACCCAAATAACTGTAAGACATCCATGTCAAACCGCGCACATTATTTATCGTATTCTTGACGCGAGTTCACTTTTTGGAAGCATTTGGAGGTTATAAACCTACTCTCGCACTGTACAGAGAAACGCGCTAAGAATTTCGCCGAGAAAGTTTTTACCCTCGTACGCTTTCACGCGATTTGTCATCTCATTTTTACGAGAAAAACTCAGGTACATATCCACTATGTTATTTGGACATATAACCTTTGAAAAGCAAAGTGATTTTTGCCCGTTATTGACATTGTGCTTCTTTGGGATGCATATGCAAAAAAAGGCGCTTGTAGATAGAATAGGGCCACTATTTGTGGACAGACATGGGCACTTGAGTAATACCGTTCTTTGCACAGTAAAGTGTTTTTATCAACTATGAAAATGTCTTAGTTACTTATTTTTATCATTTCAGCTATCATGCCTCCCAAAAAAAGGAAACTCCCAAATTATGGTGAATTATGAAAAACTTATTGCTGCTATAAAGCAAGCAAAAAAATAAATAAAATATCGGAGCATGTTGCTTATACTGCTACCGATGTTAGCAGATCGTCTTTTCAACGCTACTTGAAACTTGCGACCGACCGATATCCGGATATTGCCGCTGTTACCGACGCACAATTGTAAGATATCCTACAAAATGACCTGTACACGGTGGAAAAATGGTAGATATTTTTTTAACTGAATATTTACTTATCATTAGTTGACAAATTGTTTTTCAATAATCGTTCAATTTTTTAATAGTTTGATTTTTTTGTGGCTCATGCTTTCTATACACTACCATATCTGTTGCATTTTTTGTTTTTTTAACGAATGTTTTTATTTCGTTTATTGAGATTTCCACTGCAGCCCAGGAAAAAGAACTTAATGAATACATCATCAAGTGCTCTGAACCACACTATGGTCTCGACATAAACAACATACGCAAGGTAGCCCTCCAGTATGCCAAGAAAATAGGAATCGATTACCCGGATGGATGGAATGAAACGGACATGGCCAGCAGAGATTGGTATAACGCCTTTATGAAACGCCACCCACGCTTCTCTTTGCCCACGCTAATATCAACCAGCGAGAATAGAGCAAAAGCATTCAATAAAGAAACTGTCGACGATTTTTTCCGTCTGCTTCGTGCTGCGTTGGATGAACATCCGTTCCCTCCAGCCCACGTTTGGAATGCAGATGAAACCGGATTTCCTACTGTTCCGACAAAAACCATTAAAGTTATTGCTGCAAAAGGTTCGAGGGTTGGTATGCACTCATCTGCATCTCCCGTGCAAAAATATGAAAACATCATTCATGTACAATGCCTCACCAAGCACCGTCGGCTTCGCGAATGGCTCAGGGTGGATGACTGCCGTTGGCTTTGTCCAGTTCATCCGAAACTTCGTCAAATTTGCACATGCGTCAAAAGAGAATCCTTTATTATTGTTCATGGACAATCGCCGATCGCACGTTACTATTGAAGTTATCGATCTCGCCCTTGAACATGGTATCAACATTCTGACATTGCCACCTCATTGCAGCAATCGGTTTCAGCCTTAAGACGTTGGTGTGTTTGGACCGGTCAAAAGATCCTACTACATTTAATGCGACGCATGGTCAAAGAATCATATTGGTTTGCCACTGGAAATCCATCATGTCCCTGAAATTGTTGCCATTACCCTGTGTAACAGTCTCAATACTCGAAACATTGCTTTACGTTTTGAGGAAACCGGAATTTTCCCATTTAATCCAGAAATTTTTGACGAGGACGATTTTGTGGCTGCATCCCTTAGCAGAGAGCCCCAAATTGATGAAAATCAAGTTGTTTAGAAGGAAAACGAACTCCACCAACTTGTTGTTAGAGTTGAAGAAGAGCCTGGGGCACGAGAAGAGTCAACAACATCTACTTCAACCGCGTCTACATCAGCGGCACGTTCAATATTGGACTGTATTGGACCGCTTAATTATGTCGCTCCCAAGCAGAAATCCAATCATGGCCACAAACCACTGAGAAGCAGCATCATTACATCCCCTAAAAAACGAGAGGTCGCGGAAGAAGCTGCACGGCATCAAAAATTGTAGATATCAACGAAAGTTTCCAAAAAGACCAATTTTACACAATCAGCTGTGAAACAAGGCAAAAAAAGAAAGTCTTCGGTTTCTTCAGATAAAGACATCGATTTTTGCATGGTTTACAATAACTTGATGCCAGCAAAGCTGACAAGAAAAAACTCCATCGACTGCGATAACTGTGACAGACCCTTCCACCTAAAGTGAGTCGATATGATCAACTGTACCGACTTCACATGCGCCAATTGCGCTTAAAATCTCATCTTGAACACTGCAAAATGTTTTTTTTTTGCAACATCTTTGCCATTCCAACTTTATTACTCCTTCTCTCCAGACATTAAATGAGTCAATGTTTTGTCAATTTTTAACCCTCATTTCGTGTAAACTGTTTTGAATTTTGCAAATTTGACAACGGATTCGTAATCAGCGGCTTTGAAAACCCCAGGAAATAATTTGTAGCATTTAGCAGTATTTATTCAGATAAAAATTTGGGTGGCCCACTACTCCCTACACTTTCGGAAAACACGGAAAATACACTTTTTTCCATTTAAAAAGAGTAATAGTTCAAAATTTAATTGCAAGCATCTGCTATGATGGCAAGATGCGTTTTGGAATACCCTTGCCCTAAAAAAAAATAAGAAAAAATTTTCATTTTTCATCATTTTACAACCAAAAATGGCCCACTTCTGTCTACAGCACTCTACATAAAGTAAAATATAGCCATGCTATTCCATTATAACTTTGAGCCACCGTATGCATGTTCAGATGATGATGATTCTCAAATCCACGACAATCTTCGTTGTTGGCATGTAGGTCTGGTGCAACATGTTCAAAGGCTGGATAACGCATGGAGTGCCAGAACTTTGATTACATATTCCCCTGCTTGTTTTTTTCTTCCTAATTGGCAATGACATTATTTCGAAACCTAGCCAATTACTTCAATACAGAACATTATATCCAAACCAGAATTTTCTACTTGACCTTGGATTAGCGTGCAGCATTTTGGTCAAACTTTAAAAGAAAATAACAAAAGTGTTCACTGCCCATGGGAAGGTCAGTAGCTCCCGATGACAAGACTTTTCCCCTTGTTACGTTGATTGATTTATTAAAAAATAAAAAAAGGGAAAATTTACGCATTTAACGATAATTCCTGTTGCCAAAAGCAGGTTAGCGTTGAAAATGCTTTTTCAAAAATTTAAGGGCTATAATATGTTCCAGCTTGTAGGTGCAAATTATTTCAGGCCAAGACTCCCCTAAACGTTTGTGTAATAATAATAATCCATCGTACTACAGTCCAAATTCAAACCTTGGCTTTGAGATTTATTGTTAGGGTATTGCATTCCATGACCGTAACGGAACTTGAGATGATATGATCAATAGCACGTTCAACCATGTGATTATTACTTAATTTTACAGTTATCACAGCTGGGTGGGCTGATAATCCGACAGCAGCAACAGAACCCCAAACTCGATACTGCGACCAAAGTTTGAACTTGAGAGCTGTACCCTAACCCATAGCTCCACACGAACAATGTTTATGTAATATAAACGCTTAACTTGAACCACAGAATAGGTATAGACGGAAAGTAAGAATACAACATTGTCAGTGTGATGCAGTGGTTAGAGAACGCACTCCGTAAGCCTAAGTTTCCCGGCTGTTCATGACAAGGTTAGTTTCGAATGCTTCTTTGGACGGACTAAAACCATATTCAGTTATGATACGAACTGTTCTAGAATCAGAGCATAGCATAGCTGGGTGAATGGACACAGTCAAAGGTGGTACTGGTATCACCTTCTCAAATGTCTTTATGATTGCAATAAAGAGATAATCTAACTAACTCTCAGCGAAGGCCTAAAAGAGGCTTTCGTGCTAAAATAAAAATAAACAAATAATCTCACACAAATTTTCATGATCGCTTTTACATAGATTTTTTTTCTTCATAGCAATACAGCCCCTTTCGGGCCTTCGCTTCCTGCAAATAGCAGCTCCAACTTTCTCGGCTAATTGACCGCGTCATCCGATTTCGAAATCTGAGCAGCAATAAACTGTCTCCATCAACCAAGTCAAACCAGCGTTACCTCGGTTTTTCCACTAGTCTCCGTCCTTTAGCTATTCCAACAAATACCTTTTTGGGTATTCGGTGCTCATTCATACATATGTCCAGCCCATTGCAGCTTCGGCAGTCTTACACTCATTGAGACCTCAGGCTCGTCAAAAATTTGATACCGCTCATAGTTGTATCGAATTCGCCATTGGTCCCCGTCTAGCTTCGCTCCGATTATTCGCCTCAGGAACCGTCGCTCAAAGACGTTCAATATATTTGCGGATGATTGGGTTTTGGTCCATGTTTCACATCCATAGCATAACACAGGTCTTATCACAGTTTCGTATACTTGGAGCTTTGTTTTCCTGTGTATGCAGCTGGTCTTCAAGATCGTCAAAACTGAAGAAAATATTTTACTTGCGAGCTGTATTCTTTGCCGTATGTCGTCTTTTTCATCACCCGTTTTTATTATTTTAGCAGCTAGATACACAAATTCGTTAACATTTTCGATGCTATCTTCGCCAAGTGTGATATTTTGTGTATTTGAGGTATTTTTTCTCGACCGCGTCATGAGCTTTGTTTTATTTTCATTGATTTATTGCCCTACTAGTTTTACTTCAATGTCGAGTTTCATGAAGAGTTTTTTTGCAGTTGTTATTAACCGTGACAAAATGTTGATGTCATCTGTATAGTCTCGACTTGTATAGTAATGCACCTCGTGTAGCGACAGGTAGCTTCCTTATGACGTACTCCAGTGCCAAATTGAATAGCAATGGGACCAAAGCATCGGTGAGTTGGTTATTGATGCGAGCTTGATAGATTGTCAGCGTCATTGCCATTTTGAATACAGCCTTATTTGGCTGCGATAATGAAGCAACGACTTATTTGCTACAGAATGCTACAATGGATACTGTCGTATGCTTGCTTAAAGTCGACTAAAATTTGGTATACGTGTATGTTGAACTGCCAGCATTTTTCAAGTACCTGCTTGACTATGAACAATTGGTCTGTCATCGATCTACCTTCTTTGAAGCCACCTTGATACTCTCCAATAATGCTGTTGGCATATGATCCGGTTTTATTTTCTATGACATTTGAATATATTTTGTTTAAACTAGTGATAATGCCTCGATAGTTTTCGCACCATAGCTTATCACATATTTTGTTGATAGGGAATATAATTGATTGGCATATGTTCGGCATATGTTCTAGATGCCAAATGTGCTGCTTGACTTTATGGATACCTTTCAGAATACCGGTGCCACCATATGTAATGCGCTCCACTGAAATTTCATCGATGGATGGCACTTTGTCATTCTTTTGGGCTTTGATGGTAAAACCATCCAGGGTTGATGGGGCCAATGGAAGCTTTCCAAGAGTATAGGCTCTAATGTCCTGATTTAGAAGGTTCTTGAAATATGATGCCCATCTTTCTTTGATCCTGTTTTTATCAGCAATGATACTGCCAATGTCATCACGCCAGAGCGAGGTATTGGGCTGACAACCTCAACTTCAAGCTTTTCACTACTTTATATGCTTGTTTTGTGGTGTTGCGCGCTAAACTTACATCGATGCTTCTCAATTGGTCATCATATCGTAGAATTTTATTTTCATATACGATTTTTAATAATGTTTTCTTTTGGTCCTGTTTGTTTGCCTAGATATTGCTTGTGCACCGGATTCTTTATGTCTAACGCATTTTGGCACTCATCATCCAACCAATCATTTCTTTTGCGCCGCGCTTGGTGCCCAATCGTCTATTCTGCCCAGGCCTTGATTGCCACTTTCATTTCCATTCAGAGCTAGTTGCTTGTTTTCGGCGATCTGTCTAATAGGAAGCAAGCCAGCTGATTGTTGAAGAGATTTTTAGCCATAAACGCGATTTGGAGCCTTTTAATGTCAAATTTTTATGGAAGATCACGACATCGATATCGATAGGTTAACTTTATCAAATAATGATCTGAGTTATAATTGGCTCCTCGGTATGTACGGACATCAAGTATGCTCGAGGCCCATATTCGATCAGAACATGGTCGATCCAGTTTTGTATGTTGCCACCCAGTGATACTCAGGCCATTTTATACATACGCCGATGTGGAAAGCAAGTCGAACGTTTGACTAGACTGCTTTGACTGCTAGATGCAAAGTCAATCAGGCGGTGGCCGTTGTCATTCGTTTCATCGTGTAGGATATATCTTCCAGTTGTTCTCCGATCAGATAGCTCATCGCCAACATATGCGTTGAAATCACCTGGAATCATTTGACTAGTCTTTCCAGGCGATTGTGGAACGTTTCTTTCGTTTCTTCGCCCTTTTCTTCGATCGGGGCGTGACGCTTATCAGCGAAATTTTGAAGGATTTCGCTTTGGTACGGTTTACACACACTCGCTTATTCACTACCTGAAAATCAATTGCGTGCAATTTGAGTTCATGATCCACAAAAAAGGCCACATC
Organism: Odontomyia ornata; assembly: GCA_963969285.1. Lineage (NCBI taxonomy): Eukaryota > Metazoa > Arthropoda > Insecta > Diptera > Stratiomyidae > Odontomyia > Odontomyia ornata. Next base: position 41,842,689 of record OZ017739.1, read on the forward strand.
AAACGCTCGCCTTGTGGCAGGCTTCCAAATTTGAATATTATGTTCGATATCATATCTTGAATATCATTTCCAGTTCAGTTTGTTTACTGCTCAAACGTACAGCAAGACCTTCCTTGGTGGAATAGTAGGTCCAGTGCGATATATATATATATATATATATATATATATATATATATATATATATATATATATATATATATATATATATATATATATATAAACGCCGGATAATGCATGAGGTACCAGAACTTAAATTAAATTCTTCCCTACTTGTTTCTTATTTCTACTTGAAAACGAACCAATAACATTATTTCAAAGCCTAGCCAGTTACATTGATACAGAACATTATTTTCAAACCAAAATCTCCTTGTTGACTTTAATTGAACAGCAACCTCGTTTGAAGAAAGAAAACAACGAAAGTCATCACAGGACGGTCAATCGATCTCTGTGATAAGGTAAGCCTTGAAAATGTTTTTGAACAGTTCAAGAGCTATAATGTGTTCACAACACGTAAGTGCAAGAGGAACTACAGTATAGATAGAGACAAAAAGTAAGCTTACAATCTTAGCCGCGTAGTGTAGTGGTTAGAGTGCTCACCGCGTAAGCCGAAGTTTCCTGGGTCGAGTCCCGTTGTTGACTTGATTTATTTCGAGTAATTTTTTTACGTACGTGTTCCTTTACGATCAGAACGCATCGTAGATATGTGGACGGGCACACGACCAAGCATGGCACTAATCATATGACCTTCTCGAGTGCCGTTGCTATCGAGATACTCTATCTCTAAGCGAAGGCCCAAAAAAGACTATAGTGTTAAAAAGCAAACAATCTCACTCAAAGTTTACTCTTTGGTTCCTCAATGTAACTTTAGGTAATTGCAATGATTCGTTCACTGGCTTCTATGCAGTTTGCCATCTTGAGGTCCCCAGATTAATTAGGTGAATTAGTTCGAACGTTTTCTATTTATTCTGCGCCTCTGATGTTTAGACATTAATTACTGAGATATTTTCTGTAACAAGTTCTTTATGGTTGGTTAGTACACTCTTCATTGTGCAATATTAAATTTAATTATGACTGCTTAGCCTTTAAAAATTCAGTTTGGCCGTTTTATTATTACTCGATAAAGAAATCACTGCTCCGTCCGAGAATTTACGCGCGTTGTCTCAAATCGTATCCGAACCATTAAATTTATGTTTAAGAGGAAAGCGTTCTAAATACTCTGCCATTCAGTAAACACAAAGCAAACAAAAGAACAACTGAAGATCGAATAATTCCATAGGCCATGACAAACTTAATACATCCTGTTTATTTCTGTTTGGAAATTTGCCGATTTTAATCCTAAATTGTATGCCATGATTTCGATGAACCAACTAAATCAATATCATTAAACCGAGCAGCCTTCATTCATACGTTGCAGCACTTCCTCTAGGACATTAAATGCAGACAAGCCATCAAGTCAATCAATTGAGGTTGAAAGAAGTGGAGCAAAGAAAACAACGAACATCACTTATGTATCGTTCCTTGTCCGCAGACCCATCACTTTACTCTGGTTAAGTGTATTCTTCCAAAATCACGTGACTTAGGAGCGTTTTTTCTTGTATGGCTGTGGGGAGGACTGCCTATATTCAGCATTTTGGAAAGGTCAATGTAGCTCAAATATTGAAAGAATTAAAAGGAATATGGTTTTTCTCTTATATGAATTTTTCCGGAGAAATTAAATTAAAACTGGTAAACCGAAATTCCAGTTCATGATAAACATGGAAAAAAATCAATTGAACTCAAAGAGATTTTTACCCTTAACTCAGTCGGTAATACTAACTTACCTATAGGAGTCGGTGGACTAGAAATATTGTTCACATGATATCCAAAGTAATCCAGCTTAAACGTTGTCGTTGGACTTTCCACGATTTAAAATCTCCTGGGGCACAGGACACTAAATGCACTATTTCAAAAATAACTGATCAGATCACTGCACTCACAACGCATAAACCCGAAACAATCGCAAATCACATGAGAACCGTTTGAGCTTTTCGGGAAACAATCACAAAAACCAGATCAGTTACAAGATTACTTACTACACAATAACCGAAAATTTTTGAATTATGTTTGTTAAAATTTTTGGGAAAAATTACAAAGGAAGGTATCATCAATAATCAGCCTACAACCTTCTCAACCCGTCTTCCGTAAAGCGCGAAATTCAAAATGAACACAACGCGAAAAAAAATCTTGCAAATTGATAGTCGCACCGCGGCAAATTGAGTCACAAGAAAGACCTCCCGAAAAAAATATCGTCAGCCTCATAAAGCAGTGTAAAAGGTGAAAACAATTCGGAATGTATCTGCAGATATCGTGACGTGATGGATAAAATATTGTTTAATCACCGGCTCATTACTATTGTCAACATAGTTTGGATGAGAATCTACAGAGTAAGTTCGATGAATCTATGCGACGACGACCGTGAAATAACAAAAGCACAGCTTAACTTTCAGATACAGACAGATATGTTTAAACAAATTGAAAAATTGACAAAACAGTCGAAGGATACACTCGCGCTATTCTACTGTATATCGGCGGGATCGCTTATTCGTTTACGCATAATTTCGTACGACACAGTAACGCCAATCATTGGTAACAACCAGAGAGACTGACAATGTTGACTATAACTACAATCCACGGATGGATCGCAAAGATACAGATATTTTATCGTCATTAACGAAACGCGGCAAGCTTAACAACTGGTAACGATTTCCAAGAGAACAGACGTTAAGCTATTATCTGCTGTGCGGGGCAACACTGCTAGCTGATTGCGCACATCAATTTGGAAGACAGACAGGTACACGCCATACCTTGCTGTGCTACGTGTGTTAATCGCGACGTTCTGAAGGCTTCCCTGACTCGCTAACTGGGCTGGTGGAGCTCGCGCAAAAATACCGCGACCCAATGACAAGGGTCCGCGAAATCGTTATCTTCTTTGCATAATCGGAAATCAGGTGCTCTAATAGACCGATTAGTTCTTCCATTGGTTGTCTACTTCCTCCGCTGCTGGACCCGACATGTGAATCGTTTCTTGACGACATTGCGAGAAATTCCACTACGAATTTGCAAATCAGAAGTTTTTTTTCACTAGAATCATCTTCCCGCTTAACACTTAAGAAATGTGAGGTAAGACGAGCTACCTCGGCTCCATAGCATGTGGATACATATCAGCCAGAACCGATCATCTCTCACTTAACATACTGGTTTTACTTACGATAATTTTGCCGAATATCTGGAGAGCGACAAGGTACGACACACTGCGCCACAATCGGGCCTTGTTATGTATCGTGCGGTCTTTGCCTGAAATTGAGCTCCACTTTAGACCGGGCCCCCGGGAAAAACCTGCATCTTCCACCGGCTGTATATAAACTTTATATGAAGGTTAACTTTTTTTCACGTCTTGCCAGATACCTATACCTTTTGATCTGCTCATGTGATGCCGCGAAATCGAATACAAAATATTTATGTTTACATCGCGAAAAGTTTAACCCTAGATCAACGGAACGACAGGTGAATAAGACAAGTGTGACTTCATATAGGAAGAATATGCCATCCATTGATTGGCTGACCAAGATGCGAACAGAATGATAAGTTGAATATGAGTGTGTGACCTTTACATCATTATTTACGTCTATAGCAGTTACTCAACTACGAGGTGGTTACATTGTGTTACCTCATCACTCGCAATGATCTTGGGAACTATTTCGGTTCAGTAACTCTGTCCAGATAAGTCACGAATTAGTTTATGTTGTTAACATGTCTTTATCTCTTATCTGATTAACCAATTATCTTCATTAAATATGCTAAGGTGACAATGTGAGACAGATAAGATAATAATGCATGTGATTTTCGTATTTAAACTCGAGCTAAGGGTTTACATTTTACAATACCGAGTTTTTCTATGGAGTAGATACCAACGAGAGGGCTATTAAGGAAAATTATAGATTGCTAGAGACTTTTCAATTCTCATGGATAAATCGTAAGGGGATTCATTAGATCTTTTTTCTAGCTGTATCAAGCCATTGTTTATTTCATTTTCGCAGTTATAATGTATTGAAGATCACCATATCCTCAACATAATAGAAGGAACAGGAGAAAAATGAATTGTAGCTAAAATTTCAGTTCATTTTTCACAGTTTTGATACGTGAGAGATGTATGTTCTATCTAATGGTAACATATTTAATAGCTAAAATAAAAAAATTATAGATATTATCTTCGTTTGACATGTGCACGTATGGTGTAATCATAACGGATAACACCTCTTTTCGTAACCCTTCCAAGCCGCAGTTAAGAAAACTCTAGGATTCATATCGCTATCATGACTCAACCAAAGACTCGGTGGCCTTAATTATACCTACCTTTAAATACCAATTTTTTGTTTTGTTGCAGTATACAGCCCCTTTTTGGGCTTTGCTTAGAGAAAGTTAGAGCATGTCATTATCATGATCGAATGAGTCGGTACTCCACAAGGTTATATGGTCAGTATCACGCTTTGGCCGTATCCTTCCACCCAGCTGCAATGCGTTCTGATTTTAAACCAGCACGTATCATAACTGAACCGGCTTAAAGTCCGTCCGAAGAATCACTCAAACTAAATCTTGTTCTACCAACGAGAGTCGAACCAGGGATCGTTGACTTACAGGATGAGTGCTCTAACCACCACAACACACGGGCTATCCTTAAATACCATTGGGGCAATGGAATTGTCAAAAAACTTCTGTTACAAAGAGATAGGGTAGGGATTATCCTATTGTTTTCTTTGCGTTTCGGTATCTTTTCGAAGAAAATGCAAGCTTCCTGTTACGCACTAAATGTTACATATGGAGGAATCACATTAACCAGTAGAATACACAATAAGATGCTTACTCTAATTGTACAAGTAGGGCTACAAATCAATGAAAATGAAACTTGCCGAATACAGTATCGAAAATGTTAGCAAATTTGTGTATTTAGGCGCCAAAAAACGGACAATGAAAGAGACGAAATACGCCGAAGAATACAGGTCGCAAATAAAATATTTTACTCAGTTTTGACGATCTTGAAAACCAATTGCATGCACAGGAAAACAAAGCTCCAAGTATACAAATCTGTGATAAGACCTGTGTTATACTATGGGTGTGAAATATGGATTCTAACCCGTAAATATATTGACTGCCTTCGAGCAACGGGTCCTGAGGCGAATAATCGGAGCGAAGCTAACCGGGCACCAATGGCGAATTCGATACAACCATGAGCTGTATGAAATTTTTGACGAATCAGATGTCTCAACGATTGTAAGACTGCGGAAGCTGCAGTGGGCTGGCCACATGAATCGTATGGATGAACAACGGATACCCAAGCAGGTATTCGTTGGGAGAATTGAATCCCGGAGAACAGTGCAGAAACCGAGGAAACGCTGGTCTGACTCGATCGATGAAGACAGTTCATCGCTGCTCGGATTTCGAAATTGGAGGACGCGATCAATGGACCGAGATAGTTGGATGCTCTTTTTGCAGGAAGCGAAGGCCCAAGAGGGGCTGTAGTGCTAAACAGAAGAAGAAGAATACACAATTAGATAATATGTCGCTCAACTAGCTGACTAGCTCTAGACGTCAAAAATCGATCAACACGTCGTGAAAACTGAAATTATTCACAGTAAATTGTTCAGACTTCTTCCATCATGCTTCCTGTAGGCTGTGCTGCTCATAGCGGAGAGGAGTTGAAGTTTGCCTACCGCCACAATACTCCCATCCAAGTGTTTGACATCATATTTTTGTGTCAAGTACGATTCGATTTTGGTTGCTGTATGTATGAAAGTTTGCAGCTGGTAAGGTTACTGCGAATTTCTCATTCACAAATTTAACTTCCAAACTTTCTTCGGGCACTCCTACCCTTTTCTTTTAAGAGTTTTGCACTAAATACAAAACCCTATTAAAATCGGTGCCTGTGTCTGTCTGTCCGTCCGTCCGCCTGTATGTCACAGCAGTTTTTCTTCGAAACTATAGAAGCTACAGCCATGAAACTTTGTGGAAACGTTGGAGTTGATGACTTATAGAAAGTTTTGAGGTGAAAAAAATTTTCAAACCGTTTTGAGAGGGCCCCCCATATAGAGGTGTGACTCTAAAAAAAACGTTCATCAAAGGTGGTCAAGTGGGGTGTCATATGAAAGGTCTCAATAAGATCTTTCCAAAACAGGTCTCAAAATTACTTTATCCTTATCAAGGGAGGCAGAAGAAGGAGAAACACATGAAATTTAGGCAAACCGCCCCTCACGATTAGAAACGTTCCATCCGAATAATCTGAAAAAACCATGAGTGTATACCTTTATGAGCAATACAATAACAAATACTTTGGTAGTAATAGTATGATTGATCAATATTCTTGAATGAAACCGTAAGGGCATCCTCAAAATAAATAGATAAATGTCAAGTTAAAATATTACTAGAAATTTCAGGAAGATCGAATCGTATTTAACAGAGTCAAAGGGGTTTAAATTTTTGAGTATTAGAACAGCAACTATACATGCCTATGGGACAATATGCACCTCCAATCAACTCGGATACTACGGGTTTGCTGAGATTTGATTGAACGTTTCAGGAATTATATTCACGATATCTTTGAGGATTCGTTCAATGGATGACACCCGTAATTGTGAAACGAAATGGCGGCCATTTTAAGTGAGAATATTACATACAATTTTGTTATTTTTCGTAGATCACAACATTTAAGGTATATGCTGTTAATACTTGATTGGATCTATTAATCGCCCGCTGAAGATGAGCAGCTAAAAATAATCGTTAAAAAATTAGAAAGGTAGATCCAATAACAAAGAACTTACATTTTGAAATCCTCTCAAATTTGCTAGTGATATTAGGATGTTTAAATTAAATATTTTCGCCACTAAGCCTATTAGTCTGACTAAATTGAATGAATTGAATTTAAGTGTTATTTGAAAGGTCCTTATACACTATGAGTTGTAATAGAATGTACAGAAATTATAGCCATTTGAGTTTTCTTCAATTACAACAATCTAATATGGTTTTTCTACTACATGGGCTTCGATCAAATCAAACACTACCCTTTTGATTGTAGTTTCTCCAAATAAATAACAAAATTACATTTAAGATGTTGGCCATTTCAAATGGAGCTACACTGGTTTTATTTTTAAAGCAAAAATATAGTTGTTGTGCATGTTATCAAAGTTTTTCCTTAAGTAAATCATTCTATATACTTGTATGTCTGCATGTTAAATACAAAACTCTTGTTTTATATTAAAATAACTCAGCATTTACCTATTTTTTTTGCTCACCATCGTCATTAATATTTTATATTCTATCCTATTCCTTAAAATATAGAAAATTTAATGCTCTTATCTTCCCCACTAACAAATTTTAATACTTTATTTCCCACTGATAAAATTTCATTCGTTACTACACTAACAAAAATTCATTCTTCCGTTCCTCAAACAAAGTTTTATACCATTGTACATTACAAAAATATCAATACAAGCTTTCAAATGCCTTGCGCAATTGAACTTGCCTGTTTGGTGGATGAGAGTTTATATGAGGTTGGGTATAAGTCGAGCAGTTCGCCCCGCCAACTTTTGAATAAATCAGCCAATACACCCGAAAACCCCAACGCGTATGCTGTTTTGGTGGCAATGTTATGCCACAAGCTTTCTTCATAACCCAAGTAGCGATACCCGGTGGATATCGGTCATCCTTACACCATTTCAATCAGCTGGAAAGTGTTAGAATGAAAGATATCTGCTATTAAGCCACCTCCTCTAGTAATTTCCGATGTTCTAAACGTCCGTACACGACTGCAGCCATAGTCTGCTTTCTCATTGAGCGAACATATTAATGCTCGCTGGTATTGGCCTTGTCTGAGGACGCGTAAATGCGCTTGCAGGCTAGCATTGCGATGTCGTGGGGTGGGTTCTTTTCCACAGCACAAGGGCAATCTACAAAAAATTTCGCATTCACAAATTTTCCGAACATAATATATAAGTTGAACGGTATCGAGGCGGAGGTAAACTACCGAGGAAATAAACTATAGAAACCGTGACTGAAAGAGCTCGATTAAGGCGTGCGGGACGCGAGATGATTTTATCCTTACTCCAAACACTAACGACCCCTACTAAAAGAGAGAGAGAGAGAGAGGGAGGAGGAGTGGGGCATCCAGGTGGAATCGGTGCCCCTGTTACGAAAGGTATTTATCTAACGATTAGAGAACATTATGGATCAACTACAACATAACTTTTCAAATATGACAGAAAATAGAACAGTGGAAACAACAAAATAGTTTTCATAGAAAATGGAACAGTTAATACAACAAACTAGTTTTCATAGAAAATGGAATAGTTGAATACAACAACCTTATTTAGAAACTTTGATCCTAATGATTTCCAAGACAACGGCAACGGCGATGAGGTACAAATTAATTTTCCCACGATTTAGGGAAAGATACTTTTGCTGAGCAAGCAAAAATAATGTATGTAAACAGCAATGCGGGCTAGGAAAACGGAAGCGACGATCATTAGTTGCTATCTACAGGGTGCGGCAGCATAACTTCCTTTTTTCAAAATTCAACAAAATAAATTTTCTACGCTTCAACGGTAAATGCACGCTCCGCACTGTTCCAACGCATGATAGCGACTAACTAAGGGATGAGCAAAACTTTAAAATCACCTCTCTCGAATGAGACTACTAGCGCCGCGCTATAACAGTTAGCACTTTAAGGGCGGGCATTTCAAAAAAGGAAGTTATGCTGCCGCACCCTGTATTAGGAAAACCAGTTAGCCTTGCACCTGCTCTTGTCTAGTTGACCTTGCGCCAAGACTAATTTCCTTAGAACCTTTCATTCAGATTGGTTCAAAACCAGTTGGCCTTGCGCCCGGTTTTGGTCTACTTGGCTAAGGGCCTAGAACCGTCTTCTCATATCTAGGTGCTCTGCTTGGCTATTTGCTTAGGACCCTAGATGCGGCCAGGACCAAGTTTGGCAAAGGCCATTGCAGCGGGCCCCCAAGCCCATCAGCATCGCTGAATACTGGGCCCGGCAGAAGAAGCCGCTCGATATAGAGGACAAACCAATGGCATTGCGTGGAGGCTGGCAGGCGCAGTTACGACAACGCACCTGCGAAGCAGAACGACTCGCAATGGTCGCAACAACTGCAGTGGAGCGCGACAAGTTCCGGCCCCTGGTCAGTGAACTGCGGCAGGAGTACCGGCGTCGCAAGCAGATTCAACGACAGACCAGGAAGGGCAAGGCATCCCCACCACGACACGCGGACAGGCGGCCCCCAACCAACGAAACAACGTGCAAAACAAAACAGGACGACAGCAGAAGTCCAATAGTTATTAAGTTGAAATGTATAAATTGTAAATATAGAACAAAAAAACATTTAAATAAAAAAAAAGTATGATTACAACGAAAAGACCATACCTTTAGCTGGAGTGCGATAGAAGGGTCCGTGTGGGGAATTGATAAATGTAAGGGTGTTGGAGTGAAGTAATATGGGTTTATGGCTCTAATAAAAGGGCTATAGCATAAAAATACAACACTCCCTCGCGCCCCCCACCCGGATCAAGATTCATTGTAGACGCGGTGATTTATTTTTCATTTAAATGATTTAAATTATGAATAACGAAAAATAAAATGTTTCAGATTTATATTAGAATGTTATATGATGGAATCATATTAAACTTGAACACAAATAGGAAACCCGTGTGGAAGGCCACTTTACCCAGCATGAGCTCCTGTAAAGAATAAGGAAAGAAGGAGCTACAATCCGATGGTTAGCTCAAAATAGGAGTGTCAGCCAACGTAGCGGGTCCCACACCTGGTCGAAAAATCGGAAATGAGAAGACTGACGTTTATTTCTTTTAATAATTCATTTTATTCCTCTTGTTTGAAATTAGTACACAGTGGAGTTGAAACTTAAAGGACTCATCGCTGGAAATGCTCAGCAGTCTTCGTTATAGGATAAATTACTGAAGAAATGAAGCATATTAATATAAATCATTGGTCCTGAAAATTGAGTTTACTGGCAAACTCTGGGGTCTAAAAACAAGTATTTCTAAATTTTGGTATAATTTTGGTTTGCTATTAAAATTATCAAATTTAAAAGAAATGGACCAATAAATTTTTTTGATTTCATGCTAAATCTCAAACTAATTTTTTATGATGATGCGAGAAAGAAAACGCAGTAGCATTAATTTTAAAATAGGGAGATTTATGCAACTTTTTCCAACTTGCATTTTTCTAGTAGAGCAACCACGATAAAACCGCAAAAAATAAACCATAAATGATTAATTGAAATCCCTTAAAAGGAGCTTAAACACTAACATAAATCTCGAGCAGTTGGCGGGGCGGACTTAATTAATTCAATTTTTTCAAATTCGCTGATTTGACGTAGCTGGTTGTTCTAAGTTGGACATGAAAGCTTTAAATTTAAAAAAAAATATATGCAATCTTTTAAAACAACTTTTAGTAGTATTTGGATAGATTTTGAATTTTGACTATTAATGTATTATAATCACCAGTTGGTTTTGTTATTCCTTTAAAGTAATGCCGCAAGGTTTTTGGGATGTTTTCATTTTTTTGATACAAAAACTAAGAAAATCTGGCACGCGCCTAGAAGGGTGTCATGTAAATGCATATGTACTCGTATTATATTTGAAGAAAATAAATCAGTTGCAATCATAACTCGGACTCGTTTGGTCGCGCTACGCTTAACATAACATTGGTGACGAGGAGAACAAAAATAATTACGGGTTTTACCAGTGCAATGTGTTTGAAGTGGAATAAACGGTTTACGATGAACCCAGAGCAATTGAATACGTTTATGGGAGCCTTCCAATCATTAATACGGGGATTGAAAACACCTCGAGATGACGAGACGACAGCACTCTGGAAATCAATCCAGCATATGAATTGCAGAGCATCATGAGGGGATTTAAGTGTAGAAAATTCGACACCCACATACAAGCTGCCACGTTGATAGACTATTTCGAGGCACAATATCGAATGTGGCACCTCAATAATTCAACAAATAGTGCCTACGTTGCCGCGAAACGTGAGTTGTTTTTGTCGTGTCATAAGCCAGAAATTTTTCACGAGCTGAAAGTTGCCTTTGCCGACGCTAGCGCAGAATTTGAGAAGCAGACATATGACGCCATTAAAGAAAATTTTTTGCGTCCATTCCAAATACGTACAACACGATTTAAGGCGCTGAAGAATTTCTGGAACAGAACTTTTGAGTTGTACGCAAATCAGCTTAAAGAATTAAGCCGAGATTATGGCTATAACGGCGACATGCTCAATTGATAATTGCGTGATCGCTTTGCAACGGGATCGTATCATAAATGACTCGAAATAGAATTAAAACAACGTTGGCCGGACCTTCAATCAGAAAACGATGAAGGGTTAGATGTGGAAGTAACATTTGCAGAAATGTTCCCTATGGCTCAGTTACGAGAGGCAGCAGAAAAAGACTATGAAACTATGGTTGTGAATCGGTGAAATGCGTTCAAGACTCGGTAAAACGTAAAATAGTTAGAAAACTTCAAAGTGACCAGTGTCGACGGAGCAATAAGCCAAAGATGCATAAACAGTGCCGCGCAGGAAATAACATTTGCGAAGAGTGCAGTATCCGAGGACATTTTGGATCGTGCTGCATCAAACGTGGTCGAGCTCAATTAAGTTACACAAGTGCTCACACAAACGAAAGCGAGAACGATTCAACAACTAAAAGCAACAAAAAGTATACGAGAAACCGAAACAGCTTCTAGAAGAGAAAAGTTTTCAAAATGAGCGAGACACACAGCTCCGACGACGAAACGAAATCCGACTCGATATTCCACGTTAATAAGGGAAAAAGAATACATTAAATGCACGATGGATTGGGATCCAGGGCAGCACACTCAATTATAAGCAAAGCTTTGTGAGGGAGAATCGGATCACCACCACTGTCAAAGGGCTCCACACTGAAAGCATACGGAAACTTTAAATGGAGACCTATGGGTAAAACGTTTGTGACCGTAAAACTGCAAAATACGACAGCTACTCTCCCTCTCTCAAATTAAAATTCATTTGAAACCTAATGCGAAGCCTATACATGTACCGGCACGTCCAATAAAATTCGGTTTACAAAAAAAAAATGTAGAAGCTTAACTCGGCAGACTTATAGAAAAAGGGGTGATATCAACGTGGATCCTAACAATACACCGCTAGAGTAGGCAACACCCAAAGTAAATGCCAGAAAGATGGTACAATTAGAATTTGCGGTGAATTTCGAACAACACTTAATCCCGCGCTAGTAACAGAACGGCATTCAGTCCCACTTTTCGATCAGCTGACACACAAATTAACTCGTGGGGAAACGTATACAATGATTAACTTAAAGGATGCATATCTGCAATTTGAGATACACCCCGACTCAAGGAAATTTGTAGTTATTTCAACTCACAGAAGTTATAACCGGTACAACCGCCTTCCTTTTGGCATCGCAAATGCCCCGGCTAGTTTTCAAAGGTATTTTGACTTATTAAAACCCAACGTTGCGGTATATTTTGACGATATCGCCATCACGGACAAGGACAATCACAGGCGTTTGGTTAAACATAAAAGAGGTTTTACGACGACTACGCGCAGCAGGCTTTTGAGTAAAACTGAGCAAGTGCGCATTTATGCAACCCTCACTCGAATATTTGGAACATACAATCAGTAAAGAAGGTATACGACCGTCACAATCCAAATTGGCAGCGATTGCAAATGCTTCAACACCAACCAACGTAAAAGAGCACATATCTTTTTTAAATTTAATAAATTTTTAGGAATGATTTAGACCTAACCTGCACGGTACGTGTGCAAATCTTCACTCATTAACGGGAACCCGACAACAATGGAATTGGGGTCCTGTGGGATTACTGACATTCGAGCACATAAAGCAAATGTTGGTTAAAGCTAATATTATCGTGCCGTACGACCTTAACCACTAACTATACGTAGCATGTGACGCATCTGAAAAAGGAATAGGAGCTGTCTTATTTCATAAAACTGGTGTGCAAAGTGAGAACCCTATTGCTTTTGCTTCTCGCAAACTTACTAACGTCGAGCAAAAATATTCTGTGGTCGATCATGAAGCCTTAGCAATATTTATTGCAGTAAGAAAATTTGACCAGTTTTTACGAGGTACTACGTTCACGCTAATCACAGAACATAAGCCGTTACAACACTTGTTTGGCAAAAATCAGAATCTGCCGAAATTGGTCAATAGCTGACTGACTCGTTGGGCGCTCTACGTCGGATTGTATAACTACAACATAAAATCTAGAAGAGGAGCTAACAACGTTATTGCAGGTTACTTATCATGACTTTCGAATAATGACATACGGGCAGGCAGAGAAGAGCAGCGGATTAGCAAGATATCCGAGAAATTACTAAGTAGTAAGTACAACGATATACAACTATTACAAAAGATTTTACAGAAAGCAAAAAAAAACAACTCTCTGCTACGAAAAGTATTATGGCTAGTACGATCATGTTGGAGTAGTAGAGAAGTAATGAATGAGCTTAAACAGTACTGTGTCAAAAAAACGAAATCGCTACAACCGACAACATTCTAACCTGGCAGGGTAGACTAATCATACCTAATAAACTTCGTCAACCCATGCTAAGATGTCTACGTATCGGACATCAGGGAATAGTTGCTATGCGTGCAATAGCCCGTTTTTATGTCTGGTGGCAACTTATAAATGCCGCCATCGACACATTTGTAAAAAAATGCAGGCCATGCGAGGAACAAAGGTCGCACTGCACTGCAGTTCCAGTGTTTTCGTGGACTATACCGGAACGACCATGGCAACGAACCCATGTGGACTTTGCTGAACCATATGAGAATCAGCAGTGGGTTGATGTAGTTGATGTCCTTTCAAAATGGGTCGATATCCGATCTTTCAAACAAACAAGAGCTGAACATCTATGTGATACGCTAGATGATATTTTTACCTCGTTTGGATTACCAGAAATCATTGTATCGGATAACAGGACACAATTTGTATCCGAAAAGTTTCAACATTTTTGTAAATCACAATGCATAAACCGCATTAGATCGTCACCATTCTATCTTAGGGCCAATGGGGTCACAGAGCATTTTGTTCAGACTTTTAAAATAGGAACGAGAGCGAGTAAAAATGAAAGCAAAACAACGCAGCAGTGTCTTTGTGAGTTTTTGTCCACATATAAGAATACTCCACACGTTGCAACAGGTAAAACTCCAACTGAGATAATGTTTGGCAGACAACTGAAGGGTATTTTCGACAACTTAAAACCCGACAAGAGACAAAAACAGCAGTCCAAGAGCCTAAGACAGGAGATTGAGTCAGGTAAGAAGATTCCAACCAGGGCAACAAGTCTATTACAAGATAAAATTTGAAAAAAAAATGGCAACCAGCAAAAGTTACGGAGAGAACACATAGGCACTCCTATCGTATACTAACTCCTGACGGTGTGGAGAGAAGACGACACTGCAACCACATGCGCGAACGAAATGAAGATGAAGACGTAGATAAAAACGATATTCTTCCAGACTTGCAGATCTCACCAAATATTCCAATAATCGTTGAAAACACACAACTTATTACGACCAGTACTCCGACATCTCAGAACCACGATGAAGCAACCGTATTCGCAGAGAACCAGACCGTTTCAGAAGCAGTGCCTACCAATGAATATTTGTTACATACTGTTCTCAATATTAATAATTGAATTCAGTCAGCTTGAGATTTAGTACTTTCAAAATTTTGGAATTACATTTAATTTCTTATTTCGTTATTTGCTTTAAATAAATATTGATAATTTGACATAATGGAATATGTATCGCCTTATGATACGGCGGGAGGAATATCATGTAAATGCATATGTACTCGTACTATATTTGAAGAGAATAAATCAGTTGCAATCAGAACTCGGACTCGTTTGGTCGTGTCACGCTTAACATAACATTTACGGCAAGTTATATAAACTTGACAGTTAAAAAAAGATCTAAGTATTGTATTGAGAATATTGGAGGGATCCAAAAATATACATATTGAATAAGATAATTTTTAAAATTTTGCGAATTGTATCATTTCTTTACTATTAAATACTGCCTTTATTTAACTTAACTTTTGAATTTTATACAGAAGGAATAAAAAAAATGAATTATTAGACAAACCACTCGGTCTTCGCGTTTACAGAATTGCTAAAAGTAATGGGACCGGCCACGGTGACTGGACACTCCTCTTCTGAGTTGGCCATCGGGCTGTGGCTCCTTCCTTTTTTGTAATTTCAGGGGCTCTTGCTGGGTAGAGTGGCCTTCTACAATTGTTTGTTATTTATATTAAATTTTTATATGATTCAATCATATAAAAATTTAATATAAATCTGAAATATTTTATTTTATATTTACAGAAAGATTCATATAGATTGTTTTATATGAATTTTCCAAGTAAATTTAAAATAAATGTTCACGTCTACAATGGATCTTGATCTGGATGGGGGGATGCAAGGTGCACCGCTTTTATGGATGCCCCACTCTTTTTGGGGGGTCGTAAGTGTTCGGAGTAAGAATGAACTCGTCTCGTATCCCGCGCGTTAATTTAGCTTAGTCAGTCGCGTTTCTCAGTTCATTCCTTTGGTATGTTACCTCGGCATCTAACGCACAGTTCTTGAATGCGAAATTTTAAGTATTGGGTCCTTTTGCTAGGAAGAAAACCCGCCCCAAGACATTGGAACACTAGCCTGCAAGCGCATTCACGCATTCTCAGACAAGGCCAATTCCGGCCGATTGCAATCTCTTTGTTCGTTGAGGCAGCAGACCATTGCTGCAGTCCCTTACGAACATTTTGAACATCCATAAAGACTACGATTGGCTTAGGTGCTAGCACGACGGTCTCTTAATCTGCAGGTCTACTGGAATCTTGGGTCAACTTCTCCCAAGCACAGAAAAACTCTTTTCAGTTTCAATGAATGTCATTCTTTCTGTGTGTATAACAATTTGCATACGAGTATAACTAAGCGTTATCATGGTTATATGTAAATCGCCATATATGCGATTGGAATTGTTGCATTTGGCGAAAGTGAAAAGATGAAGTGAGGAAGAGGATTGAAGTGTATTGAACTTCAATCACGTTACCTCTATATGGTGGTGGATAGTTGGGAAAAAGAATTGTGGGAATGGGCTCTCTTTTTGGTGGTGACGGAGTGAAGAAAGTGAATTGAGAAGTCAAGGATAGAAAATGTTGGTGGCGGGAATAGATTAAAAACGGTGTGTTGTGAATAAAATTACGTTTTTATTGATACAGAACTAAATTTGGTGTATGAATTGAGTGGCTCGGAATGGAATCGAGATAATAAAATATAACGACGGCTTGCATTTATCTGTAAAAGCTGAGAAGAATAAAAATGTATGTGAGTTGGCCTTGCCGGAAAGGCCAAATAGGACCAGAAGGTCGAAGAAGACAGAAGGCGAAAGAGGCGCTGAGGGCTTAGTCTAAAATGCATGCGCATATAGCTCAACCGTCAAAAATCAATAAAAGAATAGCGGTCTAGCCCAATCGAAGGACGTCGGTATAAAAGAAGGAAAGAAGACGCGGTTGATGGGCGCGGAACTCCAGGTCAAGGGTTCCAGAAAGTGGTGACCAAAGGAGCGGAGAAAGCCGCAAAGAAACTCCTTCATAGAGTGCCAGAAAATAAAGTTCGCATGGACGGAAAAGTTTGAGCTCGCAAATCACTCTGTAATACGGCCCTGATCTTCTAGCGTTTTGCTGAGAAGTTGGTCGCAACTCAAGTCTCTGTCCGGGATTGTCATCACCTATCCATATGGTGTGGGATTTGACGTTTGTCACCTGATGCGAGATAACTTCCAAATTGCGCGCGTGATTTGGTTGTCTTATTCAAATGTTTTGCTGCAAGTTGAACGTCCGGCGACACACTATGGAAACGTGCGCGGTGCTGTGAAATTCTGATTGCCGGAGAAAGGTGCGTGCCTTTCATTAAGGACGTTCTGAAGATTGTGGAAATCAATGCCGTTGCAACGAGTTATGCTTCCATATTCATTTCGTTATCACGGTTTTATTTTTTGATAAGGGGCCTTCAGTTTTGCATGGAAAAATCTTAAAAAACTTAAATACTTATGTAATAATTATTTAATATGATCTTTAACAGCTGAGAAACAACAAGGCTAAAATCCCAAGTTCAAATTAATTTTCCACCATTGTAATTTTCATTACACATACAATCAGATCTATTTATAAATCCTAAACCACTTTTTATAGTATCATCATTATGTACTAACATTTTGTTCCAAATTATGACAACAAGGTGATGATGAAATATCTTATTATTTAATTTCCGGATAAAAAGTTAGCATTCAATCTACGATTGTAATCAACCAGGCACGAAGTTAATTCACACATGTTATAAAGTTCTATTTCAAATTTTCCCATAATTGTAAATGCAAGCATTCAAATTTGGAGTTTGCATAATCTGTACTAAATTTAAGAGGTTTTGTTCAAATCACAGAGCTGTCTTGTCAAATTCGTAATTGAATTTACATATAGTAGAGAACAAAAGCTATATGCATTAAGTAGTTAATCAGATCAGAAATCCGTTTTACTTTAGTATATGAAGTAACAATAACAGCAGAAGATTTGAATGATTGCCAAAATATGCTTTTCTATTGTATAAAAATAATCTCTCTTGGGAACATTTTATATACATTATACTAGTATAAAGCAATTATGCACCTAGAAAATCGTCATCACTGTTTTGGTAGCACGTACGCATTATTCTAGCAAAATTTACAATAAAAGAGAGTTGGTAACTATTTCAAAGTATGTATCTTTGTTTTGTGCTTGCTTTTAAGTATTAATGTGTCTAGCTCTTCAGGTAGCTAATCTTCTTTAACTTCCATGAAAAGCTAACCAATCGGCTTTTTGACGATGCATATTATAATTCTTTATTTTATTAGAATTTAGGTATTTTTTGATTTTTGTTTACTTTTAAGAAAAGATGGGAGGTAAATTAAAGATAATTATCGAAAATTAAACTTTTATTCAACTTTAACGCATCAAATCACAACTTTAATAAGGCATATATGTTTTTAAGATTTCTAAGGCACTTTAACCTACAATAACTAAATTAAAAACTATTAATCTTAAAGATACTGTTTTTCATTTAGTAGTATAAAGAACAAACCCCAGCACAGAAGATTTATCTAAAATAATTTAAATTTTGGAAGCGCAAGTTGGGGAAAAGTCAACCGTATATTCCCTACAAATAGGTAGTTTACATTTATTACAGTTGATTTTGGTTTTTTGTCATTCGTCTTTTTTGCATAAACATAAACCGTGTTTGTTTGTAGCTATATTTTCAGATGGCAGAGAATAAGATGTCACTGAAACCTGCACTTCGACGCACTCCTCGTTGTCCAAAACGAATACATCTCTAATTCTTTCTTTTACATTTCGAGGCATTGTAGCTACTTCGAGTTGACGTTTTAGCCATGGCTCTACAAGTTGTTCGTGCGGTTGCTGATGTAAACACTATATTGTTCCGGCTTACCTCTAGATGTCAGGACATTATGGCAATTAATGATGTAGGAATTGATATTGGCGATGTTGAGCATATTATAGAACATGCACACGGGCCATCGATTTGTTTTACGGATGCATGACATATGTGAACACATTTGGTCAAATGCGTCCACTCCTCCTCTTGTGGCATTGTAATATTCGATCAGACTGGTTTCCCTAATGTTGAATTCCCAGTTCCATCTTCGCCACATGAAGAAAACCAATAAACCATCTTTTTCGCTTTTGATTTGAATGATAACAACGTTAAGGGTCCATCAAAACAGAACATGGAAGTTCCAATTGCTCTTCCTTGGCTATTCTTCATTTTGTTTGGTATTTCTCTTTTGTTACACCACAAGGTTCTGACTATTGTCAGCTTGTAAGGCTGTTGTAGCAGTTGTTTGGCTAATGGGATTGATGTGAACCAGTTGTCAGTGGTTACATTTCTATTTGAGTCGTGAACACTGCGCGTTAATTCCTTGACAACATATTCACCAAGGAGAACCACTCCAGTATTGGTACCTTTTCCAAGTTAAGGCATAGCGTCCATCATGTACCTTGTTCCACTGTCACACATCATTACAACTTTCAAGCCATATTTTGCAGGCTCATTTGGGATATGCATCTTAAATTTGCACCAACCACGAAATGCCAGCAATTGCTCATCGATGGTAGCGTTGGTCCCAGGAATGCAATTTGCTCGACATTGAAATATCAACAAGGCCCATATATTTCGTATTGGCATGAGTGGATCAGACTGTATGCATTGTAACCTTATCATCAAACCTGAGACACCTTATAAGGAAATCAAACCTTTCTCGACTCATACACGAGATATATTGGGCTCCCCAGAAATCTGTGTTGAATTATTCATCACTTTTAATGTGATTTTTAAATTTAATTATAGAGGCATATCACTACTTTGTACGGCGTACAAAATATTTTCTAAAATCTTAGAAAATAAAATCGGATCATACGCCAACAGTATTATTGGGAAGTATCAAGGTGGTTTTAGGGCAGGTAGATCAACAACACACCAATTATTCACAGTCAAGCAGGTACTTGAAAAATGCTGGGAGTTCAACATAAACGTACACCAAATTTTTGTTGACTTCAAGCAAGCATACGACAGTATTGATCGTAACGTACTGTACCAAATTATGCTTGGTTTTGGCATCCCAGCCAAATTAGTCCATTTTACCAAAATGACAATGACGTCGACAACCTCCCAAGTCCGCATCAATAATCAATTCGCCGAAACCTTTGGCACAAATATCGGATTAAAGCAGGTAGATGAACTGGCCCCATTGCTATTCAATTTGGCTCTGGAGTACGTCATACGGAAGCTACCTGTCGATACGCGAGGTACATTACTATTCAAGTCGAGCCAAGTAATAGCCTATGCGGGCGACATCAACATTTTGTCACAGTCATTAACAACTGCCAAAGAACTCTTCCTGAAACTCAACAGCGAAGCAAAACTAGTAGGGCTGCAAATCAATGAGAATAAAACAAAGTTCATGACGCAGTCGACGAAAAATACCTCAAATACACAAAATATTGCACTTGGCGAATATAGTATCGAAAATGTTAGCAAATTTGTGTATTTAGGCGCCAAAATAACGAAAACGGGCAATGAAAGAGACGAAATACGCCGAAGAATACAGCTCGCAAATAAAATATTCTATTCAGTACTGACGATCGTGAAGACCAGCTGCATACACAGAGAACAAAGCTCCAAATATACAAATCTGTGATAAGACCTGGATTATGCTATGGGTGTGAAACATGGACCCTAACCCAAGCATCCGCAAATATATTGAACGCCCTTGAGCGACAGGTCTTGAGGCGATTAACCGGAGCGAAGCTTGACGGGGAGCAATGGCGAATTCGATACAACCATGAGTTGTATGAAATTTTTGACGAACCGGAGGTCTCAATGATTGTAAGACAGCGGAAGCTGCAATGGCCTAGGCACATGAATCGGATGGACGAACAACGGATACCCAAAAAGGTGTTCATTGAGAGAACTGAAGGCCCGCGGTCAGTGGGGAAACCGAGGAAACGCTGGTCTGACTCGGTCGACGAAGAAAGTTCATCGCTGCTCGAATTTCGGAATTGGAAGACGTGGTCAACGGGCCGAGACAGTTGGAGGCGCTGCTTGCAGAAAGCGAAGGCCCGAGAGGGGCTGTAGTGCTAAGAAGATCAGCATTCTTCGCAGCCACCAATAATAAAACACCAAGCAAAGCATCGAGTTCTTCTTTACAGATATCCTTTTGAGTTGATGTGATGGTCTCATAGTTTTTTTTTCATTTGACTTTTCTTCCAATTGAAAATCTCTTCACAAACTCATTAGTAATAAAACAAAGAAATATGTTCAATGGTTTTTTAATGAACAGGCAGGTTCCCTACGAAGAGATGCACGTCCTCTATGAGTAGCCCATACGTGGCAATTTTCGCCTCGAATATCAGGTGACTTAAACTTACAATATTATTGGACGCTGATGAAGAATTTTCACGAGACTCACCAAGTGGAGAAGCTTTTGAAGGCAGCTTTTCTTCTATTTCTTCATTGCCCGAGTATTCATTATGAAAATCACTCTCTACTTCATCAACCAACAGATTGTCGTCACTTTCACTCTCAGAAAGAATATCATTTGTGTCGCTCCAATCTCCAACGCACGAACTATTTCATCGTCCGTTAGCCCTGACCTTGCAGCCATTCCTAACAATCAATGTAAACCTTATAAAAAATAAAACCAAAGTCAACACGATGCACAGACATTAAAGTTACACATAGGCTAACCATTCTTCAAAATGACGAACATACAATACCTAACTCAAAAATGAAAATGCTTTCTGGCTAATTACGAGTACAACTATCACGCAATGCAGCTGAGTGGTCACTGGGTTGGCGCGATAGCACGGGAGAGAAAGTATAATAATAACAAGGAGAGAAATCTATGTTTTTTGGTTGTTCATCATTTTGACGAATGTTAGTTTTCTAAGGTTAAGCAAGTATAGATGGGTCTTGTTTCCACGAAATCAATGTATTTTTTACTTTCCCATACTAAGAACGTAAAAATTAAACATAAGCAAAGGTCTCCTGTTTGTGAAAAGAATATTTTGAAGATTTCAGTGACAATTTCTAGGCATACATAACTAGTCAATCTAAATGCTAATTTTGATATTCAACATTTTATATGAGAGACAACATATTAATCTTTCAGGTACTAGATAGTAGAGCGTCAAACTCTGCAGATATTAAACGTAAACATGTTGAGGTGCAATTGAAGCAACTCACCGAGTCGTGGGAGTGCGTTCGCGTACTTGATGATGATCTGCTTGTACAAATCCTCCCAGGGCAAATGCCTTGGCAGCGGCACTTATGCTAATGCTATGCACTGGTGGAGCTTGGCTGAGGACACAGGCCATAGAGGGCGGATACGATCGTCTAAGAAGCGTCGATCGCGTAGATTGATAAGCAAGCTGTAGTAATTGAATGCGTTGCCTCCCAGGGTGGCCTTTTGGACATCTATTAAAAACAACCAAAGTCCAATGTGAACTGCTGCTTTCTCGCTGGGGGAATGCTGGCCAATAGGATTACTTTTTAGGCTAGCATTCTTTGTGGAGTTCTGGTCCCACGTACTCGAGGAAATTTCCGCAGGGTAAATGCCGGTCGCATTCTTTGGGGAACACCACCCCCACGGACCCGAGGATATGGGCGGGCATGAGGTGCCCTCCTGGAATGAAAGATAACGAACCTCACTGAACCTGGGCTACACTTTGGACAACAAACTAGAATTTATGTTTTGGGCTGGCGGATATGATGGTTTGAACTTAGTTGCTTTGTACGGTAGCGCTGAGGCGACACTCGTGCGTAAATGGCTTCAACTCAACTATCATACCGTCTCCATCGCGGTAAAATCTTGGCAGGCCTTGGAGTATGTTGGAAGTTTACACCATTGGGTTGGTGGTGTATGTTCGGTTGAGACGGACTACCGATAAGCGCTGCTCTGGCCCTGAGCACTTGTTCCCATAGGGGCTTGTGCCAACCCTTGCATGGCCTCCCTGCTCTACAAAGATAACCATGGGAACCAAACGGCGACTACACACACGAACGGAGAACGTAGCTCCGAAAGGGGGTCCAATAAAACTGGAGCAACCAAACACGTAAAAAAAGATAAAAAACCCCAAAAATAGGAAGCAAAAATAACAGCAACGACGACGCAACCAACGGCTGTGGCTACGATGGGAACAGCACCCCGGGAGCGGTACTAACGATGACAAAAGCGACGATTGATACAATGACAGCGAAGACGGACAAAAATGGAGATTAACAGACAATCTTGTCCCGACTGAGATTCCTGCGGCGTTCGTGTGCAGCAAAAAAATGATGCAAACACCAGACTGTCCTAAAAAGGAAAAGCAAAAAAACTCTGCAGGACGCGTCAGATGTTCGAGCCATCGAGGAAAATGTAAAGAACATCAAGAATTCGATGGTTACTAGTGCGATCGCTGCCGAAGTGACTGAAGCAAGGGTCGTAAATCCCGATATAATAATGGACCATCCTGAAGTCCACAAAGAGATTACGGAAAGGACAATGTCACAGAAGTACTGTATTTGGAGACGAAAGCCGATCATTTCTCCCAAGAATGATGGTCGCAAAGTAGAATTACGCCTAGCGACATGAAGAAAAAAGGCTATTCCGGAAAGTGGGAGATGTTCTTAAAAGAATACAATCTGCATACGACTCGCCAAAAATCAACACAGCATTTAAGATTGGGCTCTTTGAACTAAAGGAGCTTCTAGATCACATAGGGCATTGTCGGAGGAGCTGGCCGAAAAGGACCAAAAGGCCAAAGAAGAATAAAAGGTTAAAGAAACGCAGAAGGCTAAGCCTAAAGGGCACGTGCAGATAGCTCCACCATCGAAAATCAATAAAAGAATGGCGACAAGCCCAGTCAAAGGAGATCGGGATGGAAGAAGGAAGAAAGAGGCACTTGATGGGCGTGGAACACCAGATCAGGGGTTCCAGATAGTGGTGACAACAGAAGCAAAGCAAGCCGCAAAGCAACTCCTTCAAAAAGTGCATGAAAATAAAGTTCCCGCAGACGCCCAACAAGAAAAAAGACCTGATGAGAAACAGGAGAGAAAGAAGCCCCGATGAAGACCCCGGCAGCAGGCACTGCTCGTAAAATCCCAAAATGGTCGATCCTACGCGGAGGTGGTGAGGGATATCAGGGGAAACGTAAGGCCCGAAGACACCAACACTGCCAATGAAGCAGTCCGACCAACGCGGCCGAGCGACATACTAGTGGAATTCGGAGCAGAGGCCGACAATAGGGAAGCATTCTGCGACGCAGTAAAGAAAGTCCTCGGCAAACGTGCAACTATTGCCTCACTTGAGCCGATGGCAATGATCGAAATAAGAGACATTGACTGCGTCACTGATTTGGCCGAGGAAGAATAGGCCATCAATAGGGAGTCCACTAACGTGAGCAGGATCAAAGCGAGGCTGACACGAGGAAACCATAGGGGACAACGCATGGCCATAATTGACGTGACCGAAAAGGACGCTGAGCAATTTCTGAATAAAGGTAAGGTTAGAAAAGAGTGGATTGTTTGCAGGGTACGGCAAACAGCAGCGCATCTTCAATGTTTCAAATGCCTTGGCTATGGTCACACCGCCCAAGTATGCAAAGGACCCGATAGGAGTTCCCCATGTTACAAATGCGGTGAAATGGGACATAAAAGGAAAGAGTGTACGAAGGAAGTACACTGTATTCTTTGCAAGGATGCTGATCCACGACCGAATTTCGGGCACGTCGTGGGATCAGGCAAAATCAAAACTTCGATGACCCGCAACCTGCATCTAAATCTACACCGCAGTTCTACCACCCGAAATCTGCTTGAGCAGTTTGCGAGGAACATGAAAGCTGATTTTATGCTGCTGAGTGAGCAACAACATGATAAAAAATCGGTATCATGGTATGCTGATGAAACTGGTACTGCCACCATCTGGTTTCGAAACAGTGATTTCCAGGCGGAAAGCTGTGGACGGGGGGGGGGGTGGTTTTGTGTGGTTTCGGTGCTCAGGGACCACCTTCTTTGGTATGTACCTGACGCCGAACGAATCGATATCATCTTTCCAAGCCAAGCTTAATGCTTTGAAGGACGCTGCCTCGAAGGCAGACGGAAACGTGTTCGTTGCGGGAGAATTCAATGCTAAAGCAGTCAAATGGGGCGTACCTCAAACAGATCCGCGGGGAAAACGGCTCCTAGAAATGGTGGCTAGGACGGCGTTCGTCCTACTAAACACCGGAAAAACGCCAACTTTCCACCGTATTGGCTGTGAAGGAACCATATTGGACGTGACATTTGCCTCGGAGTCCGTTGTACAGAAAATATACACTATTAGAGAGTATTACAGGACTACTCAGCTAGTGATCATCAGTGCATTCTGCTTGAGATCAGTGATGTTATCTCCCGAAATTCGTGCACTCACTTTTCTAAAATTGGATGGAACTTCGGAAGGATGGACGTCGAAAGGTTCGTCAAGGTGCTCATATCAGGTAGCCCTCTGCAGGGAGATTCGCAGGGGATGGACGAGCTGGCAGCCCAAGACATGGTGAACTCAACTATGAGCGTCATTATGACTGCTTGTAATACTTCTATGCCCCGGCGAAAACTCTGGTACGGCAAGCCCCCAGTGTGCTGGTGGTCGACTGAAATTACTGAAAAGCGAATGGAGTGTGGCGTGCTTCGGCATAAGGCTCAACGGGCATAGAGCCATGACAAGGCATTCAACCGGTGAGCAGCATATAAGTCGCCCAGGAAGGCAAAGCAAGGTTCATTGCTGGCGGGATCTAGTGGGCAACGTGACCAAAGATCCGTAGGGCTTTGGCTACAAGCTTGTTATGCGGAAGCTTGGTGCGCTTCGGAGACCTTGCATACATGATGCAGAAAAGATGGGTGAGAAAGTGCGGGCACTCTTCTCCATCCATCCCGTCCGTGTTGACACTGTCCATGGTGAAACAGCAGTCGAGTGTCCACTCTTCACATGGCCGGAACCGGAAGAGGCAGTCTTTTCACTGGAAGCGAAGAAGGTTCCAGGTCCAAATAGTGTTCCAGCTGAGATGTTGCAGCTCGTCTATCACCATTGTCCTGACTTGCTGCTCAGCACATTCAACGCTAGCCTACGGGACGGGGTTTTCCCGGTATGGTGGAAGGTGGCGAGACTCGCGCTGATCAGCAAGAGGAAGGGAAGTCCTAGATAACCGTCTGCATACCGCCCGTTATGCATGCTAGATACTGCTGGAAAGTGCTAGAGAAACTCACAAGGGAAGACTTACTGACGCAATTTGTGCTGCTGGGAACCTATCTCCTCGGCAGTACGGCTTTAGAGCAGGACGTTCCTGCATTGATGTAATTGCAGAAGTGGTCAGCGCAGTACAAAAGGTAGAGGCATATAGTTGCACCAAGTGATGCATCGTCCTGTTGGTGACACTCGATGTCAGGAACGCCTTCAACCCTTTTACAGTTCCAGAATATCTAATACGGTGTTTGAGAGTCTACTTGAACGACCAAAGCCTGCTCCATGACACGACGAATGAAGGATAGCAGTTACATCGGGTGTTGTCCAGGGATTTAGCCTTGGTTTGGACCTGTAGAACGTGCCTTAAAACGGGTTACTGTAACTGGAGATGCCAGATAAGTCGCGCTTGAGCAGCTATGTGGATGATGTTGTGGTTCTGGTTGCTGGGCGCACCGTTGAACAAGCGCAACTTAGGCTAGGTATGCTAGTGCGCCGAGTGAGAGCCTGTTTGACAACTCGATGGTTCACTTTAGCCCTGAAGAAAACCAAAGTGGTCACCTTGACAAAAAAGAGAATTTCTAGAGTAAGGTTGATCAGTATTGGAGACATATTAAACGAATTGAAGCCAGCAGTGAAGTACTTGGTGCTACTGATCGACTCGAAGATGAGTTTCTCTTTGCAAATCAGGGCGATGGCTGAGAAGGCTGCTTCTGGAGTATCGGCTCTGAGACGACTTATTTCCAATGGACCCAGCCCATCAAGAAGACGCCTCTTGATGAGCACTGTAGGCTCAGTGCTACTGTACGGAGCAGAAATATGGGTCGACGCTCTCAGTAAGGAGGTATACGAGTACCGAAAACGCTTGGCACAGGTACAGAGAAAAGGAGAACTGAGAATTGTATTTTCGTAACTGACAGTCTCTGATTCAGCAGTTAGAGTTATTGCAGGCGTGATACCTGTTGCCCCTCTTGCTGGAGAGCGGCACGCTATTTACTTGCGTCGCAACGAGGATGCGAGGAAGCTGTTGTCCGTGAGGAGAAATAGCACACACTCAAGGAATGGCAGCAGTCTTGGGTGAATTGCATGAAGTGAAGGTGGGCTACGCCCTTAATCCCGGATGTGAGGCAGTAGCTAAATCGAAGGCATGGTGAGACTGACCTCTATCTGACCCAGCTTTTGAGTGGATATGGATATTTTCAGTCTTAAATGCACAACATTGGTAAGTCTTGGTGCCCCAATTGTCGGTTTTCCCCAGAAAAGGTGGACAATGCCTGCCACACATTTTTTGCGTGCATTGAATGGGATAGGCTATGAAGGGACCTATACAGGAAGATGGGAGTGCTGACCCCGGATAATACAGTCGCGGTAATGCTTGAATCGGTTGACAAATGTAGGTTGCACATTATGTTTGGGTGGTCCTAAAAGATAAAAGAGACTCACAGCAGCCAAGGGCATTGGCGCTGGGGGATTGCTTGTCTGGCTTTTCCTCCTCCCCTCTCCATTCACTCTAGAAGAGGGACCCCCTAGCTTGAAGGCAACTGATGGCGTAATAAAACGAGACCTGGCCCGAAGTAATGTGTCAAACGGTCTTAAGCTGTGTTCTCGAGTTGACAGTGACAGTTTAGTGGGTAGTCCAGTCACCTTCTTACAAATATGGGAGTCCCAAACTCTGTGCGTAAATTGGCAATCACCTCCCAAACACAAAAAAAAAGTGAATTGCTGGGTACCGACATGATGATTTGCATGTAATTGGCGGCCTGCACCATGAGCTGAAGCAGCTTTGTGATTGAGAGAGCGGAGTTAGAGTCCACCAAAAACTGAGTTTTGGTGCTTCGATCGATGACGTAAAGACGTTTTGCCGAAATATTGCTGACCGTGTCCGCCGAGTACAACGCCGGAAATCTTAGTTTTTTGAGCACCTAGTGGCAGTGTCTAAAGCTGGGAAGGTGCACAGCTACCTGCTGCAAATTTCCAACGCTCCATGTTTGGTGTGATACTAGTAATGTCCCGTGAAATAGTGGAGCGTGCTCGCCCTTGATAAGCATCTCGTAACAAGGGGCACCAGCGCGGCATGCTGGTATTAATGCGTAATGGCTGAAGCACCACAAAGGTGAAGCTGGTCAATCGCATTATCGTTAGATGCAGGGCAGCTAACTTGACGTCCCTTTGGATCGGAGAGCTGCGTGGTGTTGAAGCTGTTGTGGAGCGCATGGTTAGTTGCACTAACGTGGCCATTACTGCCGGGCGCAGGTCGTGTATCTTGTCTGCAATAGCGGCAAGCGGTTTCTAATCAAGAATAGCATGCATCACGTCTGCTGTGGCATTAGGTCAATCCACTTTATTTGCAAGTATTTGCATTGACCCGAGTGCTAGCTAGAGAGTGCATGTGTTGTAACACCAGTGAAATTCGTCTTTCCCCGCACTCAACGCCTGCAAGTAGCTGAGCATTGGGAGAGTCCGAGAGGCAAAAAACGACAGCTGCTATGTTGGCTGAAAACTTTTCGAGCTCCGCTGGAATGGGGATGAAATCTGCAACTTTGACGATGGCGTCGTAGTCCAGCAAGGAGACCGTGAGGTGGTACTTTGCTGAGTCTCTTGTGAATGTGTGCACCTCAAATTGCTACTCAATTTTTAAAAATCACAGATTAAGGCTAGCGCGACAAAAAGGCCGCAGTCTGTATTGGCCGACAACGTTAACGTGTTGGGTTGATGGCTACTAACATTGTTCGAATAATGTTTTGCTTTGAGGTAGAGATTGTTGGATTTGCTTAGCCGCTGGCATTGCGCAGCCCGGCCATATGTACATCATCGTCACCGTATAGACTGACCACCATTTTGGAAAAATGGCGTGAGGCTGCTTGCGTCTCGGGATGCTGTGTCATTTGTTGCTAGTGCGCTGCATATAACAAGTTGATGTTATACCTGAAAATCATTCGGTGAGGTAGATTTGTGTGGATGCCGGGCTTCGGTTGTAGCGCTAATGGCGATCAAACACAATGGATTGTAAATTTGCGCACCTGGAATGGTGACGTTTAGCTTTAAGTAGCATGCGAGTCCAAGCTCAGCAATACCGACGGAACCACACAAGAAGACGAAGGCTTAAAAATCGCACGTTCGGGACGAGGGGTCACCATTATGCAGTTTCAGTTGTTGAACAGTATTTTCGTACTTAAACGCAAGGCTGTGGCTATTCAATTTTCTCTTTGTTTCACAAAAGTTGTTACAAAATTTTCTGAATCAACTCGTGCAGCCGGCACGTCTCGATTGTTTCGAAGTCGACAGAGGACTCGTTGCGTTGGGCCCTCTGTAATTGTAGCCCTCCACGAATATATATGCCCTGTCAATGCAGGAGCCTGAAATGATATATTACCACTCATGTGTGTGTGTCGGACCCAAGCATTATCGGGTCGGAGGTGGTTCTGGCCGGCAAGTGAGGCTTGCCCCGGGGCCATGTGTTTTTTTTTTTTTGAGTCATGAGAGGCATGAGGGTGTCGGTGTCGGGACAATCCGAGATGCCATAAATGTAGCTAAAGGCCATTTTATGTATTGTAACGTTCGATATTTCAAATTGAATGAATCCTTGACATCATCGTTCGAAATTTGAATAATTTTCAATGTTGTTAATTGTTTTTAATCTATTTTTGCAAAATTTAACCGAAATAGCTGTCTTGCAAATTATAAATAACCAAAATTTAGAAACTGATATCAATTATGCATATTTTTATTAATTTTTTTTGTATCTATAGGAAAATACTGTTTCGATAAACTCATTCAATGCTAATTTTATGCATTTCTACATTGTATGGAATGTAGTTTGATCAATATTAAATACGAATTTTTATTTTGGGTTTCTATGCTGAAAATTTGAGCACCCAGGATAAGGAACTTTATCAAACTACTGAAAACAATTGTTTTGTTGAATTTAGTGAGACACTTTAGTAACTAGTCGATTTCTATTGAATTTATTTTTTTTTTTTTGAATAAGAAGAGACTAGTTGGTGGACAATTTATTTTAAATTAAATGCCATATAAAGAACCAAGATTTGTGTCACTTTTATAGGTAAAATCTGTATTCAACAACGTTATAATGAACTACAAAAAAAATCATTAATTCTGTATGCATCATAACATTTATTCTATCGACTTATAACGACATGTTTACATTGTTACTGCGAACCAAGGTAATTCCCCGGCCAGTAGTTAACGTATCATGACGTCAATCATTCTTGAAGACTATCTGAAAGTTCAGTGGAACTATTGACCATGTCTTCCGCAGTAATAGCACGTATGACATTGAAACCAACTGACCTGCAATTTCAAATCTACAGCACTATAAAGTTATACATGATTTACTCCATTGCACTGGTTCTTTTTAGCATGGAATAATCCATATTAAAAAGAAATTTAATGCCCTCCAGCGTAATTTGGTTTTGAAATTATAATATCGGTAAATATTTTCATATACATCCAACCATCCAACCGAATCTTCAATGCCCAAATCATTAATCTTCATCCCATTTACGATTCAATCACTTAATCTTCAAGCTCCCTCGCTAAGGCGTCACACGTCAGGTGAAAGATAAAAAATTTTACACTTCTTAAACCGCACATTGAACGTGACACACATTAAGTGTTTGTCAACGAAAAAGTAAGATTATTTTCATTGACCTTGTAATAGATCGATACTCGATTCGTGACAAATATTATTATGCACTCAACTCTTGGAGCGCCAAGTGAATTCAAGGTTACCTACGCGAGTATCTTATTCACTTGATAAAACCCAACTACGGGTGCAGATACAAATCAGAATATGTAATTTATCATAGATGACATTCAGTGCATATACGTAGGTAGTTAAAAAGCAATCGATTAAAGTTTTTATCAGAACTTTAGGACGGACAGTAGTGACGAGGATATTGAATCTCATGTGTGATGCACGGGACGACGATTAAGTGGCACATATGTATGTAGATTGATCGTTATTAAGGTACGACAATCTTCATACCTGCCCTGCAATTTGCTACCGTGCGTGGAGATGCATGTTTGTGTGTTTGCGTGATTTATCAATCCAATGGAAAACAAATACCACGAGTGGCCTTTTACGTCGATCCATGACATTCTTATTGTTTACTATCAAACTTTCTCTCAGCCGCTTTACGACGTTTTGCTGCTTGAAACGAAACCGCGCACTACCTTACGTTCATGAATACGCGGCACGTTTATGTACATTTATGGTTGTTTATAGTCTTGTTCTGATATTGAACCGATAAAACTCCCTTATAGACTATACAGTGGCATAAGGCAGTTTTGATACAAAATATATTTAATAGAATAATTTACAATCAAATCCAATTTATCTCAAATATTTAAAAAAGTTTTTCTCTTGATAATTCGTTATGGGTGCAAAACCTTATTGAAATCAAGATCTTTATCCACCAATGTATCATAGCAGTTTTTTCTCCGGAACCGGCTTAAAACAAGGGGATGGACTTACCCCAATGCTCTTTAATATTGCGCTGGAACACGTCATCAGGAAGACATCAGCTGAAACCTTGGGTACACTAATGTTCAAGTCCCCACAATTGGTAGCTTATGCTGATGACGTCAATTGTGGGGCACGTTCTATCTTGATGCCAAAGGAGTATTTTTGAGCCTAGAATCTGAAGCGAACCGAATAGGCCTACGAGCTAATGAATCTAAAACTAAAATCATGACTCAAACGAGGAAGAAAACTCCAGTTTGACAAAACCTGTCTATAAGTGACTACAACCTTACAGGTGTGTATAACTTTGTCTACCTTGGAGCTAAGCTGAATAGAAGAGGCACCGAAACGGACGAAATTGAACGCTGCATAAATGTCAGGGTTGGACCTTGGGAACAGGATAATTGTAGAATGGAAACAATAAACTAACGCGCAACATTTGTTAATAATCAATTTATTGTGTTCAAAATACAATGACTTGGTTGATGGTTCGGATGCAACTGACTCTTCTCGATTTCTTCGTGGCCGGTGCTCTTCAATTGGTGTTCCCATGACACTCGACCATCCTGACATTGAATCGTCTCGATTCATGACTCCGTGTCTGAATACGCAGCATCATCGTAAAATTCAAGTTGCATTGCGATGATGAGTGTGGTAAATGGGAATGCGAGGTGTTGATGACCACACAAGTTGAACGTTAAGTAATGAGGGCGTGAGAAATAGATTTACAAACAATGAATAGAATTAGTATAAAAGAAAAAGAATGTATTGATTCGGGATCAGTAAATTCTGACCCGTCCGATAATAAAGAGTTCGGCCAAAGTATATCTTAGGCTGGTATTTATTAAAAGACGAAAACAAGATTTTATTGATCAAAAATACTTTGGCTGGTTTATTCGGCCGAGCTTAGATTCTCTTGCTGCATAGAAGTTGTTACTTCGGTGCATAGTCGAATTTGGCCAGATAACAATCAGGCTAGACGACAAATTAGGTAAATACAAATTGAATTAAATTAAATCCTAGAAGGACTAACTCGATATCCGGCTCGTTCGGTGGTTCATTTGGAGTCCTGCTTAGAGCATCTACGTGACTCATGCGTTCAGCCGATCGATGTATGATGCGGAAATCGTACTCCTGTAGCTTCAGAACCTATCGACCGATGTGTGGTAGCAATGGCTTCGACGTTCTTCTGGTGCTAATTGCGACGCAATCGGTAATTATCTCGAAATACTTACCGAACAAATAAATGCGGAATCTTTCTAACGGCTCGACGATAGCCAAACCTCAAGCTCATGACTATGGTATCTGCTTTTGGATTCGCTACACTGCTGGATGTAGCAGAAAACCGGTCTGAAATTGCCACCGTCGTCTCGTTGCATGAGGATTTCGGCAAGATGCAGTATCGATCGTATCAGTGTGAACTTGATTTTCCTACGTCAGATCGTATGCACTGAGCACTGGATCACAGCAAAGTGCTGATTTCAATCTCCCGAATACGTTTTGTTGTTCAGTCGACCAACGAAATTGTGAATTGTCGTTCTGCTCCAACAAAAGTGTAAGCGGCTTCGATATTAAAGAATAATCGCGAATGAATTTGTGGAACGAGCCACTCAATCTTCTCGCACTTCTGTAATGTCGGTTGGTTCCGGAAACTCTCGAATTGCATTAGTCTTTGCAGCTCCTGGTTTTATTCCGTCCTCATCGACTTGATGATCCAAAAACGTGATTTGTTTAGACAAAAACGTACACTTAGAGGCCCGAAGTATCATACCGCCATCTTGAAGCATAACCAGGAATTCACGGAGTTTGATTAAACCCTCGGCGATGGTTTTGCGGGGCAGAAATACTTCATCTACGTAGCTAAGTGCTCGATTTCCCATTTGTCGTACCAGCTTGGTAATGACCTCATGAAAATAACACGGTGCATTGCACAGGCCGAAAGCCATCCGGTTGAATTCATATTGGCCTGCATGCGTGACAACTGCAGTGTATTTCCTGCACACTTCTGAGATTGGTATTTGATAAAAGTCGAACATTGAAGCGAGAGTCGTGTAAAATAAATTACCAGCGATCGATGATAGCTGCTCCCCAACAGTTGGCATGAAAAACGGACGCTTTTCAGTGATAGCATTGAGCTCACGGAAATCAACACAGAGACGATCCTCACCATTCCGTTTGCGAACGAGGACCATTGGTGACGAATATTCTGATGATATCGTTTTCGAGCGTTTCGTTTAATCTTTCTTGAACGCGCTCACGCTTTACGAATAGTATCCAGTATGGCTGGCGTCAGACAGGTTTTAAGGTCCTTAACCTTATCGTCATCGTTACCAAGTTGCATTGACCTAACTGAGCAAATGATTCAGAGAAGCATTCTCTATGCTCACTGATGGGCTGATACAGTTGGTCCTTTTCTTTGATGGATAGCGCTGGCTTAAAAGTTGGCACGTTTTGGGAAGCGTTTTTCAAGCTACAAGCTCCCGGTTCAATGATAAGTCGTTTGCCCGATGTGCAGAGTAGATCTGACCCCAATAAAAATGGATTCGAGATCAAGTCATCATCCACCGGAAAAATATTCGCATTTAGATTCTTACCACCCAACTGAATTTCAGCCTCGAGTATCTGGTTGCACGTTACTGAAGCTCCTCCAAATCCTCGTAGGGTGATCAGTGAACACTGCTTCATGCTTCCCATCGACATTGCGATCGTTCGTTGAATGAGTGTTCTTTCGCTGCCAGGGTCGATGAAGAACTTAATTATGTGTCCGTTGAGAAGAACCTCCTTAGCAAGTGGATTAATTCTTTCTGTTGATTTTATGCGACGAACATTACTGACGGCGGTCACAGTTTCATTTTCCGGACATTGGTTGGTCGTACGTGGTGCTCGTTTACACTTCTAGCATCTTTAATCCCGTTGCGGTTTTAGACAGTTCGGCGAAATATGCCCCAGCTCAAGACAATTATCACATCGGACTCGACGGGACTCCGAAATGCTGAAAGTCAGCTGCACTCGCGCATTTGATGACATAATACCTCACTGTATCG
The DNA here is from genome assembly GCA_963969285.1 of Odontomyia ornata. Classification (NCBI taxonomy): domain Eukaryota; kingdom Metazoa; phylum Arthropoda; class Insecta; order Diptera; family Stratiomyidae; genus Odontomyia; species Odontomyia ornata. The sequence goes on from OZ017739.1 coordinate 41,877,164, forward strand.
GTGGTGGTGGTCCAAAATTTTGTCTTGACTTCGATCGTGGCTCCGAAATTTGAACGGAATTCGTTTAAAAGTTCTTTGTTGCAGCTAATAGATCGTTGACCGTGTCGAAAATTGAGCTTGCGATCGCATTTTGCAAAGATGGATGCCCTAGCCTGTTGCTTGTATACTGGATTATAGCGTAATTGCTTAAGTTACCTCATCTTCCGAATGCTAGCATAGTATAGCAGTAACTTTGTGTTGTCTTGCTTGGCTCCCTGGTGCGATTCATCATTTTTATGTGAACATCGGCCTCGCTTTTATGGCTAGGGAAATCACGCCTCAAGGATTTGGCCAGCTCAAGCAAGTTTCGAGGGATCCACGCAGAACCACCGCTCCAAATTTTAGCAGGCCCCTTTAGGGAGTCTTGCACGGCGAACACCAAAACTCTATCGTTCCACTGATATGTCTCGGCAAGCTTCGTAACGCGATTAACAAACTGCGCCGCTGACATGCGGGATTCGGACGACGGGTTGAAGTCTGGTAAAATATCCGTCACATCTCGGATGTTATGAAACTGCGGTCGTTCGCATGCGACAACTTGGAACGTCGCTGCCGGCGGCGTCTCACCCGATTTCATGGCGTTAGTGAGTGGTGGTGTCGGCTCTTTTACTACGATCGGTTGAGTGGTAATGTGTTTAGTTTTTGACGACGTTGCCAATACTCCCCCGTTCGGTAACGTGGCGACGATAGCTGACATTAAATCGCTCAATCGCTTCACTTCATCACGTAACTCGCGCACATCAACTTCGCCCGAACATTCTGACATTTTCCCGTCAGTTTCGATTTCGTCATTAGCCAGAATTTCACAGAGCCTTTGCGCCAGCTCGACTTTGTTCCCCTGCGTAGAGGCGTTTCGTAGTCTAAGTTCAAGTTTTAGCGTATCGACCTTTTTGACCGGGATTGCGTTGCGTTCCGTTTCCCTCGTATAAAGACCAAAGAGGAAATCGAACCACTATTACAATAATGTGTAGCCACTCGCGTATGTATGCCGCACGTTCCTCCGCTTGTCTTTTTTGCGTATGTACATCGCACGTTTCTCCTTCGTCTCTTTCCACAGACGAACCATAGGAGAAGTAAACACGAAGTTGTGAGGAGGGGGAAAAATGGCTTTCGACGGCGTCTGTTCGTTCTACGTGCACGATTCAAATTTTTACTTGTGATCCACACCAAACCATCCTTGGATCCCACTTCTGATTTTGTCAGGGGTGGACCTTGGGAACAGGATAATTCTAGTGGGAAAACAATAAACTAACGCTGACCGTTTGTTAATAATCAATTTATTGTGTTCAATGATTTCTTCACCTACAAAATGCACGGTATTATCAAGAGTCAATAGTCTGTATGTACTTCACATGTTGACAATGGGAAATCATTGAAAAAATTAACTGGATATTCTCATTTAAAACGGTCACCAATTTGTGTTTCGATTACTAATGTCACTCATTGAACGAATTCCCGAAGACATCCGCTATAAATATCTTTTCTGAGTTTTCATACGAATCCTAACAAGCACATAGTGTCTAAGCCAATCGAAAGCACATTTTTCCCCAAAATCATGTTGTTGTAATACAGGTAAATTTAAACCACTATAACTTCATTATGTATTATTGAATTCTTCTGAAAATTTTCTGGCTGCTTAATTTTATAAGTGAGTATAAAATTCCATTTAATTTAAGGGTATCCTCACAATTTTATTCAAGAAAATGTAAAACTGGTAAGTCATACTAGTACTAACTTCTGTATGAGGTATTTGACCTTATTCGTGTATTCCTTGTTCTCATAAAAAACTACCTACATAATATCTTTCAGATTTTTCGGTCCACAGCCGCCCAGTCGCTAGAGAGATAAGGGTGTACACTATTTGTTCGTATTCTTCCACTTCCCCGCCTACCATCTTATCGATATTGAATTTCTTACAACGAATTTTCTAAGATCTCAGCAAGATTTTTTATTTGATATCGTACTTCACTCTGGCCGGTGAAAAAAAATTTGAGGGGTCACATCCTTATATGTGGAGACCACCCTTAAAGTTCTTTGAAATTTTTTCAACCAAAAAACTTTGATTAAACAGCAAAATTTGATGACTGTAGCTTTTCTAGTTTCTGAGGAAACTTGCTGTGATGAACTGACGGACAGACGTTGCACAGACACACTTGTGTCGGCATGAATAAGGTATTGTGAAGAATTTTGTTAACAAAACCCTTCAAATATACCATATGCTCTATTTTTATTTACAAATTTAAATAGACAGGACTATGCTTTTACGAGAGGGGAGATTTTGTACTAAATCAATAAAATGCAGTCAATTTTATCGCAAATAATAAAATCAAATAAATATAATAAAGTCAAGAAAAACTTTTATAAGATGTACATTAAATGGCAACTTTAGACAAAAGCTACTCTTACACCATTTTAAGTGACTGCCATTTGATTAGAGTAGTGCTGATATCATCGACTGAATGTCAGGCATATTGAAGATAACTGTATTTCGTAACATCTTTAAGAAGATTCAATCGAACAGTGTCTTATTCGATGGCAAGCTCATGCCGTGCAATATCCATGAAACTTCAAATCACTGGCTAAAACATCTTTGCAGACTGCTAGATTTTTATGAAACTTGCAAGTTATATACTCCTTACTTGAATTTGAGGCTACACATATGAGTTTTCACCTCCGCTATAGACGGTCCCAAGCCTGTTTGAGAAAGGAGGAGGGAACCCCTCACAGCCTCCATGATTCCTCATCCTAAACCCAAGGACTAAATGGTAGTAAATGCTCTCGGGGTCCTACATTGAGTTGGTTCCCCAATAATGGGACATTATCTTAAATGACGAGGAATGCTAATAAATGTGAATACATTCACAGCTTTGCTACTAAATCCTACTTGCACAACTTCAGTGGGGACGTAAAAGGATGACGGTGAATCTTCTACGCCTGATAACGGAGTCGAAGTAATATCCATCCCGTTGGAATGGAGGTTGGTTCCCGTCCCTGGAAAACCATATAATGTTTCAAAACCTGCAAAAGGGCCTCAATACGAATTCGACTCAATGTAGTGATATGGGTATAGACATGTCCGTAAAGGACTGCAGCGATGGTGGGCTGCCCCAGCGGAAGAGGATGTTAAGATCTGCCGGGATTGGCCTTGTCTGAGGACGCGTGAATGCGCTGGCACGCTAGAGTTGCGGTGTCGTGGGGTGGGTTCTTTCCCCCAGCACAAGGACTCACTACAAAAGAATTTCACATCCATGAGTTCTGGGGTCAAATAAATGTTGACCGAAGTCGAAAAGGAGGTTACCAGCTCTAAGAGTCAAAATAAATAGGTGACTCAAAAGGACAAACTGGACCTGGTGAAAATAGGCGGACTTAAGAGGACTTCTTCATTACCGACGATTCTTATGGCGCACAAATAAGAGTGAGGCATCCGGATGGTAGCGGTGCCCCTTGTACCCTCCCAACCGGATCAATATCCAAACGTAGACGTGGCCATGTATTTCCCATTTGAGTGTAAAACTCATACAAAAGTACTTTGTATGAGCTTTTCCCTTAAATGAAGAATACAAAGGTAGCCGATTTATGCCATAGCACTATGCAATGAAATCACATAACCTTATGTCATAAATGGGCACGCGAGCGGGAGGCCACTCTTCCCGGCAAAAGCCCCTGTTAAATAAAAGAAACTGAGGAACGCGCCCGATAGCTAGTCCATTCTAGTGAAGGAGCCTGCCACCGATGCGGTCAGGTCGATTGAAACTGAAAGACCGGAGGTATAAATTTTAACAATTCATTTTTTCTAAATTGTAGCAATAACGTTTAACAAGGCCGTTTTGTAATTTCAAATGTGTTAATATAAAATGAAACAAAGAAATATTACAAGACCATACACAAAAAGAAATGTTCATCAATTTGCAATTTTAAATACTTTACGATTATCATATAGAGTTTGATAAGGCAAGATGCATCTGCCAATTTACGGCAGGTTGAAAGTTCGGTCTATGCAATTTGAAGATATGAAATTTTTTTTTTTCAAATCTTTAAATTGATTAAGTTTTAGTGGCTTCCTCTGTGTGGTGTGGATTTGTCTGCTTAAAACACAAAAATTTTAGATTTGGCATTTTATAATTAAAACAAAATAGAAAAAAAAAACAAGAAAGTAGATGAGCCAGTAATAGTAGTGAGAATGAAAAAGTATTTGTATCAAGTAAATTTTTGCAGTGGTCTTTATTTTCTATACCGCTTGTATCTATTTGACGATACTTTGCATTATTTTACTTGCTGTCCCTCTCCTGATTAATTTAATAGTTGCTTCAAAAGATTTAATTGTAGTTGTTCTTGTATTCGCTGCAGTGTAACCTCCAACTTCTTTGCTTTTAGTTCTGCCAAATGAAATGTCGTTGGCAAGAAATGATTGTAGCGCAGGTTTGAGCAAGGATGGTTTTCATAGGAAGAGTAGGAACTTAAGTCCCTTTGGAAGCTTGAGCAAGAATGATTTTTAGTAATACGTTTGCGGGTTTCGTTTTGATTTCCATATATTGAAAAATCCTCTCATGCCGTGATAGACAAAAGAAAACCTAATACGATTCGAATGTATAATTAGCGATTCACTGCCTGAGAGTTAACTTTTACCAGTTTGAAATATAAATGTTCGCAACCCGTGGTCTTAACGCCATTGAATTTTATTTAAAAATAAGTCTATTTGGTATTTAAAAATAAGTCTTTTTGGTACTGAGCAACCACGCATTACCGAAATCACAATGGTTTTGTAATAAAATTTGAAGGCCAGTTATATTGATGAGCTGCAGCAAATGCTTCGCTGTAATACGAGTACATGTACTTGGCAAGGTTATACAAGTATGGCTGACTACTCCCTTCTCACTAATTGCATTGCTGTGCCTTGCTTGATTTTGAGAAGACCATATCCTCAGCCAAAACGATAATACGAACCATTCATCCCAATGCAAGAAACTGAAGCAAGTTTAGGGCTAAGGGCGTGAAAAGTCCACGAGACGATGATATTGATATATTTCCTTAGCCAAGCGTGCCAATTCAATCACGTGGACATTAATAAACGCGTTTTGGCTTCCGAATTGACGACTTTGAAGATGACAGCCTTCACTATGGACTTCTCCCAATGACATTCTACAGCAAAATTGAATTAAAAGCGATCACTCACCAGTTCTCGTTGAAAGCGTGACTGTGACCACGATGCATTACATCGTGTCTCCATTTACGTCAAGACTCACCGAATATGAAGAGCTATTTATAAAGGAACTTTATAGGGTTTTGTTCAAAGTTTCTAATGAGTTGCTCTGCAGTGCTGTATACTCGGACACTTCAATTTCGGTATTCCTGTCTTAATCGCAGCGACCACAGTACGGCACTCCGTTCATTAAAGGGGAAAATTTACTTTTCAAGTTCACTAAGAAATTAACTCCGATTTGTTTTGTTAATTCCCTGCCCGTGTTCACAGAACAAGTTCGTTAATTGTAATAAATAATGACGGCACGACAGTCACCCTTTACACACACTCTTATGGAAGGTGCTCGAGAAACGTTTTTTGGGTAGGGTTGGGTATTTTTGGTACCACCCTAGTATCAATGCATCATCGGTTCGATTCCTTTTCTTGAAATTTTAATGGGAAGAAAAGGAACACATTTTGTTGAAGCTCTGTCCTGGATCTTTCAAGAGAACATTATTATGGAACTGGTAGAAATTCTATCACAGTAATCCACGACTACGGGGAATTAAGGATTGCGGTGTGATATGTTTGCCGGTTAGAATTGCACCGCATTTGTTTTCTAACAATATCACTCGTTATCATGAATTATCACAAAGAATTCGGAGGCAACCACGAATCCAACTTCGTATGGATTTCACGAGTGGGGTGTCAAGATCCTGCATCCGAAACGGAAGACAAATGGAGCCGCAAATTTTCACTTGCAAAGGGGTGCTCCTGAACATTTCACGCAGTAAGCTAATCAATTTTTACAACACATATGTACGTTTTATAAACTTTAAAACGATTTTGGAATCTAATATAATCTAATTTTCCAAACATTTCCGACTTTAAAACGCGGCCGAGAAATATGGCAATCGTTTTTCGCGCCTCCCCCGTCGCGTGGTTCCAGTGAAACTCCTTGATCCGTCCCCAAAACTTGTCTTTCCTCTTTCCTTATCCCCTGTATATGGTAAACCACATAAGCTGCTCACTCAGCTGCGTGCGATTGCTTTCGGAAATGTTATACACCGTTGGGGTGCACTAAATCAGTGTTTCCATGTTCAAAATTTTAATTGACAGACTTAAAATTTTTCAAGAAAAATTAACTGAAATAAAGAAAAACTAATAAGATTCTAAATAGTAATAAAAGTTAAGTCCCAAGAAGAATATAATTAAAGGCAAACGTTTAAATTTTATAAAAAGGAAAATTGATAGAAAATTACATTTAATAATTATAAGAAAGGAAACTATTTTGCAAATTACGATTATGAATGGAAGTAATTAAATATTTTTCTAAATCTGCCATTAAAATTTTGGATAGGAGATAGGAAGGTTATCAAGCAGTTTGCTTGTGTGATTGCTCGATTACTACAATCGTTTGTTTTATCCAGTAGCATTTTTTTAAGGCAGCATATTTCTCAAAGTATTTTAATTTTTTCAGGTTTTTATGACCATACTTAGAACTTCTGAACTAAAAGAAAACAATGCGAAGCAAACTAACCAAAAGTGAAATGAAGTAACAATTCAGAAAGAACCAAAAATTTTGGCAGAGTTGAAAATTTCAATTTTATTTAAGAATTTGAATTATTTCTCGCCACTAAAAATCGTACGCTTTTATCAATTCAAATCTAGTTTATTCAAAATCACAAATTACTCGGGAAGAAACAGCAAAGCACATATTCTGTTCAAAAACATTTATCTCACATTGTAGCGAATATTCATCGAACATTGAAGCTTTCCAGCACACATAACGTACTAACTGCCATCACGGAGCGAATGGTCGAAGCTTGCGACATTTATTCGGTACCCAAATCAAAGTATATCTAAATGGGGCATTTAATATGCGGGTGGTAGCTTTAACCAGAGCTTTCGCTGTGATATTCCAAGATAAGTTATGTGGTAGCTTTAAAGCTAGTTGATATTTATCATAAGAGGGTTGCAAAGGAATTGTATGAGAAGCGATGTAGTAGATTAAATAATGATGTGATAAGTCGCTGTTGCTTAAGACGTTATCGTTTTATTAGAGTCAGAGTAACTAAAGTTTGTTTTATAGTTAACTTTAGAATAACGGGATAAATTCAAAGCATTTCAACACTAGCAAATACAATAATATATGGAATAAATTAATAATAGTTGAAGAATTAGATGTTTGAAATTCAGATTGCATTACACTAAATGTGAATTTAAAATGAATTATCATAAAGCTATAATAATGGGCACAGTTATCATGTTAATGTCCAAATGTTAGTAATTGGGTTTATTTATTTGTTAAGACTATAAACTCACCTGTATTTGTATTATCATCTTGAAGGTGATGTTTTAACTGGTGCAAATGGGCATAGAAATGATGATGATGCAGGACACATGCTAAATCAGTGCAGTTTAACATGACTACAATTAAAATTTAACTGATTCTGTAAAAGAAAGAAGATTCAAGTTAGAAACTTTCAATATAGATTTATGTTTACAATATAAAAATAAAAGGACAGGATATAAAAATGATTACGGATTTTACCAGTGCAATGTTTTGGAAGTGAAATAAATGATTTATGATGAACCCAGAAAAATTTAATACGGTTATGGGAGCCTTCCAATCATTCATACATGGATTGACGATTGAAAACACCTCGAGACGACGAGACGACAGCACTCCGGAAATCAATCCAGTATACGAATTACAGACATCATGAGGAGATTTAAGTACAAAAAATTCGACACCCACATACAAGCCGCCACGTTTAAGGACTATTTTGAGGCACAATGTCGAGTGTGGAGCCTCGATAATTCCCCAAATAGTACCTACGTTGCCGTAAAACGTGAGTTATTTTTGTCGTGTCTTAAGCCAGAACCTTTTCACGAGCTGAAAGTTGCCTTTCCCGACGCTAGCGCAGAATTTGAATTTTTAAGTCTATTCCAAGTACGTGCAATACGATTTAATGCGTTGACGAATTTATGGAACAGCATTCAACGCTCCGATCAGACTTTTGAGTCGCACGCAAATCAGCTTAAAGAATTAAGCCAAGATTGCAGCTACAACGGTGACATGCTCGATTGACAATTGCATGATCGCCTTGCAACGGGCTTGCATCATAAACGACTCGAAATAGAATTAAAGCAACGTTGGCCGGACCTTAAGTCAAGAAACAGTGAAGGCTTAGATGTGGAAGTAACATTTGCAGAAGTGCCTTTTGTGGCTCAAGCGCGAGAGGCAGCAGAAAAAGACTATGACACTATTGGTTGTGAATCAGTGAAACTCGTTCAAAGCTCGGTAAAACGTTAAATAGTTAGAAAACTTCAATGTAACCAGTGTGTGTCAGCCAAAAATGCATAAACAGTGCCGCGCAGAAAATAACATTTGCGAAGAGTGCGGTATCCGAGGACATTTCAGTCGTGCTGCATCAAACGTGGTCGAGCTCAATTAAGTTATATAAGTGCACACACATGCCAATACAAACGAAAGCGAGAACAATACAACCGCTGAAAGCAACAAAAAGTATACGAGAAACGGAAACAACGTCCAGAGACACACAGCTCCAACGACGAAACGGGCTTTGACTCAATATCCCACGTTAAGAAGGAAAAAAGAATAAACGTCATGATCAACAACATTAAATACACGATGGATTGGGATTCAGGGGCAGCACACTCAATTATAAGCGCAGCTTTGAGGAGGAGAATCAGGTCACCACCACTATCAAAGGGTCCCACACTATAAGCATATGGAAAATCCAAATTGAGACCTATGGGTAAAACGTTTGTGACCATAAAACTGCAAAATACGACAGCTACTCTCCTGGTAGTTATATTGGACAACGTAGAACCTTTGCTATTTGGTTTACCGTGGAGTGAAGCGTTCGACATGCGATTTCCGTCCGCGGTGTCCTCGCTGAAGGAATCCAAGCATCAAAAGAAATACAGCAATGATAGCCTTGATCAAAAAGTATCCAAAATAATTAAGGAAAAAAAAATCCTTTTTGAGAGCTCACTCAGTAAGATGAAAAATTATCAAATTAAAATTCATTTTAAGCCTAACGCGAAGCCTATACATGCACTGACGCGTCCAATAAAATTCTGTTAACAAAAAAAATGTAGAAGCTGAACTCGACAGACTTATAGAAAGGGGGGTGATTTCACACCTGGATCCTAACAATACACCGCTAGAGTGGGCAACAACCACAGTAAATGTCATAAAGAAAGATGGTAAAATTAGAATTTGCGGTGACTTTCGAACAACACTTAATCCCGCGCTTTTAACAGAACGGCATCCAGTCCCACTTTTTGATCAGCTGACACACAAATTATCTCGTGGGGAAACGTATACAACGATTTACTTAAAAGACGCATATCTGCACCCCGACTCAAGGAAATTCGTAGTTATTTCGACTCACAGAGATCTTCGCCTTCTTTTTGGCATCGCAAATGCCCCGGCTAGTTTTCAAGGGTATTTGGAAAACTTATTCGAAGGGATACCCTACGTTGCTGGTATATTTTGACGATATCGTCAACATGGGCAAGGACAATCACATGCATTTGGTAAACATAAAAGAGATTTTGCGACGACTACGCGCAGCAGGCTTTCGAGTGAAACTAAGCAAGTGCGCGTTTATGCAACCCTCAATCGAATATCCTGTGTTTTCATATTTTCCATTTAAACGCTTTTTTTTGTTTTTTCCGACAAATATATATTTCGGGAGTAAGTTGCTCCCTTCTTCAGTGTCAAAGAAAATAATTGACACTGAAGAAGGGAGCAACTTACTCCCGAAATATATATTTGTCGGAAAGAACAAAATAACAGCGTTTAAATGGAAAATATGAAAACACAGGATAGTCTGGAAGCGCTAAACATGGGAAAATACACAGAGTATACTCAATCAAAAATTTGGGACATACAAAAAGTAAAGAAAGTACACGACCGTCACAGCCCAAATTGGCAGCGATTGTTAATGCTTCAACACCAACGTAAAGGAGCTCAGATCTTTTTTAAGTTTAATACATTTTTATTATTAGGTTTAATAAATTTTTATAACCTATTGTAACCTGCACGGTACATGTGCCAATCTTCACTCATTAACAGGAATACGACAACAATGGAGGTGGGGTCCTGCGGAATTACAAACATTCGAGCACATAAGGCAAAAGGTGGTTAAAGCTAACATTATCGTGCCGTGCGACCTTAACCGCCGACTATACGTAGCATGTGATGCATCTGAAAAAGGAGTAGGAGCTGTCTTATTTCATAAAACTAGTGTATAAAGTGAAAAGCGTATTCGCTTTGCTTCTCGCAAACTTACTAACACCTAGCAAAAATATTCTGTGGTCGATCGCGAATCCTTAGCAATATTTTTCGCAGTAAGAAAATTTTACCAGTTTTTACGAGGTAATATGTTTCGTTCACGCTGATCACAGACCATAAGCCGTTACAACATTTGTTTGGCAAAAATCGGAATCTGCCGAAATTGGCCAACAGCCGGCTGACTCGGTGGGCGCTCTACGTTGGATTGTATAACTACAACATAGAATATATAAGAGGAGCTAACAACGTTATTGCAGATTGCTTATCACGACTTCCGAATAATGACGAACGGGCAGACAGAGAAGATCAGCGGATTAACAAGAAATCCGAGGAATTACCAAGTATTAAGTACAACGATATACAACTATCGCAAATGATTTTATAGAAAGGAACGAAAAACGACCCTGTCCCACGAAAAGTATTATGGCTAGGACGATCATGTTGGAGTAGCAAAGAAGTAACGAACGAACTTAAACCGTACTACGGCAAAAAAGACGACATCGCTACAACGGACAACATTCTAACCTGGCAGGGTAGACTAATCATACCTAACAAACTTCGCCAACCCGTGCTAAGAAGCCGACACATCGGACATCCGGAGATAGTTGCTATGCGCGCAAAAGCCCGTTCTTATGTCAGGTGGCCACTTATAAATACCGAAATCGACACATTTGTAAAAAAATGCAGGCCATGCGTGGAACAAAGGCCGCAATGCACTGAACTTCCAGTGTTTTCGTGGACTATACCGGAACGACCATGGCAATGAATCCATGTGGACTTTGCTGGACCATACGAGGATCAGCAGTGGCTTGTTGTAGTTGATGCCCTTTGAAAAAATGTCAATATTTGACCTTTCAAACAAACAAGAGCTGAACATCTCTATGATACGCTAGATGGTATTTTTACCACGTTTAAGTTACCGCAAATCATTGTATCTGATAACGGGGCACAATTTATACCCGAAAAATTTCAACATTTTTGTAAATCATGATGTATAAACCACATTAGATCACCACCATAACATTCCGGGACCAATCGGCTCGCTGAGCGTTTTGTTCTGACTTTTAAAACAAGAACAAGAGCCAGTAAAAATGAAAACAAGACAATGAAGTAGTATCTTCGTGAATTTCTGCCCACATATAGGGTAAAACTCCAGCTGAGATGATGTTTGGCAGACAACTGAAGGGTATTTTCGATAACTTAAAGCCCGACAAGAGACATGAACTACAGTTCAAGAGCCTAAGACAAGAGATTGAGTCAGGTAAGAAAATACGCAAATTCCAACCAGGGCAACAAGTCTATTACAACACAAAACTTGAAAAAAATGGCAGCCAGTAAAAGTTACGGAGAAAACACATCGGTACTCCTATCGTATACTAACTCCCGATGGTGTGGAGAGAAGACGACACTGCGACCACATGCGCGAACGTAATGAAAACGAAGACATAGATAAAAACAGTATTCTTCCAGAATTGCGGATCTCACCAAATATACCAATAATCGTTGAAAAGATACAGCCTATTACGACCGACATCTCAAGTCTGAAGAATTCTTATTGGGTTCGAGGGTGTTGGAATATTGGCTGTGTAGATAGAGAACAGAAGCGCTGACAGAACAGATCTCTGTGGGATCCACGCTGTGAGATGAAAGGTATCGGATAGGGTGCCATTGAGTTTGACGCGTGCAGAGCGGTTCATTAAGAAAAAAGTAAGAGGTTGCACAAGTGAGCATGGAGGTTAAATGTGGGGAGGAATTTGTGGATGAGGCCATGTTGTCAGACAGTATCGAAGGCTTTCTGGATGTCAATGAGACAGGCAGTGGTGGAAATATTTTTTGCTTCGTATATGGCTATGTGCTATCTCAGAATGAGGAGGGGGTTTTCAACAAAGTGCTTTGGATGATTGGCGAACTGGAAGGCAGGGATGATAATGCTTTCTTCTAGATGAGAGTCAACGGATTCTTTGATCGCATGTTCGAAGATCTTGATTGTGGTGGTAGGCAAGGAAATGGGACGATAGCTTCTTGGAAGTAGTAGATATTTGCCTATCTTAGGGATCGGGACGATAATGAAGAGGCGCCATAGCTTCGGAAAGTAGGCATTGAGGATGTAGTGGTTAATAAGGCTCGAGAGGAAGGGAGGCAGGTATTTGCTGCATTTTTTAAGGAATTTGGTGGTAACGCCGTCTTGTCGACAGGACTTTTTATTTTTTAAGTTTGAGATTATAGATTGAAGGATCTTTGGAGTGACGAATTTGATATCGGGTGCATTCGATGAGGTTCTGTTTGGCGTTCAAAGAGGTCATGAAAACAGACTATCGGCTTCATGTATAGAATTTGGGAATGTGGATTCAGTGAGGAGCATTCAGATGGAGGTTTGAACATATAGGTCAGTTATCGAGTTATATAGATGTTTGGTCGGGTTATGAGCTTTTGCAAAGTGATTTGCCAACGAATTTACTCTCTTGTGTGGTGATTATTTTTAGGGAAGGTACTCGACCGGAGTTCTGAGGGGCTTTCCGAGGCTCGGACAGGTCTTCCGCAGCTTTCAGAAGGTGTCGGAGATATTTGAGCAATTGTCAGCTTGACCTTCAGGTGCACATCGATATTATTTCGTATTTTTAAGCTGAGATTGTTGATCTCATCTCGTAAATACCAATATCGAGCGTCGTACCAATAGCGATGGAGAAGCCTGCGAAGAAGTTTTTTTCTAGTTGATGTCGTTTATGATATCTTCGGGAAGAGATATCATGTCATGATATCTGAGTGTGCGCAGAGGTACACAAAATCCTATACATTTCTGTACCGAATCAGTATATCCTGGCACACCTTGGTCGATTTCAGTGTCGGATACGCGATAATCAACTGGTAATGGAATCTGGCAGAGACTTAAGGCAAGGGATTCATCAGAAGATCGCCAGTTAACACGAGAATAGTCTTTGGTTACGGGATGTAGAGCATGGGTCAGGCGATTATGTATGCAAGTGCAGGGTACTACGGTAATAATGTTTAACACTTGTACAGTGTGAACATATCATGATGTTCACTATTAATAAATGTGAAAACACTCTTACGTTAAGTTGACATATGTTATGAAAACTGTATTGTTAGTCAGTTTAAAACGGCATCGTGACCAATTACAAACATTATGTTTCATTTAAGAATTTTCCTAATTATTACATGGCGTCAGAAGTGCTAAGGACTGTTAAATACGTAATACAGTATCACGTGCATCGAATGGTGGTGGCGAAAAACTCGAAATCATCGTTTAAAATCAGAATATTCATCGATCATCGAACAACATAAACAGATTATCGGTTTAAATCAAACTTCGGAAAGCATTATTTCATCAAGGTTTTTTTTTCTTTTCTTCAATAATTTTGTAAAAAATCTACAAAAAAACACAATGGTATCGAACGACCACTAACCAGCAGACCTAGATTGTGCAAATTTAGCAAAACATTGGCTAAGCCGGAAGCGAAAATTCCTCATGTACATGATGGCCACTGGAAAAAAAACGAGGACAGTCAACAATAGCAAATTGCAATCTTTTTGTGGCTAGTTGAGCCTCGTGCAATGCAAATCTATATCGTTTCCGAATGATGGTACAACAGAGGGAATCATTGGAAATACAAACACTGGAAATCAAACGGGAAATCAAAATATACAGGCACAGCAAAGTTTTTCACCAGCAGCCAAAAATGCAACAATAACACCCGAGACAGCAGTTGTATCGCAACCAACACAGGCGACACCAGCTGAGCACACATTAAATCAGGTTTTGGCTGCATTTGATCGATATTGTGTTCCACGAAAGAACACAACAATGGAGTTCTTCAAGTTCAATACCGTTGTTCAAAAAGAAAAACAATTTTTCGCTACTAAATGTCATCGAAATTTGCAAGACATTTGAAGCAGCGAACGTGAACAAGGTGCAAGCAAATAAAGATTTACGACTGTGCTTTGATCCAAAACCACTGAGCAAGTGCATTCAGCGCGAAAATTTTCTAATTCCCCCTTATCGACGACTTCACGTCAAAACTGGTTAATAAACGCATTTTTTCGGTTCTTGACCTTTGTAGTGGCTTTTGGCACCTAGAATTAGATAAGAAGGCTCCAATTTAACAACACTTATGACTCCATTTGGTAGATATAGATTTAAACGTGCACCTTTTGAACTCAACTGTAGACCAGAAATGTTTCAATGTAGAATGGTACAGATATTTGGAGACATATCGGGTGTAATCGTTTATTTTGATGATGTAGCTATAGCTGCGAGAAACGAAACAGAACATGTTCAAATAATGGCAACTGTTGTGGAGCACGCTAAGAAAAATGGAATTAGATTTAATCTAGAAACAATCCCAAATTACTTTCACGGGTGACATTTTGTCTGAAAGACAAATCAAACCTAAAAATAAACACCTGGAAGCTATCTTAAAGATGAAAAAAACCTAAAGGTGAACTGGGTCTCTTAGCAAAATATACTCCTAGTCTTTCGAAATGAACGGCAAACGCAGGCTTACTTATGACCAGGTGGAATTCAACTTCACGAAATAACATAAAATAGAACTGGATAACTTATTAAAAATCATAACTTCGGGTCCAGTATTGGCAACAAATGTCCCAAATAAACCAGTGGTTATCCAAACTGACGCATCCAAGGATGGGCTTGGTAGTGTGCTTATGCAGGAGAGACACCCTGTAGCTTTCACATCAAGAGCATTAAGTGACCCTGAGCAAAGATGGGCTCAAATTGAAAAGGACCAGCTTGCCTTTCTATTTGCTTGTACCAAGTTTCAAAATTTTGTTTATGGTCGCGAATTTGTGGTTGAAAGTGATCACAAGCCATTAGAGACGTTGAATAAACGTGACATAGATGAAGCTTCCTCTCGTCTACAACGTATGTTTATGTCACTATTGAAGTATCCTACCTAACATGGTGATAACATTTAAGCCGGGAAAAGAGATGTTGATAGCTGATTGCTTATCACGAGTGAAATTGAGTAACAAAACGAAGATCGAAGATCTAATAGGTATCATTCACACTGTCAACAGATCGGCTTGCTTATTGAAACGAGATGAACGGTACTCGAGAATTATTAGGTTTGTTGAAAATGCTTGGCCACAATATCGTCAACTTGACGATTTCAGTCAAAAATTTCACAAGTACAAATCTGAACTACACTTTGAAAACGGGCTTTTGTTTCGAAACAATAGATTGGTGATTCAAACAGACTTACAAGGTAATATCGCAAAATGGTTACCTGCATCGAATCGAATAATGCTTGCGTGTGCGAGGATGCAATATTTTTGGCCCAAAATGTACATACAAATCAAAAAAAATCGTGATCTCATGTGAAGTGTGTGAAAAGTGCACACGTAACAAGCAAAAAGAGGGACCCGTACAGAGCGAATCGCCAGAATACCCATTTCAATGGACTTGTTTGAATATGCCGGATATAATTTTCTGACGGTATACGATTATTATTCAGATTTTTTCATTGTTGATCATGTACATACGTAGTAAAACATCGGATCATCTCATTGGAAAACTAAAAAATCATTTCAATAAATTTGGGTACCCAGCTATTATACGCAGCGATCATAGTCCATTTGCATCAGCTGAGTTTGAAGAATTCGCGGAAAAACACAACATGGTGATGCGATTCTCAAGCTCAACCTATGCACATAGCAGTTGGTTAGCTGAAAAGGGCGAGGCAATCGCTGAAAATATATTGAAAAGATGTTATGAAGAACACGAAACAAAATATTATCAGTACAAAATACTTGAATATAATACAACACCGGTTGCAAGGATGAAACTAACCCCGGTACAGTTATTCTTTGGCAGAATGGTCAAAACAAGAATGCTAATTTCAAGTGCGCTTCTTTAAAGAGAGAGAGAGCATAAGTGAGGATTAAGTTCAGAAAGCAATAAGGGAAAAACGAGATACACAAAAATATTATTACGATCGAAATGCAAAGTCATTACCGGTGCTGAGTTTGAGTGATCTGGTAACATTCAAAAAGAATGGAAAGAAGTGAAATTACGGCACAATAGTTGGCCACGTAAATGATAATCTTATATCATTAGGGATAGTTTTAATAATTTCTTCAGACGCAATAGGCAGTTCCTTGCCAAAACAAAGAATAGTAATTTCAATTTTAGTGATAAGTTATTTGAGGGAAATATAAAATCAAATACACAAGACCCAGATAATCTTAAGGAATTCAAATTGAACACCCAATGAAGGACGTGGATGATACCAATACCAACCAAAGCGATCATGATTGTAATGTTGATGAGTCAGATTCGCCAGCGGATAACAATGTCTCATTATTATCGGATGAATATGAAACGGCTGCTAGTAATAAATCTGAAGCAGAGAGTGCCATGGATTCACCAGTACCGGTTCAGTTTGCTCATCAGAATAATGAATCAAATGCAAATAATAGTCAGTACAAAACACGCAGTGGACGAACAGTCCCTCCACCACAAAGCTATGGTTGGAATCAGTAGATCATCATTGGTCTATATATATAAATAAAAAAATAGGCTTTCACGAAGGAAATTTGTGTAGTGAGGTGGTGGTTAACTGGAGTCTGTTTGGGGCAATATACGGATACATACACGAAGAGAGTGTCACTTGTTTCGAAGTAGGCAAGGGTACATTCAAAAGATAGGCTTGGGAGTCGGGCTAGATTTGTGTAACTTTAAAGGATTTTTGGAGAAATATGCCTGTGCCACCACCTTGGGAGTTTCCCGGGCGGTCGGTACTAGGGAATGTGTAGCGAAGGAAAGAAGGGGTGCACCAGGAAGAGTTTTGGGTTTTGGAGAGTAAGATTACTTCAGGGTCATGATCATTGAGAGATTATGAAGCATTTGATTTTCACGATTGTATCCAAAACTTGAAAAACCACGTTCATAGAAAAGACATTATTATTTATTCAGCATGAGTTCAGGTCGACCTAGAGGTTAATGCTGCCACTTAAAGTCATGAAATAAAAAGCTTATCGGGAAAAACACAAAATCGACTTCAAAATTAGGGTATTTTGAAGATGATGATATAAATTTTTTAGAATCGGTGCCAAATCAGTTTCCCAATTTTAAAAAAGTGGTTGGCAACCATTTTAAATCAATCGTAACTAAAGTGGGCAAAAACTGATTTGGCACTGATTCCAAAAATATTATTTTATCTTTGTAGGGCGTTATGAATCGGTTTTTAGGGTATTGTAAAATAATTTTACAATACCCTACTAAAACCGCCTCCTGTCTGTCCGTCCGTCCGTCCGTGTGTCGTAAGTCATATATAAGCTAGAAACATAAGATTTTGTAGCTTGGTGCGAAGTGACGCCCTCTTCAAAGTTTCAACACGAAAAAAATTTATAAGGTCTTTAAGGGGGTCTCCCCATATAGGGGAGTTGCCCCTGAAAAAAAAGTTTTCATCGCATGTAGGCAATATAGGTATCAAATGAAAGGTCTTAATAAGAACTTTTCAAAACAGGTCTTAAAATGACAAATTTTGCTTCGAGGGGAAGGGGAAATGTACGAAAATTTTGTGTGTGTCCCCCCCCCTTTGACCCGAAAAATCTGAAAAAAAAACTTAAATGTAGGCCTTTATGAGTACAACAACAACAAATACATGAGAAGTCGAAATTCACTCAACTTTGTTAGTAATAGTATGATTGATCGATTTTATGTTTTCTTGAATAAAATCTTAACGGTGCCCTTAATAAAATTCAGTACACAAATGAATATTCATAAGATTAATCTGTCCTGAAAGTTTCATAAAGATCGAATGGTATTTAATGAAGTTATAGTGATTTGAATTTTCCCGTATTACCATGAAACAATATGCGCTGTATTACTATGGAAACATATGGCTATGGAACGATATGCGCTTATTACCGACTCAGAAACTACAGCTTTGCTAGGATTTGCATGAAAATTTCAGGAATGATAGGTATATTTAATATCTTTAAGAATTGGCTCGGCTAGCGGTATTAGTAATCGTAAAGCAAAATAGTGGCTGTTTTAAATGCGAAGATTGAATAATTTTGATGTATTTTGCCCCAACTTCAACGTTGATTTTAAGACTTGATTCAATTTAATGAATGCCTGAAGATGAGTACCTACAATTAATACTCATACGTGAAACAAGTTGAGGAGGCAGGAGAGAGCTCCTAGCAAATGGGTTTTTATAAAATTGGCCATGAATCGATGATTACAGTACAGGGGAGTGGCCGCTGAACAAAAAATTTCATTATTGGTAGCCGATATGAGTATCAAATGAAATTTCTTTAGAAGAGCTTTTCAAAGCAGTACTTAAACGACAATTTTTCCTTCACAAGGGCAACAAATACCTTAGAAGACGAAATTCGATCAACTTTGTTAATAATAGTACATTTTACAAATTTTGCTTTTTTGTCTATAAAATCAGGATAGGACCCTTAAATTTCCCAAAATCTACAAAATTTCATCATATTCTTCTACAAAAATCTGATGTAATTTCAAAGCTCTAATTATACATCGATCAAATCAATTAAAAATGATCAGAATCTGCATAGTCAACCCTAGCTCCAAGCTAGAAACCATAAAAGTCCAGTCCAGTAAAAGTTTCTAAAGCTTCGATTTTATTCGGCCAGTTGCATGCCCTCCAGATACAAATTAAGAAAGTTGTTCAAGGCGTTCTTCATATAAAATGGTGCAGCGACTTTTTAAAGAACACCCAATTTTTATAAACAGATAAAACAATCTAAAACCTCTCGAAAAAGACATATGCATCTTAAATCGTCGTGGGTAATTAAATCATTTGACTAATGTGTGTATGTGACGTATTAAAAAAGTTAAGAAGGTGAACGAAATCTAATAAAAAGGCCTTAAGCTCGTTCTAGATTTCAAGCGACTCAACTTGAGATATTGATGAATCTAGATATACGAGTATCTATGGATTGATGTAGTACAGATAGTGGTTGTTGCAAGTAGTTATAGTATGTAACCAGCATTGAAAAAATTTTTAACGTTCACAATTCTAGCACAAACGCGATCATCGAACTTTTCAATCCGCGTTGCAGACTTGTTTTGTTGTTGCATAACATGTTTCAAACCGACAAACCCAACTACGATTTTACAACGTCGTTGGTTTCAAGTGACGTGACAATTGTATGTAATTTACATACACGAATTTTTGTTGGTTGATGTCGCGGGCTCTTCTTTTGTATCGGTATTCATTCATTGTACCAAGCGCCGCAGCCGCGCCAAAGTGATGGTTTTTTCTGAAGTTGTTTGAAATTAATGTTGGTCTGTTTTTGGACATTATCCACTTGAAATTGTTTGAGTTAACGGATTTAGTATGCATGGATTTTTTGGTTGTTAGCATAAACGCCAATTGATGATTGTCTTTTTGCAAATGTTCTGTTTGCTATCAATTTAAGCCAAGGTGAAGAGGAATTTACGGTTGACCATCAAATTTTGAAATGTACTCATATGCATATTGGCAAATTATAAAATACTGGGCTATAAGATTAATCATGGCGAAGGTTGATTGATTAATTTCACGCTACCAGCTGGAAATCAATGCATAAGTGATTGATAATAATCAGTCGCACTACAGTTTCGACCGAGCCTTGGTGTTGAGATATGTTAAAAAATGTCATTGCCTGTCCATAATGGTACTCTAGAAGATGATAATGTCCAGATAAATGCATCGACATGTGATTTTCACGTAATTGTCGCTTGAGTATTCGTTGCCTCTAAGTGGACTCATTTCTCTGCTAAATAATCACTCATTTTACAGAAATCTTCTAATTTTGCATCCTAATATATTTTTCAATTTATAAGCCATTGAGCACTGGTGTCATACTATTTATATCTTGTAATAACTCTGGTCAATACGACTTTTTTCAATATATTTTCGATATCTCTCATGTGTACGTAATAGAAAAATAGTTAAAAATTCTATAACATCAAAATACTTAAATAAATGACAAGTTTATAAAATTTTTGACGGTATATAAACATCACATTAGGCCATAACAACAAAAATAAGACTGGTATTTTTAATTACACGATGTACACTTACATTTCAGTAGACGCAGAAAAGTAGTTTGAAGTTAGTAGTTAGTTAATGGTGTTCTATTTCTGGCATTTTTTTAGCCGGTCGTTGACGGTTGATTGTGACGAGTTTTTTTCATTTCATTGCTCTGCATTTTGGTTTTTAAGAAGTTTTCTATACATACACATTCCAATATGAGTTGAAAATGCTGAAATTCACCGGGTCTCTTCTGTTTTATTTGTGGAGAGTTCACTTCAAGTTAAAATCGAGAACGGCCTATACCGTTACTAAATAACACTTAAAATATGTATTTTTGTTTGAAAATTCCCGAGACGATCAACAAACCTTGGGCAACATGTATTTTTGTTTAAGATGTGTACACTATTTAAGAGGATGGTCTAAATGTACCCACCCAGGAATGCCATTTAATAAACCTGTAATTTGGAGGGAGCAAAAATACCATATTCTGGATTGTTATTTCTGTCTACCGATACTGAAGGGATATTCTTACAAAACAAGAGAGAAATTGTGTATACTGATGTGGAATCAGTAACTGAACCACTCCCTCATACTAAAGACTGCCCAACATCGCTATCTCAAATGAAGAAAAAAGTTTCAGAAGAGCGACATCGAATCAGAATCTTTAACACAGGCCACCTTTCAGTCACAAGATTTTGTTGTAAAATAAAATGAACCACATTTAATACGTTAAGGTGAATCAAATAATTTAGTTAGAGACCTTAATTTGTCTAAATCTCACGCTGAACTCTTAGGTTTCAGACTTCAACAATGGAATCTACTTCATCCGAGTACACAATTTTCAGTTTATTGTCAACGTGATACTGAATTTTTAGACTTTTTTAAAGAAGAAAGTGGCCTTACGTATTACCATGATGTTCAGGGGCTTATGAATAAATTAGGCTATGGCTATTCACCGGATAAACGGAGAATTTGCAGTTTTTTTAAAGCAGTCTTACTACATAATGGCAATGATCTTTCATATGTACCTTTAGCACATGGCCTCCACATAAAAGAATTATATGCTACCATAAAAAATTTGCTCGAGGAAATTCAGTACAACCGTCATTCCCAGTGGCATAACTATACCATCTGGGGCCCGTGGCAATTTCTTTTGATGGGGCTCTATCAGTAAAATTCGTCGCTAGCTTTTCAGTGAAGGAACAACATCGTGAGGAAACCTGCATACATTTACAATGAAATAAAAATAACAATTTAATTTCAATAAGATATTTATTAAGAAAAATCTTTTCTTCGAGCTTTCTGTTCCACAAAAGCGTCTATAACATCATCAAAGTTTAAAGATTGGGCCATAGAATTTTCAATAGACAGAAAAGCAAAGTTACATAACCTGTCTTGTCCCAGAGAGTTTCTTAAATAGGTTTTTATTAATTTTAGTTTTGAAAATGATCATTCAGCATTAGTTATAGTCACAGGAATTGTAACAAATAACATAAATGCAGTGCATTATTAATAAATCAGCAAGGTCTCTAATACACGAAGGCTTCTCTATTTCGTCTCTGAAAGCAGACCGAAAACTGAGAATTTCCCTGGCAAATGATTCAGATATGTCTTTTCTATATATATCAACAAATTCTAGAACATTTTTTTAACGGGTCAGTGTCATTTAAAACTTGTAAAGTTGAAAGCTGCAAAATACTAAAATTTGAAACAATTTCATTCATCGGAAGGAAACGCGATTCCAGTCGATTAATAATTATGTCCTATACTCGATAAAATATATTCACTCTGAATAAATTTTCCGGATCTTGGAGACGCTCATCTTCGCAAAGCTCGTCAAAATGGCGTTTTACCCTCCTTTGACGAGTTTTAGAAAATTCAGGGGTGAAAGACCATTTCTCTGCTACATTATTTGCATCCATTTTTAAATTTGCAAATTCATGTCGACACCTTTCCTATTCTTCTAGACAAATTTTCAAACTTTTTAAGACATTTGAAAGATCAGTGGCTTTAGACTCAAGTGCTTTAGGGGCTACATCGGTAGTTTGTAGAATTTTGCAATTGAAAACCAATAACATAATAAAATTGTAGTCCCCGATCTTCTTCTTGAGTGAAACAGCTTCATTTCTTTCATCTCACTTGCAATTCAACAGAATTGTTTTCGTTTGCGCTTTTTGAACTTCAACAAACCGAACTTTTAAATCAAAACCAGCATCATAACGTCCTGCTCATTTAGTACTCTCGCCTTCACTCTCTTACATCCCGACAAAGGAGGTTTAAGTAGGATTTAGTAGCAGAGCTGTAGATGTATTTACAGTTATTAGCATTTCTCAGGAAGCCATTAAGCCCAAAGTGCGACTCCAAGAACATTAACAACCATTTAATGGTGGGGCTTAGGATGAGGAATCATAGCAGCTGTGGATTAGGGAAACAAGGGGTCCCCTCCTCCTTTCTGAAACGGGCTTGGGACCGTCTACGGCATATAATTATTCAATGATAATGTTTGTCGTGAAGAATGAAAATGTGTCTACTGACGTTAGCTGTCAGATCGATACTGTTGTTTTTGGAATGCTGAGGGTTTTCCATTGTTGATTGAAGCATGCTTTGATTACGCCACAGTTTTTCCTCACCCTTGGGTTTTGTAGGAGATTAAGGCATGATCCGTAACAAAAGGTGACAAATCGAATTGGTTTCTTGATGTTTCTTCTACTTCAGTTCTCTTCAGGGAAGATTTGATTGACTTTATCGACGCTGATGCGGACTGTTCGGTATTTGACTACAATATCAAATGTACTGTCATTTCCGTTGACTTCTCAATATGGCCGTCCTGCGAACTTTTGAGTGGTTTTTGGACTGAGTTGTTACGCAAAAAAACATGTGTGCAAGTTTTAAGTCTTCTTGCACAAAAATTTTGGTGTTCAAGCAATTCGATGTAACAACTGGTTGAATTTGTTGAATTAATCCTCAAAAATTCTGGATAAAGTCGACATCAGCTTCTTTTTGTTTATTGACTTGCATGGCTTCTTTAGTGGGGTGCCGTATAACATTTGTACTGGTGTTGCCATGATATTCTCTATATCAAGTTCTCAAAGATCCAGCATAATTAGCGGCAGTAGTTTTGTCCAATGTTCATTTTCCTGACAGTTCATTGCTGACTTCATAGTCTGGCGGAAATAATCTATGGGGTCAACTCAAACTACCCTAATTTCACGTGCTTGTGGTTGGTACTCTTACGGTTGAAGCGTTCGCACCTGTATTTGCATTTTCTTAAATTTTTAGGCAACTGCTCATCGGGTGAATCTATCCATGTACTTCAGACAGTAAAGGAAAGTACCATTAACTAACTAACTACTAATTATTTGAAACCGTGAGTGGCCGAACCAAGTCGATATGAACTACCGTCAAATGAGCATCAGGAAGGTTATCCTTCTGATCGGCTTTAAATTTTTGGCAAGGTAGACATGGACCCAAACCTGTTTGAAAAAAGAGGAAGGACTCTTGCTTACCCACCCCACAGATTCCATGATCCCTCTCCTCTCCTGATCGACTTTAAATTTTTGGCAAGGCAGACATAGACCCAGACCTGTTTGAAAAAGGAGGAAAGACCTCTGTTTAACCAACCCACAGCTTTCATGATTCCTCTCCTAAGTCCCACGCTCAAAAAGTAGTAGATGGTCTCGGGGTGACACATTGAATTCACTGGTTCCCCAATGATGCAACATTAAATTTTGAGAAACGTCACTAAGCGAACATACACTTACACCTCCTTTATGGTGATGCCTGATAACGGAATCGAAAGTAAAAAATATGCCGCGAGAATAGAGTTTGGACGATGGGCTAGTTCCACGTCTCTGAAAAGCTCTAGATTATTTTGAAACCTGCAACACAGCCTCAGAATGGATTGAACCTAAGGTGATAATTTCGCAACCAAAAAAAAAGCAATGGTATTGGATCCTGGAATGTCAGATCGTTGAATAACCCTGGCGATGTTAAGGATATTCTACAACAGGTCAATCAATACAAACTAAACGTGCTGGCAATCCAGGAAATGAACTGGACTGGAAATGATATTCAAGAGGTGAGATCCTACACAATATAAAAAAAAACTGGAGGCCTGCTGGAAAGCGAGGATTCAGAGTGGCCTTTATTTGGAATATGGAGTTCAAATCACACGTTATTGATTTTAAGGCAGTCAAAGAATGAATGTGTGGCATCCGTATTCAGGGAATTTCTTTTCAAAATTCAGCTGACAAGCGTACTCACCCCGACCAAAGAATAGGATGAAGAAACGTAGGAAACGTTCTACAATCTCCTGGAAAAGCTAATCGAGCAGTTGCCTACAATTGACGCGAAAATAATTCTGAGTGACTTCAACGCAAAGGTTGGTAAGGAGCTATCTCATCGTAGAACAACTGAGTGATAAAGCCTCCACGATGAAACAAATGAAAACGGCCGTCTGATTGACTTTGTATGTAGAAAAAATCTAGTAATACGTTTCACTTGCTTCCCACATTGATGCATACATAATATGACCTGGGATGGTAACACACAAAATTAGATCGACCATGTGCAGATTCAATAACCTCGAGTATACATGATGTTCGTACATACCGAGGAGCCAATGGTAACTCGGATTATAACTCGTACTTGATCCAATTAACCTATCTATATCATATGTCAAAGGCGTATCCAACGAAGGTCAGCTTTCCACTAAAATTCGAGATCCAAGGCTCCAAACGGCGTCTGTGGCGAAAAATTTCACGGAGACCATCGACAACCAACTGGCTCCCATCGTATCAGATACATCGCTGAAAACAAGCAACAAACTATGGATGGAAGTGAAAGCGGCAATGAAGACCCGGGTAAACAGGCGTTTGGGACATCAAGCCCCGCGTAAAAGAAATGACTGGTTCAATAATGGTGCCAGAATTCGATCGACAAAAAGCGTCAGGCATACAAAGAATACTTGGGTATGAAAACAAACACAAAGAGAACATTATGAAAATCTCAGAAGAGTAGCGACTAAGATCAAAATATTAAGACAACCAATTGAAAAGCATCGATGTAAGTCTAGTAAGCAACAACACAAGACAAGCATACAAAGTAGTTAAAAGCCTAAAACGAGGTTATCAGCCCAAAACTACGCACTGCTGCTGATGAAGACAGGATTAAGGAAAGATGGACATCATATTTCAAAAACTTCCTTAATCCTCCACAGAGCACTGGAGCCAATAAATATTCACGGGATCTTCCATCGGCCCCACCATTTCTGGATGAATTTTGTTACATTATCAAAGCCCAAAAGAATAATAAAGGGCCGGGCGTCAATGAGATTCTAGTTAAGCCCATTAGATATAGCGGCAGCGGTGCTTAAAAAGCTGCCCACAAGTCATTCAGCACATTTGACAACAAAGACATTTGCTAAACGACTGGAGCTAATCAATTATATTCCTTATCTATAAAAAAAGTGACAGTGTGAAAACTATAGAGAAATATTGCCACATTGTATGACTTATAAAATATTCTCAAACATCTTAGAAAATAAAATTAGATCATACGGCAACAGTATTATTGGGGAGTATCAAGCAGGCTTTGAAATAGGTAGATCGACGATGGACCAATTCTTTACCGTCAAGGAGGTACTGGAAAAATGCTGGGAGTAGACATGCACCAAATTTTCGCTGACTTTAAGCATACATTCGAAAGCAGTGATCGTAAAGTACTGTATGAATTAATGCTTTGCTTTGAGATAGCAGCCAAATCAGTCCATTATACTAAAATATCAGTAAAACAAATAGGGCTAGAAATCAATGAGAATAAGCCAAAGCTCATGATGCAGTCGAAGAAAATTAATCAAATACCGAAAATATCGCACTTGGCGAATATAAAACCAACAATGTTGGAAAATTTCTGTTCAAATGTGTCAAAATAGTGAGTGAGAGACTGGATGACTGTTCGTGGCTCAGTTTAGCACTGGAGGAAACTGAAGTGATCATCTTGATAAAAAGAGAATTCCTAGAGCAAGGATGATCAGTATTGGAGACAAACTAGTCGTATCGAAGCTAGAGGTTAAGTACCTCGGGCTACTGATCGACTCCACGATGAGTTCCTCCGAGCAAATCAGGGCAACGGCAGAAAAGGCTGCTTCGGATGTATTAGCTCTCAGTCGATTCATGGCCAAAATAGGGGACCTGTTGATGAGTACTGTAGGTTCAGTGCTACGGAACAGAAATATTGGACGACGCTCTCAGTAAGGAGGCATACCGAAAACGTCGGGCATAGGTGCAGAGAAGAGGATCACTGAGCACTGCATCTTCATAACCAACAGTCTCTAATTCGGCAGTGAGAGTTATTGCAGGCGTGATACCTGTTGCCCTTGCTAGAGAGCGCCACGCTATTTACTTGCGTCAAAAAGAGGACGGGAGGGAATGATTGCCAACGAAAGACAGCGCTCACTCAATGATTTACAGTAGTCTGAAGTAAATCGCATGAAGGGAAGGTGGAAGGCGGGCCTTATCCCAGATGTGATACCGTGGCTAAATCGTAGGCATGGTGGGACTGATATCTATCTGACCCAGCTTTTGAGCGGGCATGGGGGGATTCTGTCTCCCGATTGTCGGTTTTGTCCAGGAGAGGAAAACGATGCCTGTCACACATTTTTGCGTGCACAAAATGGGACTATAGGGAGACGGGAGAGCTCACTCTGGGTAGTACACTCTAAGTCTGTAATACCCGTAAGACCTGTGCTATGGATGTGAAACATGGAGCTTAACCCAAGTAAATAAACACTACTGACAGATCGAATCACATTTAGCGCGTAATTTTCTTTATTTCCACCAGGTTTACCACCGAGTTGAACTTATTGTAAATAGAACCAAAGCAAGGGGAACTACTTAAACGAAATTTTGTCGGGGGATGATAAGTGGCTGTTACGTTGATTTTTGGCGGAGAGACAAGATGGCGCTGAACAATGATTAATTCTCTGAGTGGAAGTTGCAAGTTGAAGTGCAAATATACTGAAAACAATTGGCAGTGGCTACATTAAGGAGCGAAAAAAGGGGCCCTCGTTAGTATGAGAAGTAGAATACTGTAACTGGCTTTACATTTGTCTTTGATCAATTTTGTCTTTGAGACTTAAGTGGAAAAAATACAGTTGATAAATAATTCTTAATAATGTAGAATCTATAATTTATTTTCTCCATACATTTTTTTTTATCTTTGCATTTTCAGCCCGTGAAAATAGTGACTTGGAAACTATTTTCTTCGGGCGATAGTCGGGCAAAGAAGCCTGGAAAATTATTTTTAGTGGTAGTCTTCGGCGAGTGGAGTGAATTTTGAAGTCATTTTTTTTTCTTTTAGCCGGTTTAGTGGTAAGGGTATCAAAAGTTCTTGTTTTCCCGGTAAGGAAACCTACAGGTTTTAGTGGAGGTGGAACTGCGTGGTAGGGTGCAGGTGTTTAGAAGGTGGCCTTTACGGTTGGGTGACTGCGAGCGCCAAACGTTTCTTTGCTCCGGTCGGTCTTTTCGTCATTTGGGTGAACTTTCAGAGGCTGGTGGACAAAACGAGTGGCACCCACGCTCGTTTTCTGGCTAGTAGGTTGAGTCTGAAGAGCCTCAGTCAGAGTAGCCCCAATAAAACCGTGGCGGTGGTAACGGAGTTGCTAGTAAGGGTTTTTCCATTAAGTGCATAACAATTTATCTATTATAAAAAAATATTGAGATGTTGCGTCCAAATTCATTGTGAATGCAGTGCAATGACAACATTTTATGAATAAAATTTCATCTTGGTCATATACAATAGCTACGGCGAGCCCGTTTACAGCGGTCGACTCTTTGGACCCAAATTCCCATCACTCTGGCACATATTTCGACCGGAACGTTGGCAATTTCGCATTGGATATTGTCTTTGAGCTCGTCCAAAGTTGCTGGCTTGTTGGTATAGACCAATGACTTGATAAAGCTCCATATTAAGAAATCCAATGGCATTAAATCACATGAACCCGGCATCCGTTCGACCAGACCATTTCTTGAGATAACACGTTCACTGAATTTGCCTTTCAATAAATCGCTTGTGAGGCGTTCTGTGTGGTTAGTGGCACCATCTTGTTAAAACCACATATTGTTGTCGTCAAGTTCATCCAATTCTGGCTACAAATAATCTTCTAACATAACACGCGCTCTCTATTGACGGTAACATGACGGTCGTTTTCATCCACTAAAAAATACGGCCCAATCACACCTCCGGCATGAGAACCTCACCAAACAGTAAATTTTTGCAGATGCAACGACGTCTCAGGAAGCACACGTAGATTTGTTGCTGACCAATAACGCGTATTTTGCTTATTAACAAACCTATTGAGCCAAAAATGAGCTTCATCGCTGAAGATCGTTTTTTGATGAGATTCTTGATTTTCTTCAAGCTTTGTCAGAGCTAAATTGGAGAAGTTTCGGCGTTTCAAATGATCAAGTGACTTTAGTTCTTGAGTCAATTTGTCTTGTAACCATGCAGGCCAATATCTATATGCAAAATACGCCACAGTGTCATTTGAGCGATGCCCAATTCTTGAGAACGACATGGAATCGACTGACTTGGCTCATTTTGAATCGATGCACTTACGGCTGCGATATTTCTTTCGCTTCAAGTGGTACATCTTTTTGGCACTGGAACGTCCAATAGTAAAAATTTGAACTCGCACTTATCCACTATAGCACGCACAGCCTGTCGGGTGGGACGATTATTGCGGCCGAAAATTGGAGTAAGCGCTCTTCAAGTTGCGACGACCAACTCAGAATTTCGATTCTAATTTTTAATGATGATGATTAAAATATTGACTTCAACTATCATTTTGATATTAATAATTTAATAAAAAAGTTTATGGGAACGATCATAGAAAGATACGAAATTGTTATGTCCCTAATGGAAAACCATGTATAAGCCCCAGCTTATTGATTTTTTGATGGAACGATGAAAACATTCAATTTACTGTAATCATGTCTCGTGGAATAATTTATTTAAAGAAAATTTTTTTTAGATGGACTTCATTCATCTGCTACAAACTTCGATGTGGACATTTTTTCGCTATTTCATTATTTAGATAATTATCGTGGGAAAACTAAGAGAAAACAAGTTGGGTAGACAGACCTATGCTCATGTCAGAAGGGTTTTGTACTCAACTTACAAAATGCAGTAACCAGCAACGAATAAAATCAAGAAACATGTCCAAGACGATTTTATTGGAGAAAATGTGAAATTCGAGGATCATACTATTATTAACAAAGTTGAACGAATTTTAACTTCTGAGGTATTTGTTGCAGTTATACCCATAAATATCTCCTTTGATAATTTTTTCAGATTTTTTAGATCACGGGTGTCCATTCGCGAGGGAGGAAACACATTTTTCATGTATTTCCCTCCCTGTGCCCCCACTGAAGCAAAAACTGTCAGTTTAAGAACTGTTTTGAAAAGCTCTCATAGAGAACTTTCAGTTGATACTCATATCGGCTACGTTTCATGAAATTTTTTTTCAGGAGCCACTCCTCTGTACTGTAATCATCGATTCATGGCCTATTTTTTCGAATCCTAGAATGGTTACAAAGCCCTTTTGCTAGGAGCTCTCTCCTGCCTCTTCGACTTGTTTCAATTGTATGTACTCATCTTCATGATACATATCATTCCTGCAATTTTCATGCAAATCCTAGCAAAGCTGTAGTGTCTAAGTCGGTAAAAAGCGCATATGGCTCCATAGCCATATGTTTCCATAGTAATACAGGCCATATTGCTCCATAGTAATACAGGAAAATTCAAATCGCTATAACTTCGGTAAATACTATTCGATCTTTATGAAACTTTCAGAAAAGACCAATTTTATAAAAAGTCATCTCTTTGCTAAATTTTATTGAGTTTAAAAGTACTGTTTGGATTTTATTCAAGAAAACACAAAATCGATAAATCATACTATTACTAACAAAGTTGAGTGTATTTCGACTTCTCATGTATTTGTTGTTGTTGTACTCATGAAGGCCTACATTCATGATTTTTTTCAGATTTTTCGGATGGAAGGTGTCCAATCGCGAGGGGGAGGTACGCGAAAACTTCGTACATTTCCCTTCCCCTGCCCCCCTCGGTACTTATAAGGCAATTTCAAGACTTGTTTTGAAAAGATCTCATTGAGACCTTTCCAGTGACACCCTACTCGACTACCAATGGTGAAAATTTTTTTTTGACGGGTTACCTTCCTATATGGGGAGACCCCCCTTAAACACCTTTGAAAAAATTTTCCATCCTTGAACTTTCAAGAAGTCACCACTTCTGACCTTTTTACAAAGTTTCATGGCTGTAGCCTCTATAGTTTCGGAGAAAAAGTGCTGTGACGGACGGACGGACGGACAGACGGACACAGGTCGTGATTCCAATAGGGTTTTGTATTTTAGTACAAAACCCTAAAAAACAATATTGAAAAAGGTTCTATCTAATACGTCATAGAATCGATAAGATGTCTGATGGGGCCAATTTAACCCCACCTTGTATGGGCGAGGACTTATTTTCAAGTTGTACAGCGTAGGTTAAGCCTGAAATACACTATTTCAAGACTTAGATCTTATTGGACAACATTCTTCTTAACACGCCTTCTAAGCCAATGCAAAACTTTCGTAAACATTTTACTTCAAAAGCTCACTTGTATTGCATGCATATGTCATTGAGTTTGATTCTACGAAATTCAGCATAAATTTTACAAATA